>CM018083.1:1200000-1800000 GCA_008658365.1 Alca torda
GCTTTGCAGTACACAGACTATTTGAGACTCTCCAGTGCCTGCCGCTCCCCGGGCAGAGGCGAGCGGTGCTGCAGGAGCGCGGCGCAGCCCTGGCCGTGGCTGGTGAGCCGCAGGTACCCGCACAGCCCGGCTCTGCACACCGTGGAATAACCAGTGCTGCAAACTGGGGGCTGTTTTTAAGCAGTTTAGTTCAGATCTCACCAATTTTGTGCACATTGCCTCAGAGCTAGGTCTGGGCCATTGCCCTTTTCTTTGAAGTCCGTTGCATTTGTGATTTTCTTTGATCATTGCTGTGGAAATGACTGAAATGTTTTTCTCATAGGTTTGTATGCACGCAGGCCTAAGAGGACTGAGAACTTCAGGGAAGGTGAAACATCTGACCTTATCTTGACTTGGTTAGGATGAAAGTGACATTAAATGGGACAAAATTATGTTCTAGCTACCTTGAGACACTAATGACGAGGGAGCAATATTATTCTCCTACTTCTATCAATATGCTCAATACATGAGATGACTGAAAGAGCTTTGCCAGTCAGCTTAGCAGGCGTGCAGGGATCCGAAATGCCAGATTTCTAAGGCATCTACTTCTTTCATTGAGTTTCCAATGGTGGCAATTGATACCTAATATCACAAAAGGATAAAAGGTCCCTGAAAAAAAAAAAAAAGAAAAAAAAAAAGAATCTTTTCTTTTCCCACCATCTCTGAGCAGAAAGGGCACAAAGGTTTCCTGGAGAAGCCCCAGTCACACCCCATTCCCCCAGTTTCTGGAGCTTCCCGGAACTTCTGTGCGCTGAGCCACGAGAGAGAGGGATTCAGCTGCGCGCCCCGCGCTCCTGTGCTGGTTTGGCTGAGTGCTCGCTCTGCGCGGCCTCACTAGGAAAACTGATTAAAGAACCAGATCTCTGAGTCATTCCATACAGTCCTTGCAAAAGCAATTCAAAGCTCAGAGGTGATCGGCAGGGGAACAGTCCCAGGAGTAATGCGGAAAGCGCTGACGAATAAAGTAATGGCATTTCTTAATTTCGATTATATCAATCTGTGGCGTGCCAGCCCTCAAACCCTGCTTGGGATCATCTTCTCTGAAAAAGGCTAAAAGGGAACATGAAAGGATGGAGATCAGGAAAATGGGGGGGGGTCTGGAAGAAAGAAATGGTCCATATGAAGCGAGCGGAACGAGTATCATTGGTGGCAGAGGATACCCTACTGGGCTTTCAAAGCACGAATAATACGGAGAGCATAAAGAGTGAACAATTATTCATCTTTTCTCACAATACATGAAATACTTTTTATACTGAAAAGATTTTTGGTAAATAGCTAAAATAACCCCCCAAAAATCAAGCTGAATATTCTAATGCTTTGTAAGTGGTAACTAGGGAAAGAAACTATACAAGGCTTGCATTGTCACTTGAAGTATTACTGTATATTTTGATTCATTTGGCTCCGTTCATGATATAATGGAGCATAACGGATGTAACTTGGCTTGATGTGTCTCCTTGTTACATACACTGCAACAATATCTGCAGAAACATTTGAAATTACACATTTTTTTAGACATCTATTTTAAGGATCAGTAACTTCAAACAAGCAGAGCACGCACTTAGGCATATTCTAAAGGCTTATTTCCTGCAGTCGTGCATGGGTCATGGCTTAATCCTCACCAGAAAGCACACACTTCGGGATCCTGATTACCGGAGGGGGCAGTGACGGAACGACACAGAAAGAGAAGGAAAAGTATCAGAGTTTTCAAAAAAAGCCCAGAGATCTTGCACCCAACCAGTGAATCTTTGATGCTAATTTAGAAGAGAGCTGATATCTTAGAATTCTGAAGGAGGGGCCCCAAGAAGCAAACCAAGGTTGATGATTCAAACTGTCTGTGAGGAGAACGTACGTTCCTGCTCAGCCCTGTGTGTCCGTGTGGGGGACAAAGGCTTTGGAAGAACCAGCTGCCCTGGCAGGGAAGAGGGAGGAGCAGCTAAAGCCAATATTTCTTACTGAATTACTGAATTTCTTAGTACTTTGCAATAAGGTTTTTAAGAGAAAGGCAGGCCTAAGAGTCATTTTTGAGTGAGGAGGAGTAGGGCGGCTTTGCCTGGCCATATGCACAGCTTCTCTGCGGTGAGCCGGGCTGGAGAAAGGATCCCGGTGTTCCACTGGAGGGGTGCAAATACAACAGCTTTCTGCAGCCGATAAGAGCTGGATTTTGGGCCGCTTTGAATAAGTTAAGCAAATAATTACCTGTGAATAAATTTCTCAGGAAGAAAAATGCTAAATATATTTATTAATGGATACCATATGGGTTTTGCAGCTTCTTAACAGAAGGCTCGTAAAAGCACACAGCTACATTCAAGAGTTCCCCAGTCACACACATTTTTTGCATATACTTTATACAGTTCGTAGCCAGAATACTCATTTAGTGCATATTTTAAAAACTTACAACCGTCTCTTCAAGGTCTGTGAATATAGAGTGAGAGTCTGTTTATTCCTTTCAATCACACCTAGATGAAATGTCCTATATCCCAATTTCTTAAGTGACTTAATTTAAGAAATTTGGGCATTTGACAGTTGAACAGGAGGTTTTTGCATTTTAAAAAAATGAGGAAGGGAGTTTCTTGTGCAACTCAATTTCCTTTACTTTCTCACATCATTGAAATGGTGCTATTACTGGGGTATAGGGTTTTTGAAGATACTCTGTTATTACAAATTGTTGTTAATTTTGCTGTTAAGAGTTCTTCCAGGTGTCCTGAGACGGGCGCTCATGCTCGTTGTTGGAAGTGCTCCCCTCTCCCACACCTTCCTGTCTGAAGGCTCTCCCAGCTGATGGGGTTCACAGGGGCCTGCGGGCTGCTCTCGTTCGTGCTGACAGAGCGACCGGCGCCGACGGGGCAAAACCGAAGGGAGAACAAATCATGCCGGCATTCGCCTTCAGTCCCACCCTTTGTATTCCAGTCATTGTCCATTATCTCCTCAGCGAGTGCTCCAGAAATTGGGTTGTAATTGTCCTCCCCCTTCGCATTTTTCCCCGATGCCTGGCAATGCCCCGGGGTTCCCGTGGCGCGGGCGCTGCCCCCCGGCTCTGGCTCGGATGTATGAAGTGTGCCAAACAGAGGCAGGATTTTAAGGTCTATTTAATCAGCCCGGTAATTCAGGTTTTGATTTGAGTTTGAGTTGTTTATGTATAAGAGAGGATGCTGCTTCCAGAGGGATTCTGGCCTCTCCGCACCCTGCGTACAGCAGTTATTGGAGATGCTGCAAAACAACGTCCGGAGCAAGAGCTGCAATAGCAGCGTAAGAAGGATAAACTTTCCCTAATGCTGTAAAATGAAGAGAAGACTCCAGGAGACATTTCAGCTCTCTCGCAGGTGAGTGGTGAGTAACCAAGCGGTTACCATTGCCGTAAGATGGGGACAGAGTCGCTCTTACTGCCCTGTGGGGAGAGCCGTGGGCTTTATGCCGTCTCTGTGCGCTGCGCCCCCAGCGCTGCCCGCGCCCGCTGCGGTCAGCCCCTGCTGGGAGCTCTCGCGACCCACACACGGTGCCAGGACGATGGCGCAGGTATTGCTACAGAAAATCCTGCAGGAAACACTTGAGAACTTTTCTCCCAGAGCGTCGGTGCCCGGCTGGCCTCGTTGGGCAGCGCGGGGCTGTGTTGGAGCCTGGGTGCCGGTAACGTGCCATATTCGCTGAGGTCCAACATAAGTCCAAGCGTGGTGAGCGAGCCGTGTCTCAGCGGGCAGCTGGTAGCTGCCAAGGGTGTTTTCAAGCCTTCTGTGAGTGGAGGAAAAGCCAAAAAGGCCGGGCTGCACATTCTGTAAAACTGATTTGTAAATTCCAAATTCAAATATTTTGACTTTTAAGCTCAAGTTTAATCTCACCACTGTGAAAAGTCTGTTCCTCCCTACCTGTTACCCTCAGAAGCACTTCTGCAGATGAGAAGCAACTTTCCATCCTGCAACCTCCCACAGACATATGCACGCACATTATGTCCCGTGTTTAATTGCCTTTCAAAACTGTCTTATCTTGGCACGAACTTGTCATTGCTTTATCTCTGCTCAGGATAAATGCATACCTAATCTTATTACTGGATGCACTCAGAGCAGACAATCTCACTAATAGCCACCCTTAAGGGATTTTTATCCACGGATCAATTTCATAATTGGAGCACAGCTACATAATATATAAATATATCCCTTCAATGGCACAGCCGTTCTCATGCTGTTCTCATGCTGTTCAGTCTTGCACATCTCATGGAAAAAAAAAAAAAGAATCCAGAAAGAAAGAATGTATTTTTAAACCAGAGATCCTTCTTGGAAGCTTGTTAGGTTTTCAGATCACACCACAGGCTTACAAGCTTGATTTGTCAGGTTCATGATTGTTACTGGATATGTGAGTTCTATCATTTTTAGCCTGGATAGGCACTAAGAATAGTTTTCTCTGTTCACAGTGGCAATGCTCTATGCTCTTTGTTGTAGTATATAGAATTCTATAATGGGGAAAACCCAACTTGCTAGCTACATATCATTTTCAAACGCAGCAGGAGCTATATAGCTTTTACAAATTAAGTTATGTTCATTTATTCAGTGACTGCAAAATACCCTACTAAGAGTGTAATAGCTTAAAGGCTTCCTAATCAACTTTACTTCATCATTAAATAATTATGCTTTGTGTATCTGAACTACACTTTTGTCACTTCTCATCTACAGGAGAGTTAGTGAATATGAGTCATGGCTGAGGCTGAGTGAACCATTCATAATTAAACCTGAACCAAGCAAAACTGCCTGGTTTGGAGTTGTGTGGGGCTTTCAGCGAGTCTGGGCTCGGTTTCCAACAAACTCCAATTCGATTATACCCAAGTCCCAGCAGAATAAAACATAAATACGCTGCGCAGCCTCACGCGGCAGCAAACGTTGCTCAGGTTTGGTGGATTCCCCCCACATCAGGATCACTCCAGCTCTGATCAAAAGGGATTAATTTTCCTTCTCCCTCCCACCCTGCCGGCGCATGGTGCGGGCGGGCACCACCGAGGCTCCTGGAACACGCGCGTGAGAAATTAGCAAGTATTTTTACAGTTTTACCTATTTGTAGCTGCAAGGACAAGGCTTTTCACAATGACACCATGGGGCATTGCTGGTCAAAATGTGAGAGAAATTACTCTTATAATTCAAAAAGTGAATAGCGGTATTAGTGATAAAGATGATAACTTAAATAATAGCCAGATGTGTATATACTTACTGTGTTTGATTATCAACAGATCCCAAATCACCCAAAACCCCATCAAATAAATATCCTCATCAGCTGCCCATAGTCATCTTACCCAAGGCTGCCAGCAGCAAAGCCCCCCAGCCGTCGGTGTGGTGGGAAATGGGCTGCGATGGAGACGCTGGGGCTGTGATGGAGAGGCTGGGGCTGCGGTGGTGATGGAGACGCTGGGGCTGTGATGGAGAGGCTGGGGCTGTGGTGGTGATGGAGACGCTGGGGCTGCGATGGTGATGGAGATGCTGGGGCTGTGATGGTGATGGAGATGCTGGGGCTGCGATGGAGAGACTGGGGCTGCGGTGGTGATGGAGACGCTGGGGCTGTGATGGAGAGGCTGGGGCTGTGGTGGTGATGGAGATGCTGGGGCTGCAATGGAGACGCTGGGGCTGTGGTGGTGATGGAGATGCTGGGGCTGCGATGGAGACGCTGGGGCTGTGGTGGCGATGGAGATGCTGGGGCTGTGGTGGTGATGAAGATGCTGGGGCTGTGGTGGAGGCAGTGGGGCTGCGACGGAGACGCTGGGGCTGCGATGGCGATGGAGATTCTGGGGCGGCGTGTTCTCCCCCAGCCACAGCGGGGCTGTGCTGGGCTCAGCACTGCGCTGCTGAGGCACACAGCTGGCCAGATGTGATGCAGGGGACACCGCTGCTCGGGTGGGGACACCGAAGCCCATCCGAGGCTGTTTGGATCCCTCTCTGCTGTTGGAGAGCCGTCCTGCAGTGGGGCCAAGAGTGGGAAAGTAAAAAGGCCTCATATTAGCAATAAGATACTTATTTTGACCCGTGGTGGCAATTCACCATCAGCCTGACTTCCTTAAGGACATGATGGATTATCTGCTGCTTGCGGTCTTCACATTGAATCTTTCCAAAACACAAGCTACATCATTGCAAATAAAATAGCTCACTAAAGGTGGAAGGGTTTGGAGGGCAGCTGATTGATAGGGACGGTTCTGTGCAGCGTGCCGTTCAATTGCTTCATTTATATTTCATTAAGCATGAAATTATGTTTATAATTGTATTAGACAACTGTGTGAGAGATATTAGCTCATAAGCCCAGACTGAATTAAAACAATTATTAATTAATTATTATTATGGCTTTTTTCATTTTTAATGAAATTATGCTCCTGAATTCAAAGCGCTAGTGGAAGTATATTATTTTAATTCACAAAAACCTCACTCTGATTGGCTGCTGTGTAACTGAGAGACTAGGCATAGGTGTTATTTAATGCAAACACCGCGTCATCCCGGAGTGCACCTTTGCATAACCTGTAAGGAGAACGGAGACTCCGTGCTCCCGAATGGAGGTGAGAAGGAGCCCTGTCTGCGGGAGGTGCGGCAGGGGCGGCCAGGCAGCGTGCAGGGATGCCGGTCATGAGAGGTGATAAAAACCTAAGAGGAGCTCTAAAAAACCCCTGATGTGTTGCGGTGCCAACAGCGCCGTGAGTGGCCAGGCGCAGCCACCCCGTCATGCTGGGCTCCGGCCCCGTCGGCTGCGGAGGCAGCGGCAGCTGGGAGCAGAATGGGCCCTTCTCCGCAGTGGGTCCGTGCACAGAAACCCGGCCTGAAAGGGGTTCCTCATCTAAAACTCTGTCATCAGGACTATGGCTCCCCGTTACACTTCTCTGCCTCGCCCTGGGGTGCTAATACATGTTGAAAAGTCTCTCAGACGTCACAAGGACGCGCTCACCTGGTGTAAGAGCTGCCGGTATTTCCCGAGGTGTTGCAGACATGGGTGGCTCATAAAAAAAGCTCAAATCTTTAAGCCGGTGCTGGTGGCTGCTCACCTTCACATATTTTCCTATCATTTTCCAGCTCTCACACTTACTCTGCTGATGATTAAGGATCTCAAGCTCTTTGAAACAAAGCTTTTCACCTTTAGATACTTTTTCAGTCTGTGTGAGAAGAAGAGGTTCCTTGCTGGCGTTTATCTTGCGATGTGCTCTCTGGCACCCCAACCAAAAATATTTTGAAACACTTTTCTTTTCGTCTCAGAGCTTTGCGAGTGCCAGGCAATCCGACTTTTTATTTATTTATTTGTAGAGGCTGATCTTTTTGGCTTCTGCTTTTCTCCTTTCTTGTCCTCTGAGTGCAGCTGACCACACAGTGCCATTCACTGAAACAGCTGATTGCAAAAATTAGACAAACAAATACTTAACACAAATACTTAGACTTAGCCCTGGCTTGGGTGGTTGCCGTACCTCTGAAGACTCCATTCACCTCTAATTACGTATCTGTTGAAGTCATGCAGAGAAGGACCAGTGTAAGTCATTAGCCCTCCTAAACGAAGGTGCAGCTGACCAGCTGACAAAGGGATTAACACGTGAGAGTAAAGGCGTTGCGTGCGGACGGAGGGGTCACCGGGTGACTGCCTGTTACACAGAACTCGTGGCCAGCCGAGGCCGGGGAAGCTGCTGGCCGCGGGCTGGGTCACTGCACGGAGATGCGTTTCCCCTCAGCTCCTGCCCTGCCCGAAGCCGGAGCAGAGCCGGTGCCCGAGGGGATGGTGGAGATCCACGAGCTCGGGAACCAGCGTGGCCCAGCTGGGGAGCAGGGAGCAGCTTATGGAAACTCACGGTGGTTTGAAGCCCAAAGACATTCCGCCTACCAAAGAAATCCCATACTTCTTAACCTTCAAAAATGGTTCTTCCCTTGATCCTCCATTGCCATAGTGTGGCATGTGGCTTGATACAAATGGTGGGTTGTTTTGGGGTTGGTTTTTGTAGATATTTAATGAAGACCAAAAAAGCATTGTAAAAACATTTGTCTTCTTCCCCTACCTAGCATTTTCTTACTTAAAAGCACCTTATGATTCAAGAAAGTCTCCACACTACAATGAGCCTTTCATAAATTAAGCTGTCCCTGGATAGATACTTCTCTAAGTAATATTTTACACTTTTGAGAATACAGTTCCTATTCATGGAGCTTAACAGAGCAGTTTTAATTCTGTGGCTACTAAGGAAAAGTACCCATGGAGGACTTCAAAATGCAGTAACAATTACTAGATACGCCACGAGGCTGAGTTAGGGCATCGTGGTCGTCGCTGTCACCGTGGTGCTGTTGATGAGTTACTGAATTGTGCGTGCTGAAAACATGCCAGTACATTAGCATCACATCCTGCTTAGCAGCAAGAAAAGATTTTGGGTAAGACTTCCTGCTGGAATAAATACTCATCACTCTATTGAAGTCATTGCAGCTGTTTCGATTCAAACAGGCTGAGATTCATTCCCGTGTGGTGAAGCAGACGAGGACAAAGTGGGGGACAAAAGGAGTGGGGAGCGTTTGGCCCGCAGAGGGAGCGGAGCAGAAGGGGCTCTGTCTTGGACGGCTGAGCAGGGACGTGGGTCTCTGCTCTCCCTTGAGCTCGTCACAGCGCAAAACCGGTGTCCCAAGGCACGGCTGCACTCATTCCCAGCAGGATCCCACACAGCATGTCCAGGTCAGCAGCCGCTGGGGCCGCCTTTGGGTTGGTCGGTTGTTTTAACCTTGCCAACAAGACACGGTAGAAAACCTTTTGGCCTGTTTTGGAAAAAATGTGCCATTTCATAGCAAGTTAGGTCAGTCGAAGTAATTTAACAGGACCCTACATAGATATGCTTTGACATCTTTAGCCCAATTTAAAGACAGTGGATTTTAGTGCAGGCGTTTTAAGTTATCTAATCAGCCACTGAGATGAACATACCGTAAAGATACATAACTAAGGCTGAGGAAAGACACAATAGCAGTGGGGGGGGGTATTGTAGCACGTGAAAAGGATGTTTAGATCCAAACGTCACACGCACAGTTGAGCATGAATTCACATTAGATCAACTTGAGCTTCAAACATGTATTTATTAAATATGGGTGGAAACAACTATTTTTCAGTAGTGGAGCACGAATATCACAAAGGTTTTCATCTGGTGAAATATATGACCTCTAAAAATCTGGATATGTCTAATATTTCCAAAGGTCCAACAACATCCAAAGATGCTGTTGAACAACAGCATCTGAGCGCGGGCAACGATACCTAGTCATCTTTGTTATTATTAATTTCTTTTTTGGCCTTATTTCTTTTTATATCTTTAGTGGCATGTCATTTTTGCCCTGTAAAGATCTGTAATGAGTGAAGCTGAAGACATGAAGCCACATTTTTCCCCACTGACATTTTAGTGTTTCCCTGGCAGAGCGGGGGAGGCAGCCGCTGCCACCCGGGTCAATAGCCCCGTAGGCGGCCGCCGCCTCCTGGGTGCACGTGGCCACTGGCCCAGCTGAACCACTCGCCGTTAGGCAAAAAGGAGCTCAGTGGAGGTGCTCATGCTACTCATCAGCAAAGGCTGGAGGAAAGGCCACAGAAGCGGCGATTATGGGAATAAAAGGAAATTTATGCGTGAGCCAACGGGCACCCCACAGCCCGTCTTCCATTCACTATGGAGTACTCCTTCCTCTTGTCTGATAAAGTGACATCTGGTTAGTATATCTGCCTAATTATTTAGTTCTCTGCATCACTTTTTGAGCATTGTAATCTCTCTAATTGGTAAACAGGATTTTTTACAGTATGGTTAAAACAGCAGATTTTGTGTCGCGATTCCTTCATGGTTGTTTTTGCTATCATCAGCTTCAGAAATCATGCAAAAGGAGACTAATTTTGTCAGCATAAATTTACAGCATTACCATGTTTGCAGCCTCAGAAACAGTATTTAGGTCTACATATGAAGGAAATAAAATGCCCTAATTAATTTTCTGCATCACTGAAATGGAGCTTCAGTCAAATGGGGAAGGCGGACACTGCGGATGTCAGAGCCAGCCTGGACCCGAGCCTCCAGCACAGTTCAGGAGCAAATGGTAAAACGACCCAGCAGACGAGATGATGAAAATGCTGATTATAAGAGGGTTTTGGATGAGAGAAGCAAATCTCCTTGTAATCTCAACTAAATCTGAAGTTTTCCTGCTGCGTGCTCACCCCATCCCGAGTCCAACGTGCATTTTGTTTCTGAAACAGCCCTCGGTCTGTTTTTATGCTTCAGGCAATAACAGTCTGGATAAAAACACTCTTCCTTGTCCTTATTTGTTAAAACCCTAAAGGTTATTTCCTGAAGATAAGAGGGCGGTCACTGCTTTCACAATGGCACAGATTTTCTTTAATATAAACAGACCTGATGTGTTTGGTCCGGAGTGGTTTATAAGGGCTGGCCAGTAATGAGCCCCTCAAAGATGTCTCTGTCTTTCAGTGCTGGCCCTACAAATCCATCACTTGGCTGGAAAAGCTCTCGGTCGGGCACATGCTCCCAAGAGGAAGACGTGGAGACTGAGTAATAATGCAAGCCTGCTAGGGGTAAAATAAGCAGGGCTGTGGCTTCTTGGTTTTTTTTTCTTCTTTTTGCTATAAGCAGCTGTATTCAAGCCTGGATACTACTGATAGGATTGGGATTTCTCAACAGATTGTATTTGTGATGTCAGACTTTCCCATACTCTGACTATTTTAAATTCCTCAGGAGGCTTTTATCCCAGTACGTCTAAACAGTTTAGCAACATTCATAAGGCATCGGGACACCCCAGTTGTTGACTAGGAGAGCTTTCGATGCCCACTTCACAGAAGCGGTCGTCCTGAAACGTGTTTAGTTGGTAAAAAGGGACAGAAAGGAAGGGCTAAAGTATCCCTGGTTCCAGGAGAGCAATAGACATTATAAAGAAGTTAAGAAAAATTTTCTTTTCGTAAGGAAAAAAATGAAAGTGGGTAATCTGTAGAGCTTTGAAATAAAAAGATATGATAATAGTCTTCTAATTCTCAAAATGTCTGCAAAAAGGGTGCTTCCGAAATATTGTCCTGGTCACCAAAGAGCAGGAAAAGTGGCTGGCTCCATATGCAGCAAAGGTTTACATTAGAGATTTGGAAAAGCCTTCTAATGCAGGATACTTAATCAGTGAACCTGGCTGCTAAGGGGTGCTGTAAGGTCCAAGTTCCAAAGGGCCAATTAGACTAACAGCTCTCTGCAATGGGCACAGCAGGATTCTGCTGCCGTGCAGTGAAAATGGACCTAAAGCCACTATCGTACTGCGGTGCTATTTTTTGTCCCCCAGAACCCCACTCAGGTCCCGAGATTTCATTTTTGCTACACACATACATATATCCCTGGAGCGTATGCAGTTCCTCCAAGCCCAGCTGCGAGTACTTTCGGTCAGTCCCACCTGTATAGAGCTGCCCGTCTGGAGGGAAAATACCGTAAACCCAAGTTGTGTGAGAGCCTGAGGAAGTCATGCAGATGAAAATGAATGTCATTATTCTGAGTAGAGCAGCCTTCCCTAGGGAAAAGGTGTTGTCCTGACTCTGTTGAGGTGGTACCTCAGCTGACCTCAGCTAAGGAAGGCTCCACCCCATAACCACCTTTTTTTGGGGTGGGGGGATGTTCAAGGATGAGGACCCTTGAGGAGAGGGGACATGTCCCTGCAGTCCTCGGCGAGGCGTGCAAGGGTTCTCCCAGTTTCCAGCGAACGCGTTAACGCCGATGGTTCCCTGATCTGACTGATTCGGGTTCCTGGCCCGGTGGAGAAGTGTGGCCATGCCATTCAGAGCTCTGGGCTCCCCTCTGAAAGCCAGGATCCTTCATACCAAACCCAGTGCTGCTTCCTAGGCTTCCAAATCCTTGAATTTAGCCCTCGTCATGAGTTGCAAGAATGATACCCAGCACTGTAAGTCAGCAGTATCCCCCAAACAAGATGATAAAGCAGCTGTGTTGGCTCTACAGCAGCTTAACTTTAGGCTTCTGAGGATGATGAATTATTGTTTAAGGAGATGTATTCATAATTCTGCTCCTTCCAAGCAGGTGGTTGATATTTTGAGATCCCTGCTGTATCAGCACTATGTATATTTGGCACAGAAACTGCATGAATATTATAAATTCTATATTTAATTGGGGCTCATAAAGAAATCCTGTAAATCATAGTCATCCCAGCAAACAAAACAGGAAATGGATATGGTGAGCTATTCAATAACATTACTTCTTTTTGTCCCCAAAGGTTAGACAAAACTTTGTTGTTTCCTTAAGAATCAAAAATGGTGATAGTCAGGTATCTTTGATGTAGTCCTGTTTATCTGAAAATAACAAAATCCGAATTCTGCGCACAGAAATCAAGTAATATGAGAAAGTATTGTTAGATACAACCCCAAGCCTGCTGGAGCCAGCACTCAGCCAACAAAGCGCTCTTTAGGCTGTCAGCAGGACAACAAGGCCACTATTTATTCAGGTTGCATCCTAAGCTTGCCTGCTTCTTTATATCTTCCCTGAAATCTTTCCTTCTGTTTCTCTCTCTCAGGTATTTTGGCAGAAAATATCACAGTATCATTTGCTGTACGGTAGGTGGTGAAACTCCTTCCTTTACATTTGTGAATGTTAGGTGGGATGATGTGCCGGGGGTCGGCGTTACTGCTGTTTCAACTTACTGGGGCCGCAAAAATCCTAACGCCTTCTGCTTTCCCTGAATGAGAGGCGGTCCGAAAGTTCTTTCCATAAAGGCAGGCTCTGGGGCAAAGGAACAAAGTCACAATAAATAGAAGAGAGCCAGCTCAAACAAGTGTGAGTCTTACCTAATAAATAAGGCTAAAACACACATACCAACGCGAGCAACAGGAGATTTATATCTAGTTCCTTAAGTGGGTTTCAATCTGTACACGACTAAAGCAGCTTTCATTGTTAGTGTATTGAGTTCTCTGTTCCATGGGATTACAATGAAGTACTATTTGCACCTATTTTATCTATAGTACATCTATTACATCAAATCAAGCAAGAGGTAAGAGAGACTTGTGCTAAATGAATGCCGTTCATTATTCAGCTGTATCTGGCAACCCGAATCAAGGCAGCGGGGGTTGATTTTGGCACCTGACCCGCTTTGGCATCTTTTGCCTGCAGAGTGCTCATCGTGGGAGAGAACAGTTTGCTACACGGAGCAACAGGCAGGCCAGCGAGCCTCCTCAGGCTCATGCACGACCGCGTTTTCCTGACGAGCTGCTTCAAGTGCTCTCCAGAGTTATTTGATCTGGTCCTCCAGACCCTATTCACACTGCTTCTCGTTCCTGCTCTTACCGTGGAATTCATCACAGGCTGTTTTATCTGGGTGAGCGCTGAGCATACGCATGGGTTTGAGTCCGTGCAGCGCATCCACAAACAGCCAGGCTGCTCCACAAGGCCCCTGGCCCCGCTTATCTGAGCAAAACGGCTGGGGAATGGCCTTAACGACAGGCCAAGGGGATCCTGCAGCAGGGCGCCCCGGGCAGTCGCAAGGCCCAGCACGCCACAGGCACTTGCTTGTCACAGGTCAGGGAAAGGTCCCATTTGAGATTGTTTGCAGGTCTGCGTTGAAAAGCCTCTTTGATAGGAGTGGACAGTCCAGGTATAGCAAGAATGGTGCTTGTGATAACATTTGAACATGACAACTGTGTTACACAGTACAATAGCGACGCCGAAGAAAAGCCACTCACCCCGGCAGCTCCCGGGTGTAGGGGAAAGCGCAGGGCGAAGGGTGATCTCCGCTCCCCCAGGCAAACACTCGTCACCGCCCCAGGTCTCACCCTCTTCCGCGAGCGAAAGCCAGCGACACCTTGCAGTCACGTCGCTCAGAGACGCCTATTTCCATCTCGTTCCGCAGCAAAGCGCGTACCCAGTATCCATAAACCTGTAGATGTTTCAGGGAGAAAAAAAGCAACTAAGGAAGATCCAAAGGAAGCTGGTGAGAGCGCGGGCAGGGGAAATGGTGTCTGCTGCTGGTCTGCAGTGCGCTCAGGGAAGCAGGAGGCGGGTGGCACAGTCTGAGAAAGGAACATGGTTACACTAAGTGATATATATGTTTTAATGTTTTTTCCTCCTGTCCAAAATGATCCAAGACAAAAATTGTCCAATGGGTCACTGTGGGGGAGCAGGAGTGGTGGCGTATGTACTAAGTTGTTCGCTGCAAGTATGAATAACTATAGAATTAAGTAATTGTGAATAAGACCCTCTAAGCAGGCAGGATTTCATGAACATGGGTTAAGAAGGCCTGAAATGTATTGGAAAGTCACTGTGCTGAAATGCAATTTTCGCATTTTTCTGTTACACAAAGACAAAAATACGTTGCCCACCAGAAAAGGGCCTGAGCTTTACCGCAATAGAAGCCAAGAGGTAACTCTGCTGAAGCCATCGGTATAAGCTAATGAGGTGTGAATATACTTTCATATACTAAACAATACCTGCACAAGGTTTCCTATTGATTTCAGGGGGACTATTTGTACAGCAAAATTGCTGCTCCGTACGAGTAAGTCTATGAGCATCCGGGTTTCCGCTAAAATAAGATTACATGTCTATTAGACTCTCCAGAAGCTACAACATTGCAATAGACTGTATTACCATGCACTGAAGATAGGTCCTTGGGAAATTATTCCATAGAAATATGTAGGAGACCAATTTCCTCAGTAACAGCAAATCTCTCAAGCGCTGCAGTTTAGGTGACGATTCAGCTCTTGGGGTAGAATCCATTTAACTTTGGATTTGGAAAGGCCAGTGCTGGAAGTTAGGGAGCAGCAGATTTATGTGTCACAGGATTATAATGTGGAGGCTATTTTGCAAATAACCTGTCCTCTGAAACTGCTGACTGCAAGACGCTTTAGGAGTATGGACATTTTGCAACAAGTACAGAAAGCTCCGAGTCAACTCGTATCGCCAGATGACTTAACAACACATTTCGCTTGCATAAATGAAACAATCTCCTGTCCTCATAACAATTATGAGAACATCTTTTGGTTATTATGCTACCCTGCAGCAAGCAGAAGGGTGTTGATCCAGGCCTATATTTCATTTACAAACCACATTTATATCATGGCTCCTATTGAGAGCTTTTCTGGGGAGAAAACAGGGGGTATGAAGTATGACTTCATCTCAAAGAAAAAACATCCTTTGAAGAAACACAGAATGTTCAAAATGTCTTACAAGCAAGGAAACACAAATACCTGAGTCTGTGCACTGCTCTGGAGCAAACCATTTCGTATTGCTGTCATAACAGGGGCTTGACCAAGGGGTTCTCTCCCTTAAGAAAAACAGAACAAACAAAAACATCATGGGAGGTCACTCCTATTCCAAAGAGTTTTTTAATGCACGGGGAGCTGCATAGAGAAAGGCTGAGGTTTTCTTTTCCTGTGAATCACGGAGCCCTTGCTGGCTTTGGGAATGGAATCAAGAGTTCCACAGTCTCTATTCAGTCCCGCCACCCTTTCTTCAAAAGCTAGGTCCAACAGAAGATCTGTAATCCCAGAATGGTTTGGGTTGGAAGGGACCTTTAAAGCCCACCCAGTGGCACCCCCTGCCCTGGGCAGGGACACCCCCCACCAGCCCAGGTTGCTCCAAGCCCCGTCCAACCTGGCCTTGAATCCCTCCAGGGATGGGGCAGCCACAGCTTCTCTGGGCAACCTGGGCCAGGGGCTCACCACCCTCAGAGTGAAAAATATCTCCCTCCTATCTAGTCTAAATCTGCCCTCTTTTAGTTTAACGCCATCACCCCTTGTCCTGCCACAACAGGCTCTGCTAAAAAGTTTTTCCCCATCTTTCCTGTAGGCCCCCTTTAAGTACTGAAAGGCCACAATAAGGTGTCCCCGGAGCCTTCCCTTCTCCAGGATGGAGAACCCCAACTCTCCCAGCAGAGGGGCTGAGAAACTCACACAGATGACCTCGCGCCAGCGGCCTTTTGGACTACTGCAAAGTGCGTGGCTGCTCTGCAGCCACCAGTTCCATCAACGGCAAATGGGCAACCACTGAGAACGTGAGGAAGTGCTGCCTTCCTCTTCCCAAAGGGTCGTTTGTTTCCACTAATCCAGAACATTTCAGTATTTTTATATTTGGTTTCTGTAGGATGAGCCTCGTCGTCTTTTCATCCACGCAGCTACCAATGGGCAGTCTGGGCTCTGTAACATCTCAGAGATGCTTTAGTCTTATTGTCATTCTCTATCACTGAATTTTAAAACCACAATTTCGTTTGTTGCAGCATTTATTGCGTTCAGTTGTCCTCTTTTTCTGAGAGGACAGAAAGTTGTTTTGTTAGAGAGTTGTTTTATTTCCCAAAACTCAGTAACAAAACCTACTCAGAAGGCCAGAGCTGGTCTTGTGTTCTAAATACATATGCGAAAAATATCAGCTAATTAGTGCTGAATTAAAATGTGAAAGGACTATGCATTATTTTTGGGTTATGTGCACACACCGCTTCTTTACTGTTCCTAAGAAAGATCAGGCACTGTGTGCTGTTAGTGCCACTGAGAATACTAAAAAAACTGTAAAAAATGGTATCTTGATAAAACAAGACGACCTTTAAGTTTAAGCTGTGGAAGTAAACCAGATAAAACAGCAAACCGGATAAAACTTTTTTTTCAAAATACATGCAAAAAAGCTCTATAATGAATGGAAAAGTTATAATTATCACACTCTTAACGATTTTAAAATTATTTTACTAGATTGATACAAATTAAAGCAGGTATTGTTTTAAAACAGTGGGATTTCATACCGTGCTGGCTACAGTCTTCATTTTTGAATGAACTTCAGTTTTTTCCACTTATGAAGCATTGCTGATTTTTTTATGCACGCTTTTCATTTTTTCACACGTACTGTATAGCCAGGACAAGAATTTTCACAGCAGGAATTGATTACTAACTGGTCACTTTAAGCCATGTGCTCTTCCTTCCTTGTAATCACCGAGTGACTCCGCGTCCTTCGCCATTTAAAAGGTTTCTGGCAGCGGCAGCAGCTGGGGTCACCCTTATTGCTCCTGAGTAATCTTGTTTGGTACAAAATATCAAAAGTCTCAAAGGAGCCATCCACGATCTCAACACTTCTGTGCACAGAAGCTCTCGCGCAGAAGAAAAAATAATAATAATGAAAAATCCCCAAATGTCTGCCAGCATCAATTGTGTTTTCCCCTCTCCAGATTCTGGTCCTGATTTTACAATTACATTCAAGTGAAATTATCGAGTTTGAGCCAGTTTTTGCTATATTTTTGCATAATGCCTTATGAAATGAGTTCCTAATCCTTGATTCTGACTGTGTAGGTCAACTGCCCTAAATATAACAAATAATATTAAAATTCAGGCTTTGCTGATGTCAAAAAGAAATGAGAGGCCGTGAGGATGAGCAGAGCCGAGGGGGGGTGTGTGACCTTTCTCAGTAATCCCAGTCTGGATCCATGGATTAAATCTATTCTCTTTGAACAAATACACTACCGCAAACCCCCCAAATCAGCCAGAAAATCCACAGCATCAGTATTAGAGGGTTAAAATTTGAATTCGGCTGTGGGAGCAAGTCAGTGGGAAGAGGTCTATTATTGATTGGACTGAAATCCCGCTTGCAGCCAGGAATCTTGCGAAACATCCAGCCGTGTTTTAAATGTTCGTCACATCCACCAAGGCTTTCCTGGCTCGTGCCGGCTGAAAAGGCAGGGGAAGGGTGATGAAGTGGCTGAAATGGGGAGCTCAGACCCGCGTCTGTTGACGACTGCAGAATTCCTGCGGACGAGGATCCAAAAGAGGAAAAACTTGTCCAGCCTGTGCCATGGCAGGAAACAAATACGGTTTCATGTGCCCCCCACATTAGTTACTTTTGAAAAAAATTGGGATTCAATCACAAGTAATTAACAGCTCAGATATACCCAGTGTATCCTACCTTCAAGCTCCATACTGCCAGCATGGAGATTTTCCTGGAAAAACATTCATTTTGGTATCCTTTAGATGGGCTGCTCCAGAACTCAATCATCATATGCATGCTGGATTTGGGGAACTCCTTGGATGAAGTTCTGTTGCTTGCTTCTTTTATTTTTTCCTGGAAGGATTTCTTCCACTTTTCCTCCCACGGCACATCTTGAACTCCTGCTTGCCCAAAGGAAGCTCACCAATGGGATTGCAAAAGGCAGAAAGATGGGCTGTTTATCAGAAAAAGTGTCTAAGAAAAGAGTAGAGAAATCCTGGTTTCTCCACCCCCAGGGCAATAAGGAGAGGAAAAAGATATATTATTTTTTTTCCCATAAAATCAAACAAAATTTTCCCTCTTACCAGGAGAGGAGGGGATCCCTGGTGTCTCCGTTCCCGCCAGGCTTTCTGCTTCTCAGGACCACACGCAAACCCCTTTCCTTGCCTGTGCCAGGAGACTGAGGCCGGAGCAAACTTCCCATGCAAGTGGGGTCTGCACGTGGTGCCCTCTGTTTTCCCGGTAAAAGGGGATTTGAGATTTCTGGCTCCAAAGTCTCAGTGGCTCCCACAGCCCCTTGGAAGTGGGGCAGTTGGCAGCCTGGCAGCTAAACAATTCCAGTCTTCCCTGAAAGGCCAGGCTTCCCGGCTTGGCTTACTTTCTTCGTCCCTATTCTGCTTCTGTCTGTGTTTAATAGCAAAGGGAAAACAAAGAGGAGCAGTTATGTGGAGCATTTAAAATGGGGATGTTTTTACTGTTTTCAGCTTAGTCCACATGAGGACAACAGCATTAAACCAGGGAAATAGCCTTGATGAATACACAGGGATTTCCAGAACAAATGTCTCAAGTGCAATCCCAGGTTTTCACTCAGGGCCTGGTTCTGAAAGGTACGGCAAGTGCTTCACATCCCTTTCCAATACAAGGTTAAAGTGAAGGACTTTAATGAACAGCTTTGAGATAAGTTTCACTCTTTGATGTTAAAACTCTGATTAACCCTTCCCGTCTGGGGAAGAACGGGTTACGTTGCCATAAGTGATGCTAAGGAGATATTTGTTCTTAACATCATTACCAGAGAGCTCTAGAAATGCTTAAAAAGAAATGCCCCTTGGCTTTGACTAATAACTCTGGACACTTTTTCAAATTAATAAATCAGGAAAAGATTTTCGTAGGCATTTACTGGCACCCAGGCTCACTGAAGCACCCTCAGACTTCTTTGATAACCATAACCCATATAAATACATAATACATATTTTCTTAATCTCAAAGCTGATTGTGTATTGCACAGAAATCATCCCCAAAACTACACTGGCACCTACTCAGATTAATGTATTTTTTGATCTATGTACTTTAGTGATTCATACAGCTCCATGTTCTTTATAAAACTGTCATCAATTTAACTGAAGCAACCGCTTTGTCTCTTTTGGCATCACTACCTGTTCGCGGTAGTATCCTGTCACAGTGAGTGACGGGAGTGCAGTCTCTTGGTCTTACATTTTGGAAGAAAATAAAAGGTTGCCTGTGCCTAAAGAAGGAAAGGAAATCTTCTGCTGAGGGTTGTCTTTTCCTTGTTGAAGACACTGTCCGCTTTCAGGGTGTCTTTGCAAGCACAGGCTGTCCTTTGCAGAGGGTTGCAGGATTTGGCCTGTCGCGAGCACGGGGAAAGGCAATGACTGTTCGCAAGCCAGCAGCACTAACTCAGCTGAAACTCCAAGCAGAAGGAAACTGCATCCTTCGGAAAAGGCCCCCCAAAGTGAAGCCGTCGTGGTGGGTCCGTCCTTCCTTCAGTGCTTCCTTCAGGAGCCCAGTTCAGAGGCAGCGCTGCATTTCCCAGGACAGCCCGAGACAAGTAGATTAGCGAGCAATGCAGCTGGATTTTAGAATCCGACCTTCTCTCTCCAGCAATAAAACACTGCTGTTCATTACATATGTATAAATCACATAAAAAATAAGAAATAGGCTGTTCATACAAAGCAGGGCATGTCCTCCTGCCTCTGCCCACCAGAGCTCGGGGCCCGTGTGCGGTGGGTCTGCCTGCCTGCAGACAGTTAGTGGTACGCTTTGTTTCTGGGTTTGGACCGTATGGCTAAATCTCAACCCCTATGTTACAGCGACGCTACTGAGGGTGATTTGGAAAGGCACCCTAATTAAACAGCGCAGTTGGCTAGCTAGGAAATTCAACACTGTGACTTAATATCACAGTGTGAGGCAATTTGGAGGGGTGGCTTTGTCTGGGGGAACTCAAGAGGTGTTTGATTTTGATGGCTGAATTAAGCATGCAAGAACTAGAGCCCATATGCATAGGGCCATGTTTTTTTAAAGAAACAAAAGCACAAAAAACCTACCTGCAGGAGGTGAACTTCAGTTTTGTTTGCAGGCCATCCGTAGATATGTCCTAGAGGAAGACATTGTATGTCTGCATATAATTACCTGTGGCAAACCTGACGAGAATTCAAATTCACCTCACCTTGCATTGCACTAGTAGAAAATCCAAAAGAACAGCTTCCGGTGCAATTTGCCACTGGACGCACTTCAGATAACACATAAACTGGCTGAAAAGAGGCCAAAAGTTTATGGAAGATTTACATCTTTGATGTTCTGGTTCGACTTAAGTGGCAGAGTGATCCAGAGGAACGCTGCCCTGCAATATCTATCATTGCTGAGGACCGAGGGAAAAGGAACAAACAAAGGTGAAGTAGGGCCCTACCTACACGCCTGCTGCGGTTAGGATTGCAATCGTTAGGCCAGTCCAGGTCATGAATGAAAGCTGCAAGCCATCTTCTGCAAAATAATGGGTCAGCAGGTCAAGTCCAATAAGCATTAACGCACAGCAATTTTCTGCTGCCCCAAATCCAAAGTGATACGACAGCTGAGTCACAACTGTAATTCAGAGGAGCAGAGAAACCAAAACATTCCCTCGCTGACAGTGAAAGGAAAGGAAAAAACCTGTGCAAAACCACCGGGGGCACCGACTTTGCAAAAACATGGTTGTTCTTGTCAGCTTCGTTTGACTTAGTGTTCTGCCCTCATCTTCGCAAGGAGTGCTTAGAACCAGCGCCCACTAACACTCGCTGATATTAGCCTGGTTTTGGGGCTGTTTCTTACTGCAGTCATTGGGTAAAACCTTAGTTCTGTTAAATGCTTTAATTCCTTCAAAGTAAAAAGAAAGGCACAATAGGGACTGTTACAGAAGTATCCTGGGGTGACATTTTATCCTCCTCCTGTCATGAGCTGAGAGGTAAAAGAACCAAAAATAGAGAAATGAGCCATAAAAAAATGAGCAAAAGATGACACTGGGATCATTGCATGCTAGAAATGCCGTACAGGACCAGAATATTGTCTTCAGTCAGCAATGACATCAGTTTGTCAGTGTCCTCACCACTGTTTTACCGGGTCCACCAGAGCTAACTGGACACAGCACTACTCAATCATCACCTGTCAATCACATTCTAAAAATAAAGTTCAACCGTCATCAAGTTACTGGAATTCTGGGCTATTTTCTATGCTGGCCACCACTTTAATCCCCTGCATCACTCCTGTGTCCTGTGCGGTACCAGCTTTTCAGGTAAGTTGCAATGTGAGATGTATGGAACCCCAGGGCCTGGATAACTCCAGGAGTTTTGGTAATAGCTATAATAAATATACAAAGAAATAGCGAAAAGGAAGTTTTAATCAGCATCCACTAACATGGCTTTTTTTCCATACTGGTTTCCTGCTTTGACATGTCCTTTACCAAAACCCTTTTGTGATTTGCAAAAGATGTGCTCGATATTTTTACCCCATCCTTCCAGATTCCAGCTGGGATCAAACACCGAGGTTCTCAGTATAGCAGTCACATATAAAAACTTGCCAGTTTCTGGGAAAAAATAACAGCCTGGATACATTTCTTTTTTGCCTTTTCTGCTCCTAGTATTATAGCTATTATCAACCTGTAGCGAGAGATAAGTTGTGTGAATATTGTACAGTGACCTCGGCATCCACCACTGGCTTGCGAAGTACTACGGAGTTAATGGGAACCCGCCAAGAGGTACCGGACTCGGGGAGAAAAGGTGCAAGTTGGGAGCAGCTGGAGGGGGAAAGCTCATTTTTAAGCCTGTAACAGCTCCATGGAGGAGAGACTGATGGGTAACTATTTGCATAATTTCTTAGGAATTCCCTTGGGATTTGGGTTGTACAGGACCAGCTTAGATGGTGCCAGTTTGCTCCCCTCTCTTTCCTTCCCCTTCTCCCAGGTTTCTAAGGAAGGAACCAGCCTCAGGTGGCTCCTGCTGGTCTGAGCAGCAGGAACTCCAACGCCACAGCAGTTTGTCACAAACCCCAGGGCACCCACAGGCACCTGCAGAAGGGACACTCCTTACAGCCAGTCAGAGCCTGGATAATCTTGCCAGAGGCAGAATTCTTGCTAATTCTCCTGTTTCACTCCGCATGTTATTAAACATAAAATATCAGCATGGCACAAAGCTCACACAAGAACACCAGCACAGAGACATTTCTGAGATGCTGGGGGAAAAAAAGCTCTAGGTTCACTTAAATAATTGCTCAGTTCCTGGAGGAGAAGCAGCATGTACTTCTGTCTCTCTGCACATTCATATTATTTCTACCTCCTGTGCCCTCGGTGAAGCATCCAAGCAAGGCAGCAGAAGGTTCATCTGAAAGACACAGAAGTTTTGCATCCAGATTTTCCTTCAATATAAATTTGTGAGACTGAGTCTTTGAACACACCCAGTTGCCTGGTTTTTTTTTTTTTTGTTTTTTTTTTTTTTTTAAACTCTGATGTCTTGCTTTCTTCTTTATCTTCTCTGCAACAGCTGGCAGTACTGCTGCCAGATGCCGCCAAAGTCTACAGAGTATTAAAACCAGGCCAGCCCTAACCCTGGGCTTGGAAGAGCGATGATGCCTGCGCAGCCAGAGGACACGGAGGAAACCGGTGAGACAGAAGGAGCCTGTCAGAGAGTTACAACTTCAGACTAAGCAACAAACCTGAGATTCAAAGCGCAGCTCGGTAGCCCCAACAACAACAAGCAGATGCTCGTACATACATTTTTTTTTTAGTTAGTGTTCTTTGGTGGCAATCAATTTTCTTAAGCAGTTCTCGGACATCACACAGGACTTTGCAGAATGTGTCTGAATTTTATAGAGAAGAGAAAAGAATGGGTCTGGAGGTGCCATGCACAGACAAATCTTTTCCAAAGTCAGATACAGACACCCGTCCGAAGGCAAACGTATGCTATTTTGATGAAGAATCCGGTCTGGCAGATAGCCGTTTCCACGCTGGATACCTCTCACGTGTCTGGTGAGGTTGAGGCACGCGGGTCCTACGGTCAATAACAGCCAAGGTGGTGCAAACCCACAGGTACGTCCTCTCTTCATCAAACCAACGGAACTACAGCCTTTAGCAGAAGCTCAGAGCAAGGCTCGGCCACCTCCATGACTCCACATCCTAAAGTCCCTCTGCTCCATCGGAAACTGGCCTGGTCGCCCCTATGAGTGGCAGCAATATGCCACAGCAATATGATTTCCCAGCAGCTGATTCACAGCGATGGTTGGTTTGCCTTCCACTTCAGAGGTTTCTGGAAACTTCCACGGGGTGGTGGTGGAGCTACCCCTTTTGATCCCCTCTCCGAGTTGCACCTCGTGGTGCACCACTGAAGCCAAGCAGCCTGAAAGTTGGCAGAGGGTTATTTCCAGGGTACTGGCTATTCACTGGGAGCTAAAGCTGAGGCAGGGGCTACTGAGAAGCCGACTGGAATAGGCGACGTGAGGAGCTGAAGCCAAAGCAACCCAAGCCAACAGGATCACTGGACGCCAGCGAGCGCTGTCTCTGGGGCCTGCCCTGCTGCACATAGGTTTGGAGCTCAGAAAAGGGAAGGAGGGTCTCGAGGGACGTGACTCAGGCTAGTTGAGCAACGCTGGGAACTTGAACATTGCTGCAAAGCCAAAACTTCTTTGCCTTATCATATCTAAAGCTTATTAAAGCAAAATACTGCAAAATGTCAGAGAAACAAAGTGATCCAAATAAATATTTGGAAGAAACAGTTGACAAAGAGCATAATATATATGCCAAGCATCCTCCTAGGAACAGACTAATTTTGTGCAGACATTCCCGAGTAGGAGATACATTCATAAAAATGTCTTGTCACTGGGTTTCCAAACAGCATGGGAACTCCTTACAGAATTAGTTTCCAGGCACGACTCAGCCCTCTCCTTCCTCTCCTTCTCCCCCACGACCAGTTAAGAGCAGCCACCCCTCCTCGGGCTCTCCACAGGGGTTCATTCATCCATCGGTGCTATGCAGACACCGGGATCGCCCTGAGAGTTTCCAAGGTACCAAGGGAAAGTGGAAATAAAAAGCTGCTCCCTGCATGATTTGTGAAACATGCAAAATACAATAGCAATAAAAATAGTAATGAGCTCATTACAATGGAAATGGTCTCATTAGCAGTGCAAGTGCCAATCACATACGTGGCCAGGTTCCTGATGGTGCAGCGAGTCCTTTAAACCCCGTCCTTCCCAGCTCCAGCAATGCAAGTCCTATTTAAAAGCACGCAATTCTTCCACTGCTGGGGCTGCTGACCCTCCCTTTGCTCCCCGAAGGCCGCCGGGCAGCATGGAATGCCTGGGAACGCGGCAAATGGGGGCTGGCTGATCGGCTGCGGCAGCGTACGTCCCCATGCACCGCTATGGGCAGAGGAGCCATCCCTCCCCTTCAGGCCTCCGCTGCCACAAGAGCAGGGGAAGAGGACTCCATTTGCTGGCAAGAAATGCCTTGGGCATACAATGGGAAAACATATTTGGAAATATTTTAAGCGGGAGGAAAACAGTTTTCATCAACGTGCCGGTAGTGAATTCCGTTGCAGATGAACAGCAAGAATGGGGATTACAGCGCAGGTTCAGAGGCGCTAGGCCAACGAGCCGGAGCGCTGCACACAGACGGCGCGTGTCCGGCTGCTCCAGACCGGCCTCTCAGGAAAACGCAGCGAAGGATGATGGCGTCTGCCTGGGGCCGGGGCACGGCCTCATCGCTCCTGCTCACTACAGCCAGGTGGTGTGGTTTCCTCGCTTTCAAAGTTTCAGGCAGAAACGTCACCTTAGCTGAGAACGCGCTGGCCAACGGACCCGCCAGGTGCCAAAGAGCAGCCAGCGGATGGGAGAAGATGGGGCAGGCACTGGGAAAAGGCACGGGAAGGGCATTGCTCCGGGGGGCTGGGAGCCTTCTGCAAAGCAAAACTCAGTCAATCCCATCCTGGTTACTCCTAGATTCCATATTGCGAAGGGAGAGAGCGCGGCCAAGCTCTGCAACACATGCTGTGTGGATATTAGTTGAAAAGAAAATGTCCATTTCACCCTTTTTCTATTAGATATCTGCATACACACCTCTTGAAAGCTAGAGCTGAGTTCCTTGTGTCAATGGATTTACCTGTGTACATGAGAAGACACTTATTATCTTCTTTTTATAGATCAGCAATTGTACTGCAGGAAGCGCAGAGCTCAATCCGCAACGGGACGTGCCGGGCTCTTGGCTGGAGGTCCCACAAGTTATTTCTCTGGGCAGCAGCGAAGCCGACGCGGAGCCTTTTCTGCTGGCTGGCATCCGTAACGCGCGGTCAACGCGCAGCCTCTCAGGGGCCACTCTTGTTCTCATCACACATTTATATGCCTTGGGGACCAGCCGTCACAGGACATAGGTTTTAGGGCACCCGAAACTGTAGGCACTGCAGCACCAGTCCCTCTGTACACGGATCTCCGTGACTTTTCCATGGTCATTCCAAAGCCCGCAGCACAGCGGGGAGTCAAACCCTGCACCCGCAGGCCCGGCTGTGCTGTAATTGCCAACCAGTACCCACTGTACACAAAATTCTCTTTTCATTTGTAATCTAGGCTACCAGAAATGTACAGCTCCATCAAGATCTGCAAGGTAATAATGAGCCACACTCTTCAAAAATGTACTTAAAGCTGAAAGTGATTAAAGATGCTCCAGCCTGCAATTACCTATTACTCACTGGTGCTCTAAAAGGTTCATTTTTCACATCATTGCAGGAAGTTGTAACTTCTTAAAGCAATGTTTCTGGTAATTATGGGAGAGCAGCAGCAGCCGCCACCGAGCACT
The DNA here is from genome assembly GCA_008658365.1 of Alca torda. NCBI lineage: Eukaryota > Metazoa > Chordata > Aves > Charadriiformes > Alcidae > Alca > Alca torda. The sequence goes on from CM018083.1 coordinate 1,226,019, forward strand.
ATCTCACGCCGCAGCAGTCCGAAGCGCTGCCCCTGCGGCTGGCGCAGCGCCCGGGGAGCTGCCGAGAGGGGCAGGGGCTGGGGCTCGGGCTCTCGCGGCCCAGGGCTCCGGACCCCTCGCCAGGGCTCCGGGGCCGTTCAGAGAAATACCGGACCCGGGAACGCTTCGCCCGCCCGGCGTGTTCCCGAGGGAGCTCCCGAGACGTGGCCCTCGCTCTCCCTGGGGCCGAGGCAAATCCCTGCCTCTCTGAAGCCAGCCCAGGAATCAGAAAAGGCTTTAGGAATGTATTTTTAGGCTCTCCACATTTAAATTTCGAAATGTAGTTGAAGTAGCTACGACAGACGCATCTGAACACTAAATCTCCACAACTTGCCTTCACCTTCAGGGCCTTTACTCCGTTACTGTTTTTTTATTTATCAATTTTAAGCTTCAAAGTTAAACGGGACCTGGTTTTCTTGTAGTAAAAGTAGTGCCACTTTGGTCTGATAAATGTATTGGAGACATGCCTAAAGAAAAACAGAAATACAAATAGACAAATAAAAATCCCAGGCGCCTGAGACAAGGTCTCCGTCCCAGACGCTGCAATTGCAGGAGCAAACGCTGTGGCTGCCTCTTCGCATAACCCAGGCCAAGGAGTGAACCCTAACGATGGTTATATCAGGCACAACAGTTCGTGACTGTGAAGAACGTAACTTTTATGGCTATGGGCTCCTCTGGCTGGGAGCTGCCTTGCTTTAGGGACATACCTACGACATACAGAGCACTAGTTTCATGCATGCTGTGGTGTTTTCACCGTCTCTTCCCATTTTGCTGCTCAGCTCGTCACTGGGATGTCCTCACCCACCTTTCCCGGGGCTGCTGTCACCCCTGGCACAGCGTGACGGGCCACACATCCAAAAGAGAAAGAGGAGAGAAAGGAGCAGCGCTGGCAGACCAAAACCGGGTGGGCGACGCAGGGCTTCGGGCTCGGCTCATCGCGCCAGGTGCCGCCGGGCTGCGGTACCTCTCCGATGAATCACAGAATCACAGAATCTTCAGAGTCGGAAGGGACCTCAGGAGATCATCCAGCCCCACTCCCCTGCTGAAGCAGGATTGCCCAGAGCACATCACTCAGGGCTGCATCCAGGCGGGGCTTGAAAGTCTCCAGAGAAGGGACTCCACACCCCCCCTGGGCAGCCTGTGCCAGGGCTCTGTCACCCTCACCGGAAAGAAGTTTTTCCATGTATTTGAACGGAACTTCCCATGTTCCAACTTGTGCCCATTGCCCCTCGTCCTGTCATTGGGAACCACTGAAAAGAGTCTGGCTCCATCCTCCTTCAACCCACCCTTTAGATACCTGTGTGCCATGATAATGTCTCCCCTCGGCCTTCTCTTCTCCAGGCTAAAGAGTCCCAGCTCTCTCAGCCTTTCCTCCTAAGGGAGATGCTCCAATCCCTCAATCCTCTTAGCTGCCCTTCGCTGGACTCGCTCCAGCAGTTCCCTGTCCCTCTTGAACTGGGGAGCCCAAAACTGGACACAGGATTCCAGTTGTGGCCTCACCAGCGCCGAGTAGAGGGGGAGAATGACCTCCCTCGACCTACTGGCCACACTCTTTCCTATGCAGCCCAGGATTCCATTAGCCTTTTTGACGACAAGGGCACATTGCTGGCTCATGGATAATTTACTGCCTACCAAGACCCCCAGATCCTTCTCCTCAGAACTACTTCCCAGCAGGTCCCCCCCTAACCTATACTGGTGCTTGGCATCCTTCCTCCCCAGGTGCAGGACCTTGCGCTTGCTTTTGTTGAACCTCATTAGGCTGAAGACAGCCCCGCGCTTCTTGAAGGCAGAAGTCACACGCGGCCATCCCGTGCCTTGTGCTACTTCGGCCATGAAGCTGAACGCGCAGAAGGAAATGAATTGTTTGCTGCTGGTTCTGCTACACGTTTTGACTTGGAAAGAGAAAACGTGCAGACAGGTTCCCAGTGCAGGCCCAGGCTCGGGGCCGAGCTCCAGCCGGCTCCTCCTGCGATGGGCTCTCAGCCCTCCCTCTCTGGTACCCCACAAACACCCTGGGACCAAGTGCGCCCACCAGGACGGTCCAGACCCATCGCCCACTTCACACCTGCCTTTGGCTTGGAAAGCGTCGTGATGGTTCATTTTAGCTCAGGCGGGGATATCGTTTTACAAAGATGTTCTTTCATTCTCAAACAGGGCAGTGACCACAGCTGCTGGCTTTGTGAATTCTATCGCAATAAAATAACAATGATAATTTTTACCTGTTTGGAATGTACTGTGCACACACACAACAATGTATAAACACTAAATGACGCTATTACTAATAATCACCCCTGTTACTAGTGACAGGAACATATCTCAATAATAATAATAAGCTTTCCCAAGATGACTTCAGCTCATTTAATATCTCATGAATTTTTCTCAATAATAAGGGAAAAGATATGAGAAGTAGAACTAGAGAAAAGACAGATGTGCCTAAGAACCACAGCACTGTGTGTCTTCTGCAGTGAACAAACTAAACGCCTTCTTGCTCGGGGACGTGTCTGCGAAAACCAACCAGCCCAGCCCCCAGCCCTGCCTTGTACATGATGCACTTACGCAAGAAGAAAAGCTGGAAAGATGAGGGTGTCCTTTGGCTTTACGGGACACCCCACTGGTGCAGAGGGAGGGGGCAACACCGAGCCGCAGCGAGGTCACGCGTGGCAGGTTCGGGCGAGCGAGGAGGTTTGGGTTCGGAAGGGGCGTTCCATCCCGGCAGAGCCCTGCGCCGCACGGCCACGGGGGGCACCGCCGCTCGCAGGCAGGGATCCGGTGGGGAGGGTTTTGGGATGGTTGGAGCCACTGCATATTTCAAGGTCAGTGCAGCTAAAACCCCCGCAGCCCCTCGCCGCGGTGGCAGGTCTCCCTTCCCACGCTCAGGCCGAAGCTGCCTCTTATTCCTCCTGCTGGTCGGGTGGGTCGGGGAGATCTCTGCCTTGGGAGCCAAGGCAGCCGAGAGCTCAAGGTAGCAAAAGGAAATGAAGAAACAGCAGCTACCAGATGATTAATGCTACCAATATGAACCTTGCTGACAGCTCAGAGCCTGGGCACCTCTGCTGAAGCAGACTGACTTAGTCCCCTGAAACACGGGGACTAAAGGAGAAGCAGCTGCCCACTGGGAAATGTCTAAATCCACAGAAGAGCGATGAGCATGTCTGGGCTGGAGGAACTGGCTGGAGAAAATTTCTGGCAATGTTTGCCACTCTATCGGGGCGCTTAACATCCACCCGTCCCAGCGCGCAGATTTGGGCTGCCGGTATCACATCTACTGGCTGAAAAGTCAAAGGCAGCGGCACATGAATTGATCTCCGTTTTTTCCCCAAGTAGTTTGGAGACATTTCCTGAGTTGTGTTTTCCCACCCTGACCTGTATTTCTGGTGATGATTTTTCTTGTCTTTATTATCCCCGCCTCGAGGAAGGCAGACTGCCAAAGCTGTGTGTGCCCCCAGCCCCGGCTGGGTTTTCCCACCCTCGCTGCCCACGGGCCGCCATCGCACCCCGGGGACACATCGCTCCTGGACCGCCGGCCTCCCGCTTTGCTGACAGGCTCAGGGGATGCTCTGGAAATTCCAAAGGCATGTAGGAAAGTCAAATACTTACTGAAATAGTCATTGCGTGAGTGCATGTGAGGGTGAGACACACGCCGAGTGTTCCCTCAGGCATTTATGGTGTATTTACTCATGTCATAAAAAGAGCTGGCGAGCGGCAGGCAGGAGTCACTCGCGGGTCAGCCCCGGCGTGAAACTTCCCACCAAAAGTAAATAAGGGCTTTCCCCAGGTCTGGGGGTCAGGAGAGGGATCCGCACCCTGCTCTGCCCGAGGTCACGGAGCTCGGATTTTAAAGCGATGTGAAATAAAGGTCTGCGCTCCGCAGCCCCTGGCCTTGCCCCTCGCGGCCGCAGCGCGACGCGCTCTTCATCCCCACGGGCTGGCTCCGCTCGGCGCGGCCGGGCGCAAGCGCCCAAGCGGAGAGACAGAAAATTAATTTCATTGCTTATCATTTTTCCTTCCCGCAGCACTCGCCCACTTCGCTCTCCTGAAGAAGTTACAAAACTTTAATATTGTCTCAAAATACTGGAGACCGGCAGGGTTTTAAGGCCCGATTCGTAACCGGCAGGAACTTCAAAGGAGAAGTCCCGGTTTCCTGAGGTTCTTTCTCTCATCTTTACACTGGGGGGCTGGTCACAGCTGATTTTGTGATAAGCAAAACAAGCGCAGCCCAAGCAGTCCGACTGCGGGGGCAGAAAAAGGCTCACACAACATCTTCTGATGATTCCTATATCGGGGAGGAGGAACATCACCTCTAGGAATTCAGCTTTATTGGATACTCTAATCCAGAAGAGATAAAAGCACTTACTAATTACTGCTGGGTTTTGTTTCTTTGAAGAATTAGGTTTAATCTCTTTTGAAAGTAGATGTCTGTCTGTGCTCGTTAGATGTATAATTTAATTTGTTTAGGACTTTTTCCTCTTTTAGGGTTTTGTTCTAATGATATTTGTGGTTTTCTTCCTCTTCTTTCCCTCTCTTTTCTCCCCAAAGATATAAACTTTTGATTCACTCTAGATTTCTTTTTTTAATTTAAGACTGAACATCCCCAAGCTGACGCATCTTCTTTGGGACCTTATTTTTTTCCTCTTTTTTTTTCCCTCTAGAATATTCATTCCCTTAAAAAAAAAAACAAACCCAAAACAAAAAAGAAAAAAGGTTGCTCTGCTTGCTCGCCTCTTTAGTAATTCTGAGATTTATTTGCTCATGGGACGTTTCCTGACTGAAACCTGTAGTCACGTTACACTGGAGGGAGACCTCAAAATACTTACTTTAGAAAAAAAATAATTGTAATGTTATAATTTATCTGCCAACCACTGTCGTGCAACATTGCGGAAGCAGAGGAAATTGGGCTGAGAGGGAACTCGGGAGGTCATTTCATTCCTACTCCTTCCCCCGCTCAGGACCAGCTCTGCCCACATCATCCCTGGCAGATGTTTTCTAACCTGTTCTTAAAAGCCCCCGGTGGCAGCAGTGCGCAGCCTCCCACGGCAATCGCTCTAATACTCAACTCTCCTCACTCCTAGAAAGTTTTTTCTGATGTTTAACCCAAGTTTCCTGAGAGGCGGTTTACGCCTGTGACTGCTCATCCTGTCCACGTGTGTTGGATCCTGCCACGTCTGCCCAGCTGAGGGCAATGGTCCGGCTGAACCCCCAGGAGCACCCGTGTTCCTCTGCAATTGCAGAGTGATTGAGGAAAACCCACCCGCTGAGAGCTGCGCCCAAAATTCAAACAGAGATCAGCTTTGCCCTGCCCATGCCTGACATCTATTGAGATTTTGCTGCGTCCAGGGGAAAAAAATAAAGCCTTACACATCGCACACGGCACTTAATCGCACAACTGCCTTCCCCTTCCACCCCACCACGCGGCACGACAGCGTTCTCCACTCCTGCTCCAGGGTACGCACCGCACCGAGGTGTTGCAGTATCCACCAGTGACTCCTGCACTGAGCACACTAATATTCTGATGATGTATTACAAATAAACTGTCCCCCCCCACCCCTGAAAACAACACCCCAAAGTAAGTAATACACCTGGTTTGCTACGCAAATAAAGAAAAACTCTGATGGACTGTCCTGTTTCTTATCTGTAGGATGGGAATATATACAGTGCTACTGACTCATGGGTGCTCTCAGGGCTCTGTAAATAAAGACTAATGTCTCAGTCGGCTTTGCCACCGGCCTGGTAGACTCGTTTGGGTCAGCCAATTAACCCTTCCTTTACCTGACTTCCCATGTTAAAGGGGATGACTAAAACAGATGTATTTGCAGAACACTGAGGTGCGTGTCTGAGGCGCGCTCTGTTTTCCTGTTCTCAGGTCTAGGGACCATCGCGTGAGTCTATCAAACTCCTTGGTGCAAAACACAGCAAAAGTGAAAGCAGCTCAGGGCTTCACGGCCAAGTACCCAAAACACTTTCCCTCCGGCGAGGGGCTGAGAGGGATCCCCTTCTGGCAGCCGCTGCTGCCCCTCAGCCTTTTCTCTTTCTCCCCGCAGCCGGGGCTGGCCAGGGCTCTTCCCAGGCAGCCACGGGCCAGCGGGGCACCGCTCTTTTGCTGCTCCCAGCACTGGCCCTGTCTGCTTAGTAATATTTGTTTTCATTATTATTATTACTACTACTATTCTAAATAACAGTGGAACAAATTCCTTCCCAGAATATTTTGGTTTTTTTAAAAGTTACTACATCTTGGGGCAACGAAAAGAGAAATATTCTTCTTGTATTAACGGGTGAGATTCCTTCACGCTGGATGGTGGGGGCACGAGGAATTACGGTTGGAACGAATTGGGTGTTGGGGTCAGACACTGTCTCAGGCCCCCAGAAACCCCGGCTCCCCCAGTCCCAGAGCAGTTGTAGCCCTGAAGGCACAAGCCCTGGAAACGGGGAGGCCCCGCAGCGTGACAGACCAAACTGGAAGGAAAGCAGGGAGGATCTATCAGACCACAAATGGGCAAAGAATTAAAAGCACTTTTTGATTGATGCCAAATGATTGTGCTGCTGGCCTCCGGAAAACGAAGCACTGAGCAACAAAACACCATCATTTGGGGCCAATCAAAGAATTCTTGCTCAGCCCCGAACTGAGACACTTTTGGTTTGTTTGATCTTCTGGGAAAAATAATAATAATAAAAAAAAAAGTAGGATGGACACATTTAAAAATGGGATATTTTGGAATGGGAAAAGAAGGAGGGCTAAAATCTTTGTTTTCGTTTCCAAGCTTTGACCAGCTTTCTTGTGTGAAGCGGTTTCACAAGTTTGACTCAAATAGTTTTTGTCCAAGAAAAAAAAAAATACAATCACAACATGTCTTGCTTTAACTCAAACTTTTTTCCTTTGGCATCACACCCTAAATACATTGTAGGGAGGGCGTTTCCACCAGACACATCACTTTCAGTGAAGCAGGCATTTATGTTGAAAAGCTGCTGGGTTTGACTCAGCGCTCCCTGCACCTGGGACTGACTGGAGCATCGTGTCCCCGGCCGAGGGGACCGTCGGTGCCTCTCTCGGAGGACACTTCTGAGGCCAGGTAACAGAAACAGCGGTCGGGGCAGCATAGACAGAGCCGAGCAGGCCTCCAGGCACGACCCCGCTGGCCTCTGGATGACTCCTGCAGCCCTGGGATCCCTCGGTGACTCGGGTGAAGCCCCAGGTCCCCCAGTGCAGCCCAAGGTCTGGCTGGGCCCAGAGTCACAGACAAATAACAAAAGAAATCCCGGCCCTAAGGGGCTCACATTTCGTTTTCACGGCCTGTTGAAAGGAGCTAACGAGCTTTGGCCTGAAAAGCCTGAGGCTTCTCTAACAAGACCTTCAGCTTCTGCCTTTCTGCAGCAGAGGTGGCCACAGCAGACGCCGTGCTGAGGCTGGAGCGCCAGAGAGATCTCCATGGGTCAGAAGGATAGCTTATTGCTTATCTCAAGTGACAAATCAATAAAGGCCCTTCAAAATTAAGCCCCATAGGTCAAACTGCGTCAGCAAGTCTGTAAGCACAGCCACAGCTCTCAGTCTCACCAGGCGGGACAAGGGGACCAATGCCACAATACCAAACTTCAGAAGCATAGGGCCAAAAGAAAGCAGCGTAAACCCAAGAAATGCACAGTAATTTCCATGGAAATAGTTTTAAAAGTGATCATTGCTTTTTTTTTTGTCCCTTAACTCATCCTCCAGCCGCGCACAGAGCAATCTGTTAACAAAATAAACACAAATATACCGGCAATATCCCTCTATACCTTGCGCACCGTCACACTTCGCAGCCTCCACCACTGCTCAGCTTGCAGCACACCCCCGAAGCAGGAAAGTGCTGGGACTCCAAATTTACTGGCAGAAAACAAAGACAAAATTTCTGCAAAACACCAGGTCCTGATCCCGCCCCGCACCGCTGCCAGCAACCGCTCTCCAGGCTGCAAACACGGGCAGGACAGAGCCTGGTAAAGGGCTAATGGAGGACCTGAGGCAGCTGGGCCTGAACTTTGAGCATGTCAGAGGCCACCTGAGGCCATTTAAGAGCCTGATTAACTCCCCTCAGGGGGGCTGAGAATGTCCCCAAAACACACCTGAGCTGGGCTCCTCTCTCCCACCCACACGGCTCGTGGCACCACCCCACGCAAGCTGGCTTGCCTGAAATTAAGCGTTTAGCAATCTCCTGTAAATACTGAAACGGATCTAATTATTCACATAATCAGGGGAAAGAAACCTTCTACTGTTTCCCAAAAAGCAGGCAAAATGGCCAGGAGAGAGAGGTACGTGCCACCCCGATCCCATATGGAGTGTGTGCGGAGTCTCGCTCGCCCTGCAGTCTGGTGCCAGCCCCACACCTCTCTTCAGAAATGCTTGTACAGCACAAAATCAAAGGGCTTTTTTTTTTCTTTTTGCTACTCAATAAAACACACAAGCCCAAACCAGTGAATTCTCCAAATCGAAATGCTACTCGTGCAGAGCAACCCAGCACAACCTCATCCATCAGCTGCCCCCGAGGAGGGTAAATCAGGGCTGTGCTGGGGTGTCCGGGCAGCCCGGTGCCCCCATCCTCCCCTCGCCTTGCTTCGCTCCTCTGGAGCTCATGCAGCTGAAAGTAGGAGCGATGGCAGCACAAGCGGCATTGCTCTGTGCTCCGTGGCTTCCCAGCAGCTCGCTTGGACGGGAACAGATGGGAAGTGTCAGCTCCGTGGGCTGTGGAGCTGCAGGTCTCTCACACACCCGCTGGAGGACACAGGACAGGGTGCAGAGACTTTGCTTTTAGCCACCTTGTGTGGTACCAGCTCCCCTCTGACTTGCACGGGGAAGATGGATGTCCGGGTTGCCAGCTCCTGACAGCGCTGCCCTTGTTGCTCCCACTCTGAACTTCCTTTCTCGATTTTGTTTTTCCATATTTCACCTTCTTTCTCCTTCCTCCCTGCTGCCCTTCCTCTCCCGGGGTGCCCTGGCCTCCACACAGGGCACAAGGACAAGCTCTGCTCTGTGGAGCACAGCCCTTTCCCAAGGGAGCCGCGTGTCCCTGCCCCAGGGAACCCCTTCCAGCCTGCTGGGGGGGATCAGGAGAGCCAAATTATTATTTTTTTTTCCTTTCCCTCCTCCTTAATGAATTCTCTTTTCCAGCCCTTGGGTGGCTGTTGACCCCTGGCCATTCCCCGCTGGGGTTTTGCTCTGCCCGCCCTTGCGTGTGGCCGAGTGCCGCCTCCCTGTCCGTGCCCTCGTGCCACAGGTGCCCCCGCACCGTGCCTGCGGATGCTGGGATGGATCCCGGGATGCTCCCTGCATTAGGCAGAGCCAGGGGAAAAGAAAGCCCGAAGCCCAGCAGTTGCCATCGCCAGGATGGCGAGGCGGGAGGGGATCCCTGCACAGGGCAGGGGGGTGCGCGCTGGTGGTTGGAGCAGGGGGGAGGATGGTTGGAGCAGGGGGGAGGAAGGTTAGGGCAGGGTGGGAGGATGGTTGGAGCAGGGGGGAGGATGGTTTGGTTAGAGCAGGGGGGAAGATGGTTAGAGCAGGGGGGAAGATGGTTGGAGCAGGGGGGAGGATGGTTTGCTTAGAGCAGGGGGGAGGATGGTTAGAGCAGGGGGGAAGATGGTTGGAGCAGGGGGGAGGATGGTTTGGTTAGAGCAGGGGGGAGGATGGTTAGAGCAGGGGGGAAGATGGTTAGAGCAGGGGGGAGGATGGTGTGGTTAGAGCAGGGGGGAGGATGGTTTGGTTAGAGCAGGGGGGAGGATGGTTTGGTTAGAGCAGGGGGGGGATGGTTAGAGCGGGGGGAGGATGGTTGGAGCAGGGCGGGAGGCAGTAACGACACAAACTCTCCTCTTCCAGCTGGGGCGCAGCGGGGGACAGAGGAGCGGTTCCAGCAGCACCAAGCCCAGACAATGGACTCCCCTCTGTAGCAGCTGCATTAACTCCTTTATAGCTTGTTTTCAAGCCCAGAAATAACAAATTGAAGCTACAGAAAGTACTAAATTATCTCTTACTTATTTTTCTAAAATTATGTATAACTTTATGAGCTTCTTGTCAACACCAACCGCCAGACAGGCAAACAAGTAGAGTCAGCAACCTCTGCTTCCAGAGCTTGACCATCTAATTCCTTTTCAATTAATGAGATTCTTAAGACTAACACAGCCTGTGCTTCAATTTGAATTTTTTTATTATTATTTCTGTTTCTCAGCCATCCACCTACGCCAGTGTCACATTTTCATGCCTTACCACAAAGGTAAAAGCATTTATATTTTTCTTAATTACAGCTTTTATTGTGTGTTCCAGAAATGGGTGCTGTCAGTCAATATTTGAAAGTTCACGGTAGGTTTGTGACAGAGAGCAATCCTGAATCATCCCCGTTTATGCAGGAATTCAGACTGTGCCTAGTTTACTCCCATCCAGCAAAACAGATGTTGTTACGGGCACGGCCAGAGCGGGCAGGTGGGTGCACAGTTCAGTTCCTGACCGTGGGCCCCATGTCCCGCTGGCCACCAGCCTGGGTGGGTGTTATGGGACCACCCTCCCCTCAGCTCCCTGCTGTTGCAGTACATATTCCTGAGGGGTGGGATTGGAGTCAAGTCTCAGCCACCGTCGGTTGCAGGGGAGGCAAAAGCCTTTTCCTACCGCAAAAGGGGACACGCGCAGGGAGAGGAGTTGGTGCTGTGGCCCAGACATAAATCAGCGCTGGGAACTTGCCATTAAGACTTTGCTTCGGTGATGAGTAGTCTCTTTGCATAATTCCCCTCTGGATGTTTTGGATACAGCAACATGTTGTTTCTCCTGTAGCAGCAGATTTTGGAGGGTCTTGCTTACTAATTCACGTCAAGTCTAGTTGGGCTGCAAGTCTGTCTCAGTAAAATGAAAAAAACTGCTCGTACTTGGAGACTCTGACAAACATACAAATGTTCTTAGAAAAACGAGTCTCCCATTTTAAAACATATGTGTTTCCTCCTTTTATCTGTTTTGTCTTTGGGTTTTTTGCAAACTTCTTAGCAAATGTGTGTTGGCATGAACAATATGTTTCAAGCAAAGAGAGCAAATACTTTCAGAAAACAAAGTTTTAAAAAGTCATAATGGTTGATTCATCATTGTAAACGTGATTTATGTATTTACTGTCCCTCCAGTGAGAGCATCACAGTATTGCCCGAGACTGAACGGCCCAATAAAACCAGTTATAATCTTTAACAGTAAATGCTGTAAATGATCTATGTACCATAAGCTAGAGCCCAAAAACTTTTCCCAGAAGGGTTTGCTATGATGACTCATTTCCAGGAAAGTTGTCATCTGCTCAGTAGAATTTCAGGTGGTTGGGGAGAGAAAAGGTGTAAAATGAACTAAATAAAAATTAGTAATTATTCACCCTCTTCTGACACCCACTGAGGTGACCCAGTTGGCTGTCTACACCTCACTCATTCCCTATGGGGAGAAAAAAGAGAGAGAAAAGTAGAACAAGACTTCTCTGTTCCTTTGGAGCCACTTTTATTTGTACTTCCCAAAACCATCCACCTGCCAGCATGACGGTCACTTATGTGCAAGACTTTCCATTGAAAAGCAGATCCTCCTCAGGAAACGGGGGCTGAACAGAGCAGCTCATTAGTACAGCAGTGAAGAGGCATTTCTGAGCCTGTTCTGGACTGGACACTGCTCCAGTCCGCAGAATCATGGAATGGTTGAGGTTGGAAGGGACCTCTGGAGGTCATCTGGTCCATGGCCCCTGCTCAAGCAGGGCCACCTAGAGTCAGTTGCCCAGGACCGTGTCCAGATGGCTTTTGAATATCTCCAAGGATGGAGAGTCCACAGCCTCCCTGGGCAACCTGTGCCAGCGCTCGGTCACCCTCACCTTACCCTGCACTGCCTGTAGTTCAGGTTTCCATCAGCTATGGAAAAAAACGTATCAATGAGAAAGTTGTCAGAGAAATTAAGTTCCCACCTTCATTCCCACCTTCCCAGGCTACAGCAGGGGCTGAAACAGCCCATGGGCTGTGGTCAATAAGTAAGCAACCATTAATTTGTTGGTTTTAGTCGATTCCTCTTCTGCAGATTCAAACCCTCTTGAGAGATTTGTTATTATCCAGGACATGCCTCTAGGAATCTTTCCTTCAAAATCCTTAAAGATTATATCTTACATGGTTTAACAGGCCACCACAGGGTCTCCGTTGTCAAAATCCACTGAAAACATTGAAAAATAAGGCTTATGTTGTGTTCCAGCCTACGCTGAACTTTTGTATGGGAGGAAGTTTCCCCCTAAAGTAATTTGTATGAGGCCCAACTCGACGTGTGTGATCTTTTCCAGCCGATTTCCCCGCTCTCCGTGCTCTGGGTCGCACAGCTGGTTACGGGCCTGGTGAGTCGCAGAGAGGTTCCCTGTGCACCGTTCCCTCCTGAAGAGCACCAGCCTGTTAGAAACAACGCTGCCATCATTTGTTTTATTTCCGCTAACCGTCTGCTCCCGAGCACCTTTATTAGAGGCTTCGAGCTTGGAGTTAAGAGCTAATTAAACTGACAGCGCTGCCTCGCTGCAATTCATTGCAAAACAGTTGGGCTTTTATTTGATCTAATTTCTCGGCAGTGGAACCAGGCAGTGCTGGTGAGAGGGGGAGCTCTGTAAAACGCAGTCACAGGTCAGTGGAGTTACGTTCCCCTCGTGCGGCGCAGGCAGAGGCCGGCCATGTCGGTAGGCAGGCGGGCTGCGTGCGTGCTGGTGGAGGGCTGGGCGTCAGGCAGGGTGGGAGGGATCCGGCTGAGGGTGGGAGACGGCTTCCAGGTGAAGCAGCACTGCACGACATCAGCGTCATCCTCTGCAAAGGGTCGGTGAGGCTGAGGAGATACAAATCATAGAATCAGAGAATAGTTTAGGTTGGAAAGGACCTTAAAGACCATCTCGTTCCCCCTCCACCCCCCTGCCCCGGGCAGGGACACCTCCCACCAGCCCAGGTTGCTCCAAGCCCCGTCCAACCTGGCCTTGAACCCCTCCAGGGATGGGGCAGCCACAGCTTCTCTGGGCAACCTGGGCGAGGGGCTCATCCCCCTCACAGCCAAGAATTTCTTCCTAATATCCAATCTAAATCTCCCCTCTTTCAGTGTAAAACCATCCCCCTCGTCCCATGGCTCCCCTCCCTGCTCCAGAGTCCCTCCCCAGCTTTCCTGGAGCCCCTTTAGGGACCGGAAGGGGCTGGAAGGTCTCCCCAGAGCCTTCTCTTCTCCAGGCTGAACCCCTCCAGCTCTCTCAGCCTGTCCCCACAGCAGAGGGGCTCCAGCCCTCCCAGCATCTCCGGGGCCTCCTCTGGACCTGTTACTCAGGTGGGGTCTCCCCCGAGCGGAGCAGAGGGGCAGGATCCCCCCCTGGCCCTGCTGCCCGCGCTGTGGGGATGCAGCCCGGGCTTTGGGGGGGTTCTGGGCTGACAGCGCACGTTGGGGGAATGGGGGAATTCACTTAAGACAGAAACACTGACCCCGGAAAATCCTGTTCAAGAGAGTTATTTGAGCTCTTAATTGGAGTCAGGAAGAAAAGTCAGTCTGGCTGTTTGTTGGTTGGGTTTTGTTTTTGTTTTTGGTTTTTTTTTTGTTGTTTTTGTTTTTTTTTTTTTAACAAAGTGTTTAAAATCACAGAACTCAAAATTCCTGTTTAATATTTTTTGCTTATGAAAAAATAATTCATTTCTTAAATTACATAGCAAGAGATCTTAGAGACACAGATCAGATGCTGAGGAATTACCTCTTCTCCGCTAACATGGGCACGTCGTTGCTGTTGTAAAATCACAGCTTGACTGAGCACGGTGGGGTCCCTCTGCTCCCCTCGCAGCGCCCGTGTCTGTGGCTCTGTGCAGATTTCTTTTGAAGTGAAGTGGTATTCTGACTCGGTGGTAAGTCAAAGTGAGCTGACACTTGTTTCTCAAAGAATGGAATGACACGAAAACCTTATCATCATATTGAGGTAATAGCCAGGTTTGGGCAGGAGACAGGTTTTCTATCAAAGTCAAGATGCAGTTTGATACTGTCAACTCACTTTGGCAAATAAGAAAAAAATCTGAAAACCAGTAAAAGAATCTTCATCCATAGCTATCAGGAAGTTTCATTTTGTACATAGAAAGGTCCTTAACTTGCATTTAAATTTAAAAAAAAAAAAAAAATCAGTGCCCCTTCTTGCTTATTTTTGTCTCATGCATCTGAAATGTTACTTAGAAAACTTCTAAGAGAGGAGAGCTTTTCAGATCGAGAGATCCAGCAGAGAACAGCCTTCTTTCTCAACAAATTGTGTGAGGCAAGAACAGTTTTTCAGAAGTTCCTAGCAACTAGGAGTAATTGCTAATATAAATGGCTTTTAAAGCACCAACTATCAGCGTGATCAAACCACAGCTCTAACACAGCCTTTGGAAACAATTCTCTGTACTTTTTGTTACACAAGGCAGTGACAACAATCACAGTTCTTAACTCCATTGAGTGAAGAGCCTCTCTCCTCCTCACGCTTGGCCAGGAACAATGCAAACCTCTGCACAGCAAGAGGGAGGGTGAGGCCAGAAGTGCCCCAGTTCTGACCGCTTGGCTCTTGGGTTTTGACCTGCCCATTTAGAGACCTCAGCCACCACTGCTGGCTGTTATTTACCACAGCTGTGTGGGGTCCGCCTTACACCCTCGCATTTGAAACCCAGAGAAGGAACCTTCACTGTATTCATGTGTTAACGCTCGTTAATGTTGTTTAACCATTGTCTGTGTTGCAAGAACATCTTCTGGTCCCGAGCACTTTAATAGCCTTTGCTTGTAGCAGTTCTGGCCGCACGCTGGCCTTGCAGCTCACAGACGCTTCTAGCCACACGTGGAAGCAACCGTAGCGCTCTCCTGCCTCTTCCTATGGCCCCCGAGACCTTGTTGAGGGGGTTTAAGGGAAGGTCTTTCACTTATTAATTTCCTGAGCAATTTGGGCCCTGGCAGCGCTGTAGCTCAGGGACTGCAATCTATTCTTCCACCCTTTTAGCAGCTGTAAAACCAAACTATTTACAGGATGCCAAGTGCGTCCAACTTCTCTTTTGTTAAGGTCACATTTTTTTCCAGAGTTTATGCGTAAGAACTTTCCACTGTGCTGTTCACCACCTCCTCTGACTAATCCACGTTTTTCCATAGCTAAAGATGGGGGGGGGGGAACAAAAAAAAGTCTGCCTTAGCCTATTGATATAAGATAGTATACATAGATAAAGCTCTGTTTTCACTCTGTTCTGGATCCAAGCCTAACAATCTGTAAAGATAAAGGTACCTTTACAACTGCAGTTACTAACATACACGGTTACTAAACAAATAACTGCAGTCTAAGACAACAGGTGCATAAATAATGACTGGGAAGGAAATAGCATAAAAGCATGGTACTTTTCTATATTTACCATTTTTACATGACGAGCTCATCCAATATTATAAAAACTATGCCTGTGTCTTACTGCAAAAGGATTTTCAACCCTATTGCTCTGTAGACTATATGATTTTTCCTTAATGTAACATTCAAGCCCAATTAACTATCTGTGCAGTCACTTAAGTAACAAGCCACTGCAATGAAAAATTGCTCAAAAATGCTTTGTTATCAAGTTATAAACATAGGATTTAAGAAGCAAACCAGGGTTTTCAACCTGACCTCTATAACATTACAGTAAAGGCTCTACCATGGTTACAATGCTGCAACACGGCCACATCTCTGAGATGAGGACTCTTAAAATGCTGTTTGGCTGTACCGTGCCCCCACAAGAAATTCTCCATGTAAAAAGCCCTTTGAAGTTATTTTAAGCAGCAGTCAAAAGGATCAGGTTATTTTCTTTAATCATGATAGCAAATGAAGGCATGTGTTAGAGCCGCGCTCTCGGGACACCCGTGCTGTGGCTGGGATGCTGAGGCTTGCTGGGAGAGCACGACTGCAGCTTTCTGGCTTTGCTGAATCAGGGCCTTAGGACTGACTGGTGAAAATGAGTAATTTTAAAAGTACAACCTCATTCTGTACTTCTGCTAATTGACACAACACTGTTCTTGCTTAATACGGAAACTCACGAGCTATGAGGTGTCTTTCCTCCTCCCTCCTAAAGCCAAGAGGGACGGCTATTCTTGGGTCCCCGCTGCCAACCAGTGCCACTGACTTAGCTGATCGGTTCCACACCTTTACGTACTTCCTCACACAGACTTTTCCTACTGATGACCTTTCGGAGCTGGAAACTCTGAACGTTGTGGAGACAACGTACTTTCCTGCTACTGTAAGTGAACCGTGAAACAGCAGTCCTGCACAACAGCCTGTCAACTAAAACATGTGAATAGTAAGATCAAATGAGGAACTATGGTGAAACAAATAAATAAACAATAATCAAAGTCAGCTGAAGAGTCTGATCCTACAGGACAGGAGGAACTGGTGTGCTTTTTCTAACTCAGTTTTTAACTTGTGCTGTTGGAAGCAGAATTTCAAGCACCTTAAAGTCAAGAAAATTAGTAAAAATGGGGAGACACTCTGTCCCTGTCAAGGGAAAAAAGTGAAACTGCAGAAGCCGTTACCATTGCAATAGAACAGCTCGTTTGTAATTTGTAAGATATCTCCTAATAGTCATCACAAAACACTTGGGTCCAGATGAAGGAGATCCCAGCATTTTATGCAGCATTTATGCAGTAAATGGGAGAAATAGGAAGGCCTATGAGGAAAAGGTTTAATATTTCATTTCAAAGAGGTAGACAAAACTGGAAGACAGCGTGCTGCTTCCCGTAACACCACACTCAGCTGCAACCATGCCAGCAGAAAGCACCGGGAGGGGAAGGAACTCCCACAAAGCACAGGATGAGAGCAAAGCAAAGACAGGATGATTTCAATTAAGGACAGCGCGGATCTAGGTGTGCGTGAAAGTATCAGTGGCAGAGAGTTAAATTGTTGGAGACTCCCCAGCACGTCTCCTCCCGCCCAGGCACAGGCTCTGTGTTCAACCTCGCTCCTGGGGACGTGGGCTGGGAGGAAGGCACAGGCAGAAAGACTGTGCCGCTCTGCTGGGGCTGCACAGCCCAACCGCTCCTCTGGTCTTTGAGACTGGGGATGGCATGGACAACACAAGAGGCCGAGCTAAAAAGCTTTGAAAGACAAAGAAGGCAAAGGGGTCAAAAAATCAGCCACCGTCTCAGTGCTGATGACTTTTTGCCATTGTACTAAATGAAAAGTACGGTCTGTCTTCACGGGCGCGATCAGCACAACAGCGCAGCAAAGGCACTGCAGAAGGCGGCAGAAATGCCGATGTCCGCCGAGATGCCTAACTGCGGCGGGAGGGTTTTCACTCCCTCTGCCTTGAAGCTTCAGTCTTTGAGCACCACACTGGGGATTTCTGCCGTTTGAAAGGCGTACCTGAATTAAGTGAAGATATCAGATATGTACCACAGATAATCTTGCTAGGAATCCACTTTCCCAAAAAGTCTAGTGTGTTCTCCTGATGAAATATATGTATTGTTTCCATGGATGAATTTCCAGAAGTGCACATCAGGAGTAATTTGACACATGGAATCCTGAGCACAGAAAATCAGCAAGTCAGCGGGGAGTCCTGCCACAGCAGCAGGCGCTGTGCTCTGCTCCCCAGCAGTGCCGCCAAGCAGCTCTTCTGCTTAACCCGAGGGAGCTCTGTGTACTTCAGGGAGAAGAGGAAAAAAGGGTGAGGAAAAAAAAAATCTGTTTGTCATCACGGGGGCAAAACAGTGGTAGACAAATTCATCCATCTCACAAGATTCCTGTCATCATCTTCTCTACAGCTTTTATTTTTTCCCCTTTTCCAGTACATGTGTATAGGGAAGAACAGCAGAATGATGAAAGATGAAATAAGAACGAGTTGAATGACAAATTCAGTAGATATTATATAATGAACACGTTCTTCAGAATTGCTTAGGAGCAAGATTTATCTTGTATAAATAAGATGGAGTATTTCAGCATAGCATGGGACCATTTCTGTCCATCTGGCTTTCCAAAGAAATTATGTGGGGAAAGTAGAATTACATTTCAAGCAGTAAAAAAGGAAGAACTGAAGTTATAACAGCAAGAATAAAACAAACAAAAAAGAATCCTGACTAATGCTGTTTAAAAATGTGGAGCTGTTCTAGGAAATGTAGAAAGAAGTGGTAACTGATGGAAACGAAGGAACTAAGCTTTGAATTTAGTAAACGATGCTTACTTGATTACACCCATATGCAGTCACTGATGAGCTCTTGAGCAGAACTGATGAAAAATTGGATTGTTTACATGTATTAAACCAAGCAAATGGGAATCTAAGCTCAATGTGCCAAAAAACCTTGAGAATAAAAATGCTAGCAATAATTGCTACATTTTATGTGTCAATGGCATGCCAGCAAGGATTCTGCATCAAATTCTGACCAATGGAAAAAGGTTGGGTATGTGAAACTGTAATATCACTTATCTACCAAGCAGGCCACCTGATGACTGACAACTTTAATTTTAGCGTGAAATTGGCTGACTAGCTGTTGAAACATCCATCCCTTTTGACAGGGATAGTAGTCTCCGGATATTTACCACTGGAAACTTCCAAAGTCAGCCTCCTGCTCTACTCATCTTCATTTCAAGCAGCAACGAGAGCAGCCTTAACTGAAATTACAGCTCTCCCACAATGAGCGGGGCGGTGATTTTCTCAGGGTCCCGTCGGCACATACCGTGCCTGCCTCTATGGAAAGGTCCATGTGCTCATGAGACAATGGAAGCACTGGGGGGGTTGTGTACCCAGAGGAAAGAGCACGGTCTTCGAGGTAAGGGTGTGATTAAAATCAAAGAGACTTTATTTTATATGGAATGAATACGTGGATAAGGAAGATAGATTTTTAACCAGAGCCCTCTCTGTGTTCTTCCCAGTCAAAAGTAGGCCCACGAAAAGAAAAGAGCTTGAATTTATTTTTGGGTTGTATGTACATGATCTTGCATGAGAAAGCTACGAGTGTAATCTAGTAACGGGGTTATCACACACATTATCTTATGGCACCTGCACAGAAAGCTACAATCTGTCTTTTTAAAATAAATACTAAGTGGGAGCGAGAATAGTCAAAATAGCCATGACTATTGTACATTTACTATATCACTAAATACCCTGAGTATTTCAGTGCTCTCCCGCCTGGACAGAAGAGACATTTTAGTCTGAAAATAGCCGTGCTCCGGTGAGCTAGGAGAAAAGTATGTCTCATTTTTAAGCTGGGAGAAAAGTGTATCTCATTTTTAAGCTGCAGTCTCATAAAGACCTGACGTGGTTCTAAAGCCCATTGCATTTGAATGTCTTTGCTTATTTAGGAACTTCATTGGTACTTGCAATCATTTAATTATTCTGATTTTGATATTTGCCATCCACTCCGGGTTAAGGGAGTACTTACAGCTAAACAACAATTAAAATAGAAGCCAGACAGCAAATTCCCAAATCCTTCCAAATCAGCCTCGAATGGTGGGCTGCCTTCCTCCAGGACTGTTTTCTACCAGAGAAACCTCCATTAATTCCAGGGACTTTGCCACAGCACCATGTGCAGATTTTGCTTTCCCTCCAATTCTATATTTAATCATACTAAGAGTTCTCCAGATCAGTCCAGGCACTTCTGAAATATTTGGTTTCACAGGGAAAAAGGTCCAGAGAGGACATCCCTCCCTTCACTACAACAAGGGACTTCCCATCAGTCTATGGCCAAGAGACCAAGACAGCCATTCCATAGGGAAAGAGGTGACATTAAAAAAACCCCAAACCCAAAAAAGCATCTGCCAAAATAAAATTCTTTCTTATGGATTTCTGGCTATTAGGGTCCTATTTGCCATTGTGCTTCTGCTGTTTTGGCTGCCTGGAGCCCCAGAGCAGTTGTAAACCTTACCCATAGCAGCTCTGGAGTGACTTTGCTGTGCCAGAGCAGGACACAGGATACTAATGGTATTTAACTTTCCTAAAAATGCCATCTAAACAACGGCCTAGGGGAATGGGGAAGTACATATGAAGCCTGAATGCTGCATTGACTTTTGGATTGCAACAGAAGGCTTCCGCAGAATTGAAGGATTACTGCTAATTTTTATTCAGAAAAGAAAAATGGAACTGATGAGTATAACTTGTACACATAGAGTATGCTGAACGCTGCATCAGCCCAGAGACTATTAGCACATAATTAATTAAAATGGCTTGGCACTTAGGCTTCTGCTACTGACACTATGAGAGCTAATATTGGCCCACTTTCTACTCTCATTACAATCCACGTCAGTAGGATGGACACATTTGAAACCGCTTCCTGCTCTTTGTTACAGTATTTGCCAATAGCAGGAGAAATTGATGCTGTAAGAGCAAGAAAGCATCTCCAGCATTGCAATGGAGGAATAAATTATTCTCTGGTACAGATTATAACTGCAACACATTTGGTGAGAAAAAAATAACTCATCCTTCTGATATGGCCGAAGGAATTGTTTTGTGGTGCTATGAAACGACGCTTTGATTTGTGGCATTAAGTAATGAAGGATTCCCATGAACAGCCTTAGCTATCTAAAGACGTGTTTGGGTACACTTGAGGTGCTCTCTCACCCCAAGCGTATGAGCTTGCAAGCTTACTTGTCCTAGGACATGAACTCCATGAAGTCATCTCTCAGCAAGAAATTGTTCTCTCTTTCCAGAATCGGACCTTCAGAGCAGAACGTTCATTAGTGTTTTCTTAAGGACCCATTCCTGAAAAAAAACAACAAAAGAAAGGTGTGCAGTCCACCCCGAGCCTGGTCAACAGCAGGGAGTGAGATGCTCTTGCAGGTGAGGGCCCCAGGCAGCTGCCAGAGCTTCTTGCCAGAGCATCCCACCAGGATCAGCCTTGCCCAGAGCCAAGGGTCTCCTGCTTTGGAAAACAAAGCAGGAAAGGTAGACGTGTATAATAATGAAACAGGGAATTAAAGAAAGAAAAGTCCGATTTTTATGAACTTCAAGAGAAAAAGTTTCAGCCTGTATTTTGGGGTGATAATTTAGCTCCTTTAAAAATCCACAGAATCAGAATAGGCTCTCTTTGCCAGAAAAGATTTTCTTCTCACCTATTGTAGTCAAAGACTGTAGGAAGCCCAAAGGGCTCTTTCTCAGGTTCAAGGACAAGGAATTGCTCTGCCATTGCCCACGCCGGCAGATCCTCAGTGTGGACAAGTCTCCGAGCCCCTCGACCACAGCGGGGCTGTGCTGTTGCCCCGGCTCAGGCTCCGACGGCAGCACAACTGTCTTGAAAATACCTGGGTCTGTGTATCTGCACAACACATTAAACGCATCTCTTCAGGATTTATTAGTGTTGCAGTGTCACCAAGAGCTGATTAATTATCAAGGATTTCTGCATAGCAGCTAAAGGGAGAGAAACGTGCTTTGAAGAACAGCATCATCCATGCCAGCCGTGTAGCAGAGAGCTAATTATTTCTGCCTATGTCATTGTTGTTGCCATCAGAGGGGAGAAGCTGGCATTCCTCCAGCTTCTGGTACTTTAAGGTAATAACGAAGAGTGTCTCAGCATGCTGCATGTTAGAAGGAGATTCAATGTGCTTGCTGAATATTGCATTGAGTTCCTGATTTGTGTCAGCAAGACCTGCTAATTCATAAGAAAAAGTATCATCAGGACTTATTTTACATACATTTAGACACGGGTAAATTGCGCTGGAGAAAGCCTGACTGTAGCCATTAGTACTCACAGCAGATCTTGTCTGACTTGAAAGGTCGCTAAGGGATGCACCGAGGTACAGACAGACCTGCTCAAAGACACCCCTCCAGGATACTGCTGGTCGTCCTCCAGAAACGCTCAGGCATTTTATTCCTGCTGCTCCTCTCTCTGCAGAGAAACCTCCCAGGACTCTGTCCCAACCCGACTGTGCTTCCCGTTTCTGCGCAGGCTCCTGCTCCCCCCCCACCCCCTGGACTCTCCAGCGGCTGCTGATCCCATGGTGCTGCTGGGAGCACTCTCAAGCGGCTTTTGCAACTCCCTTTCCCTCTCCCCTGGTGTATATAAAACAAGCCCCACATTTACCATCTAAAAATCACTCTCAGAATACATAGGAACTCCCCTAATACAAAATACTCTTTTCCCATTTACCACCAAAAAGGAAAAGTGCTGAGACCTGACACGAGGTGGGTCGGCCATTGGGCTCCTCGGGCACCATGGGGCTCCCTCCTGCGCCAGGGGACGAAGGGACCCCTCTGCTCCCTGCTGCGGCTGCGACGGGCACCGCGGCTCGGACGGGGGAGCGAGGGGCTCCTGTGGCTCCCTACCGGAGCCTCCAAGGCTGCAACATGTATTTTGATACCACAAAATCCCAGAACCCTTCATTAAAGATTCATCGCATTTTTAGCGCCGCATCTTCTAATTTTAAAATTCATCCCCTAAATAATTTAGCAGACTTATGAAGAAAAACAAAGAAAAAATAAAAAAGTCTCCAACAAACAAAACCCCCGTCGAGGTTGTAGCATGGTTACTGAATTAAACTTGTCGAAGATTCCCAACATGTTACTTATTTCTCATGAGAGATTTATAGCTGTGCCTGCTACCTCCAGGCACTGAGCCTTTTTGCCGTCGGAAAGCCGGCAGCTCCGAGTGGCCTCGTCCTGCCCAAGGCAGGCTGGTGCTTCTGGACGTGCAACTGCTCACCTGCAGGGCTGTGAACAAGCAGCTGGCGAGACCCTGCCGCAGCCCTGCCATCACGCTTTCTCCCAGATCCCACCTTCTCAAGCTGCCACAAACTCTATAGCTTTGCACCATAAATCTTAAAATATTATTCCTCCCTGGCTGCCCCACGCACATCCTGGTCGCAGTCCCCGGGGGCCATTTGGCCACTCACTCTGGACTCCTGCATTACAGACACGAAGACACTTGGAGGTGGAGAGTTCAGACCTTTCTTCAGTACTCAGGTGCATAATTAAAACATCTAATTTGGTTTGAATTTGCGTGCTTTCAGCTTGCAGTTCTTGAGCCTTGTTACAGTGTTTCTATGCTAAACAAAACAGTCAGCGTACCCCAATCTGCCTCTTTTTCCTTGTACAGGAAACGCTATCCCACAGGTACAGCCCAAGTGGGCTTCTCATAGCTATTTATCAACATACAAAAAGACCGACTAGTCTTAAAGATGAAGTTAAAATACAAACCACTCTAGCCATGAATATGTTTTTCAGTAACCACATTTTGCCTCTGTGGTTTGCTGCTGTTCAGGGCTGACTTTGCATAGGTTACTCTTCTGAATGCAAACTCAATTCACCTCTCTCTGTAAAAATACAGTGTCCCCCCTGAAATGGTAAATATGCCAGCTAACTTTCCCAATTTAATTAACTTTTCCCCAATGGCCTTGCTTAAATAGACTTCAAAGTTCAAAAGACAAAAAAACCCCGAAGAATTGCATTTTAATAATGCACTTGACAAAAAATGGGAAAAAAGAGTTTTCATTATTCGGTGTTGAAGTCATGGAAACTCCGGTGCCTAGCGGCTGTTTTGCCTTTTATAACATCAATAATTTAAAACTTAATTATTGTGCATTATTTGGTTAAGGAAGATTATGACTCTAACATTTGCATTTATTTATCAGTAATGGTGAGATAGCTTTTCCTCAGTAAAAATATATTTGGAAATTCATTCACCCTGCAAACAAAATCACAGAGTAGCTCATCGCTAATGCTACTATTTAACCACCGAGAAATTAAGCCTCCCCGTTCTGCTGTATGATGAGAAATGTCTGTTTATTACCAAGCCATTTCGGTGACTTTTCTGCAGTGCACTTTCAAGCCATTAAAAAGGCATATTTTGAGGGTAATCTCTGGGAATAACAACCCCATTATACTGTGCTTAAGCTAAGTGAAATTTCTTGGTTCTATCTTCAAAGGGCAGGAGACGTTTCTTAATGCCTTTCATTTATCAGAAGACATTAAACCTCCCCGGGAGCACTCTGGGTGCAAAGGACAGCGCTGCCAGCCTTCCGGACACCAATGCACGCAGCCGCACGCTGGCACTTGTCACATCTTGAAGGACTTTTATATTGGATATTAGGAAAAATGTTTACACTGAAAGGGTTATTAAGCATTGGAACAGGCTGCCCAGGGACGTGGTGGAGTCACCATCCCTGAAGGTATTTAAAAGACAGGTAGACATGGTGCTTAGAGATACGGTTTAGATTAGTGATGGTTTTTGTCAGAGTTAGGTTGATGGTTGGACTAGATGATCTGCGAGTTCCCTTCCAACCCAGGCGATTCTATGATTCTATGACTTTACAGTTTGCAAGTCTGAAGTCCTGCCTTCCCTCTTAAAGACTGCACAGGGCCCATGGGTTTTATTTGAGCCGGGAGGAGGGCAGGGTACGAAACTACTGAGTACCTCGAGACTGCCCCGGGACTAAACAACCCCCACCATAAATCTGCAAATGCAAGGGAAACCTCCTTTTGCTTCCCAATGGTCCTGTGACAGGCTCTGACAGTTTGCTCTGGGGACTTCTGCTTTCCCCCCTGCCCCTCAGCCGGGCGTGCTCCATGCCAGCCCCGCGGGAAAGGCAGCAGACGGTGCCGCTGATGGGCAGCCCCGCACCCGGAGTCCTCCCTCGTCCTGCCGGCTTTGAACGCAAGAGGTGAAAATCCCATCCGCCATTAATTATGGGGAATTTTCACCTGTTCACCTCAGAAGAGTGAAGGGTTGACTTAGCTTTCCAAAAATACCAGCTGCGGTCCTGCAAAGCCCCAGCAGCTCCCACTCGATGCAGCATCACAGCACCATCACGGCAGCAGGAGGGACAGGCAGAGACTGGGAGGGAGAACAGGTCTTTCAGGATTAGAAAGTAAAATGTGAACTCGGCTGGGATTAAGTGGCACAGAAAATTCATCTGCTGTTTTAAATCCAGCAATCTTGTAACATAAAGCACTCTTGAGAGCCTAATCAGAGCAAATCACTTTCAACTGTTGATTTAAAAAAAAAAAAAAAAAAGAAGGACGGGAGCAAAAAGGACTGTTATACCTTCTTTCTTTTACCAAGACGTACAAAGAAACCCGGAGAAGGTGGGAGGTAGAGAGTTCAAAGAAAGTAATTTCAGTGCTCAAATCCTATCGACCATTTGTATACTTACACCCTTTTGAACATAGCCCTGGTGCAGAAAGGCGAGCACTACGGACCACGATCCTGGTGTATAGATCTGTAATTAGAAACAGAAAAAATTAATAGCTTTGAAAAGTTTACAGGTTCAAGAGGACCTCCAGTTCTGAATTGGATGAGACTTGAATCTGTGAGCACTTGCACACAGAGCAGAACACTTTCCACTGCCACACTACACACAAAGCTGTATGTGCTGCAGAACTCCGATGAGTTCAACTCTGACAGCAATTAGTCTCACCACCTTATCATATACTGCAAAAAGTCGAGTCACACCAAGTACAAAACTAAAGGTTGGATTTTCTGAGGTTCCTAACGCCTGCTCAGGCATCTGTGCAGATTTTCAAAATGTGCAGTAATGAGACCCCACAGAAAACTGAAGTTGCTGTAGAAAATGACTCCCCAAAATGCAGGTTACTGGGAAGGAGTTTGTTGGTGTGTTTTGGGCGGTAGGTACAGTCTGCTCTCTGCAAATAGGCAGCTTCAGCTAACCCTGCTAGTTACTGAGCTAGAAGATAGCATGCAAGCTGATTACGAACATCTATAATAAAATGTAGAAATCCTCAGGAGCAATAAATGTCCATAATCAAACTGGAAGGGAAAAGAATAACCAATGACCTTGCGAATACCTCATGTTAGAAATATGTGGAAGGTGGCAATCTGCCTGCAGACGGGTGAATCATGATTAATAACAGGGCTGGGGTGTCAGACTGCAAACCCCATTTTGGATGAGAATCTCTCCTGCTGTCTTCTACCTCCGCAGAGTGATAATACTTGCAGAGGTGTCAGGAGACGATCTTGCCCCCGGCGCAGAGCTAACAAGGATTGTTACGCTCTGATGAACATCCATTTAAATCGATCTTTCTCAGTCAAAACGCTGGCTCCCGTCCAGGGCAGCCCTTCCCCGGCGCTGGGCCTGCCGCGCCGGTCGCAGGAGACCAGGCCGGCGGGGCGAGACAAGCTGAAAACGGGAGGCAAAAACACAGAGGGAACCTGTGTCCAAGAGATATTCCAGGCAAAAAGGCAGTGCCACGGTCATGGCAACAGGCAGAAGCAGGGTGGTCCCCACGGACCAAGCTCAACCAGACCAAACCTCAGCCATGCGGCTGTTCCTCCCCAGGGCAATGGCTGCTGCCCCGCAGCGCCCAGAGGGGTGAGCTGGGAGATACAGAATATTAACAGACGGGTTGCGATAGAGACAGAGGAACTGGAAGAATCCCCAGCCTTGACCCCAGGCTAATGCAGACGCACAGAACGTGTGATTCCAGCTGTGAAAGTCCAGCTGTGAAAGGGGCGCAGGGACCTGCCACACAGCAGCTCTGTGAGGACACTTCAGCCCAGGAAACATGACATAAAATTCCAGTCAGTCAGTTGGCATTCCCCTGCATGTTTAGCGTCTATAAAAGTACTTGCATGTGTTTAGCAAAGCATTTAATTAAGTGGAGCTGGGTGGTAATATTTACTCAGCTAATACTTCTTTATTGGCAATTGCTTTCACCTGTGCAACGCTCCTGTCTTTTGTTTTTAAAGGCCTGTGTTTTTATCACCACACCTTGCTCTCAGGAAGGATCCAAAGTCATCTGAAAATGACTGGTATTCCAAATCCTAGGGAAAAATTACCTGCTTTCTAGATAACCAGTGCTATTTTCCTGGTTGCAAAGAATACAGACTACCTTAGAATCATAGCCCGTCTATAATCTGCTATACTTTATCTTATATTTAAATGCTATATTTTCACTTCAGCAGATATGTGTCATCAGTCTCACCTGGTCATTCACAGAGGAACGCTTCACCATTCATTATCTGCCAGCACAAATTACAATTGAAAGTGGAGCATTATCTAATTATTGTTTTAGGTAGAGCAAGCCAGTAAAAAAACCCCTTGAAATCCCAAAAGGTGATTTGGAGGCAGATTTAAAGGGAGACAATGCTTCAAGTTCATCTATTATTTATGCTCAGCTATGCTGACCTTTGAAAAATAACCTTTAGTCACACACAAAGAGCAGAGAAAGACCCGACCCAAACAGCAGTGAAAAAGCTTACCTTGGGGTTTAGTGGGGTCCAGATCAAGCTCAACACTAAATTAATTTCTGGGTTGTTATAATCTTTATCCCTGACTATCTTTCATGTTGCACCGTATGGTTATCAAAATGTATTGCATTTCCATCTGGGTGTATGCAAGAGCTGTGCATTAACTGTCAAAACGGAACCTTCATTATGAGGAGAAAGAGGGTGTTTTTAAGGGCTGAGAAGGTCTGAAGGTACAGCTCCACCACGCAGCAGTGCCACGAGCCTGTGTTCAGCCTGCTGTGTTTTATAAACGGGTGTGTTTCTTGGTTTGTCTTCTTGTTTGATTTCTTGTCTGGTACTACTGGATAATATTTACTCTGTGCCACTTCATAGCCTGGGAAATGGAAGGATAGTTCAGCTGACAGAAAAAGAAAAAAAAAAACCCAAACCACAAAAATCCCCATCAACCCAAACCACCCCCTTGTCCACATCACACGCGCTCGGGGTTTGCCTGGAGGCTGCAGGGCTAATGGAGAGGATTAGCATTTCTCACTCGACAGGTACTAATTTGGGAGACACTTATTTTCCTTTTGCAGAGTTTCCTGTGCAAATGACACGCTCTTTGGAGAGGCAGGATCTAAGCTACAAGAAAGATCTTGTTATGCTCTGGCTTCATTAACGGGAGCTTCAAAAATCAACAGAGCCTTATTATATATGGAATAAACAGAAATGCCATGAAGGAACCCGCTGTCTGTTGTAGATTCATGAAGTGAGAATGGGCGGGATTTTCCAGCAGATAGGAAGCCATTCACTGCCTTCAAAGTTTCTGGCTCCATAAAAATCAGAGATCCAGATGCCCGGCACCATTGCCTGCAAATACAAACCGGGAATTGTGGAAATGGGGGAAATCTTTTCATGCAGGAGTCAAGAGTCCTCCTCTGTCCAACAATCTTCAGTGGTTTAGATGTTTTTGACTAATGTTTGGAAGGGAAGAGAGAAAGCGTAAGATGTGCAATAAATTACATTTATTTAAAAATCTGCTTTAGTTTAGAACCCACTTAATTTATACCAAAAGCCCTTGGCTCAGAAACACTGTATATTTTGCATAATATACGAGTACTCAAAGGAAAATGTAGTATACAAAAAGTAGCCAAGATTTTTTAAAGTGACTAATGATTTTTGAGTGTTTAGATATAAATAACTTTAAAGGGAACATAATTTTCATAACCCTTGAATAAACCTTTTCAGCTCTTCTTAAAGTAGATACCACACTGCGGTGTGGAGGTACTCTTAGAAATCCAGGCCAGCTCCTCATTTTTAAATTCTGTATTTTAAAATTAAGAGGCTTTTTGTCCTCCGTGAGGGCTGTCAAGCTACTGTCCTATACAATGTAAGTCCCTTTGAGGTTTCTCCACATACCCTTACAAGGACATGGTATTTTCTTAAAATAACGTCCTAATCATTCTGTTAAACAGCTGTGGCACTTAAAAGCTTTTTTATTCAATTTTGCTTTGTTGATTTTTTCTTTAAAAAAACCCCAGATGGATATGAAAAAAAGTGTTCTGTAGTGAGCTTCTTGTCTTCTTTGCCAAGTGCATCTTCTGTTGATAAAGTCTTTGCCTAGTATAGCCTATAAACTTCATCCTCCATTTTATACCCTCCATGTTTTCATGCAAGTTCATGCCTTTATCATTTTTCCTTCTTCCATATTCAGTTATTCTACCTATTACTAGTTCTGTTCCCAAATACTCTTTTTTCTGTTGGTTGTCTGACTGTGCTGTTCCCATATCTCTGATACTTTCCTTTTACTCCACCTCTTTCCAACTCCTCCTCCTTCCAAACCCTATTAATTTAATTTCTACTTCCACTGCTCAGGTGGGTTCTGACACTCAGCATCTTCCACCCCATTTTCTCCTCTTCTCCAGCCCCCTCTTATCAATTATCTTCCCATAGTCTATCATTTTCCCTCACAATTTCCCCAAATAATACATTGACTGATAAATATTTCCATGCTCTATCCATCTTGTGTTTGTGACAACCCCAAAATGAGCTGCCTTGCTCCCCCATTAAGCCGGTCTCTCAGTTGCCTTCTATCATCAGTTCCCCTGTGCCATCCTCTTCGCTGTCAATCAGCTTTTCCGGGTGCGAACAGCTTGAATTTCCTCTTCGGTTTCCTTTGCACCACCAACTTCACACCCAGTTGCTTTGGCATCACCTTGCTTCTCACAGTTCTCCCCCCGGACCCCAAGGTCCTAACTCACCTTTATCCCTTTCAGCATTCCCAACATCTATTCCAGTTCACTCTGTTACACTCTGTTTCAATATTCATATCAGGGGTAGGAAGGAACCAGCCCAAGATAAAAATAGAGCAGAAATTCAGGGGACGGCTCGTGAAGCGTGCAGCTTTTAGCAATCATGGGCAATGACATTTTGAGGCTGCTCTGCTCAACCAAACGGCTGGAGGCATCTCCCCTGGGATTGTAATTGAGGAACTAATGCTGTCTTGCCAAGAGCCTCTCTTTCCTGGTCTCTGCCCAACAGACATGACTTGGATATTATCCTTCTTCTGTGCCTTGAAATCCAGGCACACTAAGTAGTCATTTTCCCTCCTGTTCAGGTTTTAATTCAACCTCCCTGACCACGACAGGTGGTGATGTTGGAACCGCGTACTGAAGAGGTGCACATTGCTGTTCTCACAGGACATTGTATTTGTAGTCCAGCAGCAGCTGTTTAGTAATATTTATATTTTTCCCCACTCATTTTAAGTGCATATTTAGCATCAGGCATTGCTCCCCTTTCAGTCTGTCTTCTGCATTTGCTCATTTTTCTTATTTGCTTAATCCTGCATTGCTGAATTTGCCATTTCCCTACGTCCTACCAAACTCATTCCTAAATTCGCACACGCTTGTGCCTGATTCCCCCTTCAACGAGTGACACTTGCACAGAGCAAAATGCTGACGTGCGAGGAGCACATGGAGAGGACAGGGACAAGGAAAATGAGGAGAAACTTTCTGTGTCTCTTTTATTTTTTCCTTCTAAGTAGGCAGGTGGTGGTGGGTCACGTTGCATTGCTGAAGTTGCTGGCCTGGTTCATGAAGAGTGGAAGAGCAGAGTAATAAAAGAGATGAGAATGGCACCTGACGACAAATCTGTGTAATGGGAAATCTTTCCAAACCAATTTCCATAGGTGTATTTCACCAAAGAATCTCCATTTGAGTACTTACACACTCCAGGAATAATCAGTTTATTTCTCCGTTAGAAGGTTGGACTCCTCCCCTCCGCGTCCCTCTCCAAAACAGCTTCTCCAGGCTGCAGCTCCACTGAGGAACCCAACAGCTTTCCTGAGCGCCGGCAGAGCTGCCCGTGCAAATCCCGTGCACAGCAGGAGCCGTGCGAAGGGCTGGGTCGGGAGGCCGCACAGCTCAGAGGCGCTGGTATGGCCGATGGTGAGGAGAGTCACCCCTGTCCTGCGGTGGTGTGCGAGCGGGACACCCACCTCAGCCCCCCAGCTGTGGGGGACAGCCAGCCCTGAAAGCAAACAGGAAAGGAACGGCAACAGCCTCTTCTGGGGTGGGATTAAAGCTGGGAAAAGGTGTAACAGCGGTTCTCACTTACTTTGTAGACCTGTTTCTTGAGCGTCTTTTAGATGTTGGCTTATCTATTCAAACATAAAGAATGGAGCTCTTTTGTTTGGTTGTTTTTTCTTGTATTTTTGTTGTATATTTATATACAGTTAATTTCCTGGACTGCTTTTGCAGGGAGTGGAGAAACAATGTGAGTCAATTCAAGAAATTGTTCCAGAGTGAGTAACCTGCTATGCCATGGAAAATGGGATTTGTTCTTTCTTTTCTGATGTGGAAGTCTGAAGTCTTGAGTATACATACGTGTGCTGTGCACTTCCAGAGTGTAAAACTGGAACAGAATTATCTGATATTCCTGGCGGGAGGAAGGGTTCACTCCTTTTACCTCTGCCAAGTCAACGCAGCAGAAAGAGAGAGAGGGATTGCGCAGTGCCTTTCTCAGCCATGAGTACCAATGTCAGGTCCATTAGCTTGATTTTAATATTTCCCAATTTGATTAGAAGTGCTGGCAGTTGGGGAAAAAATGTCCTTGGACTAATAAACACAGCAAATCTGATAGGGGAGTAACAGAAAGCCGCTTGCTGCACAGCCTCACAAGTACCGCTTTCAGAGACGATGGTATGGCTTGTTTCAGTCTCTACAATAGCGTGTGCAATATAATTAATATTTAGCTCTTTGTGGTGATACTGAGAACCCGGACTGTTGTCTGGAATAGCTAATTCTCTGAAGTGTGCACAGGAATTTGGTTTGGGTTGTTCTTTTTTGTTTGTTTTGGAGGTTTTTTTGGGGGTGGGTGGGTCATGTTTTGGTTTGCTTTTTTTAAAAAAAAAACCAAACAAAAAGCCAAAAAAGATTGATACGAACAGAGCCTTGGGGACAGCAATATATGTTCTGCATCTTGACTCAAGAGCTCCTGTGCCAGGAGAGAGACAGTGAAATCAGTGAGAGACCTGAGCACGCTCTCAGGGCGTTATATAGCTCATGGATATTTTTTTTGACCTCTGCTTTACTCTGCCCTGCCTGCATGAATGCTGCTGAAATGAAAAGTGAAACCAGCCCAAAATACAAACCTTACGTTTACATTTTTTTGAAAATGTTCCAGCTCTTGGTTCCATCTGTGCAAATCAAAACCCATGGTTGGATAATACACAAAACCTTATTAAAAAATACTAAGCTGAATTATATGCAAATCAGAGTTTCATTGTCTTTCATCTCATAAAGGCTAATAACATTACAGATGACAACCTTCCTATCAAAAATAGTTTCTAATACAAATTGCCTTTGACTATATTTACAATGTCACTTTTAATCAAGTAAATTGTCAGGCTGTTGCACTTCTGCGATCTACATTACGGAAAATTTATAATGAAGAGGGAAGCAGGTACAAGTGCTTTCAGCTTTAACAGGCTGCCCATTTCGTACCAATTACTACCTATTTAGTAACCTTGCCCTTGTGTTCTCAGAAAAACACTAGATATAAATGTACGGGTTCCTCTGAAGGAGACAATGTGCAGAAACAGCTTATTCCGCTTACCAAGAACATTTCTCTTCGTAATTACACTTCTCTTACCCCTATGCAATTAGTAAATACAAGCTAAAAATAGTCACTTGAATGCCGATATGGTCCCTGGCTGTTTCTCTATTATGTTACTTTTAGGTGAGTTCAATGTTCCATTTGTTTGTGAGTTAACAGCTTTATTCAGCTGTTTTTATCCCTGCAGGTATCCCTGCACACGCTCCCGGCCACTCGAGCATCTCCTGCGAGGACACAGGCAATTCCCGTTCCCCGGGTCCAGCCGCATCCCGCGGCTCAGCCACGCACCGGCACCTCCACCGTGGTTTCACCCTGGGCGGGCTGAGACAGAGGTTTGCAAATACAGGAGTGAGGATTTTTCTGCTTTTTTGTTGGGGCGGCTGGTTTTTACCTTTAAGCTCTGTACAGAAGCAGCAAGCACCTAAAAGCAGAGTTCGAGCGCTGAGACTGAGTCTGTGACGGGCGGATGATGCAGAGAACAAAGACAAGAGCCTGAACCTGAGGAAATCAGGGACACGTCTCGGTTCAAATGGCTCAGAGGTCTCATTCCCAGGTTCTGAATCTTGAGCCTAATTTTCAGAGATGTCCATTAAAAGCTCTAGCCCCTTCTGTCAAGTCAAAGCCAGGCATATTGGAGCAGCTGGCCATAACCTGGAATTTCGCCCTTGAGAATAGGACAGCTTCAGGTAATCCTGGGCTTTTAGACCTCCAAGGGTTCTTGCTAAGGGCAGTCAGCAGAAGGCAAGTGGCCGAAGGCTGCAAAGAGCCCTTGAAACATGAAAGGAAGACCCAGCATTTATATACGGTGTCATGAAGGCTCTTGCAAAAGGCCTATTTTATGACCCTTTGAAGCAAGCCTGGATGTCTGTTTGAAATAGCTATTTTTAGGTATTTTTTGCATGTGAACAAGTGGACCTGAACTAGGAGGGACTTTCACTGAGAGCTGATAGCTGGTTTCTTGATCCAGTGGCTGGATCAAGACAGTGGGCGAGGACTGCTGTAGATTTTGGGTTGACCTAATGAAAATTGTACTTTTCCACAAGATCTTAAAAATACTTTCACGTTGAACCTGAAATGGAGCTTAATTTTGTGGTATTTTTGATTTGATATTGCTTTACTTTGCTCTTAATGCTTCCTCAAAAGGAAAGTTCAGAGTGCTTCATTTTGAACTGGACCATCATGCCTTCATTCACACTTTCTCCTGGCTAAAGCTTTCTACTTAGTTCAGCTCAAACCTGAGTATAATTTCTGCCCACTCAAAACTTGTATTTTGGGGAAATGGCTGAGTTGCTTGCCTGTAGCTTTGAATCACACGTGACTTCAGCCCAACAGAAAGAAACAACTCAAATCTGCAGGACCAGAGGACCGGTGACAGCCCTGCTCTTGCCAACCCAGGGGTGCCAGGCCCACCGCTTGGTCCCTCTCCTGCTGCCCTGCGGTAAGACAGGCCAGAGAACCACGTTGCCAAATACTGACCTGGCACTAAGGAAAGGAGCCTTTTGACAAAATGCTACTCATCAGAGAACATCCTTCCCTGCTTCCAAGGAGTGGAAAAGGGGAATTTCTTCCATACCCTCTGAAGGCAAATTTTCAAAGCCAGGTTTGCAAAGGTCACTTCATGCGCAGAGCTGCTGTCCTCCCCCTGGCAGCTCTGGTCATAAATTGAGTGCTCCAAGATGAGGAAATAAAAGTTTTGATTATATGTACTAAATTTCTATGATACTTCTCATCTCTTTCCTATCACTGGGCTCTGTTTCCTGAAATCTGCCTCGTAAAAATAGCGGCCCTATCAAGTCTTGTGTATTGTCTCCAAGACGTGCTGATTTGGCCCCATACCTTCCTGGTGACGGGACCTGCAGCAATACCCAGCCCAATGCCCTGGCCCCGTCCTGCCTCGGACCACCCCGCTGCCATGGCAAACAGCCACGCTCTTCTCTAGCAGGTCACGTCCTTTTCATTTAGTGCCCAGTTCTCCTCCAGTAACGTCCCCTGTGTCACTGGGGGTACCAGCAGCCACTATCATCTCCTTCAGCAGTCATAATGTAGAGGTCATCCCCAAAAAGCTGTTAGAGCCTGTCCCCGGGACTGCTAAGACAGACAGGTCACCACCTTTGTGTTCAGCCTGAAGAGGCTTTCTGTTCTTTTAATAAGGTCAGTAATTCTCGCAGTCCCCTAAACACCTCTACCAGTGGCTGATGCACCACTTAACTGCCCTTCCTCACTCCTCTTCACCTTCCAAAAATCCCAGCACAACACAGTAAAGCAGATTAGGGTACTTGGGGGGGAAGGTCTCTCCTTCCCCTGGTCCAGTTGGCTGAGGAAATAAAGACCAAGAATTAATTACACCTCGTACTGGTCCCTGCTGGGCACTGATAGTCCCTGTGGCAGAGACACCAATTCTCGCCTCAGGACAACTGGCTTCTAGCTTCAGTTTTCCTACAGATTTCCTCTGGGCAAGTCTTTTAATCTGTCAGTGTCTCAGGTTGCTGCCAGCTGAGTGGGGATCCCCACTGCTTTTCCCACTCCCCGGCACATGCCGGTTTGAGCTCCCGGGGTCGCTGCACAGGGGAAGCCTGAGCCGGAGGCGGCAGCAGCCCCAATGCTGTGGGAGCACCAGCATCCTGCTCCTGCCGAGCCAAATGTTGTATTCCCATTTTCCCTATAGGATAAACAATAAAAGTAACAGTTGTCTGAATAAAAGAGACAGAAAACACATACAAGGAAGAGGAATAACAAATTTTAAACCCCACAATCCTAAAATTCTCCTGTGTGTTTAAGCACCAAACACTCCGGAATCTGAACTCCCACCCTTTTCAGGGAATAATTTTCAATTTTTTTATCAGCCAACGATATTTGAAAAAAGTTTGGAGCTACAAACATTAAGTACTAGCTTAATTAGAATGTTAAAACGTATCTCATATGTAAAAATATATATACCCGCACGCCCCTGCCTCTCACACATGAAGGTTTTTCCACACAGGTCAGTTGTGTGTTATTTCTGTTGCTTTTTATAGAACAGTTATTTTTATCTATAAGAACCCTGCTTTTCTTATTGAGAAAAATATTCTGCAGGAAAAACAAAATATGCATTAAAATACTATAAAATGAGAAATACAGTATGAGTTTAAGAGTTGGATAGCACCTTTTTTTCCTAAATACAAAGAATTTAGAACATTGAAGAAGAAAGGACAAAAGAATTAAGTTAATATATCAAATATTCCTTTTCGTCGGGAAAAAATATTGCAGGACTAATTTTCTCAAATCCCAAAAGAGTGAAAATTCTTTCTTTCCCCTTTCTCAATGCAATTTTCATTCTTTTGATAAATTAGAAAGACTTCAATTTCCTTTTTCATTATCGTTTGAATTATAAACACAGGCGCAAGCTTCCAGGGACTACATGTTGCAGAGAAAAGCACCCAGACCATGGGTGGCCGTTCCCAACCGTTTGTTCGTGCGCAGCGAGGGGACATTGCTGCTGGGCCGGGGGGGGGGCCTGCGGCCCCGAAGCAGGCGGCCACCTCCCCTCTGCCCCCAGCTCACGGAGCTCTGAGCCCTACACTTACAATTTCTCCAACTGGAAAACTAGTGACTTGGTCTCCTTCCAGGCAACGCTGCCGCTGCTGTTCCCATGGGGAGTTCCGATGTTTATCCAGTGCCTCAGACCCCCACAGCTGGAAACCTGCCCTGCACCGAGCTCACAGTCCTGGTGCTTGTGCAGCGGAAAAGTTTCTCCTTCTTGAGGAGATCAAAATCAGACTTTTTCACCCCAAAATTTTTCTTAAGGATTGAAACCGGACCCTGAACTACCACGCTAGAGAGCTTTCCTTTTGCCAGATTATAACTGCTGGCTGTAATCCTGGTCCTCACCTGCATCATGTCAAAGCTCTCATTACTTCAGTATTACACCCCCAAAACCCATTAGGAGTAACAGTAGAAATGTGCTGGCTTCTTCAGGGGCAAAGCCTCTAGCTTTCTAATGAGTTAGGTTTCTGTCTTAAGGCCAAAGCCTCAGTATTTGACTTGTTGGTCCTTCCAGCAAAGGAGAGGTCTCGAGGGACCCAGCAGTGCGTTACCAGCCCCTACCAAAGAGCACAGGGATGATCTTGAAGAACTGGCAGTTTGGGGAAGGAAGAAAAGAGGACAGCAAGAGAGACTCACCCGCATGGCAAGCTCTGCCCGCCGTCACGCAGGAGCCGGGCTGGCTCCCTCCAGGGTGCAGGAGAGCTTCCCAGCAGCTTCCCTGACACACGCCACGGCCAAATCTGCACTCTCTAAGGGGTCCTGGACTACACATCACACATTTATAAATAGAGCTAAGCAAGAAACCACCTTTTCCAGCCCCAGAACACGCACGCTTTCCAATAGTCTTTCCATATTTGCAAGCAAACTGATCAGTTTGTTTCACAAGCCTTCTCCTGTCTCCGTTCCGCTGCCAGAAAGATGATCTCAGAATAAAGTGTGCCAAACAACAGAGAATATTTTTTTGGGAAAAAACAGTGCCATTACAGAAATAGTCATGTCTGCTTGCCCCCCTTGAGCCTTTTAATTTACAAAAGCCTAATTAGGGAAGACATAATGTATAGCATACATAAGGAAGCTGAAACTTCTAACAAAATATGCTCAGTACCGTTTTCTTCATGCTTCATTAATAAAGAACAAAATGTCTCTAGACTTTCTGTAACATATGCACAGAGTGATTTCAAACCAGACTGAGGTTCTTTTCAAATGAGGGTTATAATATATTCAAGCAATAACAATGCATTTTTTTATTGCTTTGCTTGTAACGTTGTTTGCATGTTCTGCTAGGACAAAGTTATTTGTCATTTTTGCAAAGTATAACTTGTTACTTTGATGGTTTTTAGGACCTTTCTATTTCAGCTATCGATTCAAGGTTGAGCGTAGCCTACAGCAGAGCTGAGCTTGGGGAATCAGAGAGCAAGAGGAAGACTTGTATTTTTCTATAGAAATTATATCTTTTCATACAAATTAGAGACACGGGAAAACAAAGTTTTGATTCATCTTCTAACTCACATATAACGCGTAGGGCTCTGTGCCATCACATCCCAGGAGAGCTAAAGGGATGTCTAGCTCTCCCACATCTGCTCATCTTGCTCAGACTACAAACAAAACAGTCTATTCATTGGATAGGTCTGAAACAAAGAACCTCCAAGAGACAAACGTAACCTTTACTATTTCTACCAAAGACTATCAACAAAACCAAAGAGCGGAACAACAATCAACAGAACCAAACCCATTTTGCCTATGGATGCAAACCCACCACTCTTTGTCGCCTGTCTGCACTGAAGAGCGGGGCTGCAGCAGCCTGGGCAAGAGAAATCTCTGCCCCGATACTGGTAACTGGGGCAGGCAGATCTGCAGAGCTGAAGAGTTTCCCTCTTCATATCCATTTCCAGAAGGAATCGGATAGAGGCAATTCCCTGGGTGATCTTTCACTGAACACGACCTTTCTCTGTGAGGGCAAAGGGGAATCAAAATGATCTCACGAGTATAAAATATTTGATAGTAAGACAATCTGGGGGAGAACGTTTGCCCAGGAGATTAAAAAAATACAATTTCAACTAGCTTTGAAAATGCGTGTGCTCCTACAGCGAGGTGTTAAATTGCATCGTAAGTATTGAGACATCAACGTTTACCAACGCTTGCAATTCAAATACAAGCACAGAGTGGAAAACTGTGAAACTGTTTAAAGGTGTCAGCATGTGGATTTGTAAGCAGAGGTTTGTATATCATTTGATAGCTATTTATTTCTTGTTAATGTTCATGATGGCCTGACTTTCCATGTGGTGCGGATCATCTCTGATGGGGAAATGGCACCAAATCAGTGTTTTGCAAATACAGAATATTGTCATATTTAGCCACTGAAACAAAAAGGCTTCCTAGAGCGAGCACACTATTAAAATGCTAATAGGCTGTATTTGAGGAAGTTTACGCAGACCTCAGCAGGAAACACATATACCATTTACAAAGACCCAGATATGTGTTTTTAACATAAAAGGGTTTCCCTTCCCATGGAAGTTAAGAACCTTTAGAAGAGAGCCAGGGTAATGTGATAAACCCCATGCAAATGAAGAAAGAAGACAAATACACGAAGGGCTAGTAAACTTAATCATGTTGAAATACAGGTATAATTGTGAGCATGAAGTATGTGCATATAGTGTGATAGCAACCTTTTAAGTTTAATGTCCTAAAAGGAAATTGGTCCAGTCAACTGCTGGTGAGGAACACCACAGATACCGTCACAATATGTTTCATCCCATCAGAGATTTTAACCTAAAGATGCCCAAGTTTGACCTTTTTTGTACGTGAGAGCAGGCGCTGAGCAGAGCGGTGACCAGGGAAGGCCACAAGCGGGGGGGCTTGCTATACATTGCTATACATTGCACGGATTCAGCCACGAGTACCACCCTCCAGACCTCGGCGGCGTGGTTAAGAACTGCTGTGAGCTGTAACGCAAAGTTCAGAATGAGAAAATAAAGAGGAAAATCTTGATGTACCGCTCAGGCCCTTCAGGAGCAAAGCTGGCGCTGCTTCAGCAGGGGTGAGCGGCTTCTTCTGTGTCCAGTAACTGAACTGAATCGAAGGCGGCAGGGTCAAAGAAAGTGGAGAATCCAAGAAGCCTACAAAAACAAAGTCCAGATTTGCTGGAGAGCTGCAACCTTCCAGAAATGTAATTAAACAAACACACAAGGAGTGTTTGGGATTGAAATCTGTTTAAACATCCACTGTTACTTTATTTGAATATCAGAGTGGAAGATAGAGTTCAAATGTTGAAAAAGGCCAGAAGATTCCTTTTGTCTTTTTTTCTTGGGTTTGGTTTTTTTTCCACTCATTCTGAACATTGAATAAACATGACGTTAATTGGATGGTGTCTGATGGTCAGTAGGGTGACAGGATTTGAACTCTTACATTAGGAAACAAATTCCTTGCCGAAAACAAATTCTTTTGCTCTGGCTCATACATTCCCAGCCCCATACAAATAAAATACACAAACTCAACTCACTGACAAATGGCATGGATATTCAAAGATATCTATGTCTCAGAAACATCTAATAAGCAGTTTGGATTTTTTTAATGTTTTGGCTCCACTTTTACTCTGAAATGTATGTACATAAATTATTTTATGCAAATGTCAGTGCAGTCCATTGCCATCAGCTTAACACATTTCCTCCAACCGGCTGAACTCCCTCCCGTTGTAGGGAAAGTGCCAGGTTTATGATTTCTCCCAGTCATTTAAAAAAAAAAAAATAAACGGAGGAGAAAATGAGAGATTATTTAGCTCACGGATTTGTTTTGCTTTCCTAAAACAAAATAATTCTGGATTCTACTTACTGGAAATCTGCTTGGTTAAGAAACATTTAAATGAAAACAGCATAGGGCTGTTTTGCTTTGTTGGCTTTTGTTGCTTAGGATTTTTGGAAAGGTTTACAGTGGAATTATAAAAACAAAATTAAACAGTAGTTTAGCATTTTACAGAATCACATGGAAGAACAAGACATTCTGATTAAGAAGGCTAAATCCCACAAACAGAGCATATCAAGAATTTTCTGATGAATGTTTGATTTCTAGAAAATGTTTCTTGGCCATAAAATTCTCTTTTTCTAGATACATATTGGTAATGAGCAATTTTTCTGAGAAATGCCCCCCCACATAACCAGCCCACCTGCTGCCTCCAGGGCTTCTGGGCCTGAAGGACGTCCAGGACTGATGCCTGCGGACCTGTGGGACTGCCTCGTGCCACCCAGTCAGTAGCTCAGATGAAGAGGGACGTCCCCATTTCATTCTCGGCCCTGCAGCATCCCTTGTGAGACCCCAGCAAAGCCCAGCACACCCTCACCGAAACCACAACCCTTGGAGCTGCCAGGTTCCTTCTGGGAGCCTGCAAAGACAGGGCTTTTGTGTGAATCCTCGTGGCACTAAGGACGTGGGAAAGCCTACGCTTGCTAACAGTCTCGGTCAGAGCAGGGCTCCAGCTTCTCCTCCCTGGTGCAGCACTGAGGAGGTGGCAGAGCTGCTCTCCCAGCCCCACTCGGCCACACTCCCCAGCTGCCCCAGCTCTTATGGCCATGACAACCCTTTGGCGTGCTGGTGGCCAAGACTGTCCATCCCATGATCTCCATTCCTGATCCTGCCACTACCCCCACAGGAAGGTTTTCTCATCTCTATATATTCTTTTGTCCTCCTGCCCTTTTGGTGTGACTGTTTATCTTAGGAGCGGGGGGAGAGAAAATAATTAAAAATAAATGCCTATTTCTTTTGTGTGGGCACCTGCAGAGACTAGCACAATGGAGCCCTGATCTCATCTGAGGCCTTAAGGCATACGGTCCTTTAATGTAACTATCTCTTAGAACATACACAACAAACAGACCAGAGAAAAACTAATTTTCTGCTTTCTTTCTATTTAAATATACTGCCAATTCAAAAGACAGGATCCTTTCATCATCTAAATGTCTTTCCCGTGTACAGCGTTCCAGCGATTACAGAGAGAAAAATAGCTGAAGCCGTGCAGTAGTGTCAGCAGCTGAAGTTCATGGTCTCGGAGAGCCGCTGTGTCCGGCAGCTGGCTGAAATCAAAGTGAATGGCTGGAAAACCTTCCCGAGCCTGGAAATCACACCGTTTCCAGGATCCAGGAGTACGTGCTGCTGGTCGGCATGTGTAGCACGTACACAAGCCTTGTACCGCTATGGGAAATTTGTCAGCCTGAATGACAGCAAATGTATAGAAGTATTTCCCCAACCTGCGTTATCAGTTTATCCATTAAATTCATGCACTTGAACATCCTAGAAACCTTGAATCATAAAAGCCACACGGTGGAATATTGATCTGAATTATTATTTTGTAACAGGTTCCTTAATTTTTTTCAATAGGCCTCAAATATACTGAAATAACAGCACTACGAAGGTGCCCATTTCACTTATATCAGTATTGTATTATCTTGAATAGTATTTTTTCAATAATAGCCAGAAAATATTAAGTACATTGTATTAACCAGAAGGCATTCCTCCCATCCAGATATTCCTTCTATAGTGAAAGCCACTTAAGAAATAGATTCAATTAGTTTTGTTGCTAAGATGTCAGTACAATCTGCCACGTACACACAGCAAACATGAGCAAGTCTCAGTTTATACCTCCTAGGCTTTTTTGGAATGTGTAGGATTACAGCAATTAATTGCTGCTGTTTAAAGAAAATGTGAAAAACTATTTTGACATATATGCTGGGTAATTGCGAGTGAAACACATAGAAGAGAATAAGTAGTGGGCGGGAGTTTCAGATGACTGGTAAATAACAGAAGTGTAGTGATTTGCAGTCTTTTAAAAATCAGAGGGTAGATTATTGACTTGTGTAAGAGATGACAAAGGAAAAAGAGAAAAATGGGCCCAATACTACAAGACACAATCAATTAAGAGCTGATTTAGTAAAATAATGCTGACTTCTTGTAGGTAAGTTAGCCTCCTTATTGCATTCAAACGACAATTAAAAAAAGCTGATTCCAATGCTGCCTTTGTATAAATACAACTCTTTAACATGTAACATTTTTTTCCTCTTTAAAGCATAGTCTACCAGATAAGCCAAAGAGGAGATTAGCTTTTGTTGGGATCCAGATGCTGCCTAGAAGACGTCACAGTCACAAGTTGCACACACACAAACACCTTTTTCTTGGCGCTGCTGAGGGCATAAAACCCCGGTGGGCTGAAAAGCCTGAGGCAAACTGGCTCTTACCCCTGCTCAGAAATGTGGGAAAGCAAAGTGCGTAATCTGGGGGCTCTCAGTGTAATAATACCTTGTTAACAACTTTAAGGTCACTATCTTGAAAACAACTTGAACTTGGATTTTTTTTTCGCGTTTTCAGTTCATAATGGCATTGTCCTTTAGAAAAGAATTTGTTTTTATATTTCGTTTTACACATTCCTCATTCAATAAACTACATAGTCCAAGAAAAAAAATATTTTATCTCACTTCACCATGACTTGCCCTGGTTTACCTGAAACAGTATTTTGAGTATCACCTCTAAGTATTGTACAGGTCACAGGAGAAGCCATTTGCTGACACAGTTCAACTTTTACTCCTCATTTTATACAGGAGGACAGAGAAGAGTTTCAGAGGCTTCTTTGAGTCACACCAGACAAATTACGTACTTGAGACAAGACCTGTATAATTTTTCTCTTGTGTTAAAAACAGTTCTTGTCTGGCCTGTTCCTTTCTAGTAGGGTCCAGATGTCTTCAGCCCTTTTCAAAACGGGAATAAGACAAACTCGCTGATTTCAGCAGAGTTATTTTCAGGCAGCTCAGCGGTGACCTGCTGTGCCATCACAGGGTGGCCGCGCAGCATCCCTCTGCCGGGCTCACACCGCGGTACCACGACCCAGCCAGCTGAGGAGCCCATACACACGCTCCTAGGCATGTACACACACATTTGCGTGGGTATATAGAGGATAATTCCAGTTAGAGCTGCAAAAGAGAAGTTCTACCTTTAAAAAATTACTGCTTTTGTTAATGCACTTTGCTATATGCAAATATATTACTTTTTTTTTTAACTGCAGTTAGTGGTTTCTAGTTGAAATCATAACAACCACTAATCACTGGCAACCAGGTTATGTTCACAAAGGAAAATAAAAGCTTCAGAATATATATTAGCTTCTGGACTACAACGTTTGCAGAGCCTCCAGGATTTTGATCTGTGCACGTCCCTAATGTACCAAATGTTGAAAATCCAAAACAACTGCCAAAACTCACATTTGGCCCTGATTATTTCCTTGTTTATCATGGTTAGCATTCCCCAGATAAGAGATAATGTTGCAAGCTCAATAACCACAGAAAGTTTTGAAGACACACTTAGAGAAACATAGCTATTTTCCTAAAACTTGGTTCAAAAGGAAATTAGTGTAAAAGTTGGTGGATTTTAATTGAGCGGTGCACAGCAATGCTCAGGTCTCTCTCGTGAAAAATTCTACCTGATTTATGTCCTAACTGGACAGATGAAAAATTG
The DNA here is from genome assembly GCA_008658365.1 of Alca torda. Taxonomy (NCBI): domain Eukaryota; kingdom Metazoa; phylum Chordata; class Aves; order Charadriiformes; family Alcidae; genus Alca; species Alca torda. Next base: position 1,269,262 of record CM018083.1, read on the forward strand.
AAATGGTTCCTTCACATACGCATTTGTGTTTCATCTACTAAAACTGTATTTCAGCTGTCTATTGCTTTAAAATAATCCCTGAAATTCCACCAGTAAGTCGTTTCTCAACAGAAATGGAAGTGTCTTGTCCATTTTCTCCTAAATCTAGGTTACGGGTACAGAAATAGCAATTATTGTATTGCTGTTACAACTTACCCCATGAAGACATGCACGAGTCTACAGAACTTACTGCCACAAGCCCTCGTTAGACGGAAGAGTTCATCAGTCATCCAGCAGGTCAGTGTTTTGTTCACTTGAACAAGAAGTTGCAGAGATAGACACCAAAAAAATTTGGCTGGAGAAGAAAAGCCAGCATACTTCACACCGAGAGAGCACCACACGGCTGGGATGTAGAGGGAAATTATGCAGCAAGGACGGAGTCGTAAGGGTCCATGGCAAGCCTTTTCCTCTTTTAAAACACCTCCCCCAAGCCTTCGCCAGCTCTCGGATGGATGTGGCGGTCGACCGCCCTTGCGAGCAGAGCCATCTCCAGACTTGCAGGGACCCCATCCCTCACCACCACTCTTGGCACGGTGCATCTGGCATGTCTGCAGTTGGGGAGCACTCTGTAAACAGGTGAACCAGACACGCGAAAAGTTAATATTCTGCTGTTGTGACAGTATAATTATCTCTAATAATAAAGGAAAACAGCTGCTTCAAATAGTCTTTCACTTAGAAAGTGTTTGGATCATTATACTTTGACTTTTATCGTCTGTTTTTTGGATAAACTCCCAATGTGGTTTATGGTTCTGCAAAATGGTAACGTCTCATTTTATGAATGACAGACAGATGGGGTTTGCTGCAAGGCTTCTTGACAGCGAAGCACGTAAGACCGTTCAAGATACTTAACTGCAAGAAATACTGAAGATAACAAAATATTGCCTTCTCTCACTTTTTAAGACTCCTGTTATTTATTTTCAATGGTTTCAAGTTTTCTTTTTTTGAATATTCAGTATTATCACCTGGCAATCCTAAAACTTTGTGACTTTTTTTTGTTTTGTTTCAGTGCACAGAGAGGGAACAACAGCTGTTTTACAACTAATTGAAAGGCAGTGGAGATGCAGTCCAGATCTCGGAAGAAGGTCTGGTTGCAGGAGATTTGTATGCCGTTCATCTCCCTCTCTCCCTGCCTCCCTCCCACCCCCAGCAATCATCTAATTGGATTTTCGTGTCCAAATCCTGTTCTCTTAATCAAAAGGCAAACAAAATCAATCTTTTGGGTTCCCAGAATCCAAGTGAAGCATTTAGTCCTAAAGCACTGAGAGACTTATTCCGCAAAGCTCTCTCAGACCCAGCTTACTAAATTGGTTAACCCTTGTCACTAAAAGCCACAGTAATCATCCATGAGATCTGCTCCAGCAATGTTAGTTTTTGTTATATTAGGAAAGGTTTTATTTTCCCAAACCTTTGCAAAATCCGTACAATTGACATGCGACAAATGGTTGGGTTTTTTTTTTTTTCCAGTTCTGTTTTAAACTACTTGTTATCAAAATTTAAGCTTTTGGAATCGGATACTTCAAATGCATGGTGATATTATGCAACATTTGACCTGGAAAGAAAAGCATCTAAAATGCATTTTTAATGAATTGCTGTGTATTTACTCTGACAGACCAAATCCTTGACATGGGAAGTTCAGCTCTGCTGCCCGTCTTCCTCTGTAGCGGTTTATGCCGCAGGACACAGAGCGAGGGCTGGACGCTTCCCTGCGTTGCTTTCCCCGGCCTGCGCCCTTCCAGCCACGCGGGGATGCTGCACCCCTCTTCGGGAGCCTCCACAGGGATGCGGCAGGGCCTGAGCAGAGCTGTGCCCCCTGGTTTCCAGACAGGAAAGTCTGGGATGATAACTTAAACCCCAGCTCCCAGCTGCCAGGCCAGGGGTGCTGGGAGTCAGTCTGGAGGATGGTGTGGCTTACGGTCCCCAAATCCATCAGCCACAAAGAAAGGACACAAAAAGCGAATGGATCTTGCTCAGATTTTTTACTGACAGGTCTACATGGAGCCTCGTGAGATAGACAGAACCACAATACTGCATGAGCAATGGTGATTTTAAAGGCTGCACAGCTTCCCGCAGAACACAGCAATTTAAATCACCTGTATATGGACTGCAGTAAACAGCTGGAGACCATTTTCCATGTAGGAAATGGAGACTTCTGGTAGTTAACCGACAACAGCGAGCCCTCCCAGCTTAGCACAAAGCTGTTTGGTAAAGGGATTTAATTCACTGGGCAAATTCCCAGCACCCAATTATGTGCAGATTCACAACGTTCCCTGCGCGCGGTTGCTTCCCGGGACAGCCTGCACACCGGCTGGCCGGCGGCTGCACAGCACTGTGGGCATCGCCTTCTTTCTTCCCTTTCCTCTGTCTTCACGGAGGAAAGAAAACCTCCCATTTTTAGCAGCAAAACAAATTCCTTTTAAAAGTCCCTGGGAGTTTCTGGCACCCCAAGCCAACACTGGACACACGCGAGGGAGCACGAACACGAGCGGCAGCCTGGGTGAATGCAGCCCCCGGTGTTCTCTGCATCCGCCTCACAGCCGGCATCCCTTAGTAATCGGGAACAGCCTAAAATGCCTGCTTGTGACTGGGGATGTACCCTACACACATGGATCATGCATTTTGCTCCCCTCCAGCCCCCTCCTCAGCAAGTGATGAGCCCATCCGAGCAATCTCATTTCAGGTCCTTCCCGGATGGCAATCCCAAGCCCGCCGACGGCAGCGGGCTGGGCAGGAGGGACGGGGAGGGCACACAGCACAGAGCCGTCACCCCAGGGCTGGGGTGGCTTCTGAGATTAAATTTGCAAAGCAAAGCTTTAGGCTGGTGGGCACAGTTTTTCATGGGAGTGCTTGCCTGTGTCTCATATAAAACATACGAGCTGGCACAGGACAGGTCTTTAAAAAAATAGTGCGAAAGCAAAGTGGCTATGAGACGTAATTCACTGGGCCTGCTAAATTCTGCGATAGCTGAAATATAGCTCCATTTTACAATTCCTTTGCTGCATTAAAGATCTGCATATCCATATTATGAGCTATGTCTGTGCTGAAAAGGGAATAATGAGAGATTGTGCTATCCCCAGTGATGCTTAGTCAAAACAGTATATTGAATCTTAATACCAACGATTTCATGAAAATTATTCCGCGGGAAAGTAGTCAGGCATATATACCATTGACGTTTTACTGAAGTGTGTACTAGCAGCATGGGAAGTATGTTTTAACTTCCCCTCTCATTTTCATGTCGAGTGAAACAAGTTTCTTTTTTGCTCATCCAAATCTTTGAATATTCAGGTTGCTTAACTGGAGACGCTTGGAAGGAACAGACAGCAGGGAAAACGGTAACGTCCAGCTCAAACAGGGGCAGCTTGGAAGGACGTGAAGTTAAATTTTCAACACTTCACCAGCGCCTCTTTTAGAGAGAAGTGTTTGTCTGCAACAACGTCAGTGCTTCTCTTCTCCTCAAAAAGGACCTTACAAACACCGTCAGGAGGACAAACAATGAAAGCTACAATTTCACTTGTCTACTGCCGTCAACGTGCAGTGCAAACTCTGCCCCACACTATCCCCATTATTACGCTGGGAAGAATTTGAAAATTGCGCAGTTCAAAGAATACAGCAGAAGTGGACACAGAAACAATACGGCGCAGGTAACCGCAGGCCGCAAAACGCTACTTAAAACCAGATAACCTCCATGGTGAGTGTTTTCTGCAGCCCTGCAATTGCTCCAACATGGCCCTCCAGCAGCAAAGCTGAGCAAAAAAAGCTGAAACCGTACCTTTATACGGTTATCTCACGACAGGATCACCTTGCAATTGGGACTCGCCTGCACTGCAGACCCCAGAGCCCCAAGAGCTGGGCGTTGGGGGGGCTCTGCCTTCCTTTGAGTGTCGCTATCGGACTCATCCTGAGACTCCACTGCCATCTGAGCAGTACAGAAAATAATCTCTTCGCACATATTTTTGGTTGCTTTTCAACAGTGGCTGCCAACATGCTGTCTTTCTCAGCTTTCTCACTGAAAGAATCACCAAAAAGGAAGATCCCTCTGTTACTCACTCCACCTCCGTGGAGCAGCCGCCCGACGTTGAACCTCTCCCATGTTCAGCCTCTCTCAGAGCAATGCTCAGGTCAGAGCTCCACTACGCTACACTACGCTGAAGTCTCCCGTTCTTACCTACAGGCCAGGTCCAGCTCCAGACACCCCAACCAGGAATCTCAGGGTCATAAAAAGCACGTTTATCCTCAGCTGTCACACAAGAGAGTGTTTTAAAGACACCACGGTGGTCCCTGCTTCTGCAGTCCAGCTGTGGTGGGGTCCCTCCTCACTGCGAGGAGCCAGAGGAGACCCCCTGGTCCTGGAGAGACGCCTCCAGCCAGGACCCACCCAAGCAATTTAGAGCTCCCTGTCCCAGTTTGTTCAGTGGGTTGGAGGACAGCTTGCTTGAGCAAAAGCAAAGAAAATGACCTTTAAAGAGAAACAAAGGAAAGTATAATGATTGCTTATGTCTCATGATAGACTCATAAAGTAGCTGTATCGAGTGTCAGTGTTGACTGCTGGTTGCAGTTTAACATTACAAGACAGATTCCCAGCTGAAAAAACACAACTTGATCCCAAAACAAATGTTTCACAATAATCTTTGCTGGAAAGTCACCGCATAGCTTTGGGAACCCTATAAAATTCCTCCAGGGAAGAATTTCCCTCTTGCTACAGCACAGCCAGTGTTTCTTCTAGCATTTATCACATACCTAGCAGCTTTATAACCTTTTGAAATGTGCAATTGCTGGGCTTGTAACAAATTTCTTGATCTTTCTTTTACAGGAGACGTGTAATGTTTTGCATCCATTATGCAAATTCAGGTTGCAAAATAATTTCTCCAGAAATTGCCTGAATAAATTCAGCAAGGCAAGTTCAGAAGCACTTAAAGCCAACAGACCGGGTCAATAAGGACAAGGATAGCCTAATCCACGAGACTGCCTTTATGATTCGAGGTGCAAACATGTAATTAAAGACATGAGTAGAAGATTTAAATGCTTATTTGTGCAGTTACGTTATGTATTCCTTACTGGGGGAGCGTGGAGTTGGACCCGAAGAAGCAAAAATCAACAGAGATGCAAAATCTTTGGCATATTTGATTGCAGCTCATAGACTGCATCTACTGAACAGCAGACAGGTCTGCAGGTTCTCTCTTCTTCGCGGCGTGCGGGACAGCGCGGGCAGAGCTAACAACAGCCTGCGAGCACAGGCGGAGCGGCTGCTGGAAATGCTGAGGCTCAGAAGCGAGGGGGGCAGGACACGCAACGACTTGTGGTGCTGGAAAACGCAGGGGTTCAGTATAAAGAGCAGCAGAAATTGAAAAGCCACATCTGAACACGAGCCAGTAGCTCATGGATCTTCCTCTTTGGCAACTCCATTGCATACATTAGAGTGGGAAAACATTAATTATACCACAGGAATCCATGTCTTCCAAAAACCAAAGTCTGTGCTGTTTTCCCATGCCGCTGTCAGCCTTCGCCCTAGTCCTGCAGGCGTTACCGGAGCCAACACCACACCCAGCGTTTCAGCTGCAGCTGATGGAAACACCGACCTCGCGACGAACACGGCCCAGCAGCCCGCTGAGCGAGCAAAGGAGACAACCCCAGGCCTCCACGCAATCCTCTTATTCCCACCAGCTCCTCGGCACTTCCAGCCTCTCACCCCAAGCCCGAGACGAAATAAGCAGATATCACATCCCAGCTTTGCACCAGAGGCTGTAAGAGCCCTAGGGGTTTGCAAGATGAGTTGAGAACTTTGCACCCTGAAGATGTGAAACCAAGCCCTGCTCCAAATATTATTCAGAGTTCAGTAATCCATATCCTCCTAAGAGCAATCATCAGCTTTCTGCTCCTGCCAGCGTCTGCCCTGACGATGGCTCAATACAAAATTTCCTCCAAATTTCCTCACTTGGAAAAAATCCAAGTGAAATAGAAATCTTAAAATCCACCATATAAACTCCTGATGAACTTCATGGTCTAATCTTGAGCCAGTGGAAAAGATGTAGGAAAGGAAGAGACGAGCCCAAAAGGCCAGAGGTAGCAGTAGTAACCTTTTAAGAGTTAGCTATCCAGATCCTAATTGAAATACATTTGTAGGATTTCCTGGAGAATACGTATTTTTAAAATGGAATAAGCAGAAGAAAATGCTGGTGGCTTGAAAGCATGTGCAGAGTGCAAAAGATGAAAGTCTCAGCAACACATCCACTCAACTGCCCAGCACTTCCAGGGGCTGCTGTCTGCAGAGTGAGCCCCGACGTAACGCAGACAGAAAAGAGATTGGAAAATTGGCGGCTGTGCATAAGTCTGCTCTTCACACGAAATACAGAGAGCAACCCGCATTCAAAACCCAGCACTTCCTGCTGGCTCTCCCCTCAAAACCCATCCACTTGCATTTACGTTTTGTGTGAACATTTATGCCCATTTTTCATTTTACATAAACATCTGCCTGGTGATAAGGTGCGCCGGAACGTGTGTTCTTGAATGTTTATGTCCACAAACCGTTCTATACAAACTTAATATATTGGTCTTGTTTTTCATCAGCCCTGACCTGGTTTACAGGGGTATAAATCAGAACAAATGAGATTTAGGTGGTAGTAAAAGCAGAACAATTTCATTGGACATTAACTTTTAAAGCTCTTGCAGCTGACAATAGAGAAGAGGCAGGAGAACAACTCCAGCTCTTGGACACCTGATGCAGCATTGCGTCAACTTCTGCATCTTTAAACCGCTGCACAAGCACAAAAAGAATAAACGAAATAAGAGGAATATTTCAATTCCACGTAAGCTCACGTTCTGTTTCAAATGCAGCTTAAACACCTCTGTGTAATAGCACGCCACAACCAGGCCATTCCTCAGATGAAGACATAAATTTGCAGCTTTCATTGTCAAGTTGTGAGATTCTTTGTTCCCCTCTTGGTCACACACTTGGATGATTTTAAACGGTTGGATCATTATCAAGGTTGAGCATCCCCCCATGTTATAAATACAGCATTTGCGGCAGTAAAAAATTCCAATTTGCAAAAAAATTGGATGAATTCAAAAGAGAGAGCAAAAAGTGTTATTAACAGACTTGATGAAAATTATAAAAGCAATTATTCTTTTTAGTTGCTCCTGGGCAAAAAAGTACTGCGATGTTATCCTAATCCTCATTTCTAGGGATCAAAGATCCTTTTAGTAAATTGTACCAACCAAGTGTCAAACTATGGACTGAGAGCTCGGCCTCAGAGCTGCCCATCTTGACCATTTGCTGGTGCCTTTCCACTCGGTGCCCGAGCAGGTTCACAGTCCTGTCTCTGGGAGTGTGGTAGCACAGCTCCTGAAGCTGCGCTGCCCCGAAACCCCCACCAAACCAAAGTACGGCCTCAGAGGCTTCAGTGACGGCAGTGATGATCTAAAATACACATGGTGAAAACCAATCCTTTACATGGTATCGTGGCTGAGACAGATAACGCAGCACAATGTGCAGATATGAAAATTAATTATTGAAAAAACTTAAGTGGTTTGCCCAAGGTCACACATAAAATGGACTGCTTGAGAGCTAGTCCAACACCTTTGGAAAGCCAAAGACGAGAAGAAATCAGCCAGTGTCTATGCACCCCAAAGATGCGATGAAGCGACAGCTCCCTGCAAAACACTATTTTCCTTGATTCCACCTTCCATTGGAAAGGCGCAGGGCTGAGGCTTGGTCTGGTTCAGCTCAAACAACCCGAAGCAGTGCGGTTTGTGCCCTCCGCACGCAGCTGCCTCCCTGGCTGCAAGGGCAAGGAGTGAACAGAGCTCGCTGGGGGCTGGGAAGCGGAGAGCGAAATGGGCAGAAATAGGGGGGAAGAATGTACTTTATTTTATTTGCATGTGGCTTGGGAAAAAGGTCGAAAAGCCGCTGAGAGAGGGTGGTGCAGCACAGGCTGAATGAAGAGACCAACATGGTGGAGGCCTTTAAAAAACTCAGCATGCGGGATTAGAGACCGAGAGGAACACAGAGAAATTTTCTGATAGTAAAATCACATACAGCATGAGGGAGGAGTAATGTTGAAACACACAGCAATATTTTCTACAGTTTATTTATTAAAAATCATTTCTCAGAAATAGCCATCTGCCTTCACAGCAACTGCTCTTCTCCAGAGAACAAATGTAGTCTATTAGTTTTCCTTTCTATATCCTGCATTGTTGTAATACTGAGCAATACTTGAATCTAATTCTTCTGACACAGAGTTATGAAAAATGTAATTTTTAAACCTTAAAATATTTACACAGCTAGTGAAACTTACACAATTAAAGTCTGAATCAAACCGTCATTTATACGTGGTATACAACAACAGATTTGTTAAATTCAATCAGTTAAAATAAAAGCGGCAATAAAGTACCACCAGACAAGAGGAATCCATTTTTGTCTGCATCCAGCTGTTTGTTTATTTATGGATTCATCTGCTTAATAAATTTGCCCCAGCCTTGCAAGTGTGCACATTTTAATGACAATTTTGGAGAGGCAGCTCATGGGACTGGGATGGGGAGCACACAAGCTTTCTTCTCAGCCAGGAAGATGCTGTACTTAAGTTTCCATCTGCAGTAAATTAATTTACTTCTATTGTAGCCTCTGTTATAGTAATATCTGGCTGCTGAAATACCCTTTTTGGACTCGGCACCCAGCTTAGCATCCTGAAACCCACTGCAAGGAGCACAATACCACCATGAACCGGCTCAGCGAAAGCCAGCTGCATCAACATCCAGGTCGGTGGCGCGTTCCCTACAGAACCGGTGGCTGTGAAGTTTGTCTACGTGCTCAGGATGTTAAACTTCTTTCCTGCCTAACAGGTAGGAACCCGTTGGGTTCAATAACTTTACAGTTACCTACATACAGCTGCACAGTACAATGCCTTTAACGATTGGATTCTGTCCCATGCGTGAAGCTCATAAAAAATTACACGATCAATAATATTAGGAATACTACCACTTATTGCTAGCAATAGTTTGCCAAGCTGATTAATTTAGTTTTTCTCACTTTGATTCGTCTCTGCTGCCTGCGTGAGCCCCTGTTACACACAAATCATGGAAACAGACCCGAGTGCCTGCTCACACCTGATCTTGTTCACCAATTTCTTTTCATTAGCGGCTGAAAGCACTCTGCTGCGTTTGGCGCTCCGCTATGTGCTCTTTGAGTCTTTGGCTTAACCCTTTTAACATGATTAAAATAAACAAAGATCAATGCGGCCAGCATTCCTCAGAATGACAGAGACGAGCCTAATTGCTATTGAAACTTCACAAATGGAACAAAAAAGCTAGAACTTTTTCCCTTTTTTTTAACTTAGGGGAAAAAAAGTCTAATTGATTGTGATTAGTAAAGCCAATACTTTGAGACATTGTCTAGGTTACCAGATTTATTGTCCCTTTTCAGCAGTCCTGGCCATTACTTAACTATTGGATTAATTGTATGCAGAACAAATCATCTGCCATTTCATTTTATGACTCATTAAGCAAGGATAGCAGATAACCATTACTGCTTTTTGGTGTAAGAAGATTTCAAAACTTACTCACTGCTAATGATGCTAGAATTAGGAAAAGCAAATACCTTGCTGTGTGCAAAGGTCAGAGTAAGCACTAATGGAATACTTATCTGCACAAAGAGTAAATTAAATCAGTTTCCTGAGCCTTGTAAGAGGTATAAAGCCGTGAGAGGAGGCTGGGGGATGAAGGAATTGCAGTTCGCTCGCAGGTGGTCCCAGCCGTACCCTGAGGCAGAGCCCTGCAAACCCCACGGCCCAGCACAGCCCCGCGAGACTCGCTCACTGACAGGGGGATGCGCCTCGGGAAGGGCTGGAGCTGGCCAGGAACCCGTCTGAGTCTGGGGAGACTGACGTCTAACGGAAGGAAAAAGGTTTGACTGAGAGACACACATGGCACACTGCGGAATGGCAAAAAGGAGAGGAAGAGGCTCCTCTCGCCAGGCTGGGGAGAGCACGTCTGTGCCGGGAGGGGTTTGCTGCATGTCTCAAGCGCCCTCGGCCTGTGCTCCCCTCAAACCCATCTCTGAGGGGCAACACCTTCCCCTGCTCCCCTCAAACCCATCTCTGAGGGGCAACACCTTCCCCTGCTCCCCTCAAAACCATCGCTGAGGGCCAACACCTTCCCTTGCTCCCCTCAAACCCATCGCTGAGGGGCAACACCTTCCCCTGCTCCCCTCAAACCCATCGCTGAGGGGCAACACCTTCCCGTGCTCCCCTCAAAACCATCGCTGAGGGGCAACACCTTCCCCTGCTCCCCTCAAAACCATCGCTGAGGGGCAACACCTTCCACCACTCCCCTCAAAACCATCGCTGAGGGGCAACACCTTCCCCTGCTCCCCTCAAACCCATCGCTGAGGGCCAACACCTTCCCTTGCTCCCCTCAAACCCATCGCTGAGGGGCAACACCTTCCACCGCTCCCCTCAAAACCATTGCTGAGGGGCAACACCTTCCCCTGCTCCCCTCAAACCCATCACTGAGGGCCAACACCTTCCCCTGCTCCCCTCAAAACCATCGCTGAGGGGCAACACCTTCCACCGCTCCCCTCAAACCCATCGCTGAGGGGCAACACCTTCCCCTGCTCCCCTCAAACCCATCGCTGAGGGCCAACACCTTCCCCTGCTCCCCTCAAACCCATCTCTGAGGGGCAACACCTTCCACCGCTCCCCTCAAACCCATCGCTGAGGGGCAACACCTTCCACCGCTCCCCTCAAAACCATTGCTGAGGGGCAACACCTTCCCCTGCTCCCCTCAAACCCATCGCTGAGGGGCAACACCTTCCCCTGCTCCCCTCAAACCCATCGCTGAGGGGCAACACCTTCCCCCGCCTCGGCACAGCCTCGCCATTTGGCCCTGAAGCATCACCTGCGGTTCCAGTCAGGCACTGCGGCGCCTCCTGAAGATATGGAGGGAAATGGGGGAAAAAGCAGAGCATGGAGTGAAAAAGATGGAAAATGACTGTTTGTGTACTAATAACATCCTGTTTCTCTGAAGGTAGGGTGTGGATTTGTGCACTTTGGGATGCAGAACAGAAAACCAATTAAAGTAAATTGCAGATGTGCCGCCTTCTCCTCTCTGTTCTGAAATTCTCTCTCTCTCTCTCCTTTTTTTCTGGAGACTAAGGGCTTATACTGTTCTTTTTCAGGGAACTAATAATAATAACAGTAGCAATCAATGATATTTGCACACTGAATTCTCACTGCCATTAAAAGGATCTTTTATTCTAACACTCATCCCTATATGTTGCAATCTGATCTCTAAAGCTATGAATAATGTCAATCAAAACATGTTAATTTCTCTTCAATGTTTTAATTACTATTCTCAATATTAATCACATTCTAGCCATTTTCCACACTTATTCTATCAAAAATAGAAAATTTATTTCCCCTCTCATTCTTAAAATATTAAAACCATGGAAACTTAAAGACTACCCTGGTGAAACCTGCTGTCACAGATAAAATGTTTTTAGGAGATGGGAAGAGGCAGGTCAGACATGTAAGACGCCAGCACAGAGCCCTCTCAGCCTCCCGGCGTTAGGAAAAGCCTGTGCACGTGGGGTTATTCCCCCAGGCTGAAATCTGGAAAAGGGGAGAGCAGACCTTAAGCATTCACTGAGGAAAATCAAAGTGCCCCCGTGGAGCCTGCAACTGATGGCCTGTAGCAAGGAAACCCACGTTACAAAGGCACGACGAATCCTTGGGAGCGCGGGAGGGATCCTTTGGGGGTGGATGCAGGGAGGAGAGAGGCAGCCGCTGGCTCTCGGTTCCTCTCTGACTGTGTTTCCATCACTCCCTCTGCCCGCCCGGTCTCGCAGGTTGGATGCCAGCTGAGCCATACCCAGCACCAGAGCAAGAGCAAAGCTGAAACACTGCCATCCTCTTCTTTTAAATGAATCTCGTTTCTTATCTCCTCCCTGCCTGGAGTTGTATTTTTCCTGTAAAATTTCAGCGATTAAACGGCAGGGAGGCATCCAGCTTGTGTGGCATCAAGGTAACCCCAGGACTGAACAGATGAAGTCTTTGAAATGACTTACTGTCGGTGGTTACAGCATGTTCTAAGGACTTGCACGATGTTCGTGAGCCGTTTGGCTTAATCCTCTCCCTGATGAATGAGTTTTCACAGATCCAGGACAAACTCCTCATTTTTCTTTTCCTTTTAATAGAACTGTACTGCACAGCTCCTCTGGAGCTGGCACCTTGGAGGGCTGTTTTGTCATTACCCAAGTTGCTGTAATGTTCTCCTTTCAGTAAATGCTAAACTTTTTATTTTTCCCCCTCCAACGTACTTTCCTCCCATCATTCTGTGTAACTGCATTAGATAGGAAAGACGTCTCAGCTATTTACCAAGAGAAAGGATTGCCTTATTGTGCTTAGGAATACAAACATTTCCTTGTTTTGTCAGCTTTCCTCACTTAAAACTAGGAAAACACATAACCTGAAAGTGTCCTGTGTTTTGGAAATAGAGTGTATTTTGGGGCTATCAAATACAGGTCAGGTAAACAGGTCATTATCACTTCCCCGTTAATTTCTATTGCTGGAGAAGAGAAAAATAAAAAAAGAACAGCTACAGACTGCCTGAAGGTCTCAGAGCAAGTCTTCCCCTTGCACAGCAGTCCAGACCTTTACAGCTTCATTAGTTACTGTTTACAAAATGTTCTCTACTGAAAACAACCCTAAAATTGCTATTATTATTAATTTAATATTATATGTATATTTGTTCGTAAAGTACTATTCTCTGCCTTAATGCCACAGAAAAGCTCATTCATCACATCGCAGCTTCTCACCCTCCCTTTGTTTGATACTACCCAAAGTGTGCCATGGAGGGTACTCTATTTCCACAGATACCTCCCCCCCCCCTTTTCTATTTCACCTCATTTCACATGCTAAGTACATGCTAGGATTGCAAAAGGAAGAATCGCCATACATTACCATCTGAAAGCAATGAGAACCCATTTTATGCTGCCTTAACTTTGGATTTCTAGTGCTTTGAATGCAACTGGGGTAAGTGTTTTGCTCAACAATGGGATGCTATTATTAAGAAAATAACAGTTAATGGCCATATCTTCTTGCTCTAAGAACTCTTAACTGCATTGAAACACGAGGCAAATCCACTATTTTGCTGTTCTAATGAAAGCACCGCTATAGGTGAGATGTTTTGATTGTGCTGCCAAGCACTCCCCTTCTCTCAGAATTTAACCTGCTCGAGAAATTTAACTGATACATAACATTATTTTAGACTTTTTTTTAATATTTATTATTTGCAGGCAATTATAGCTTATTATCTTATGCATTTGCTAAACCTTCTATTTAACTCCCCCAGAGCTGCAGGTGATTTTAATTGACCTCGTGAATATCTCAGGTTCCCAGTGACACATCTGTTCCTGGAATTACAGCGTCGCACGGTCTAACTAGAGGCTGGAAATCAGATGAAGCAATTTAAAGTGGAGTGGACCGGCTGCAACAGGCGATGCGGCCGGGGAGGTTTGCAAGTGCCCCGTCCGCAGGTGGCTGAGCGCGAGATGCCAATCACCGCACGCTGTAACAACCCCAACTTTGGATTTCTACCATTATAATGATCCTGGGACAACTGCAAAATCTCCCAGGTGGGTGGCCAGAGGCTCATAACAACACATGAGCATTCATAAATACAGGAGAGCTTGTGCCTGGCTTGCTGAACTCATCGACCCTGGCGTTTCCACAAGACAGGGATGTGTACCCTGAGTTAGCACTCAGCGGAGCGGGGCAAAGGACTCCCAGTGCTCACTCTGAAAAGACTTGGCATTAAACAGGGCAAATGAGGCTTCTCAGCAGGGAACGAACACGGATTGTCTATCAATCTGCCATGGCAAAAACAAGCTCCAAGCAGAGGCGCTATTGCCCTTATGGCCGAGGATGCACTGAGCTGCACGGGAAGCAGGCTGAAGGAAACGTGTTAAATAAAACGACGTGGGAGCAGCAAGAGAGGGGAGAGATGGAAATGAGAGCAGAGACGTTATTAAGGCAGACAACCGAGATAGCCTTGGAGCTACCGGCATATGTGTCAAATAGCTGGTTGGTCAAAGAGTTTTAGTCGCTGTTCTCACAGTTCCTCATCAGCAGACCCTGACTACAGTCACTGCATTAATTCATTTCAACATCACCACGAGTTACTTTCAGACATGCAACTTTGGTACCTTTTCTTCTATCCACTTTACCAGCAAAGTTTAAAACACCCCACAGAAGTTTCCAAGGGGTTAAAATACACGGACCCTGTATTTTATTTATAATAATGTGGGATAAAGCTTCACATGCCTGACATATTAACTGAAAATCATTATTTTGTATTTTAAACTACTTCCTATGCCATCTGGAGCATTTTAAGACTAGATGACTCGCTAGCAACCAGTATAAAAAATGAAGTGTTTATGAGAAAGATCCATGGCTACAAGTTGGCCTATTAGTATTCAATGGTTTATTTTATAACTTTTGAAGGTACCAGGCTCTGATCTACATGAAACTCTGATTAATGTTAATGGGAATTATGGGAACATCCACAGTAGTTATATAGCCCTTAAACTCTTGGTACAACTCTCATTGTCTACTACTCTAAATTTGCATAAGCAATTAATGTCTCATTAATGTCTCATTAGGAACTCATATGGTGTGAGGGAGGAAAGAGCATTAGTGCCTCTGTGGAAACTGTATTAGGTCACACATGAAAATGACTTTACTGGTTTCATCTTGTTTTGTGTTTGTACAAGCAGAAAAAGACAAAACTGCAGAGCCGCACAATTTGTCAGAGCTCAGCACGACCGCTGCAGAGGAGTTTCCAGTTAGACACCAGACATCCAGGCAGGGATCAAAAAAAGCCCACTGAGCTCCTCTGACAGCAGAGCAAGCTCAAACCATGTGCTTTAATGTCTGCAATTGGTAAATCCCATATTTAACTTCAAACAATTGAGCAGTCCCACTGAAGTCAATTAAAGACCCACACCTTGCCGGCCTGTAGCCATCAACCCTTCACGCTTACAGAAATCAAAAAACCCACTTAGGTTTAAGGTTGTTCTGTTACGTTCAACGAACCACCAGCCTAAACCCATAACGATCTTCCATCCCACAGCCTGAAAGCTCCTTCTGGTTACCCTGCACAGCTGGGAGCTCCCCCGGCTTCCATAACTCCTGGGTCACTGTTGAGGTGTTCATCGTCTGAGAGTATTTTGAGCATTTATATTTCCAAATACATGCACCGGGTTCTAAACGTGTGCACTGGAGTTACAACACATTGTGAGACAAAGCAGGAACATTTGCAGGTACAGCAGAGCAAAGCTGACATCAGACCCTGTCTCAAACAGCAGATTTTAAAAGTCTCCATACAAACTTCCCGGGAGGCTCTGTATTTAGATGAGATCCAAAAATTTCATTCAGACCAACATGAACAGAGCACTGTCAGAGGAACACCGACGTGTGAAAATCAAAACCTTCAACCTGTCCTACCAAAGCTTGCTGTGAAAAGCCCAAGTCCCCGCAATACCCAGGGTGCTGAGAAGCCCTGGTGCAGTGGCCACATGGAGCGCTTTAATGACGAGCTGAAGGAGCATGTGAACGACTGGTGTATTCAAGAAGGTCCGCTCAAACAACAGTCGGGGCAGGATGGAGCCTCCTTGCCCCACACACGCTGAAAAAGCTTTATGTTGCCTGAGAGAACCCATTCCTTTCCCGAGGAAATCTAACAGGATTCATACTCTGAAGTCGAGGAACATCCTAACTATTAACTGGAAATAGAACTGAACGTTCTGGGTGTGTTCACGAACGTGAGGAGAGCACATCCAGCGCCCCCAGCTGCCCTCAGCTCCTACTTCTACCTTGGGCGTTACTTTGGGCTGCTTCAGCGAGTGCGGCTGTGAAGAGCAGCACGTGTACCCTGAAGAGTCCCAGAGGGATCCCGGACCTCTACCCAGGCTGCGCTCCCACACGCGCAGTGACGCTTCCCACGCTACCGACATCCCTCCTGCGGCGGCTGGAGCGTTACGAGCCCCCGTCCAGAGGGGTCCGACGGCCCAGCCGCTGCCCGCCCCTCCCCGCCACAGAGCCCCAGGACAAAGCGACAGCTGGCACCGAAAAGGGAACAGCACAGAGTGCTCTGGTGTTCAGTGGAAAAGGAGATGAAAGAATTAAAACAAGCACAGGGCAGTCCGAAATGGAGAGACACGAGCAGTTCATCAGAAGAGCAGGCACAATGCTTAAACGCACCTCTCTTAAATGGAGAGAGTCTTTTTTTTTCTGGATAAGCTGTTTGCTGTGCAAGTACACAGAGTGAATCCAAGCCTGATTTGTCAGGATACGGGCCATCGCACCTGAAGAATACTCCTGGCAAATATTTCAGATCCAGCTACTCTACCCAGGTCAAGTGTACCTCTGACACCTCTCCAAGCTGCTGGAGCTGGTGGCAGCAGGGCTGCAGGAACACGTGAAATGAAAAAGACCTTAGCCTGGGAGACGGTGAAGACCTGGAATAAAAGACTGCTCCAGAACAACAAACGGGAATGCTGTAGGACTGTGGGGATGAGGCAGGTACAAGCAGAAAAAGTACAGCAAAATACTGCCAACAATTCTCCATATAAAGCATTCATTGGTTTGAAATCCTCGTTAGGTCTGCTGTTTAAATTAAACGATATAGCCATTTGTTGGAGAAACCAGTTCAGGGTCCCTGCATTCCCATTCTGAAGGTCATAAGACGCTGTGAAGACTGGCAGGTGCTAATTACACAAATACAAGCATCCTTAACTCTACGCAGATAAAAATCTATGCGTTTTCTGATGCATTCCTCAAAACAGTAATTGCTACATTTTGGAAATCTTTAAAGCGATCAAGGTTTCTAAGAGAAATCAAATTTATGCACTCGGTCCTGAGCCTGGGCACAGCAACGCTGCCCACACACCAGACGAGAGCCCAAAGGAAGGAAAACACTGCTCCTTCTTTTATCACCCTGCCCCTGTCCTTGGAAGGCAGCTTATACGTCACCGCTAAAAGAAGAATCTGTAGGACAAAAAACAATAGTCGGTAACGAGCAACACAGCCGCAGTTTCTGTCTGCAGTCTACAGGCATGTAATTCTTCTTTGGGTCTGGTTCTGTAATTTTTTTAATGTTAATTTCTACATTTTAGGGTCATTCAGATAACTACAAAGAATTAGCAACCAGAGCGGACATAAAATGTCCCCTGGGGCTGGTCAGAGGTGTTTCTCTAAAATGGTTTTATTTATTATTCTTCCTGGTTTCTATGAGTAAAATCCATCTCTCTGAGATGGGAATTGATTGCTACCCTGTGGAAAAATTAATACTTGTAAGCTATGTTTTAAAACCATTTGAATGGGAGCCTCCTGAGTTTGACCCATTTGCATCTGCTAAAAATAGGGGTATATACTCAAATGGCTGGAGGTTGAAGCTGGTGCCAAAGTATTTTTCTCTTTAGACAATCACCAACTCTGAGTGCACCAAAGTGAATTAAAAATACTGAAAATAGAATAAAGTCCTCTCTTTAATTGGGCTGAGGACTGAATTATAGCAATCTCTAAATTACTAGGCAGCTTAAGAGACCATGCTCTATCTTCTGTCCAAGAACGGTACCTCTGTTTTTAACAAAACTGTTTTACTAACTGGAATTTCAAGACTTTTCTAGAGAAAATTGAAAACCAATGTAAGCTGGACAACCACTGAAATTCATGCAGTGATACTGGCACGAAGGCACTGGCCTTGCTGTGGATCGTTGTTCAGGTGACTCCGACGCTGTCCCTGCCTTTTGAGGGCAAAACGGCCCAGGAAACCCCCACCCCGGGGCCAGTGGCGTGTGGGGCGAGGGGACGCGCTGAACTTAAGGAACTGGCTGACAACGGCCGGAGTCAAAGCAAGCCAAGGAAGACAGACTGTATTATTTAATAGACAGTGTGTCATTAGTTAAGAACTGTGGGGTTTTGCAAGTCTGTCTCTATCTCCTCGATGCCACAGATGTTTTCGCTGTTTTGCTGAGCACACCTGTACTTCTCACTGAATCTCCACAATCCCTGCGCTTACCCAGCCGTTCTGACTGAGAGGGAATTTAATTTAGGCACGCTGGGGACAGCTCTCCCAGGCAGAGTCCTCCTGCACCTTTGCACACTAGTGTAAAATACCCAGTGTTTTCTGGACAGAAATACCCTGCTGTGTGCCGTGAGCCTTCTGGTCGATGTGTGAAGGGCTGCTTTGCTAGTACACCAGGACAGATCCGACGTATTTTCTCTCCGTATTCAGGAGAGTAACAGCATACCTAGCCTTAATTGTCATTAAACACGCTGCCAGGGAAGGAAAAGCAGTACCACCACGGAAGTTACTGAAACAAAGTCCCCTCCTATCACCAAATGCACTGGCTTCAGCGGGGCGAAGCTGCTCTGGCTGTGGGTGACGCCAGCACCCCCCCCGGCCCGCGACCCGCCAGGCTCGCCTTCCGCAGGCTGCTGGGGAAAAAACGTTAACGGCGTTTGTCTCTGCATTGCTGGTCTGCCCTTCCGTAAGAATTGAGGTACTAATCAATATTTCCAGAAATGAACACGGTGTTAAAAAATACTTTTGATTAAACAGTTGTACTCATAGTGGCTTTTTAAACACAGATTTAAATGCTACAGACAATCTGTTAAATTTTAGTAGTGAGTATGCTTTATTATGCTATAGGGCTCACTTTGGACTTTGCAAGTAAAATTTTCCATCACCTTTTAATTAAGAGTCTTTCAGTAAGAGTGTCATTTATCTCCAGTTGAGGCAACAGACTATACAAATAGAGCCTGCCTCCGTCTCAATAGATCAGCCCAAAGCACCAGATGTTTTCTGTGAGGAATAAAAGCCTTTTGGGTTGGGTGGTTTTTTTTTTTTTTTTCATTTCTTAGTTGCAATCCCCAGGCCAACGTACACCACCGTGTTGGTGTCCAACAGAACAATCAAATGGAGGGTTAATAATGATGATTCCATTGGGCTTTGGTTTACTCAAATGAAGGATCAGAAAAACATTTGTAATATGGGGGCTAATGATTATATTCTCCAGCATGGGCTTAAAAAGGAAACTAAATGAAGAGAAATAGGCACAACATGGAGATACTGATAGACAGGACTGTATACAACCCCTAGTCATAAGAAAAACCAGTCGGTCTACATGCTCTGAGGCAGAGCACAAGCCAGCTCCATGGTGGACACGCCACGGAGGTCCCTTGGCACCTCGCTGGGCTTGGGCTGCCAGGCCCAGGCTCTCAGCAAGGCTCGGGCGCTGCGGCTGCACCAAGGCAACAGGATTACGTGGCTCCTGGGTCAGACCTGCTTTGTGTCAGGACCTCCTCTCCCGGTGGTGTCAGCACCACGGTGGCCTGTGCCACCCATCCCCAGGAGCTGGCTCCAGCCCTCCCGGGGCAGCAGTGGTGCCTGCACGGGGCATCAGCTCTGGAGACAACGGCTTTCTTTACAGGAGCAGGAAAACTGGCACCACGTCTGCTTTTCAGGCTCAGCACTTCCATTGCCAGCATGAGCCAAAAGCAGCGATATTGTAGTTTGATAGGAGGGAGCGGGCAGGAGAGCCTGGCAGGGGACACATGGATCCCCCTGCCACCGGAGCAGTGACACCCGGCAGGCAGGCGTCAATGGGAGGAGGGAGCACAGGTCGGAGCCCTCAGTCTTCTCCTTGTGTCTCTAATTGCTTTCAGACCGAAATCTGGGTCCCATACCTGTCTCACCCTCCGCGTTTCCTACATTGGGACGCTCAGGCTCAACCGTAAAACAAACACACGTGCTGCTCGTGCTGACAAACTTGGCTCTGGTGCTTCAACAGCTCAACTTAAAATATGAAAATGGTGTTTTGCCAAAAGAGAAGACTGCCTGCACAAGCAAGCTTATTGGCGAGAGTTTTCTCCCACATTCTTCCTCTCCCTTCTGCTTAAAATTAAAAATTATTGTCTTATTACCAGTAGCTCCCATAAAACAGTTCAGCATTCAGATCCTTGCATATCAAATGGCATAAGTAAGGAACAAAGGAAAGCATGCCGCTCGGTGCTGAGATATGCTGAGGTTCATAGAAATGGTACAAATTTCTAACATCCTGTTTGTTTTCCTGGTATTATGGAGAGTGTGTGTATAACCCAGTTTTCAGTGTTTCACTTCTCGATGCCTTGTTAGCAACAATTGCAGCTCCCGGGAGGACCTACCAGTGTAGAGTCTCGTACTGACTGTACAGAGCGATTCTTTGGGGAATTTCACACTCCACACTACAAGCTATCAATACAAAAAATCATAACTGCCTCTGGTTGCACAAACCTTAATGTAGCTACTGTATGGCAGGAATGTTAACTCTTTAAAGCCTCTTTATCTGATATTCTCATTTCCAACCACATCTATCTCCCAGTATCTCTGAGGTTTAGCAAGTCTTGTCTGAAATGGCATATTGTAATTATTTTCCTTCCACCCCCCTCCCTGGTACATAGAAATAAAGGCTTTTGCATCTTACCTCCCAAGCTACTATGAAATGCCTTTGGTTTTGAACACAGTAGAACAAAAACAATGTTGTATTATTCAGTAGCCGTGGGAAATAGTTCTTTATTTGGATGCAATTAAACTTAAATGGTTAGTTCTGCTTTTTATCAAAAGCCTCTATGAAATATGTATAAACACAGCAATCTTCGCCTGCTCATTTATTCACTTTGAATAAACTATGCAGAATTAAATTGAGCTTTATTTCATTCTTGCTGTTAATAAGGTGGATAACTAGCTAGTAAGTTCTCAGGACATGTTACATGGTGTATTGATCTTGTTTCTTTAATCTACTTCCAGAAAAAAAGGGGCAGGATTCTCGATGCTTCAACCGCCAGAGTTTTCCCTTACTGAAAGCAGAGCTCTGTGCTCCAGCTGAAACTGGTGGATTTTGGCCCATCTAGTTCTCACGAAGTCAATGGGCATTTCCTCATTGATGGTGACATCTGAGAGCCTGTGGCTGATTCTCATGGCATAAATCCACAGTGCTTTGGAAATCAGAATTTAATCTGCAACATTTCTTAAGCTTGCTCTCTGGCCAAGTTTTTGGGAATGGGAGGAGTTCTAACGGGAGTTTTCTGGGAAGTGTTATTGCAGGGAAGTTTTGGGGGAAGCAGAGGGAGACTCTCGTAAGGGAGGGCCTGAGAAATCACTGCCAGTTTGTTGCCAAAATCATCATCCCTGGTGCAAACCGCTGGGGCTGCTCCGAGGCGGAGGCAGAGCTCGCACACTCCGGCCTCGGGCCCCTCCCTGCATAGAAGGAAACTCTGACCCCCCTCCGGTTGAAGACCATGTCCGTTTTGTTTCGGAAACAACCACCAACATTTTGCTTTCTCCACCCCCAAAACAAAATTCGACCATTTTTTCCCCAAAGGAAAACCAGGTTCATTTCCATCATAATTCTGAATGAAAACTTGTTTGCAAGGAGGGGAGTTCCTGTAGGATGGAAATGTTGAAGATTTTACAATTCTACCTATTGGAACCATCAGACACTGAAGCCCCCATTACGGAAAAGATCAGGTTGCCTGGGCAACAATTTTTTCACAGTCAGCAGATCAGTCTTGCAACTTATTTTTAGCTTTTCTCAAGGAGAGAAATACCGTTGCAGAGGAAAGCTGGCAACAAACAACAAAATGCACTGTTCCTAGAAGTAGTAAAAAATATTAGTTTGATTGCATCGGTATGAAAGAAAATATGATCTATGCTTCTGAAAAAAGGCAACACCCCAAGCTTTTTAATGTGAGGAGTCATGATATGCACAGAAAACACTCTGATTTTGTATCCGATTTGCATGAGCACAAAGTCAGCTACTTACGCACGTAAATGGTTAGTTACACATCTAAGAGAGAAACATGCTTTACAGAACCCAGAATCCGTGCTACATACTACAAAGCAGCTATAATCATTTATTTAGCAAGTCCCTGAAATTTCTATTCGTATTACACGCGTTTCAACATTTGCATAGAGGGAGTATATTTGAGAATGCGCCACGCTTCTCAGATGTCCTGAATTTTATTTTGGTGTTTGCTTATGTGAAATGGCATTAAGATAGAAATGAAACAGGAAAGATCAGAACGTATGGAATTAGTTGTGATGTTCTAAGATAGCTTCTATGACCATTTGTCCTTGTGAGCAGCAACAGGTGCTCACAACTCCGGGCTCAGGTAAGAAGGCTGGAGCGGTGCATTCTGCACACCGACACAGTGCAATCTCCGAGGAAACAGTTCAAGTATTTCAGGGGGAAGCAACGGGCAAAAAGCATTTTCTGAAGAACCTGAATTGCCATCCATTGCTGAAGAGGTGCTATTTCTGTCTCCGTGATAGTGAAACTTCCCAACGATCAATAAACCTGCTCTACAGGCAGCCAGGAAGCAGTACTCGTCCCGGTTTCCCGGATTATGCCCTGTTTGGAAGTATACCTCAAACTCTTTTCTAAGAAGAGATTCTCTCCGACAGCCACTTCCCAATCAGATGCAACTGTTACCTCTCCAGCCAGGAGAAGTTTTATTTCTTCGCTCAGCGCAGACTTCTACCTAGAGTTTACACATAGAGAGGATACGCAGGTAGATGTTTTATTCCCCGTTAAGCTACTAAGGCTGGTTTTAAAAAGATTTCCAGTAAATGTGAGTCCAGATGTGCTCTCAGACAAGCACGAGTGCTGTACACAATTAAACAGCCGCCTTCTCTCTAGGCAGCTGCCAAAGGCCTCTCTCTTCCCGGACCTGCTTCGACTCGTGCTCAGACTCTGCAGAGGAGGGATGCGGGAGGGCGGCAGAAATACATTTCAATTGCAATTCCCTGTTTCAAGAATTTTCTGTCTTTGGAGGGGCCGAGCCAGGATGCTCTGGATTGGGGTGGCCGCCAGCAACACCACAGCCCCGGACCAGGGACGCTGGCCTCTGCCCCTCAGACGGGTCTCAAAAGGCTATAAAAAACCCTTTTTGTAGGAGGAAGTGGTGCCTGGAGGGAGAGGAGGAGCCACCACGAGGAGCCGAGGCCCCTCGTTCTCCAGCTGTGCAAAGCGAGGGTAGCACAGGGCCCACCACGTAACCCCCATTCCCACACCGTGTGTGCATCTCAGATAAGCAGAGAAATGGGGGAGGAGAAGGAAAGACAGACAAATTCGAGTCTCAAATGGCCAGCCCTGGGCCCAAAGGCATTACGTCATCAGTAGCATCTGTGCTAATTGCCCCACTTCGGGAAGCCTCCTCAGTTCTGTTGCATAATTCTACCGCAACATTAATTAATAACATGCACCAATCTGCACTTAAACTCCCTTTGTACCCAGATGTTGATATGACCCCTAGCTAGTCACTCATGACTAGGTCAATTCATCATCTGGTCAACCCAGGCAGCCTTCCTCCACTCAGAAACTAAAAAAAAATCTCAGGAGCACAAAGCATCTAGTATCTCAAATCATGAATCCCTGGGTATTTTTTGCATCCTACTCCTATCTGTTATTTCTCCATAACTGGGACACACTATGACTTATGCCCCCTTACCTGTCACCCTTAATTTTGGTCAGAATGGATGCGATTCAGCTGTGTATTTCAGATGCTACCGGCATTTCAAAACCTGGTGCACTATGAAGGTTTCCTTAGCAACAGTCACCATAGGAAGCCCTTTAAAGATGCCTTTCCTGACTCTTGTAATTCTGCTTTTCAGAGATTTATACAGGTAAATCAGATATAAAGTTTTGACGTGAACTTACAAAACAGCATCAGAAAAATAAGTGTATTGAGTTTGAATGCAAATAACTTCCGAAGACGCTCTGAAAACATATCTCCCATTTAAGCTCATAGTATTATATCCAGCAACTTGCAGAAGGGATAACTTTTCTAAAAGAGCAGCCAAAAAAAATTCCTCTCTTCCAAGAAAGCTTGTTTGTGTGATCACCTTTGATAGGAATGAGCCACTCTATATATTTATTATCTGTCATGTTAAGATAATTAAACAGCTGGTTTATGAACCATTGAACTAGTGTGTTGGTTGATGATGCTGTAGGTTTAGTTGCAATTCATGCTCTAGTCCATCTTTCATAATAATCTAATAATGAGGTATCAATTAATTATCACAGCTTTGAAAGGAGAGTGTAGAAAATGCCATTGCTTCAGTAATGTCTCCAGTAATATTTTATTTTCTCTTTAATTATACCCCGAAAGCAAATCCAGCCAATATAACTGCAGCGAAGCCACCGCTTGTAAACGGCAGACTCGCAGCCCATTAATCAATAGGCTCTCTGCGAGGAGATACCTCGTCTGTGCTGAGCGAAACATGTCTCTGATTTTACAGGAGGCATAAGCAATAAAATACCTACTGCTAATACCTAATGCCATGATTCCCTTTTACTTGTGTACCTGCCACTGTGAAATATTACTGAAATAACCCATTTTCAAGCATGATGCTTTCAGCATCAGTAAATCAGCATTTCACTGGCAAGCAGAAAACCACCCTTATTTATGCAAGACCCCTTGCAGAAATGTGCTATTTCTGGAAGAGGCAGCCATCATAAAACATTTTTCTCAGAAAACATAGTCGTCGTCCATGATAAAGAATCATCCAGATCTCAAAGCAAGACAGAGGCACGGAGGGTGAAGTGAAGAATACGAAGAAAAGCCTTCAGAGCTGTGTTGGGGCAGGCACCCCGTTGTAACTCTGCTCTCTCTGCTTGGGAGGCTGGCAAGCTTTTCCTGCTGCTGTTAAGAAAGGTTTCTTTTTCCTGGCAGCCTATGGAAAGTGCTCTCTCCCAGCCCTGCTCTTAGCGCACATTTGCATGTGAACCATTTAATAAATAAAAATTTCTAGTTGATGAGACTGCAAAGGAATGGCAAAGCCAAGGCTGCAGACAGGAGGAGGCATGAACTGGGAGCCCTTTATGGGAACCAGGCAGACAAGGGCAGTAGAAAAGCTGGTGCAGAAGGAAAACAGTCCATCCAAGAGCTGGTGGAGGAATTTGGTAGAATTCACAGAAGTGTTGCTAATATTTTTTGCACTGGGCTCTTGCAGTCCTCTGTGCTTGCTGCCCATTTGCCCTGCAGAAACAGAACGTGATCCTGTAACGCTTGTACGCCTAATTGGAGCCAAAGCACAAATTAAGAGCCAGTGGTGTGGCAGAAGCCATCCTTTAGGAGGAATTTGTTTTTCTACATCTTGTTTGATCTCCAGAGGCAAACAAGCCTGTCCCCCTGCAGATCTGTCCCCCTTCCAGAAGAAGCACCTCCTTCCCTTCCTTCCTCCCACAGGTGCCGAGCTCTGCTCTGCCCTTCCAGCGCCTCCTCCATCGCTTCGGGGAGAGGGAGAGCATCCAGCCGAGGGGGCGCTGGGACCAGGCGCCTGTAGAGGCACCACCACCTGCCCAGGTGAAAGGAAAGGCCTAAACCCCCCAAACGCCGCAAAGAAGTCTTTGGGTATAACCAAAGCAGAATATTCCAGGAATGGTCAGTAATTCTTTCAAAACCACTTAGTAAATTTAGTTTTCTAAATAAAGTGTTGTTTGGGACCAGGAGCATGGGTCCAGGAGTGACAGGACCAAGGCTTTGCCATACTTTTGTCACCTTTGCTAATGAACATCGGCTTCTGCATAGGACAACCCCATTACGCTCAAACGAAAAGAGCCCGTTTGGTACAAGAGGCTCCGCCAAAAGGCCAGGTCTTTGCTGCTGTTTACATACTCTTTTTAAAGCCCACTTATCAAGAAACACAAGTAGATTATATAGATTCACTTTTTCAAAGTGGCTGGAGTAAAGGCCTGCGAGTTTTGAAAGGTCAGTCATGGTTATTGACTGCTTCATAACAGTACTAAAAGCCTTTTCATAGCAAAAGCACTTGATCACTGAAAAAATATCGATTCAGGCACCAGAAAATACCACTGTGTGGGACATGAAGAATATTGCAGAGCAGGAGAACTTAAACACACAAAGAACAATTCAGAAAAGCTTTTCACAGTTGGCCGCTCCAGGAAGGGGACATTTAAATGTAGTTTTGGACAACTGCATGAATAGATACAGTGCCAAGTTGTCCCCCAGGGGTAAATTCAGGAAGTTCACAGCTGCAATGTTAAGATGGGATGTCATCCTAGAGATATGGAAGATGCTTAATCCAGGATTAAGAGATTACAGTTGCTTCTCTTCGGTTTCCAACATAAAGCGCAGATCGGTTTCTAAAGCTCGGGTGGCAAACAAGGACAATAGGAGTCAGGCATCCTTTGAGTCTATGCCATAAGGAGAACATAAATAACTTGTCCTATTATCACGTGGCATTTTCTGGGGTTAAATCATAGAAGAGGGGGTTAGTTGGCCTCAAATAGAATCATAGACGTGTGATAACAACACCACAGTGGAACAGATCATAGAGTCATGCACAGCAATACGCGTCTACCTGGGGCTGGGTTTTTCTGGTTTTGGAATGAAGGCGCAGATTGACTGACACAAGCCTGTAAGTGCTTCTCTTCACAAACTCGTTAAAGAAATACAAACTGCGTACGTTCAGGCTTCTAAAGTTAGATGGGCTGGGACAAGAGGGAGCAAGGGGCATTGCAAAGTCAGGAATTTTCTCTTGGAAAAATCTATGAGGACCACCAAAAAAAAAAAAAAAACCCCAAGAAAAAAAAAGGAAAGAAAAAAGAGGGAACTAGCCGATGGCTACAGAAGCTGAACGCATCTCCCCTTGGCTCACACACATTAACATCTAGAGATCTTCCCTGTGGGGAATGTGTTAAGGATAACATACAGGGTTTCTACTGCATTACAGACAGAAATTTCCATTAGCCTCTTAGTAAATGTGGACAATATGCTTTATGAATGTCTTAGTGGGCATTTTAACTGAGTTGTAAAATACAGTGGTGTGAAATCCTTCCAGACTGTGCCGTTACAGGATGCAGATCAGCGCGTAAGAAACGTAACACGTGGGCTCAGTGTGTACCCGGAGTCAGCTTCTCCCACAGCTTCAGTGGTAGAAAAACCCATAAAAAACATAATTAGGACTTTGAAAAAATGTAACTCATGACACTGAATAAAGCATGAACTTGGCTGATGTTTGCTCTGAAGTTTGAACAACACCTTATGTTTTAGTATTTGCTGCACAAAATGTACCTTGCTCAATATCAAAATAACGTGTTGTCCCCAACGCAGTACAATTCCTGCATGTGCTGCTGATGTCCATCAACAAATGCTGTTCAAAAGCTTCTTAACTACTCAAACAACATGAATTTGGGAACGTGTTTTGCATCAGTGTTCAGAATTCAAGTGTACTTGCCAGAAAAATTCTTGGGTTTACTCCCTAATCAAGACAACGACTTCCACAGTCTGACAGGCAGTGGAACGGTTGTTTACTACCCAGTGAAAATTCACTCAGAGTTGCTCAAAAATAATCTCCAGGAACGCGGCTCAGTTGATTACTATCACACGTTCTCTTCTGACGCTGCTGCAAGGGGCCATTCAGGTTTCAGTCACAAATGCCACGACTCACCCCGAGGCAGGGGGTCCCTCGCAGCCCACCGCCGTCAGCCACCACTGGGGCACACGCAGTCCCACATCCGCTGGAGCGGAAAAGTCCCCTTTCCCAGCCACAATTACATCTCTAGGGGCTGGACACACACACACACTTTCCCAGAGCACCACTCCAAAAGACAGACACTGGTGACAGTAACCGGAGAAAAAGAAACGTCAAATCTCATGTCATCATCAGACCAATCTGGAATCAAAAGTTCCCTTAAATCAATACCTAAATCCCAATGCACTTGATGCTACACTAGCACACAAGTTAGGACAGTCTTTAGGACCTGACAATGTAGGCTTTTTTCTTTTCTTTGTATTTTTTTTTCTTTTTTATATATATATACTTTGTCTGCTATTCCACTTCCTCCATTACTGCTTTTCCCTGTTTGCCCTTTCTCTACTCAGCCTCACAAATTGGGACAACAAAGACCCAGAAAAATGTTTTTACGCTGGGAGAGTTTCATTTCTTGAAGTGATGATCTTGTATTTAATACACCTGGGGAAAGCCCAGTTTCTCCGTAAGGTTTCACCCTTGCTGACGAAGGAGAAAGACACGACTGAAATGATTTGCCTATGGCCAAAATGCTCCCGCTGTGCAAGTGGGATCTGAGCCCCGCTTGCTCCTTCCAGAGGCGGGTGGCCTACCTCGAGCACACGCTTCTAGATGTTCTCTCCTCACAGGCACACAACAACGATGCTTTACTCCAAGCCTCTGGGTAAAGAGGTACATAAAGAGAACCACTTTAGAGGGATTTTGGAGAAGAATGAAGTCCTGGCTTCACAGACATCTTGACAATTATTCCCATTTATGTAAAGAGAGAAAGACTTAAATCCCAATAAAACGGGCTTCCCTCTGTAAAAACAAGACAACTTTTCGTTTCTTGACTCACGTGCACGGAAATAATTCGTGGACTGCTTATATATGGAAAACGCGTTTTTCACACCAGATAGCAAATACGTTCTTCTGAAAACTGAAACCGTACTCTGTGGCAATGTTTGCTGTATGTTCATTAGAGAAATATTAATCATACAGGGCCAGCTTTTGAAGATGAGCTCTGTAGCACTTGGTTTGTGTGCTATGGTACCGAGCATATGTTTTCTGCTACAGTTGACAGGTGGTACTGGTTTTTTTACTGAAAACAATTAACATCAGGGTCAAAATGGCTGGATGTTTTATTTTTCTGTTCTGGGTCTGGAAAAATGTAATTAAAAATAATAGACAGGTACTTAGTTTAATTTTTAACTGTGTGCATGCCCGGTTGTGCGCATAAGGAGCAGCTGAACTAGAAGCACGTTACGTTGCTCGTGCCTCCAACGGCAAACCCACACTCTAGAGCTGAAAAGCACTTTTTTTTTCCCCTCTAAAGTGACACAAGAAAAAAAAAATATAAATTTAGCAGTATCTTTTAGCCGCACGGGGGACTGACTTGGTTTATAGACAGGTGACCCTCATTTAAGAGGTGCGTCTCGCAAAAGCTTCCCCTCTGATAACTCCTGTTTTTATGCGGCTGGTGTTTACTTGACCAGTTACAGAGCAATAAGGATGATCAGAAATCCAACTCCTACCTCAGTTTGGGGTTTTGTTTTTCCTTCCCCAGCAAATACTTAGCAAGTAAGCACAGAATTGCATATTTATTTTTTCCTAAAGACTCCTCAAAATTTTAGCAGTTCCTAAAATCCTAGGTGACATTTCCTTTGAAAATCTTGCCCTGATTTTCCCAAACTGACCAGTGAGCTTTGCTTCCCGAGAACAGGGCACCTGCCCTTTAGCTCTGCCATGGGGTGCCCCCCATCGCCTATTACTTGTATAAACAAATAGATAAGTGCATATAAATATATTTCAAAATTTCAAATTGTAGGAAATTTAACAATCTGCAAGGTCTGTTCTTTAAAAAAAAAAAGGTTTCTTAGTCTACTTTCTGCTAAAAGAAGTCTGGATTTTTGTGATTTGCGTTTCCCTGCAGTCAGCAAGGATAAAGAGAAGCATGGCTTCGCTAGGTGCTCAACTAAAAAGGAAAAAAGCCTCAAAGCAGTTGTGGGAACGAGTATTAAGGGTAATACTAGAGGAATATTACAACTGGATTTTTATTTACAAGGATCTTTACATTCTTTGCTTTACTAAAATGAACCCTTTAAACTAATGACTAAGTAGAACGTTAGTAAAATACTCCGTTAATTACAGATTATCCTCCAGCCTGAAGCACTTGTAAACAAAATACAGACTAAATTGAACCAGTATTTTAAGTGCACTTGTATCACCTAGCGCAGACAGAAGTGAGATTAAAATCCCCATCAAACTAAAAAAACACCCAATTTGTTCAAGCTTACTCACTTCATTGGGAAAAATTTGTACCAACTACAGACAAATCAATAACACGAAACTAATCCAACAGAACAAATGTTTAAGCAAAGCTCATCATTGACCTGCCGTATTATGATCATTCCAGCCAAAATGGATGTTAAGATTTGTGCCGATTTATGTATTGGACCACCCAAAACAAGACTAAAGGCTGTTGCCTTGATAAAATGTGTTGCCAGAGATGTGAGAAAATAAACATTGATGTAACGTTTAGCATGAAATCTGTATTACTGTAGCTATTAAAACTATTAATTATGTCCACAGCTCCGCGATTTCTTAACCAGTTTCAATACAGTATTACTATTACCATTGTTAAGATTTATTTCCTGGTTTAATGTCCTATTTTAAATTTTAATTTCAAGCCACTTCAAACTCAGCATATAAACTGTCAGTTCAGAAAGCGTGTTCATTAAATTATAGAAACGGTCAGAAATTTTGTAATTGCCTGAGCTAGAATCCAGCTTTTAAACCACGCATCCTTATTTTCCCATTATTTAAGAAAAAATATGTACATGGGGAAAAAGAAGCCTGTAAAGTTTATTTAAAAGGAATTTTATTCATGGGGATTATTTGCCTTATTGAAGTTGATGTTATTTAATCTTGGCTATTGCAAGCTCCGAGGTACTCTCCGTAGATGAACAGTAAGTCGCTGCGGCACTTCTGGGACGGGCACACACGTCTCCGGCTCCGTCGCGGCTGAGGACTCGGAGCAGGAGCTCCGGGAGCCTCACAGACTCCGGGACCCTCGCAGACACCCTCCCCTACCCACGCCTCCGACGCCAGCGACGTCACTTACTGTTGTACCCAAAGTAGAATTACTCCCTGATTGCTAAGGGAGGCGGCAGCCTTCAGGACCTCTTCCCTCAAATGCAGATTCTCACCTTAACCCACATCCACCCCCGGCTGCGAGAAGCTCACGTGGCCCTGAGGAGAAAACCCCTCCCCATGGGATGGCCAGGGATGACCCATTCCTTCTGCCATCGGCACCCAAGACCCACTTTCCACCACCATGCACAGATGCTTCATCTCCGCTGGTTTACAGCGCCTAAACCACCCTGATCCCTTCCCAATCTCAAGTGCGCGTTGTGCCAGATTAGTTTTAAGAATCCATAACACAGTGCCAAACATTTTGCTTCAAGACAGACAGTGGGCTTATTTTATGGCCAAGATACAGTCTTTCCCTTCTGTGGGAACCCGGGATTCAGACACGTCACATCAGCGCTCCGAAGCGCGGCGGGGGCTGTGGGAACACAAGTCTTGCCATAAATCACTGCGTGCTGTCCCTCGCCCAGCATGCCATAACATAGCTGACGTTGCCTTTTATCCCCAGGATATTCTGGAGCCAATTACTCTGTTGCACAGACTACTGAGGTAAAAGGACATCCTGGCAAGTAGAAAACCTGGAACAACCATTTTACCACATCGTCGGATTTTAAATACGAGAAGTGAGCGTACGGTACTGAGAAAACTTCTATTGATAAAAGCAAAGTTGTAGATGGGTAATGAATGAATCCAGAAAGCCCTGGCGTGACAGCACATCGCTTTTCAGCGCGTACGGTTAAAACGCACTCCTGCTAATAAGACTCTGAAAAGTCAAGTTTTTATCACCCACTCACACTGTGCTTGCAAAAATCTGATTCATTGTTCTGCAATACCACCTCTGCCGGCGGGACCAGGGAGTTCATGGTAGCTAATACATTACAATTTAAGCAGGGATGTGCCAGACCGGTACTATAATCAATTATTCTTGCATTGCAACACCCACCAGGAACTACAGCTCGGACACAATGATCTCAACGGACTCGATGCATTTTATCTGTTTGAATGAGTGTTTTTACAGATCACATGGTGGTACCTGAGGTGCTCTCCCAGGCTCTGCTGGTGCTCACTGAAACCAAGTGCTTTCTTAGTTTCGGTAATTGCCTTTGGGGATTTGGGAAAACAGGCTGGAGTCATTTTCTTTTAAAGAGGGCGTTGAAAACTTCATTTGCCACCCCTTAAATAACATAAGACCACAATCTAGCCAAAAAGAGACAAGAAAACTCAATCAAAAAGTAATCACCCTCCCATCCAGCAGCCCAGAGGAGCCTTATATTCTGTTTTCTGGCCTTTTACATACCAGCTAAGCCTTTTCCCTGAAGTAGCCAAGCTGGCTGTGAGGACAGCAAACCCCACTTCCGAAGCTTGTCACCCACCAGACTGCTAATTCATAGACATGAAAAGCCTAACCACGTTAAAAAATTTCAGCCCTTGAATAACACTTTGATTTGATGCAGAAGCATCTCCATTATTGTTCCCAAATTTAAATCCTGATTTGTCTCTTGCCAGCTCCTTCAAACAGAGCTACTTATTGCAAAAAACCAGGGACTGTGGAAAACATTTCATAGAGGCTCGAGCTGCCTATCCAAAACAGCTCCAGTCATTGACCTGTTTCCTCCCTAGAATCTGCCAAGGCAAATAGTCCGTATCACACGATAATGATCCACCTCTCAGACCAGAACGAAACTGAGATGAGAGCAAAAAGAAAGAAAACGGATGTAGTCCAATTAGTGTAGCTCTAAAAGCAGAGGAACAGATAACCATGGTGTTACGTTTACATCATTAAATACACTTTAATGTAGACAATCATATTTTAAGGGGATCCTCTGGTCGGACCTATGTAACATGGGCCATCAAACTTCACTTTGAATTCCTACTTGTGAGCCCAACGAAGTGCCCTGGCTTAAGGGCACAACCTGTGCCAGGGTAAAACCTTTTTGGCTCTGTCTTGACTGGAAGCCACAGAAGCCTACTGTTTTACCCGAAAGCTTGTTATCAGGGATATTCCACCTCAAATGTAAAGCGTGCCGTATTTCTCGGCATGCGCCCAACTCCATCTTTCAGCCACTGCCTCCTGCAAGACCCCACTGCTTATTTCCAGCACAGAATAAAAGGCACAAATAATAATAATAAGAAAATCCTCAGTTTATGAACCCTTGTGTAGGAAACGTAAATCCACTGACAACCTCGGAAGAAGCCCTCGCTCCGTTCACGTCTCCCAGTCTGAAAACACCACCCACGCCTTGGATGCTCTCGGCAGCCAAACGCCAGCCACTCGCTCCCCAGCGGCTGCAGCAGCTTCGCCGCCCCCGCAGAGCGGCAGCGCCACAAGACGCCATTGATCCACACAAAGTGCACAACACAGCCCCCGGTTAAGGGCACCGTTATGGCTGGAGTGGACTAGGAGCGCCTTGAAGGGAACATGCGCCCCTCCGAGCACAGGAGCGGTGGAAAGCCAGCGGCGCCGACGGGGCTGCCCAAAGGGCGCTCCAGGCTCAAACCCCGGTTTTCCACACAACGCGCAGCCCAAAGACCCACAGCCCCGGCCCTGTGCGGTCTGGGGGGGTCAGAGCCCTCTGCGCCCGACGCAGCCCGGGCCAGCAGGGAGCAAGCGCAGCTCCCAGCATTCGGACTGTGCGTCTCTGCTGCCCTTCCCCGCGCTTGGGCTGTGCGCAAGGAGATGGCATTTCTCCTGCTCCAGGCCACCTCTAATCCCACTTGAACATCGGCGCTATCGGCACTACTGAGCCCAGCGGGGCTGCCAGCCTCGCTGGGAGGAGTGCCCTGCTTCACCCCAGCATAACTGGTTTTTCCCCAGTAATCTTTTCCTCTCCTTACCAGACACCGCAAGCGCTGTGGCAAATAAAAACGCCAATAAAACCACCCCCCAAGCCCCGCCAGCCCCCTTAAACTCTCGTTCCAATATCTCACACAGAAGATGCTCTTCGGCCCAAGGGGGTCACAACTCAATACACAGTTTTTGAGCTGAGTATCTGCAGCGTTCCGTGGGGGCCGTAGTGACTTAAAACTATAAAGAATGAGCTGGGGCTGTTTTGTCACCATTTATTATGTTGATTGTGTATTTATTCCTTGAAGCAGGATTCTGCTTAACGTTCTGTGCTTTGAAAAAGCCTGGCAGCTGGTGTAAATGAGTTATAGACCCATTTGCCACCAAATCAAAGCCCGGAGCCAGATCAAAGCCAGATAAAAAAATCCTTTTTCTATCACAGACTGGATGGCTTCTTCTCTGCCCTGTAAATAAAATTGATATTATTTCATCCAACTTCTATTTTCTCCTGATCAAAATATGATTATGTCTAATGCTATCCTGTCCAGGGCACTGAAGTTATACGAGATGTGAAAGCTTATTGATGTATTCAATTACTGGATGCTGCTCCATTGTCTGCTGAGCAGAGATGCTCCGTTATCGGTTCTTTAGAGCTGTACATTTCTGCCTAACAAAGTCATAACTCCCGCAATTACCTGCCTGATGGATGGAAAACAGAAATATCTCACGAGTCCAATGCTGTTATCGGCTCTTCTCCATCTCTAAAATGGCTTTATATTAATGAGATTAGGGCTGTGAAAGAGGTATCACGATTTAATTATTTATATTTTTCCTCCTATGGTAGCAACACGCTCATGTTTCTTGATCTGCATAACGATTTTTCTATAGCACAGCGTTTCCACAGTAAGAACTGGATGAAATGTGAACAGCAATAAAACGTAACCTTTCTAAAGGCGTGCGTAACTCGGGCTTACAGATCCCTTTTCCCACCACCGGGCCATCTAACCCACACGCCACAGTGCTCGTCACACGAATCCTCAGCAGAACTTGCACTGAAAGTGAGAGACACCCTTGCGTTTAATTAGGCTGAAACACACAGGCTAAGCTCTCGGGAGCCAGGGGCATCAGCTGCAGGTATCCATGTATTTATAAACATACTGAGTATCGGTGACATTTTCTCCCCGTAGCTTTCCAGCAACAACTGTCCATGCTCTATAGCGGTACTGAGTAATGAGCTGGCATACGCAGAATCCTGCTCTCCAAATGTCAATGCACTCTCAGCCTGGACTGTTTTCCTCAGAAATCTAGTTGGAGGTTATACAACCACTGGTGGTGTGTTTTCACCCCTGCCTTGGGCTTGCAAGAGAGTTTTCCATCCAATAGAAACACCTTCTCTTACTGCACTTCGCTCTGCTGAGAGAGACAAGGAGCGGTATTTTCCACACAGTGGTTCTGGGTTGCCATCCCTGCAGAAGCACTGAGATTCCATATAAACAATATAGCTGCGATACAGCACAACCGCCCTAAAGGCTGTTGAGGCTGGCTCTATGTTTATTATTTGTGTTACACAAAGCAGCATTTCATCTCCATCATCGTCAGAGTGAGTTTCAATCCCACAAGGAGGAAGGAACTGTGGAAGTGAGGCACGTGGAGATGACCCTGTAAGTACAGGACACCTGAAAAAAATCCTGGTCCAGACGAGGCTGTTTGGAAATGCTGCTGCTCCCTGAGGTGTGCAAGCGAGATATTTAACCAAGGGATTCATTTTTCCCTCCTTAACGTTTAGCAATGGCTGATGGCGGCTTTGTCTGGCACAGGGTGCAGTTCGGTGCGGAGGCTGCCGCGGCCCACGGGGAGCGGTGAGATCATGGAGCGGCTCCTCCTGGCACTCCCGACCGCCTCTCGCTTGCCCTTGGTGACACTTAATTCATCACCCTCCACTCCCAGGAGGCAGAATTACGGTGCTCTTCAGCAGCGACCGCGCAGCCCGTGTCCTCCCACCTCCTTCCCCCGACTCCGACCGGCCATCCCCCCGACAAAGGGGGTGAAGGCGTCACTGCCACACAGATGATTTTCAGCTCATCATTCTGTAGCAGCCTGACTGCTGTCACCCTCCTTTGTTATATATAGCAGATGACAGGAGCAATCTTTGGTTCAGAGTTGACTGTTTTGTAAAATCTTAGCGTGGTGTAAGCAGCATTACTTGGTATCGTTGGCATAAAGCTCGAGATACTCACACCAACGCCAGAGATAACCACACCGTCCCTTTAGACCCCAAATTTCTTTTGGATGCATCACTATAGCATTTTTGCCCACATTCAGTCTGCTGTAACGTTTAAGGAGGGAGATCGTTACACTTAAGATCTATAATGCATTTCATACAGAAAAGCAAAACAAGCATTTTTCAGATCAGAGCAGATAAGGAGTATAGATGGAATCCCGGGACAACAGCTTGGAAGACTAGACATCTGCATTTATTTAATGATTAATCTCTTTGGACTTGTACTTTCCTCTGTATCTCAAATATTGTTTGCCGCCTTTACTCAGGAGCCTGTAACTCTACTGTAAGAAACTGCGACTCCAGATAGTCATTGGTATTTGCCTAGAAAGCGTATGTTATCATGTGAAGTGGAACCTCTTATGACATTTTCAGAAAGCTATGAATAATCACACATCATTAAAACTTGATTGAAAAAGTGCTCTGCCATGACATTTTCAATCCATGGCATAAGTAAATGCAAAATCTCCCCAGCAAAAGGAAAAAAAAAACCCACCCAAAACTCAGAGTATTAAACCCCAAAGTGTTCTCTCTACTGTATCCTAGGTGTGAAATAAAGAAAAGGAAAGTGTCGCTGGCAAAGTCAGTAGCAAAACTTCCACTGAGTCCAGTGGGATCAGGTTTACTCCAGTTGTGGCAATTTCCTAAGGAATAAAGAGCGATATGTCGCCTTTGGAAGGGAGCTCAATGCTCCTTTCTATCACACATGGAATCTTCCGATAGCTCGACATCCTTCTCATTAAAAAGCTGCTTTGCTTTGCCGAATACAGAATATCAGCCAACTCTGCGTTAAAAAACTGAAACAGTAGTTTCATATAATGTACATGCTGGGAATAAATCTGCTTTTTTATAGAAATTGTTAAAGACCCAGGAGTGTGAGAAACTGAAGGAATAAAACTTAGCCAGCACAGAGCGCAGGAGAACTGGCGCGCCAGAACCTGGAGCAAGTTCTCCGCATACCCCATGCGGTGGGAGTCGACAGATTTATCGCCTCCGCAGGCGACACCTCCTGCGCACCAACTCGGTACGTCTGAAACACAGGCTGCCGCTTCAAACGGGCCGGGAAACTGTCGGGAACACCACGATCCTGCTCATTTCCAAACAGGTCTGTCCTGAATGGGAAACCCCTGCCTAGGAAGAGGCCGTCACTTCCAACCTGGTTTCTCAGTGACCAACGGGGATGAAGTACATTACACAGAATGGTGTTTCTTATCCTGCACGCCAGGCAGTACTACTTTAAGAAAGTTTAATTTCTGTAAAGCTAAACTGACTTTTTTTTTTTTCAATTGAGAAACTACTAAGAGATGCCGCGTGTGCAGCTAACGCTTCAGAAAAATATTGAAAAAATATATTAAAAAAACCTAATCAGTGAAGAACATGATCCAAATTCCAGTGGAAAAAAGGGCATCTCCATATAGGAGCTACCCAGAGGAGAGCGCTCCCCACCTCGTCCGCAAAGTCTCTGCCTCTGCTTTAAGCATTGTCAGCCAGCACCAGACCGCTCCGCAACCCCGACGTCAGAGCGAGCGCAATGCCCAGGGAGGCTTTTCCCTGTTTCCTGAGCCTGTTTCTTTAGCGGAGCTACACACGCCGATGTTTCCACATGGCTCCACTTCCATGCAAAGGGGGAGGTTGCGCCAGTGCAGTAACAGCTGGTCCGACCAAAATTTTAAACCTTGCAACAGGTTTGAAGATCCTCCTGGACCTGCCCAATTCCCTGTATCCCACTCCTGGTCGTGTTTCCTCCTCACCCTGGATCGCTCTTTCCATCACCCTTCGCCCTGCTCATCTCCCTGCAGCGCCACGGCTTTGAGACAGAAACGACTGTTGGAACACGCACACATTTGGTGTGACCTTGCCAAAGACAGAATTCAAGTCCCTACACCTTTGTCCTAAAAAAAGACAAACCCAAGCGTTTCTATAAACAGAAAAACAAAGACAAATCCTGTTCAACCCTGAACTAAAGCATCCTCAGCCAGATTGCAGTGAAGTTGGAGCCCTTTAGGCTGGACGGCATTGCTGAAGCTCTTTTATTCCACCACCACACTCAAAGCATGGCCAGAAAGCCCTGCCCTATCCTCCTAAGCCTGCAAATATTTATAGTATTTATCTGAGCAACACACGCCTATTCTCCGTGAGACAACAAGTACATCACTGAATGAGGACACGGTATCTGCCAAATTTCAAAGGGCTACACTAGACCTCCATGGGGGCATTCAGTTTTGACCTTAAGAAAAAACCACCGTTTCTCACTAGGCTTCCTGGCCAACTTTCACGGGAAACTCTGGTCCAAGACAGACAACGAATGAACTTCCTCCCAAGGTGGTAAAAGTTTGCCAAAATTACAAGCAGCTGAAGACGGGGTGCACGTTACTGCTTGAGGGTGACTGATGTTTCCCAGCGTCACCGGTTCATCTTGCGCAATCGGCCAATTCGTGTATTCTAAGAAACCCCCTCTGTGTGTTTCTCAATGTTACGCATTTACCCACCTGATGGCTCAGACAAAATTACCCCCAGAAAGGCACTGCTATTAAATAGTAGCCTCCAGTTGGATCATAATAAATTCCGTATTCTAAATTTTTGAAAGTCATTCCATTTCTTGATTATTTTTGAACGCCAGTAGCAAAGTTACAGGTGTGTCTGGTTCCTGTATCTACGAAGGTGCAAGATATAACAATACATTGAGGTAAAGAAAAAATGAGAAATGCACACACTGAAATAAATCCTCCCTGATGCTTTCTATATGCCACTCATTTCGGACCTAATCCGGAATCCACTGAATTCAGAAGAACCATATTCATTATATTTGGATAAAGCCATTATTCATGAAAAATACTTCTGCTTCCAAGCATGCTCTGATTAAACATAATAATACATTCACATCTCACAAGCAGGAAATAGTCAAAGCAAACAATTTACAAGCTTTATTTACAAGATCTATGCCGTGAATACCAAGGAATAAATAATCCCTTTGCTGAAATCGGGGTCAACTCGCACATCGGAGGGACATAAAACCAAGACGAAGCAGAGAGTGAAATAATTCTCACTGCACGGTTTGCCCAGCTCTCGGGATAAACTAGGCGGACAGAGGTTGAGCTGGCTTTGAGTTCATTTGGTTGGGATTATTATATGGCACTGCAGGAAATCTGTAGTTTTTGGACAGGGAAACCTGAGTTTTAAAAACCCATACCCTTCCCTCGTTTGCCCCACAGAAATCCCTTTTTCCCAGCCCATCACTAAAGAGCACACACAGCAGGGCGCCCGCTCTGACCCCTGGGCGATGGGAAGACCCATAAACCCCAAATAAAGAGCCGTGTTACCCAAACCAGCGCCCGTCCGGATGGTGGGCAGCAGGCGATTAGCGCTGGCAGCAGACACGCACGCTGGCTCGCCCAGCCGTGCCCAAAATGAGTGATAATTGCCTGGAACAAAAGCACACGAATTCCACCCCAACGCTGCCCAAATGCCGAGGAGCCGCAGGATGGGCGGCTGCGGGAGCCGGCGGCTGGAGCCCGCACGTCCACGCTCTTTCTTTATGGTGTCGTTCTCTGCTGGCAGCTGCTTTTCAGAGCTGCTGGCTTCAGTGAATTTTTAGCATATTCATTAAAAAACTTGGACTAAAGCTACTGCCTCTCTGCCAAGCAGATCTGTGTGTGAAGGTAGTGTCATTGCCAGAGATATTTATTGTGGAAAAAAAAAAACCCAACAAAAAAAACAATAAATCAACCTTTCAAGCTTATATTGTCCAGTATATGGTTCAACCAACCTCAGATATCAAATAATTCAACAGAATATAGGCCTTTCCTATATTCCTGTATTCTGCCTATATAGGCAAAACTTCACTGCCATTTACATACCTACTACTCCTCTTGTAGCTTAAGTCAGAGGTGAAGTCTGAGAGTTCTGGGTTTGTTTACTGGCCGAAAGTTTAGATGCTCATTTTGTCTCTAGAAAACAGTCTGATAAAACGGTCGAGTGCACCCCACCTTGTAGCCAGAGCTCCCAGAAAGCAGCGTGAACACTTGGCTTCTTCAGATCAGTTCTAGTGTGCAATTGTATTTCTGCGACAGCACGTCCACTGCCATAAAACAGCATTCCCGGGGCGCTACGGTGCTGTCAGCTGCGCCGTCTGCAAGTTTAGCCTAACTTGCCCTAGAAGTGTCGGTGAGAGGCAAAACTCGCTAGCAATTAAATATTGTACCAGAAATAATTAAAAATATTAGCAACACTAAATAAGAATACATTTATACCCTCTGGATGTCCAGTCTGAAGCAGTAAAAATAAGTCATAGAAAGAGAACACGGCAAATAGCTGGATCCCAGAAGCAGCCAAAGAGATTTCTCAGCACAGTAATAATATTTATTCCCACTCCTTCAATATAAAACGAAGGCTGCAGCACTTCCAAAAAAGGCAGTTAGTGCTCAGCAGCAGCACCTGCTTATGCGCTTCGCTTCTCTACGCCACATTCACAGGCAGGACATCTTTAAACTCATTTAACTTTGCAATTTTAACAAAATAAGAACTGAAATCATGCCAGATCTGAAAAACATCTAAATCTGGTTCAAGTTCAGTGAAATAATCACATTTGATTTGTTTGCACTGAAATATTGCCTTTGACTCAACTCTCTTGCGGTATAGATGGTCATAAATTTTAAGCCTCAAGAGGTTTTTATAGTGTCATCCTTTCTGAACGCTGATATTCTGCTTTGCAATACTTCTCCCCAGAATCTCACAAGCCGTAATATTCTTAACCGCAGAGTCGGTTTGAGGGGATGCAGTTCTTAAAATGAGCCTCTATTAAAATTCCTTGCAACTGGATCACAGTATTTGGCAGTATTAGCAATAATCATTAAAGCCAGCCAGAAAGCTTTTGACAGAAATCTGGGGGTTTGACCAGAGAGCATATTTATGAAAAGTATGTGGTTTTATTTTAAAGGCGCTTTCCTCGGAGAAAGAACTTACCCTGATTGCCTTTGGTTTACAAAAACAAGAAGTTGACATTTTCTGCAGGAAGTACAGCATTTTCTGATTAGCTCTAATAGCCACCTTTGGGAGATGCTGCAATTTATCCCAGCATTTGAAGTGGTTGAGTGTCATTAATTGCTATTCACTGGGGGATTGAAGGCACTCGGTACCTGGTAAAGCTGGGAGCTGGAAATCAGGCTGCAGGCCGGGACGGAACAAAACACTTCAGCGCACGGCTGAAGGCTGAGCTGAACACAAGCCTCCTGTCTTTTGTTGACCTGGAATTGTGCTTTCTAAACCCCAGCAGATGTGTCAGATCAAGTGCTAGTTTAAGCATCCGACAGCAAAATATGCATCCGTTTTTCTGGTTTCAAAAGCTAGGCATCTTTTTCATCCAGAAAGCGCTCCTAGAAAGTTTTCCAGTTTTTTCCCCCTATATCACTCTCTTTTCTCTCTTCATGTTTCTCAAAAACACTCCCTCCAAACTAAAAATATCTCAGTCCAATATTAAAAACACATAACTTTGTTACCCTGATAAACCAGACCTTGATAATGCTAAAGCTACAGTATACATAGTTCTTGTCAAAAGAGTCACTTATTTCATTTCCCATCCTCAGAGATGTGCTCTCTAAGTCGGTTTCTCATGGAAACAAATGAAGGCGATGATTTGTCTTGAATAATAAAGCACCTGCAGCTGTTTGCAGCATTTAGAATGATGGCGTATCATTAGCAGAAACACTTATATATTCCAAGCGCCCTACATGCCTTGCAGGTAGGACACCGGAGTCTGTGTCGTTTACCTCGGTTTCTCATCGTTTTTCAATAACAAGAACATCGAGGATGCAGCGCACACCTCACCTGCCCAGGAGTCTGGATTTGCTCTAGATGGTGACCTTTGAGTAAGTCCCCTCTGCCCCCAAAGTGCCAATAGGGAAGATTTCCTTTGACTTGAGTCAACAACCCAGGGAAGTGGTTGAGGCACCATCCCTGGAGGCGTTTAAAAGGCGGGTAGACGTGGTGCTTAGAGATATGGTTTAGATCAGTGACGGTGTTTGTCAGAGTTAGGCTGATGGTTGGACTGGATGACTGAAAGGTCCCTTCCGACCCCGGCGATTCTATGTAGGACCTATAGAGCAGAACTCCCCCTGGGTGCGGGAGGCAGCGGGCACGGCGGGAGCCTGGTCTGGGGCTGAGCAGTGGTAAATGCCCGGTAACTTCAGCGAGGATTTTAAAGGCAGTTGCGCATGCAGATATTGCTCAAGCCGGCAAAGCTTTGAAGACCGACGGTCAGGTTTGTCTGTCCTTGTCCTGAAGAAC
Organism: Alca torda; assembly: GCA_008658365.1. NCBI lineage: Eukaryota > Metazoa > Chordata > Aves > Charadriiformes > Alcidae > Alca > Alca torda. The sequence goes on from CM018083.1 coordinate 1,311,357, forward strand.
CCCAGTGAGGTGAGACCCACGCACACCTGAGCAGGCAGCAGCGGCGATGCTGGGGGTGTGGGGTGTGCCCCCCAGCACTCGGGGGAGCTGGGGACAGCTTTTGCCGTGCAGTCACCCAGCGAGGAGCTCAACTTCATTCGAAATAGATTAACTCATTACAGAAAACAGGAGAATAAATTGCACAGGAACGAGTGAGGGATTTTCGAGGGAGTTAATGCACTCTAAAATACCACAGAGCTCCTGCATCACTAGAAAGGATGAATTTGTAGCAGCATAATTTACAATTTAGAAAGTTCAAATAATTACACATGAATCGCTAAAATATTCATTAAGGGAACATAAGACCTTTTTACTTTACAGCATAGTTTCAGTTTTTCAGCAATTCCATAAACACAGCCAGGTGAACCAGTTACTTGTCACCACCATCCAAACCTTGGGTGATCTCTTAAGAAATAGAACCTCCACCCAGTCAGCGTTTCACATGGCTGCCTCTCTGCGTCAGCGTTATCTCTAGCTGCAAACTCGTAAGTTACAGCTCCAGCGCAATGCTAGTAGATCAATTACTATCATTAACAAGATCAATAATAGGTTAACAATAATGCGTTTTTCCTCTTAGGATAAACTGTTGCAGTCAAATAACCTTAAGCTCGAGCAGATCCCCCGCTGAACACGGCAACGTGTACACCAGGAAGACTCAGGGCACCAGGGCAAGCACAGGAGAACCTTTCCACCAGTACTTACATGAGTCCCTTGCCCATCTCAGTCTGACAGCCTGGCTCTGCCCAGGATGGACGGTAATCAAAGCGCAAAACCCACTGGGCCAGTTTTCACTGCCCTCCGTGCACCCACAGTCGACCCGACCCAGCACCGTCCATCCAGAGGGACCCGCACCCACCGCTGCGTTCAGCACGATGGTAACTACATTGGGTTGCCATGTCTCTGGGCACCCTGCACAGGTCTTGGTTGTCCTACTGTCAGTTTATTTCAGCTTAGACACCTCTGCCTTTGATTTACTCCTACCCATGAAAGGATATTCCTAATTCCTCTGGTCCCACTCTTTTGCACTCCCAAGCCTCTGCTCTTTCTAGGAAGCAATACTCACAGCCATTACAGAGGACATCTCACTGCCCTGCTAGCCCGACAGACCTATCTCCACCCATCTGGAGGCATACTCAAGGCAATTTTGTATTTGCTGCATGCCACGCACTATGCATCAGCATCCCAGCCCATAACCTCCCAGACCTGAGGAATGAAGGAGGGCAAGCGCCTGACCTCCTCTTTGGCAGCACGAGGCTCCGTGCTGCGGAGGAGGGGAGTACTTTGGGGCAAACACAACCGGTTCTCACAGACAGCTCAGGGAGACTGTGGAAGTGCCACCAGACACAAAGGAGCAACAACCTGCAGACAGCAAGACACGGCGCTCCCTCGCCAAAAGGCTGATTTCAGTAGTCAGGAGGTTGCTTTCGGGCAGGGCATGGGAGAAAAGCTGGGAGCTTACATTCAGTAGCCCAGCAGCCCACTGCTGGCCCTCTCCCGCTTCCTCCGCCTCCCCCCCACAGCGAGGTGGGGGCTCTGGAGGCACCTGCTGGCCCTGTCGCCCCTACGCATAGGACGCCCCAGCCTTCGGCTGCTCCATCAGGGCTCCTGCGGCAGAGGCCAGTGGTGCTGCAGGCTGCTGGGTCACCATTGGCCTCCTGTGCCCTGCTGGCCAAAGCACCCCCTCCCAGCTGATACAAGCCACACTCTGATCTTCCTTCTGTTCCTACAGAGACGATGTGACCACTGGCTGCCTCCACCACCCTTACAGCTGCCCCCCCACCACGGGCACTGAGCAGGGAGAGGAGAGGGGGACAGGCTCCTGGAGAGGGGGACAGGCTCCTGGAGAGGGGCAGGGGCTCTGCAGGGCCACTGCTGCTCCAGGGTGCTTCACAGAAACCAACCTCAGTGCCAGGAAAGGAGTGGAGCCTCATGGGCAAGGCTCGGGGGCCACATCCAGGAGCTGGGGAAATGGCTGCTCTCCCTTGCGTGGTGCTTGGAAACAGCCACGCTCACACAGGGAGCTGAGTGACAGAAGCCTGTTCACACCATCACCACCAAATCCTAGGGGAAACTCTCCTTCCTCTGTTACCCTCTGAAGAAACATAAAATCCTAGAGAAGAAGTGCTTGAGAAGTCACCTAATATGTGTCCTCAACCCCAAATCAACATCAAATCTATTCCTAGCAGATGTTTGTCTAATCTAGCCTTTAAAAAGCTCTGAGGATGGAGGTATTTTTTACCCTGCTTGGACAGGCTATGCATAAAAGTTAAGAGATTTTTAGGTAACAGCGTGCAAGCTGCTACAGCAATTTTCGCAAGCCTGTGCACAGAGCTATTATCATATTCCAATATTATTGGCATTTACTTTTGTTGTGGGTTGCTGAAATAATATGAAATTCTGATTGAATTTGTGCTGCCAGTGGAAAAGCTGGAAATCAGTAAACACACTAGGAGCAGGCTGTGTCTGCCAGAGCACCCGGCAAAGGACTGCCACAGGGAAAGGCTGAAAAGCCTCGAAGAGACGCTTCGAAGTGACTGAGCTCTGCTGAGCCCTCCAGAATCGCTGCGGGAATGCCTGTCCTTCGTCGCAGGGATCCCCGCAGTGGTGTGCAGCCAGTGGGGAACGTACCATCTAATGGCCATTGAAATGGGAGCAGAAAGGAGAAGAAAAGCAGAAAGGAAGAGATTATTTCAGAAGCTTTGCTCACACCAGGAAGGGTTTTCTGCTTTATGGAAAGTATATTACCTCGGGTCTCTTATACAACTGGGGCTTTCTACACAACCTGTCAGAGATTAGAGTTTGGGTTTATTTCCATGCAGTTTCACATGTCTTTGGCGTGACCTTGGGAGCTGTCATTCCACCGCCGCCGAGTCTGGGCTCTCAGCGTGGCTGAAGCACCCACCCGCCAGGCGTCTCCCATTTCCCTTCCCCAGCTTGTGTGCTGAGGTTCGTTACCAAACACATCCAAGTTTGACAGGGCTCACGTAGTTGCTTTGCCCCCCCCTGCAAAAGGCCTTTTCTCTTGCATTAAAGCTCTCCCAAGAGCGCTTTCCATGCTCCGAGATGCAGAAGCGCCACTTCCTTCAGGAAAAAGGGGAGGTGGCGGGCAGTGCCCCGAGGCCGTGGTACCCCCCCCCCGGCCAGGCACAACCTCGCCGCCACAAGTGAATTGACACCGAATATTACACCCCAGCGGCGGCTCCGTCCTCGCTCTCAGCTGCCGCGAGGAACCTCGCCCCGCGTTCCGTTCATCCCAACACAGCGCGTACTTCCCAGCGGCGCCGCAGCGGCCAGGGACGCACACACCTCCTCGGCCCCAGCCAGTGTCTTTGAACACGTGCTTCATCTAAGCGGAGACATATCCCACAGTATTGTCTGTTAAGAAAACCCCTAGTCTTTCTGAACCAGTGTAACAACAATATGAAAGGAGGAGGAGCGGGGGAGTGTCCCTCGCTTGCCTGGCTGCAGCCGGGATGCAGCGGGGCAGAATTCTCTCCATCAGAGACAACACAAGGAGTGCGCGGGCAGGGGTCCAGGACGTACCAGAAAACAACGACATGGAGAAAATACAGTTCAAGGGCCATGTTTGCAAACCTTTGCAGGCACCTAGAAACCTGTCAAGCCTCACCACCGTTCATGCAGTCGCCCCAGAAACTAGTCATCACCCTCACTATTATTTTGAGCCGTTCCCAAGCAATGACTGCACATGAGCAACGTAGAAGTTCTAAATTATTTGTGGGACTCAAACACCCTGGCCAAAATGCTAGTCGTCTTCTTCACGCTGGCATTAGTGGAAATCAGGATTAGGAGCAGATATGACAGAGTCAGGACAGAGTCTATGATCCAATTTTTGTTTATCCCCCGCTCGGCCTCGAGGCACGTTTTATTTTCACACATCAAGTCTCACACAGCAGGCTTCAGGAGATCTGCGCTCGATTCCCAGCTCTCGCACGGGTCTAATACAGCTATGGCCAGGGCATCTCATTTGTCTGTGCCTCAGTTTCCCCCACATGAGAAAGATGCTAATTTGTGCAGCCATTACCACGATGGTCTGGGTGAGCAGAGGAAGAGCTCAAGGCAGTGCTCATTTAAAAGAGGGTGTAGAGCAAACCAGCTTCCTAGATCAAAACAAGCAAATCTAATCTCAAATCAGAAAGGTATTTTTATATTTATTTAATTATCTTGCCATTAATGATTTCACTTTTTTTTTTAAAGGGAGGATGTTCAGTTTCCTGAAGTGATTCTACTGAAGCCTCTTTCAAACCTTAATTTCTCTGAACATACCAGCCAATTTCAGGACTAAATAACGATTCCAACTGCCATTCATTCAGAAAAGCAATTTAGTTTTGATCAGGACCTACCTCTCAGCTTTGAATTCAAATTAAGACAGGCCACAATTTTTGAATGTAGTTACTCCTAAAATGGGGAAAAACCGTGCTGCCTGCAAGAGACACATGAACTCTTACCATACCAAAAATTCACGTTAGATAGCTGGTACCTGAAACACAATTCTCATTAAAACGGATTGTAGCATTCATGTCCCGGAAACACAAAGAATAAAGACTAATGGATTAATCTATGGAGAGCGCCACGATGATCTTTGCCTCGTCCCTGCTAGAATCGCCCTCCCGCAATCCTTCCTCCTTTATTCAACTCCTAACAAACAAGGATGCTCTTGCTGAAAAGAGCTCACTGAAATCCAAGTGGCCAAGAATCTGAAACATGCTTCTCTCCAGCTGTCCGGGGTGACACAGGTAATGGCGCATTTGACTTTGCTCCACTAAATCCAAATCTGCCTTATCTGCATGTAAGAAAAACCTACATCTGAAAAATATGCTTCCAATGTTTACATTAGATACGTTTTAACCGAAGCACACCATAAAAATAAAAAAAGCCTGCACCCGTGAAAAGCCTCACTTGCATAATATCAGACATCTGAGATCAGGTGGAATCAAATTTCATTCTTTCCAGCTGTAGTGATTTTTAAAAAAAATAATTTCAAGTGACAGCATTTATCATTATGTACTTTTCGAAAAGGAGAATACATTGGTGGGTTCACTGTATTTTAAAGCTCCTGTGATAAAGCCAGGAATTAGACATTTGCATGTGAAAAGTTCTGCAGAGGAATGCTCTTACTTCTGCCAGTAATTCTGCTGGCTTCAGCAAACTGACCGGGGAATAGAGGACGCGACATTAGACACGTTTCTTTTCTACCACCTCACCAATCATCTGTCTTAAATATATCCATGATAGGTGCTAACTGTATTTAGAGATCAACTCTATAAAGATCTCAGAAGTGATTAAATAGCTCAGCATTTCAATAGCAGATGACTAGACTCATTGATGCAGGGGATCACTTTTGGTCCCATGTTCCTGATTTCATTGCCCGTGACCTTGGAGGGAGAAAAAATAATAAAAAAAAAAATCAATATCCGTGCTGCTCTAAAACTAGTATTTCATCCACATTTCTGCTTTTCTGCTAGAACACAGAATTATAGGACCATAAGGGACCTGGAGAGGTCACACAGATACGCCAATGAAGCATGAATCACGCTTATGTCATGTGTGATCTAATGTTAACCAGCTGCCAGAGAGGCTCCACAGCTTCCCTCAGACAGGACAGCCCTCGGCAGCCCTTCCTGCAAAGGACGCTTTTCCTACTGCCTAACTTGAAGCCTTCCTTGCTCTAACCACTTGGAATATCTCCAGGTTTATTCATGGTGGACATGAACAAGTAACCACCTTTCTCCTTAACAACAGCTCTATGGAACTAGAGGTCTCTCCCCATCTTTCCTCCAGGCAAAAGAACCTCTATTTCTGTCTTTCTTTGGAGGTCATGTTTTCCAGACCCCTCAACATCCTTGTAGCTCCCCCACAGATCCCCCCCAGGGGATGCACTGTGCCCACGCCCTTAAGCCAGCATCTCCCGTACGCCACCTGATGATACAAAAGTGACGCCCAACTTCTCTGCAAGTGACCCAGGTTGGCCACAGCCCTGAAGCTAACCCCTGCCTTCCCTTCCCAAACGTGGTACCAAAAGCACCTGATCACTGCTGCTGCAGACCGATAAAACAGAAGGGAAAATTCAGCTCAGACAGAAGAAAGATTAAAAGAAGAAACTTGAAAATTGAATCTAATAAGCTGACTCCTTCAAAACCTTCCATGCATAACCTCAACAGCTTCCTACAGAGATCCCTGCAAAAGTCTCCTTTTTCATCATCTTGGCTAGTGTGGCATCTGCTCTACAGTGCAAGTTCCCAGCTTTTCCATACATCCTTGTGCAGACAGCTCTCCATTTGGCTCCAGAAGATTCTCCCAAAGAGCACCCAGTTGCTCCCCGTGAAGTAACAGGCTCTTCCTTCCTCCCTAGACTTCAGCTGGCCCAAAACGCAGCCGTCAGCAGAGCCTGCACAAGCCACCATCCTCTCAGCTGTCCAGCTACACCTTTTGTAACCCCTAAGAAAGAGCTGTGTACGCTGATCCCTGAACATATAAATCAACACTTCCATCTACAACAGCTGGGCTCACACGTCAGGTAGGTCTATAACCCAGTGGGAAGGTCTGGGGGCAAGATGTGTCTGGCACAGTTTTGACAGAAGTTCTGTCCAGTAGTTCAAAGCTTCTTAAACTTCGGAAAGCGTTGGGTGCTTTCATACCCAGTGAACCACCTCATTTTGGAGGGGTCTGTAGTGTCCTAGCACAGACCCTGCACAATTAATTATGAGACTTGGATGAAAAAAGCCACCCAAGATCAGGAAGTGAACTGCAATGGCACGAGGTGGTTTTGGGTACAGGTTAGCCACCTCGGCCTTGTTCGAGCCTTACTGCGCAGAAGAGCTACAGAGGTGCCTGTCATTCGAGATCTTGAAGGTATTAAGAAAGCGGGCAGGTGCTTAAGGTCACTTTCCTCCAAAAACATCCAGATCAGCCCTGGAATATTATACGTAATGGTATGGATAACACCAAAATGGCATGTTTTAACTCTGCCTGGATTGCAGTGTGACTGCAATGGGCACACAACTGTGCCCATTCCGTGTGCTGTTTGACAATGGGATTATCCAGAGGACACGTTCCCAACTGCCTGTGTAAACCCTGCTCTGGTCCCAGTTGGATAGCATGATGTGGCGTTGGCTTCCGCATCGTGCTAAGCGAGCTGCGTTAACAGAGGGGTAGCTAAGTCTACATCAAAAGAGAATAGTTCAAGCTTAACTTAAAATTTGGTATCGAGCATATAGGATTTCAATTAGTGAGTCACTGCATAAACAAGGTGCACCTCTAAAAGCGAGTATTCAAGTGTGTGACTTTAGTTCAACTGAGAACCTAATTCTACTTCTACCAGATTTTTGCCCTGCAGCCAGATTGAAAGATGTTGGTCAACTTTAAAGGAAAAAAAAAATTAATTACAGTTTACTGAAAAGCTTTAGATCATTCACAACATAATTTCAATCCACTGCCTTTCTTGTAACACCACTATTGAATGTTGGGGCAAAGTAGTACCTTTACTGTAAGGGAACTGCAGTTTTCAAACAAAGAAACTGATTTTTTCAGCCCAGCAAATAGCAGGTTACTGCCGTCCATTTTCAAAGTATTAAGAGCAATGAAGAACCGTTTGAAGACTGCGGCGCTACAAAGCGACAGAGCCGTCCAGCGCCTTGCCTGGCAGGAGCAGGACAGAGTTTAAAAACCGAGCAAACGCAGCTTCAAAAGAAGAAATAAGTCCCTAAAGTCCCCTTGACTTTTCTATAGAGGTGGAATTAATTTAATTGCATCAAAAGGAATCAGAGGTTCTTACCCCACCTTCCTTGCCAGTAGCGACTTCTAAGAGCAGAAAGGAGAGGAACTGGAGAAGGGGCATGGAGACCGAGTGCCGTGGCTCCGGAAAGGGCAGGTGACAGGAACGGCGGGTTTGCTCCGCTTCGCTTTCTCGCCGACTCTGGCGGCAGCGTTGGCACCAGGGCAGCGCAACCTCTGCCCACCCGCAGCTCCTCTGCCCCGGGCTTCACTGCCGGTGCCCCAGGGGGGATGGCACTCTCTCCCTCACCAGCACAAGTCCGATTTGATATTTTTGCGGCCAGAAATACAAGTGAGCTTGAAACCCCCCAGCCAAGGGACTGGGGGCGGCTGGTGGAACGCTGCTCCACAGGGAGGGCAGGGCACGGGTACAGGGCACCGCTGCCCGTCACGAGAGGGGGCCGCCGGGGGCAGGTCCAGGTACAGCCGGGCAGGAATGGGGTCAGAAAGGTGGGATTCTACACAAATCCTTCCCACCTTTTCATCCCTGCCGCTACCACCAGCGACTACTGCAATGTTGGAACAGGTTACAGCACTTTAAGGGTGTAGCTGTGTGGGAAGCGGGCTCTGCTCACGCTCCACAGCATGAAGTAGAAAGGAATCTTATTTCTTAACTTGAAGACTGAAGATCCACCCAAACTGCCCAAGATTCTGCCAGTCAGTTTTTATTACACTGTTCATACCTTTCTATATCGATGATAATTAAGACGTTACCATGAGAGGCAGTTAATATTACACCATGGCTCAAAAGCAAACACTGGTTTTAAAATAAATGTTCTTAAATATAATCTTATATTTATTTCTAAGTGTGAATTTTAGTTGAAGACCCTTCTGGGTGCAGCACGAGACAAAGAATCACAGTCCAAAAAGGGGATTTTGTAATTCAGCGCTGTTCCACACGGCTGCCCATTCAACACGTACGATTCATTACCAAATCCCAGCCCTGCTTGCTCATTGCCACGTACGGGTTGGATTTCATTTGAAGCGGTATTTAAATGGTCACTAGCAGCATTTCAATATGGATCTACAGAAGTTTAGTTACACAAAGTCCAATTAATAGTCCGCATGTCTGGGCAATCCAAAGACCTAACTCCACTCCGACACCTGTTTTGTGTTTAACAGCAGGTCACAGCCACAAAGGCTGATGGAATTCCAGAATAAAACAAGATCCTGTGTGAATATTCTCTCCATTGAACTACTAGCAGATGAACTATTAATCCCATAATAAAATTAACAGGGCACTTGGATTGTTTTAAGAACAAAAGATAGCCTTTGCTTTATGTTCATAATTTACTTTCTTTTACATTCATTAACAGGGCAAATTTATTATGTATCTTCACTCAATCTGACACTGCTCAACCCCCAAACCAACTTTTTAATTTCTGGATCAAATATTCTCTTAATAGTGTTTTCCCCGAAAGAAGTTTCCAGTAGAGTTTTACAGGTCTCATAGAAAGAGCCTTATAAGCTCTGAGAGCGCACACCAGGACAAGTTAAAGAACGGTTAGAACCACTTTGTTTTCTGGTACACTGCTACTCTTCCATCTGACCAAAGAACCCCTTTCATTAGAAAGGAAAGCTGAAGTACAAGGCATGCCTTCTCCTGCCTACGAAGGAATCGTAGCGGAGTTTGCTGTCCCAGCAGGAGCGGGAGCCGAAAGGATCAGCCTGACCTTGAGCCTGGCAACTCGTGCTGCAGCCTCCACCCAGCAGATACTCCGAGAAACGCTGAATCCAGCGGACTGGAAAGACACATGCCCTCAATGAAATAATAAATTCATAATGAAAATTACGCATTGTATTTATAAATATGTTTAATGTATTTGTATTTATTCAGAGACATGAAATTATAAACCACCATTCAAGAGGAATAACAGAAGCCCTGTGACACTCCTGAACTTCTGTCCCTGTTAGTTACCATCACCTACGCCATAGCTGACACGCTTTGTGTTTGTCCACATTTACACATATACCAGAACCGTTATCCCAACAAACAATACAAGAAGCGGACAAAAGCTAACTTCAACGAAGCATCTAACCAAAATAATGCACTTGATTTAAATTGAAATAGCCATTCCACCTAAAATACGTACCAAGTCTGAAGGACCACGCACATACCTGCAGCTAGCTGTGTGTGTAAGGCAAAGTCAGAAAGAATAAAGCAAAGGTTCTACTGAAATGAAAATTTGGAGAACTGGTGTAAGTCAGAGGCAAGTTCTTGCCTATTTCTGTTCATCTGTGGAATTCACTACGGGCAAAAATGCCTGAGCTATTCCATGTGTGATTATCTGATAAAAGGAGAAAGATTCTGTACCAACAGCTCCTTAACGCGTCTGCATCGCTGAACGGTGTGGTGAAGGCAGTTTAGATTCAAGAAGTTTTCCTTCTTTTTGGGCACACCTGGAAACAGAGGAATCACCTGACAAAACCCCATCTATTTTCCTCTATGAAATAAAGTTCCAGCACCAGATTTCTAAATTATCTGAAGAGCTGAGCAGGAGGCAGCATTGTCCTCGGAGATGTAAAGCATCAGAGTAACAGAAACTCAGGCTGACAACTGGCTGGATTTGCTCAGTGTTCGGAACAATCTGGTGGAAACAAAAGGAATTTAGAGCCTGGAATTGCTTTTGATTGTTATTTTCCAACTAGAGCATGAAAAAATAACACAAAAGAGAAGAATCCATTCGGAAAGATGCAACACTATCAGTTTTGGATCAAAACCATTGTCTGGTTAAAACTGCATGTATTCTTTCAAAATCACGGTCAATGAAAAGAGCTCAGATGCCCTTTTCTGTTGTACGTGCTCTGCTCACTTTTTTTATTCAGTAAAATTTTACTAGCTTAGTTGAGGGGGTTCTAATAACCTCACTGAGGGTTTTTGCAAAAGTTACATCAGAGGGGTAACCTGACATCTGTATCAAAAAGATTCTGAAACATGGGAAAATGCAAGCTTATTCTACAGCTCCTGTGCGTTCTGACGGACAAACCCCAGCCAAGCTCCCACGCCTCCCCCGTGCCCCGCAGCCCGAAGGAAGGCGTGAGGCCCTGCAGCAGCCCCGCGGTCAGGTGTGACAAGCCACTGATGCCCCGTGGCTCAGCCTGGGCCTCTGGGGCGTCGCGTCTGCAAAGCCCGTCCTGGCTCATCCCAGCACAGCAGGTCCAGTACATCATGGCAGTCAGAACCTGAGTTTTTACAGTGAGATCTTCACTATTTCTTTACATTCTTTCCACTGCAGCTGGGAAAGAGTTTGCACTTTCTATTGGACAGCCCGGATGGCCAACGGCTTTGGTGCTGAGCCCACACCCCAGTCCCTCCTGTCCCGCCATACGCTCAGCCCCAGCACTCGCCGTGGCTCTTGGACACTGAAACTCAGGCGTTCAGGTCTTCCTCTCTCCACCTACAAGCCCTTTTCCGCCACAGTGACACCGTAATGCATCTAGACCGGGGGAAAACCATTTGGAAAGCAGGAGCTCCAGGACTGTTTAGGCATTGCTCGTGGCCTCTTTCACTTTTTAAGTGGAGAGCTTGGAGGGCACCTGGAATGCAAATCCTGAATCATCAAAGCCGAAACCAGTTAGCCCCGGGCTGTCTCAGAGAGCAGCCGTGCAATGCTGCAGAGGCCCCCGTGGAGGCTGCAAGTAGGTAAAGGCACTTCTCACGGCCAGGCACACACCCTACCGACCTCACCTTCCCAAAATGGGGCTCGTGCCTTGTAATGCTAACATACGCTTCCATCAGCCTAATTCTGCCCAACTCTGGTTCCGAGGGACACATCTGGTCTGGAGGGTCTAGAATTGCCCAAACCCTACTTTTGTCCTAACACCCTGCAGCAGAATTCAGGGTGCCATGAGGAGAGATCGACCCAAGCCAGCAAGGGGCACATAGTCCCCAAGAACACAACCACAGTCTAATCCAGCTGTGGACCCAAAGCCACGGCCCAGCTGTTGTAGGGATGCTCAGTTTGTCCCTCCAGCGCACTGCGCTATTGTCCCAAAGCCTCCTTAGCAGTAATGGCCAGCTGACTCGGATGGGAACGCAGTGATGCTCTGCTGGTACGCCTCAAGACCAGGAATAAAAACCTCCTCCTCCTCACCAAAAAAAGAGATTAAAAAAAAGACAAGGAGACCGGGTCTCTGCTAGGAACACAGGAGATAAGCCTCCAGTTACAGCCTGGCTTGGCAAAGAGAAATCACAGCTCTAGAGCAGAAGGGAAGGAGCGAACATGAGAATTATTATCTCAGCTCCACAAGGTTATAAAAGGCAACTGGCCTTTCAATTCCTTCGTAAATAATAACAACAAATACTTAGTCTTTAAAAAAAAAAACCTGGTTGATGCCTAGCAGGAAAACAAAAAGCAGTATCATACAGGTTAATGTGATGATTTAGAGCTGATGCGGCTGCACCACTCCGTTATCTGTTGCTCTCTAGTTCGCGCAGACTTCTCGGGCCACACTGGTCACCACCGCACATGGACGGGGTGGGGACAAGCTCTTTACTCTGCTTCGCTGACAGATTTCAGACACCAATCGCAAGGCAGTGAAAGCACTTCCAAAGAACAGGAAGACGTCAAATATTTGAACCTGCAGTGGTCTCGTATCATGGAGGAAGTTTGGTTTAAGTGATAAAACTATATGACAACAGCACAGCCAATCTGAGTCTTCGCAGATTTATAAGTAGGTAGCTATAAATTGCAGTATATTCTGACATTCTTTACCAAATACAACATTAAGCTGACAAATTATACTAATACAGTATGATTTCAAGGTGTATCCACATTTGCAGCATGTGTAAATTTCTCAAATAGAATCCGATGTTTGCTAATATGGTACGATCTAAGTTAATAAGATCAAATTATGTCTGATCATACTACATTAGTAAATGTCACATCAAATTAGTCATTTTCAGAATTATAATGAAGCACAGAAAGCAACCAAAAATAACTTTTCCAACACAAGTAAGCAGTGCTGAAACTGAAAACTGAGCTAAACACCAAGCCCCTGGAGAATGCTTTTTGAATTCAAGGTTAGCGGAATTTTCTTTTCAGTCTTATTTTGGAGAGCTCTCATGCATGATTTAAATCACAGTTTGAGTCACAGTAGAGACTTGTCCAAAGGTCACTAATGGGGGCTGGAGATAAGGGCAAGAACGAGGAGAAGTTGGCAAAACCTGTACTAAAAGGCTGTTAGCGATCCTACTGCACGGTCGTGGTGCTCACTGCAGTGGGTCCAAGCAGGAAAATTCATGAAAATCCACTGAACAGAAGTTTTGAAGGAGAAAGCACCTTAAATAGGAAGTTGCTTAAACAGTTATTAACAACTTCCTTTCAAGTAGATTATCTGAACTGCCGTAATTAGTCAGGCCTTGTAATTTTTATTTCTCTTTTCTGTTACTGAAACCAAGTAGGTGTCAGGTGTACATTTGGTATAATCTCATTTATTTACAAACATACAGAGTCTGGTTTCTTTGAACACCACAGCAGGAGAAACAAACAGCTTCTTGGCTCAGAAAGCCCCAAGTCCGCCCGCAGCGAGTCCCGCAGCCCGCCGGCCCTGGCCATATGCTGGATTTCAGAGCCACAGTTATCTTTTTCCATGTTCCCCCGCCAAGTTGGAAAGCTTCCTACAGATTTCCTCCACGTTCCTCCATCTTAAGGCAGGGAAATCTCTTGAAATACTCACATTAAAGCTGACCTGTCAGGTAGCAGAGGCTGCCCACGTAGGGCGCCCACAATCTCAAAGCCTACCCTAAAAATAGAAGGCTGAAGTCAGTCCTGTCAGTCCTCAAGGGTGTCTCTCACTCAGCCTTTCACAGAACCTTTAACAAGGGGGGGGAAAAACCACCTTGGCATGTGGAAGGAACAGGAATTTGAAGGAACATTCAATGGTTCGACATCCACTGGGAACACGGGGAATGTCAACCTCTCCAAAGCTCCCCGTCATCTATTTCACTGGGAGAGTGCAAAGAAAACAGGAAAAAAATCCCAAACCAATCATCCCAAGAGAGCGCAGTGAAGGCAGCGTAGGGCAGGAGAGGTTTGTTCTGCAGGGCTGAGCACAGTCTCCCTGAGGGGGAAGGAGTTTTGCCCCTACACCACCAGCTACAGCAGAGGCTAGGATTCTCCCAGGCCGCTCTACCAGCTCCAAGAGACAAGGCTTTTGTCCCTTCGGATGAACTGGGAGACACTGGAAGGGAACAAATACTTGAGTGACTTCATTTCTACCCTTACCGAGTTAAAATACACCCATGTAACTCCAGCTAAGTCTTCTGGATAAATCGCCTTCATTCCCAGCTGAATAAATTAGTGCCAGCCAAAAGCATTGCGAGCTCCGAGCCAGGAGCATTTTTCTGTGTACAGTGTTTAGGGAAGTGAAGGTCAAAGTGGGGGTGAATACCTAAGTTAACAGTTCATTTTTTTAAAAAAAGTAGGATTTAAAAAAAAAAAACCACTAAACAAGATGTCCACTGTCGAAAGGAGGCTTTCTAGCTGCTTTCTCAGAAGGTGGAACATATGTTCATTCTTGTGACCTGTAGTGTTTACTATTAATTTCCTTGATTTACTATACACTGGCATATGCTTCAAAGAGTATTTTTCCCCACAATGGCTTTACCAGCCCCTGTTGCTCATGACTTTTGTTTATTTGCTTGATATTTGTTTCTTTTTAATCCAAGCTGTCTGCATGAATTTTAACTCAATTATGGGTGTTTATATAAGGCAGTCTGTTCAGGGACAAAGTTGTTGATCCCTAGAGAAAGCATTGTTCCTATCCTGTCTGGATTTCAGCAGATTAGGTTTTAACCAGACCTATCATCAAAATACACTCACTAGCACACAGGCTTTACATGTGTTTTAGTTTGAATGGAGTTGTTATAATAGACCAGCCTTTCGTTATTAGTAATTATGAATACTTCTGTTGGATTCTGGTGTGTCAGTGGACTAGGAACCCTTTGTTGTCTTTAAGCTAATGTCTACATTATTCTGCATTTTCTTCTTCTAATCCTTCTTCTATCCTGGAGGATTTTAGCAACATTTTACTGTCGTTCTGTTATGAAACTTGTTTTCCCTTGAGCCTGTGGCAATTTCATTAGGTACCTGAGGATCGTATAAAAATCAAATAACAACATAAGCTCAGCCAAAGGAAAAAAAAAAGAAAAAACCCACATTTCTACTTAGCTCAAGACAAAAATAAAAGCACATGGGAGGAGGAGGGGAATGAAAGAGAAAAATAGGGGAAGCATTATTTTCTGTATTTTGTTTAACTCCTTGCTGGCTGTATTCTGTGATGTATCCCAGGGGGTGGTGCAGCAGACGCATCCAGGCAGCTCACCCCTGCGCTCCCCGCGTCCTTCCGCAGCCTGGGCCAGGAGCATCCCAGTCACTGGTTTTGTACGGATGTCTGTACCTCTTTCACATGGAAGCACAAACTATATCCTACAGTGATGTCTTCCCTCCACCCTCCTCTCCTCCTCCCTCTCCCCCGCAAAAAATAAAAATCCTCCTTCTGGCTGAGCACAGCCTGAAAGGCAGGCACGGGAGAAAGCCAGTGTAATTACTCAGGACTACACCTGATGACCCAGGAGACCCTTCTGATCTTTTCCCAGGGAAATCAGCCCAGTGAATCCCAGACACACACATTGGAGTCGCACGTCACACGCCTGTCTCTGACCAAATAGGATCGCCTGAGGCGGCCTAGACATTCTGATGGGACAGGAAGACTACCCACCATTTTAACAGGCCAAAAAACTATCCTTCCCCTATCAAATCAAACAAGAGATTCCTTCTCCTTGGGACCTGTTAATTACACGCTTGAGCATTTTCTGAAATATTATTTAGCTATATGTGGGCATGACTGATGAGAGGTGTCCCATCGACTTCTGCTTGTAGGGCCCAGAGCCACCTCATCACCACCTCGCTCACGTTCACCTGAAGGAGTCATTCAGAAACTCAAGAGCTTGGACGAGTAGCTCATTTACCAGATAAGTGATCTGAATCCAGCTAACGTCATCTAGAAACAGATATAAATCAGGAATAAACCACTCAAGCCAACTTTCTGTGTAACGTCACTGTACAATCAAAAGTTCGAATATACGTACGAGTTCCAGCTAATTAAGCACAGTTCAGTGACACCAGTACAGCCAGCAGCACAGCAAAGCTGGCAACAAAGAAAACTACTTGGCAGAGAAGGCAATGTGTGCTGCTAACGCTGTACAAACAGCATTTTAATCAAAGCCAGGTTTCCACAAGTCACAAGGCCCAATCTCTTGGCTTTGGCTTAAATCTGGGGTAGTTTTTCCTGTTACACCCAAGGCCATCTCTTAGGATATAACACTGCTATGACTTTACACACGCATACATACAGCCTGGAGAAAACTAACAACGGCAGCGAACAGCAACATCAATAAAACAAGCTTTTCACACATTAATTTATGTCCACAACACACGGACGGTACCACACAGGCCTCTGCCAGGCACAGAGAGACTGAATGTAAATCGCTCTTGGAGTGTGGTGGTACAACAGCTCTGACAGATCACTTTTTTCCCAACAAGAAGATTTTTAAAGTTGAAAATGGCTTATATAAAATTGGCTTAAAATGAGTTAGTGCCAAATTAAACTGAATGTTTTCTAAATTTTTTTTAAATAGGGTTAAAAGACAGCAGAAACTGTTTTGCCTTGTGGTAAGTATCTTCACTGGAATTTTCAAAGCAAAAGGGATTTAATTGGCCAATGCTCGTTAGTCCTGAGTGAAAACTGGGCAAACTTGCCCTTGAGCTGGCTTTGGTAATTGCAGTTTAAGATTTAGGAGTAGAAATAAGATTTCTCCTTTTGTTTTTAGAAATGAGTCACATTAATGAGCAAGAAAATTAAAACAGGTCTTTGTTCGTTGCAGGAGAGTTAAGATATATCTGAAGACCGAAACCTGCAAAACCTTTGCTGTCAGTTCCTCCAGGGTCACCCACCCAGGGCGCTTGCCCTGCCCGGCCTTTCCGAGAAGAAGCCCTCCCCTCTGAAGTTACTCATGCCCCTCGGACACGAGAGGTGCCTGCATCAAGATGGACACTTCGGAACAGCCCAGCACTCGGGGAGCAGCAGGACTTGCTGAAGAAAGGGTTTGGGGAACTGAGGAGTGCTCTTCACGGCAAGCACAGCTGAGGCTCTGCACTGGCGGCGTGTCCCAGCTAGCCTCGGCAGACATGACGCGATCTCGATTTTATTATCTTCAGCGTTATTGAGCAATCGATTCCAGTCTTTTCTAGTGCCCTTGAAGTAAGGGCTGTAACAGCATTTCCATCTTTGCTTCCTAACGAGCAGCCCGCGGTGCCCTCCGCGGAGCGAGGCGGGCTGGGCGCGGGGCAGCGGAGGGGAGCTCTGCGCTCCGCTCCCCCCGCGGGACACCGGGCTCACCCTGCCACGGGCTGCTCCTTTTAAACCTCTTCAGCCACTCCAGTCTCTTTCCGTTTTAGCACTGGATGAAATGCAGACCTGTGCTGAAGGCAGCGGTTGGTAAGGGTGGTCTAGGACTTAAAAGGCCATCCAAAGCCTAATTAGTCTTCCCTCTCTTTGCCAAGGCTAATCCACAGCTGGCCTGTGCCTCCAGCACACAGACACAAGGCTCAGCCCATTCCTTGGGCATCCGCCCCAGGGCGGGATTAGAGACATACAGCATCTGTTTCCTTCTGTAGAGCTGTTCTGCCCAGAGACAAAGAACCTCCCTATTTTCTCTTACATGTGTGCACTGGTAATTAATGAGCCCTATACAGTCAATTGCTCCTTCCAAGAGATGAAAAAAGCAAGATCACTTATTCTTCATTCATACTGTGCAGAGTGTTTTGCAGGCAGAGACTGTATCTGGCCAGAAGAGTTAAAAAAAAGCCCTTTTCCCAGCCTCTCAGTAATTCTAAGGATCTTTCCATACCTTATAAAGCTCCATGATATCAGAATACTTTTGAAAAATCTGCTTTCCGCTTGCAGAAGCGCGCAGCCAGGTGGACACCAGCCTCCTTCCCTGCAGGGCCCACAGAGCACAGGAGGGTCGCGGTGAGGCCTTATCACCAGGATTGAGTCCTGCTCCGGGGAAAGGACCTCTTTGCTTGAAGACCTAGACATCAACAAGGACCACTTAAAAACCACAAATCTGAGGTCTCGAGGCATTTTTGTATAAAGCTTTCTATTAAGATACCTCCACTTATCTCAGATCTATTGGGCTGTTTCATCAGCATTGGTTTCTTTTCCTCCCATTCCTTTCTCTGGTTTCATCTCCTGAGACACCTTCTCCCCATACGATTTTTTTCTTTTGTGGAAAAGGCACACACAGCGGAAGCAAACAGAGCTTCCTAGAACCAGCCCCCCCAAAAATGAGACAAGTAGGCTTAGAGCACTGCAGAAAAGCAACTGCCAAAAAAAAGGCTCTGCTACTTTACCTAACACCAACTACTCTTATAGCAGGGGAGGGGGGGAAGGGAGAAAGGACAATGTTCTCCCTACCCCAAATCCTCACCAAGTCCAAGCTCCATACAGCCCAGCTTCAGTCAAGCAAGCTCACTGGAGGAAAGTCATTTTATGTGTGAGGGAATGCGGTAATTCAGGACAGCTGTCCCTGCCCGACACCCCCATGTTCTCAGGGCCTGCAGCTGCGGCTCTTCTGCTAAAGGGAAGCACTTAACCCCTTCCCTGCTCCTTCCCAAGGAGGGCTGCAGGCGCTAGACCAGGCAGAGAGTGGATGACTTTTTCCGAAACCTCGCGCATGTGATTGCTATCAGCTTCACAGCTGAAACAGATTCAGTTTCCAAACAGAAACAACCGCCAGACTTTGCTCTTCCCCTGCAGTGACCACGTGCTGTTCTGCTCTCCCCTTTCCATTTCAAGTTTCTTATTTTCTGGGGTTTCAACACCTGGCAATGAAACCCAGTCCCCAGAGGTTCCTGAGCGATGCCGGGTTCTGTGGATCGGCAGCACACAGCACAGAGATAACAGGTCTCAGTGTGACAGCTCAAACCAGAGAGACAACGTCCCAAAGGTCCCCAAATTTGGTTCACCCTGCAGAGAGCTGCAGGGCCGTTGGGTAACTTCAGAAGCGCTACTCCTCGTGCCAGAGGAAGAGGTCTCCCTGAGAGCGAGGGGATTGCCAGTGATTGCCAAAACCAGGCGGCAGAGGAGGAGGGCATCATCTAGGCATCGATACGGAAGGGAGCGTGCTCTTCGGCCAGGGTAACAAGCTAGCTGAAGAGGGAAGGGAGATCAATGAACGAGCGTGCATGTGCATCCCCCACCCTCCACAAGGCATTTTGCTCCCTCAGCCTCAACGTTTCCCACACGCGTGCTCACTGCCGAACCTCCCGGCCGGAATCCTCTTTAAGGACCACACCTCGCTCTCAGCTCCACTACGGCACCGAGGGGAAATTTATTGTTTTACGGTGGTTTTACTGGAAGGAAAAAAAGCCTCATGTAGAATTACAGAAACAGGATTCTGTAAAAAAAAAAATTCTTACAAAAACATGGGGCCCAGCTTACTGTAGGCTG
Source organism: Alca torda (assembly GCA_008658365.1). NCBI lineage: Eukaryota > Metazoa > Chordata > Aves > Charadriiformes > Alcidae > Alca > Alca torda. The sequence continues at coordinate 1,330,704 of CM018083.1, forward strand.
GGTGAGCCGGGAGTAAGGTGGTAAGCTGGCGAAGTTAAACGGACAGAAGTCAGAGCAGAGAAGAAAGCAAATCTTTTAGCCCCGCAAAAAATATTATGTCTGCGTGGATTTATCCAAAGGCTTTAGGGAGGGGGTCTCGTCCCCCATTAGTGCCACCAGCTGCCACACACTCTCATTTCACATGGTGGGGGTCATACGGCCTCCAGACTCCTCCGCTCTCCCACCGAGACGGAGCTGCGGCTGCTGGGAGCACAGCTCAGGTCTCACCCGGGACGGGGCTTTGCCCTGCGAGCTCCCGCGCGCCGCCTGGCAGGGGTTTCCTCATGGGACACAAGTCATCTGGAGCCTTCTCCCTTTGGATTGGGAAGAACAAGCTACGACTGTGCCCAGCACGCGCCCTCCCTGGGCTGCCGCTTTTAACCTACAGCTGGATCTGCTCCCTAAGGAAGTCAAGCACTGTAAATATATTTTAAAAACACCAGGACTTGTAAACGCTGCAAGAAATGGTTACTGTCTCCAAGTGATCAAGAAGAAATATGCCCTTTCAGAAACGTGAACCGTCTGACCCCAGAAAAGAGAAAAAGAACAAACGAGGGCAAGAAGCTGCTATTTCTTACAGTTGGCTTAATCCTGACTGCGCGACACAGACCTGGTGGCGTCGGGGTGACATCGGGTGTCACTGCAGGCTCACCCCGCGCACAGCCGAGAGCTGCACAATCCCTTCATATTTTTCAACACCTGGAACTTGAGTTGGCTTAAATCCTGTAGGCAGGTGGGCGACAATGCTAGAGGCTTCCTGGTACGTGGCTACATGGGAATGATTAGTTCAATTAATTTCTGGGTCATTATAAGGATCAATTCTGGTGTTGTGGCCCATTAAGCTAGTTTGGTTTGTCCCGAAGCACTTGGTCATTATTAGCTCGGAGTCAATAAGCCACATCACACAACCATAATCAATAGATGAAAAAGAATTTTGAAGGAAAAGAAAGAAAAGGATGGATTTTGATCTCACTTAGATCAATAATTTCCCAGAAATTGATGGAATTCCCTGATGTAAAATCAATGTGAGCAAGTTCAAAATTGAGTTATTTTGCTTTGTCAAGAAGATAAAATGGAGAGCTTGGACTGCACCTTTAAAGAGAGACGTTTATAGATTAGATTTTATTTGCAATATCTTCCTCTCCAGAGATTTTCTCCCCATTTAGAACCTTGAAATATCTGTGTTCAGAGGGGGGAACAGAGGGATTTTGCACACGTGTGTGAGAGGAACCTTTGGTAGCACTTCAGGTCAGTCATCATTCACAAAAGTATTTCCACTCTGTCCTCACCTAAGATAGAGTAGCTGAAGCTCCATTTAAAAATGGTATTTTCATTTAGGACACCCCATTGGAGATGTCTGACATTTATTCCCCATGGTTTTAGCATTACCCTAATGTGGCGCCTGGCCCAGATGTCACCCGTGGGGACGTGGATATCCTCAAGCGAGCAGCCCCATTGCCCCATGCGTTTTGTGCGAGCGCGATACCATTGCAGACGCACTTCTGAGCACTGTCACCATCAGACCGTCCCCGCCTGTAACACTCCACGGGGACAAATCCTGGTGTGACCAAGCTGGTGGCAGCCTTTAGGGACCCCTTCAGTGAAAAGCTGTTGAAGGATATATAGGTGGATCGAGTCCATACCGTGGGTGTTTCCGAATCGCAGACTGAAATATGTACATAGGTAAAATAAGCTTTTTTGCTAGTGATCCTTTGAAAAAGTTCCAAGATGGTTTTAGATTACTAATTGGCAAATATTGAAGCACATTTCACACAGGACTCCAAAATGTGTGTAAAAACACACATAGTAGGTAAACGCATGTTCTGCTGAGCTCAGACATAATTAGTTTGCACGGTGCCATTCAGGAAAGCAAACAGCAGGCTGTAAAATGGGAGTTATGTGCGTTAGCGCCCAGGCTGTGCACAAGCAGGAGAGGATCCCCTTGCGCCTGCAAGTTAAGGAGTTACAGAAAGCTCTTCTTTCAAGCCCAAACAGGACAGGGGATTAGTGAAACCGGTTTTCCCCTCCAGAGTTTGAACTTGCGTTTGACCACCCATCCAGGGGCGGTGTGAGTCAGTCATACGGTCTCACCCTTGCGAAGGGAATAAAACCCGCGGATGTTACACAACAGCGAAGCACACCTTGGTGTAACCATCTGCCTCTGCTTAGCGTTTCAGAGGCAGCTTTTGGTGAGAGAGTAAGATGGTGTGCAGAGTGCGGTCTCTGAGAGCACAGTGTATCTCCGAGTCCATGGTCTCCGTGCAGCAAGCCAGGGGCTGCGATCTCCAAAGGGGATGGACAGGGGTTGCTGCAGGGTTACCCTCAGCAGGAACCTGTGGGCACTCGGTTATTTCACAGTAATTGCCTGTTTCTAGCTGCTCCAGCTGACTTCTTAACCGAGGAATTGCTCATTTACCGGGGAGCTGGTAAGGAGCAGGTCAACGGGGCAGTCAAAGAGCTGCCACTTCAACGCCTCATTTTCACTGACTTGTTCAGCTCCTTCTTCTGTAAGAAAGTTACAGCTCCAACGATTTGTAATCCCCGATAACTGGTAATGGCGCTCCTCTGAGCTTCTCCGAAAATCCTAGCCAAACTCGTCATCTCCTTTGGCTACCAACTGCCCCATTCACTGGCAGCGTAAGCCCAGAAGATGGAAACACTAAGAAAAGTCGCTCCACTAGGTTGTGCTTTTTTTGCTGTAAAATATTACATCTGTGCCGGCAGCAGTTCATTTTAGAGTTGTGACATTTGGCAAGCCCCCAGAAGCCCCACGTGTCCCCTAACAGCGCAAGCCAAACGCTCAGCCGGGGACTGACAGTGTGACTCTCTGAACCCAACTCTTCAGGCTAAATCTTTGCAAAGAGGGAAAAATGTGATAGCTTAGAAGAGACACGGATAGAAACTTCACACCCCTTCTGCCCACCCCACTGAATATCTGCTCCCGTCCCCGTTTCACCTCTTCTCCGGTTAATGGTTGCTTTTTAACGAGCGTTGACTGTTAGGATGGGAAGCGCTGTCAGCATGGAGTAAAGGTCGTGATTAAGAACAGAGATTTGTTTCCAAATTATCTGTAAAAAATACTGGAGTATCATTGCAGACCTCCAAGGGCTTTAGGTGATGCAGTCTCCAAGACCATGTACAGACTGTTCTGCCACAGCTACCAAAGGATGGCAGTGGCAGCAAGGTGCGATGACAAGTCTTGCTCTGTGGACACTCATGGTGGGATTCTTTGCCTCTACCTTTCGCCATCTAAGGAAGGCGAAATTACGGCTGCTGTGAACGTTAAGCAGTTGAGGGTGCACCGGAAAGGCTGAGCGAGCCCAGCTCTGGGGGTGGGGACAGAAGGTCAGGCCTGGGCACAATGAGGACGTTCTATCAGACGTTTCAGGGTGCCAAGGGGCGCGTGAAACTCTGCCACGGGGCAGAGCAGCAGCTCTGCTGCCTTGCAGGTGCGTCTATCACCTGTAATGTGTATCTGTGCTTCCAAAAAGTCACATTAATTGGTATTGTGTACATTTTAATGTTTTGCTTGTTCTCCTTCCCTCTAAGAGAATAATTATAGTCTTACCTCTCATTCATTAAATCAAACCTTGTTCTCAGCACAATGAGGAGTATTCCCTCCTGGATACGCTTGCTCTTGTGCTGAGACCTTGTCAGCTCAGTTTCAGCCTAAAGCGAAATTTTCTGGCTGGGTTTATAAGCTCTGCAATATAAAGAGATTATAATGGCAAGTGCGATTCTGCCTCAGCGCCGAGACGCTGCCCACCCCGCCGTGGGACGCCGGGTTCCCTGCCGCAGCCACCCAGGTGCCCTCGGGCAGCGCGGAACGGCCGCTCTCTGGCACCACTGCCGCCGCGCTGCTCCCCCGATTGCCTTTTATAGGAGAGTAATTAATTCACAGCAACTGACATTGTTTTATTTCCACCCCATCACTGACATCTTGCCTGCGTTACATCACATCCCACAAATCACATATCTTTTTTGGCTGCTGATGCTCTCTATTCCCTCTTCTTTAGTAGGATACTCATTATAATCTGCTCTCTTACACTAAGGCCAAGACTCCTGCTGTGTTTCCAGGTAACGTATTCTCTTCTGGAGTGATTCACTGGGGAGGAGAGAGGAAAGAGAGAAGGAAAAGCCTTGAGAGGAAAAATGTCCAAGTTTCATGATTTCTGAGTCTCTGAAATAGTTCCAAAATTCCTTGGCGTTCTGGAGGTCTTTCCCTGCACGATGAAAGCACTGGGCTTTTGTATTGTGTGCTTTATTTTGCAATATTTTATGATTCTCATATACTCTGAGTTGTGTTGATTTGTGACTAGTTTTTCATCGTTACCCTGGGAGGAATTTTCTCTGGAAACACAGGAAAGGAACAACGCCCTGAAGTGAGACACTGCAACCGAGCAGCTGCCATCAGACGATGGATTCCGCTATTTACCCAGTTCTCGCAGAACCCCGCCGCATCTGATCACCTCCCAAAATGACAAAGTGAAAATAAAAGCATCTTTCTCCCCCTCCCTTCCCTTCCCACCTCCCTCCCGCGTCGGCTCCGCAGGCTGTCACACGGGGAGGAAGAGCCACAGCCTTCCCCGGCCAGGGAGGCCGGCTCTGTCGTTAGAGAGGTAACCATGGATGCAAAACATGTCAGCTCGATTCCATCCTCCAACACATATTTTCTGGAGAGAACAGCCTAGTACAGAGCACCTAAAGTCCCTTGATTTGTAGTGAAAGCAATAGAAGTTACAGATTTAAATCTTGTTAGGAAACAAGGCTCCGGTCTCTGTCTCAGGTGCAATCTGTGGAATGAGGATATCAGCATCTCCCCAGCTCACAGGCAATAATTGATCCGTGTGGACAGAGAAAGCACTCCCATTCTGAGGCCACGGGAGCTGTTGAAAGATCTCAGAACGATGACTCCATCTCCTTGCTCTGGGGTTACTCTTGATTTACAGAAATATAAATGAGACCAATTTCTCACCATTCATATTTGAGAGCACCTCCACCAAAACAGTGATTCCTTGAGCACTAGAATCCAGGGACCTAATTTCCTATGGATTTGCATCTCCATGCTAGGAGTGCCTCTGGATCCTCTAACAAGCACTGAGTTCATCATACAGCCATTCTTTTAACCGGGTACTAATGGGATTTCTCTTCTTTACCCAGCTGCCTACATCGTGAAACGTGTTGAGCTCATTCTCCCTACCTGCCTGCCTAACCGGCCACCAAGGCTCCTTTCCACTAAGAAATTGCCTTCACTAATTTAAAACATTCATCTCCTCAGCTGCTGTGGCAGAAAGAGTACAAAGCCTAATACAATTAGTTTCAAGCCAGCTTTACTTACATGGGAAAAAAAAATTGCACTTTGCCTTCAGTTCTGATCTCCCAAAAGACTTTCATCATTTCAAATTCTGTTTGTGTATCGCTGGAACTATACTGACATCAAATCAGCATAAGTTAAGCGATAATCAGTTAATGGAAATTTAATCTATATCACTTAAAATTGTGTTTGTGAAAACCCTGGCTGGACTATAGAGCGTACGGGGTAGGGACGGAGTATTCTCACTGCGGCCGGTGGAACCACTCCCCATGTGCTACTAGAACTAGAAGCAAACCTGCAAATATATCCGTATCTAGGGAAAGTGGGTAAAATCCTGGTTTCAACTTTGTAGTGGAGTGGCGAGGGCAATAATTTCCCCCTGAGTTTTCTCTGGAGCAAGAGTGAGTGATTCCACCAGCTCAGAAGGGTGTTTTCATGTCCCACACCATTCCATAAAGGAAAATAAAAGCAGCAAAAGCTAATTTTTATTGGAATTGGCTTGACTGAGTTTATAAAGGCTTGTAATAAAGAAGCACCAATTTTGAAACATGTACAAAAAACCTGGTTTTGAACAACAAGCTTCTGCATTTTTTACCCATTCTTTTGCCTTCATAAGCAAACGGGCCTTTTTTGGAGTATATATAGAACGACGTCTTTTGGACGGTTTTCACATTAGGTGTCACTTTATGAAGCTGAGATTCTTATTCTTGGCTACTCACACTGAAGCTGCAGTTCTTACAAGCACATTTTAATGCATCCATTTATATTCAGAACAAAGAACCTAGGGTTATCCCATCATCAGAAATCCTTATGAGCTTGATTTTTTACTGTTTCCATCATGTAGGATTACGGTTTCCATAGAAAAATAAAACAAGGTTTTCCTTTCTTTTCTTTTTTTTTTTTTCTTTCCTCCCACAGTTTATATTTGAAATAGCAAATACTTGTGGGTTTTGGTTTTTTGGGTTTTTTTTTGTTTTTGTTTTTTTTTTTTTTTTTTTTTTAAAAACCAGCAAGCATTTGTTGTATATTATAAATTGGAATGGAATGTGCCTTTTCCCACAACTGTGTTAACCTGTGAGCCAGATGTGTAGTTTGGCACACGGACCGAGTGCTGGCTCTCTCGTGTAAAGACCCACAAGACACTTCGGGTCTGATCTGCGTTATCTAGTAGGGCAAAATTCTTGCAATATCAACCAGCACCAGACAAGGGTTCCTTTCCTCCACGTTTTTTTTTTTCAAAGCATTGAGAAAACCCTATAAACTCTAAACAATTTATGGGAAAGCATTGAAGTGCCTATTAAAGATGCTCGAGCAGGGAAATTTTCACTAGCGTGAAGTAGCCAAAAAAGAATCATCTCCTCCTTCTCACTGATACCCAGAGATCTGCTACTTATTCACAAGACAATGAGGTGACATGTCAGCATTGTACCGTTTGCCAGAATGTGTGTGTGTGTTTATCAAGCCAGCAGGAGTCTGTAAGTCTTAAGGCGATTTTTTTTTTTTCCGGTGAAAAACTGCAAAAAGGCATCAATTCACCCACCTTTATAAAAGGTGGATGAAATACAGAAATACAGAAATTATATTTTCTTTTGAAAAAGCGTTTTGATGGGAAGTTCCTACTCAGCTCTTCTTTGCATGAATTCTCACAGGAGCAGAACGGGCAGCGGGAATTCTCTCATGCGACAGCATCCCGAGGGCAGGGCCTCCTGGCAGCACTTCTCCGGCAGAGCCACACCGAGCCCCGGGACCGCGCCGCAGCACACAGCTCCGTGTGCGTCCCCGTCCCTGCGGGATCGAGGTCTTACCTGGTATTTCGGAGTTTTCATTCACATAAACATCTCTGCAGGGACCTGCTCTAACTTTAATTTTGCTCCATTTAGGCCCATAACCTCAACGGAGGGAAGAGGAGCAGAGACAGAATTTACACCAAGGCAGAAAGGAGCTTTGTTTTATAAATGTCTCTGTCAATCAACTTAAATTTGTTTGTCTTCGTTTTGCCTCCCGTACTGTAATTCCTTTGCACAGCAGACTCCTCGGGCAATACCTCCAGATTGTTAAGCTTTTTGGGTGTAGTGAGCACTCTGCATTTTTCCAGGGTGCTCCACCTCTTCCCTGGAGTCTTGCCACGGCTTTGCAAGTCAAAAGAGATGAGTGTGGACATGGGAATCAATCCAGCTGTGTATTTTACACTGGATAATGCTGGAAAGATTTCACCCTGCGACTACGCTCCTCGCTCACTGTGCTCAGGAAAGAGAACACATGCTGTATCTGTGGGGAGAAAATGCATTATACGGAAAGCTGCGGTCCAGAAACAGATTCCCAAACCCCACCCATAACCCATTTTAAGAGAAATAGCACTGCAGCTCTTAAAAAAATACACTACTCAAAGGTACCAAAGATCCTCAGGCCCATTTTCCAGAAGACGTTTGCTTTGGTTGCTTTCAAATCCCAGGGCTTGCTTTCTTTGCCGTGTCTCACCCTGTTAATCCTTCAGTCACCTAAACTGAGACAGAGTTTGCTGGAAGCTCCTCGAATGATGCCACCTCGGAAAATCCACGTGCTGTCTCCAGGCAGTTCACTAGGAATTGATCCATCGCTGACAGCAGGAACAGACACTCCGCACTCGATGCAAAGCCGTGACGCTGCAGGAGAGAGCAATGGATGCTGAGTATTTGCGTTTATGAGGAAATGAAAATGGAGAAAAGCCGGGCTTTTGGCTTCTGTCCACTACTTTCCTTCACTTTAAGTGTTTGCCCAGGCTCCGCTGTATCTCTGCATATTGTATTAGCCCTGGATTTACACGGCGCCGCTGCCATTATTGACGCACAGAGGAAGGACCGTCAGGCTCTGGCGCGCGATGGAGCCCACAGACCCCCGCAGGGCTGCCACGGCAATAGGCTGGGCACCAGCACGCGGTTTTTAATGCTCTGGGGAATGGAGTGATACTGCAGAGAGACTAAATAACTTCTCCCAAACTAAGTCACTTAGAGCTCAATATAATTACATTTTCCCCTGCAGAGGTGGTAACAAGAGACTAAACTGTATTTTGGGCTTCACATTCAGTAACATCCACTTTTCTTCAAAAAAAACCCGAACTCAACTCCATTGTTTATCCTCACTTGGGTTTAGGAGAGACGCTGAGGGTCCTGTGCAAGGTGATTAATGTCTTCAGCTGCCAGGGCGGCACAGGGGAGGTGAAGACGCTCAGGTTCTCACGTCGGTGCAGTGGATTTCTGCCTGGGCACAGCGGCCGGGCTGCAGCACCCGCTCCGGAGGGAGCGCCAGCGGCTCCGCTGGCTTTGCCACTCAGGGAAAGCTGCTGGGACCAGCCAGGCTGCCCCAGAACCAGGAACCAGCGCTCCAGCTTCCAGCAACGCTCCAGAGGCTGAAGATGAGGATCCGCATGGACCCACCTTTCCCGGATACTCCCTCCCAGCCGCCAGCCACAGCTTTACTTCTGCTTTGCAAAGGCGACACTATTCTCCCCAATTTCCAGTCTGTTCCATGTTCATGGGACACTGGCATCTCCCTGCAGACACAGGACAACCTTCTCCGTTTCGATATGTCCCTCCAACCCACGCTGCACGTTTGAATCTCGTCCCATGTGCTCAAAAACCTGTCCCTCGCACCAGCAGCACAGACAAATAGTATTTCCAGCCTTCCAAGAGGAGAAAGGGAATGAAGGACAAAAATATCCCTTCATTTGTCTTTTGCATGCTGGGTTTTATTGCAGATTTATTAATGTCTGGACAAAAGCATTAGCATTCTTTAAAAAGTCTAACTCTCCAGCCAAAACTAAAATTAATTTGATAGATTGTCCTTGACTCTCAGTTATTAGGTGAGCGCAGAAAATTGTTCGTAAACATGAAGGACCTTGACACTGCAATCTGAAAATTGCCCTCGTAATAAATTAAAGATTTTTTTATAATATAATTTCTCATTGCGTGTTTTGCCCTGCTCCTTCTTCCAAAGAAGGTTTCTGTATACATTCCAAGCTCCCTCGCTTTCTCACAGTTGCAAGAACTTTTATGTGACTGAGCCGTGTATTTTGAAATCTTATCTTCACCAAATAGGTCTAAGAGCGAACGTGAAATAAAACTGAGCCGTACTGTTCAGCATCACTTCGAGACTTCATAGTGTGCTACGGTTTGGTTCAGATGGTCATGGAGATATTCTAATTAAAGATCCCAGTGGATTTGCTTTCTAAGAAAACTATCATTTACATGATAATGTTTTGTGTCTGAGAGAGAAACTGCAAGTAGGCCCTGAAAAGCGAAAGAAAGAAAGAACATCCGTGCTGCAACGTTTATCTGTGAAAACTGGGTCAGAAATCACTTACAAAGATTACCGCTATCGGAAGTGCTGTGTCTTCAGCTGGAAAATTTGGTTTATCAAACTGCTTTTTAATTTTGATGATCTGATTGGAAAGCTGACACTGTAACCCGCGGACGATATCCTCCAGTCCTCCCATTTCCATGCAAACGAGAGGAGAATCTACCCACCGAGTGCGGCGGGACTTTGCCTTAGCAGCAAAGGTTCGGGTCCGACACGAGACAGATCCGAGGGGTAACAGCAGCGTCCGGCTGGGCACAGGTATGAGACGCTCTCACTAATAGAATCCTGAGATATATTTTCCTGAATTTAAACCTGTAGAACCAAATTGTACTGTGCAGCCACATACATTTTGTTTGATTATTCCAAAGTCCCTATAAGTGGAATTTAATTCTTTTTTTTTTTCCTCTCCCTCTTTATGTTATCCTTGGTGGTAGTACCCATGTGTCTCAAACGTAAGATAATTTTACAGACTCTATTTTGCCTTTTTCTAAATATTTACATTTTCTCATAGTGCTGTTTCTCCCGTGTAAGTCCCGCTGTCTCTGTCTCCCTGTTGGTCACACGCTTCTGTGGCTTGTAAAACTGTACAACATTTTTACACATAGGGTGAAAGCGGTAAAATTCCTTTTGCTGGTGTCAAGAGCACATCAACTTAATTTATTTCAAGATATTTTTTTTTTTTTGCACAATTTAACAGTTAATAAATTGCTGTTTTGCTTTAGAGAAACTAAACATTTCGCTTTCCCTGTCGGAGTGTGGGAGGCTCAGTGCCACCCCTAATTACCACGAGCCCTCGGAGATCTACTGACTGCGGTGGAGCTCCGTCGCGCTCTAACAGCTGCAGACCTGGTCTCCCATGTGCTGTGAAAACCAGCTTTTCCTGGGAGCGCCGTACAGCGAGCTTACAAACTGAACAGGGAAAACATGATCCCTCACTGCCTTTTTCACTGCGCAGGCCGTTCATAAGGCACCCGGCATGACGGCAGCCCACATCTTTGTGTGGCTGGTTTAGAAGCTGAAAAAGACACTCCAAGCAACGGCCTTAAACTTTCAACTGCGTCAGCCAGGTTCTCTGCATTTTCAATACTTTTTTCCACAGCGAGGACTCATACTACGGTGCTTTTGTCTTGCGGCGTTTTGGCACAACCGCTCTAAAACAAAACTGAAAAACCTCTATAGACAGACGTTGAACCTGTGTGATATATATATATCTGTACGTATGGGAAAGTTATCCTTTCTCCAGGCTCTGCTGTCTTCACAGTGGCTGAACGAGTTTAGTTCAAGCTCCCAGAAATAGTGTTTTCAGGCACACCGAGAGGTCGTAAAATGGTGGGTGACGTTTGGAGCGATGGCAGCAGGGGACGGGGACGAAAGCTGGGAAGCCACCTTGGCTGGTCCCTGTGCTTGTGCTCCCACCGTGGTCCGCTGCGGCGAGGCAGGATCCCACACCCCACCTCACCCCCTTCCTCCAGGAGCTCTTTTAAATCTGCAGAAGAAGCCAGAGACGAAACAGAAGAATGAGTCTGGTGACTTATTACTGTAGGTGGATGATTAATTGTTCTGAGATTGCAGTCATGATTACCGAGCTTTCATCACAGGTGATGCTAATTAGGTTTTTCATTCTGCTGCACGCATAACGTGCTATCAGAGCGAATTCCCTGCAACAGCGCTGGGGAGGCGGCATGGAAAGCCCCCTCTGTCACCACCCACCAACCAGCCTGAAAAACTACTGATCAAACACGTGCTTTATCGAAATAAGGCGCCGCCTCAGCTTATGCAGTGCCCAAAGCCCAAGGCCCCTGCTCGGGAGAGTCTGCTATCTGGGTTGAGGAACCCGGTTTTACCACCGCCGAGGGTAACGCTGCGCCCGGGTCCACCCGTCCAGCCCAGCTGCTCCTCCAGCCACGGAGCAGACGGGTGGGTGGGAGAGGAACCCGCTGTGCGCGGCCCAGACAGGGTAAACGCCGGCAATTCTCTTATCAGTGTTTGGGTGAAGTTCAGGCCAAGCCTGAAGCCATAGGAGATATCCCTGCTCCCACCTCTCCCTGCTCCCGTTGGAGTGGAAGAGGACCTGGTGGGTTTGCAGGGACCCAGAGGAGCGGGCGACCATAGCTGGGGTCCCCCAGCCCCACGGCGCCTGGCAGGGGGTGGGTGTGCGGTCCCTGCTCCAGGGGGCAACCTCGAGAACGGTCGGAGGGAGCTGCAGAGGAGCCGCCTGCCCTGGCGGGACTGGGATGGGGCTGCTCCAGACCCGGAGCTAGGGAGAGCACTGGGAATTGAACTGGTTCCACCAGTGATGGAGAGTTGGGCTTCTAACGCAGAGAAACAAGGAGGGAGGAGGACAAAGCAAAGCATGGGAAAGCACATGGGAAATTTGGGAGAAAAAAAAATAAAACTGGCTATAACTGCTTAGTAAACACAATTTTTTCTCACCCTGGGAGAACCCTGTTTCTCTGAATGTATCCTACATCATAATGGCACATGGAACAAATTAACTCGCAGCCATGACCTACATAAGGATCAGAAAAAGACTGTTCTTGCTAAAACAAAGTTGTGAGCTGATGTTGTCAAAATACTGAGCTGTTGTTTTCTTACAGCCTTTAGGATGATCCCCTGCAGCAAAAGGCTTCAATGTATTCCACGGCAGAGCCTGTCTGCTAATAGCTTTCAAGCGTTTAAGTCCTCAAATCCCTGGGAAGCATGGCTATCCCTCAGTCATTAGCCTCGTTTGATCTAATGGGACAAGCACAAACAAGAGCAAAACCAAGGAATCGCAGGAGTGGAAACAACATTTCCCAGAAACATCCAGTAGGTGTGAAATATCTGGAGGCCCCGGCGTAACCACATCAAACTCGTGAGATATAGATGTACTTGGCACATCCATACTAGTTTTGAAATCACGTTAGCCGTATTGGATCATATCCAAAGTAGGAAAAAGCCGGTACAATCTCCTCCCCTGCAGAAGAGGCGAGGCAGTATTTGTTTGTTCCTGTGGCCTGCACACATAAATGAGTGACACACACACAAAACTTGCTGGCAGAATGGCTGCATCCCATTTTTGGAGCCATTATTTTTTGCAACCTACGGATGCAAACCTATGAAGGCAGAGATGGGTCTCAACCGGGCCGTTGAGTGCCGGGTCCGGGAGCAAGCGCAGAGTCCTCCCCTTCCCTCTGGCTGGTTCCAGTCTCGGTGCGTTTTCAGCAGTCTGGCTCCTGCCTCCCCTTACATTCCCCCTGTCCCAAATTCAGGCTACACCCCGTATGTGGAAATCAGCCCTTTGTGACAGGATTTGCTGCGCTCTCCACACACAAAGCTCCAGCGTGCTCTCCCTGTCGCTCTGCGCTCCGAGGCCGCTGAAGTGGATACGCTAACCCGTGAGCAAACAACCTTTGCCAATGAACTTAAATATCAAGTCACAATTAGGAGGCTGCGGTTGACGGCGCATAAAACGGAGAAGTATGACAAGACTGACAAGACTGAAGGAGTGCCACAAAACGTCACCAGCCACTGTCAACCGCTGTTGGGCCTGGAGCTTTCCCGGGGAAGGCTGCCAAGGAGGCAAGAGAGTGCGATGTCTGCGACTCGGTGGCAAGTGGCCTCAGACACTGTAAGAGCCGCACAGCCATCGTATATAAATCTCTGAAGGCCGGTGAAAAACAGCTTGTGAAAGCAAGTGAAGCAGCAGGGAGAGAACTCTGGGAGTCAAACGTCGGAGCATCACCGAACCATATGCAACCCTACAAAGATAATGGCCCTAAATTACCTCTCACTCGCATTGGCTCATTAAGAACTTGATAGAGCTCTACTGGTGCCACTGGAAGGCTGCTCAGAGAGCTAAGTGGACTCTGGATCAGGCCCTAGGACTGGAAAATATATTAGGTCATAAAGTACGCTATTACATATTTTATAAGGGAACAGCTATCAGCATCTGCTCCACCCGGAGAACATACGAAAACCAGCTGGAAGAAGAACAGCTGTGCGTGTCCCAGCCTCTGGAGCTGCAGCCTCTTCCAGCTACTCCTCAGCTCGTGATGGAAAGACATTTCCATGGCTCCCTGTCTGTAGGAGGAATCTTAAAACACTGAGAAAACAATTATGTTCAGTGACATATGTGAGTAAAATAATTCTAGCATAAATAAGGTATGCTTGACATTATTGTCAACTATTTGAGCGAACCTCTGGGCATGCAAACCACGAGAGATGTGTTTGCTTCTTGCATCACAACTTTTCAGCCAAGATTTTGGCATTTGCTAGCCAGATTTAAAACTATTCTATGAATGCAGTCCAAAACAGAGCATCCGTTGCTTATACTTAAGGTCTTCACAGACCAACGGGCAACGGGGATATGTAGCGGGTGGGGGCACTGCTGCTGAGACTGCTCATTCCCAAGGCAGAGATTTTTAGAGCTGTACTAAATTACCTGCCTATTGGGCAAAATTCTTCACTCTCACTCACACAGCTGACTTTCATCACACGTTCTATGCTAGATCCACGTGCAAGTCTACCCACAATGGAGGTAGACTTCCAAGGGTGTGCTTCCAAGAGGGAAAAGGAGATATATTAGTCTGTAGATGGATGGATCTATGGTGCAATCTGGACAATTTTGCGTTTAATTTCTTTTCCGTCCTGTCTGGTAGTTGGACCCAAATGGCGTTCTTTCAAGATGATTTTCCTTCTCCTGTAGTCTATAAACTAGAATATGTGTTCCGTTGAAGTGGCTGCTTGGTCATTGAATCCAAGCATCCAACGAGTAAAGAAATTGTTTACCTTTCTAGCATATAACCCTGCCTCCCTGGGAATAACGGATAGGTATTTAATTGTTATAAGGACTTGTACTTACCTTCCTAAAGATAAATGATAAAAAATATAGAATGCTGTAGTTTGCAGAGTGCCCTTGTAAAATATAATGTATCCGAGTGGAAAACTTGCCCAGAGTTTTCCATAACACAGCAAATTAAATACCAGCTCTGTTTGGAAAAGACTTACAGTGTGCCTAAGGCTGTTTTTAGCATCGCTCACATGGAAACGTCACACCATGCAAGTCTCCACTGTAACCCACACAAAACTGATACTGCTCCCCAGGAGCGCAGTCTCATGGCCTGTGCTGGCGGAGTAATGGATGTCAGTCTGCACGGATAACTGGGAGATTCCTGGGTTTTTAGCTCTCTGGAATAATGCTAGCCTCAAGTTGCATATGGGACAAACTCTAGTAATCCCCTGTCTCTTTGACTACGGCGGAACTACGGAAGTCCATACACAAGAGAGGACTTTTGGAGACTAGTGTTGCTAGTGCCTGTGTATCACACACATCTGTCCTGAAGTTTTAGGTGAAATACTTCTCCATCTGATTTTATCCATAGCATAAGAAGTAAAACTAAAACAATTGTTCAGTCATGGCTGAAAAGCCCAAAGGTGATAATATCTGCCCATTTAACGTGAAAGTTGCCATGCCGTAGAGGAATTCCTGGGTGACGTAGTGCTCTGGTGGCAGTTCCCCCTCCCAACACTTTATAGGCAAGCTGTTGCCACTGACGAGGAAGGGCACAGAGAATACCGGTGTCGTTGTCTGGGCCACAAAGATCGAGCCTGTTGAAATTAGTTTTTAATAAATATGCTAACACAAAGGAAATTCCTGCACATTGGGTGGCAGCTAGCGTGGTTCCAAGAGTCAAAAGTGGAGCTGAAGCGTGAGCCAGCTGGCCAGCATCAGAGCCAGGCAAGGCAATGGAAAGCTGATAAAAGCTTCAATTAATAAAGATAATTAATCAAAATAATAAGTTTAGAAATACAGTTAACACCGGTAATCATGGTTTTATGGAAAACAGGCCTCACCGTATCAATCTGATGTCATTCGTTGATGAGATTACAAGTTTGGTTGGTAAAGATAACTACATGGATGCAACACGGAGTTTGGTGTGTCCCAGAACGCAGCAGCACACAACGTGCTGATTACGGAAACATTCCGACACACCTGGACAAGATAGGCTGGTTGTAGCACAATACGGCCGCGGGCCAACCAGTCAATGGTTGCAAAGCCTCAGCGTTCTGACATGCAGGAACCACCATCAGAAAATATGAGGTTAATCATGGAGAGCAACGTGCATCATTTAGCAATTTTGGGCCCTTAAGACGTATTTCAATCCAGCCAGACGCAAAGTGTCGCGGGTGACAGAGGAACGCAGGCCCTACCTGCAGCAAGGAGGCCGACACGGAAGGCACTGAGCTGGGCCGAGGTTAAGTAAATGAGTATGAGCTCTCATTCTAGGAAAAGAAGAAAAAAAGCAAACAAGCAAATTTGACCTTTGGATACATTTAAAGAAGAGAATCAGGGGGTGGATTTTTACCTCTGCACACAGCGCCAGCAAAACTATCCTGTTTTAGCACTTGCATTTTTTAAGGCTGCTCAAAACTGGAGTAAAGAAAGAGTCTAAAATAATTCAGTAAAATGTTTTATGCGTTATTTATGGAATTCAATCAGTTTCATTAACCAGCAGGACAACGGAAAGGTGACTTGGTTGCACAAAAGAGGAAAACACCGGGTATCAAAGGACCCTTTCATCTAAAAGAGCAAAGCGTAACAAGAAGCAAGGTCTGAAATGTGAAGCCGTGCAATTTTAAGTGAGCAATTCAGACCACATTTTAATAGGGAAAGTTACAAATCGCTTGTAGAAAATGCCGAGGGAATGGTGGATTCTGCAGTTCTCAGCAAATCAAAACTAGATGCTAGTTGCTTTTCTGGAAAAGAAAATAACCAAATATAAGTTTTCAGGCTAAATATAGGGGTAACTGGCCTCCATTAAACAAAATGTCAAAGTAAATGATCTAATGGTCCTTTCTGGCCTTAAGCCAAATGAATCTCTGAAAAAACAGAGACTGCTTTTTCTTTAAAAAAATCGCATGATGACTTCTGGTTTCCAGCCAGTTGAAAACATGCTTTACATTTTTCAGAGTTTTGACTGGTTTTCCCATTCTGCCTTGCGTATTTCAAGATCAGTATAAATATTGATAAAACATATTTCCCACCAAAAAGGAGATTGTTCAGTCATTAATTTCCATTGGCATTCATATATTTTTATATGTTTATGACTGGCTTTACAAAGTGCTGGGTTCCTCAGCATTTCCTGCTGAAAACCAGAACACTTTGTCATTGAAAGGTCCGTGCAATTTTGTTTTGTATTTTTTTTTTATTTCCTGTATTTAGTATTTTGTGAGTAATCGATGAAGTGAATGGACTTGCCGTATGAAGTCGTCGGTTATTCCTACCTTTGCAGCCAGAGTTACATCGGTGCCATCTGCTAAAGTTTTTCATTTCTGTAGCACGTGACGGGATCATATTAACGTGGAGCACTTCCTCACCGCAGCACCGTACGCGGTGTCACAGGTTTTGCATACCTCCATTGCCACACGATACATTAGCTTAACCGACAGCTACGTGGATTTGTGCAAACTTTGGGTCCAAAGTGCATGAAAGAAAATGGAGACATTTAATGGGATGGGATCTCCAGGACCAGTTTTTCCGAGCATTGCTCATGGTACGTCCGAGTCCTTCCCATCGTTTTCCCACCATGATGGGAAGGCGCTGCGCTGCTGGACCACGTGGCGCTGGCTCGTGTGGTCTGAGCCCCTCGGCATCGCTCACACCCACGTCGCAAAATCCGAAAGAAACAACATCCTCTTGTCTCACCAGCAAGGTCAGGGCTGGGGTTTTTTAGTGGTATGGCCAAATACGAGTTGGTTTGTCTCACTGGGGAATTCCACTTTGGGAAAACAAAGGACGAAGTGGTATTTCCTAATGAAAAGCATACACTCTGCTGCGACCTACAGGCCGCAGCCGGTATGCGTCTGCCAAGAAAGGCCTTTTTTTTTTGGCAAAAGATTTTCCACTCGGTTTTCCTCTCAGTGCTCTGCTGATTGAAACGGAGTTATTCCTGAATGGTTCAATATCAACGAAATGAGAATTAGGTGCACTCTGTTTCCAAAACTCTTCCCTAACAAATACCAGCATGGTGTCCCCCATCCATCTCCCCCCCGTGCCAGGCATTTACAGCTACTCTCGTTATCTCTCTAGCACTCTATTCGCAAAGTGAGAAGAAAACCAATCCTGCTCCATACATTTGCTTAAGGTGTATTTGTAACCAGCACACGGCAGAGTCGCAGTCAGGGCTGCACGCTCCATACCAACCCTCCTCCAAATGAACTGAAGGACTCAGCGGGCCAAATTACACCCGAGTCGCCAGGTTGGAGTAACCTTAGAATCACAGAATCACCTTGGGCACCTTCACTAGATTTTCCCCATCTGCCAACTTTGAGAAGATAATTTGTTAAATAGCCAAGTCTGTATTTCAGACTCCGTTACTCCAGACACGTGAAGAAGCGCTTAAAATGCTTGGAAACATCTCCTCCACCCACGGGGAGCTCGCAGACCCTTGGTTTTGCTGTTGACGCTCAAAGCTCCTTCCACATTCCTGGTCGAAGCATCAGTCATAATTACGGGAAAACTCAACCCGGGCCCCCGAGGAGCAAGCCAGGGCTTTGCCCGGCCGCAGCGCTGCGACTCGCCATCTGCTCTTCCCTTCCCATCACCTTCCTGTTGGGGGATGGCTGCAACCATCAAATTACAAAGTGAAAAACAATGTGGCTGATTAATAAATAAGCAAATCACCTAGAAGATGGCACACACAGGACGCGGAAGCCGTGCTTTTCCCGTCTTTCAGGGCTTGTTTGTCACTCGCGTATCCTTTGTGCTTTCGAACATCTCCCTTTGTACGTGTGCTGTCAATGATTTGCTTGAATCATAGACATTTCCAAATAACTCCATGACCCCGCACCTAATGGTAAGCTCAGAAACCAGCAGCACTTTGTAAATCATTCACAGACCAACCAGAGAACAGAGCCTTGGAAGGGACTGTTTGAACAGCTATAATATACTTAACAATATTGCAACAAAATGTTGATACTTGGAAATCAATAGGGTCTGACAGACTAAGTATAACTCTGCGGCCACAAACATGAGTTTAACTAACTTCAGGAATATTACCTAGGCTGGATGAAGACGAAAATTGGCCTTTTCCTTTATTGAGGGAAGAAAACAACAGTTTCCTGCACTGTGGTCATGTAGAGATTTCACCTCCCCGCTGCTGCGCCGCTCTCCCGATAAGGAACGCTTTAATCTCCCTGACCCAGGGAACGCCGATTCTGCCAATCCTCCGAAGGAAGCCACGACGTGCAACGTGCCTTTGTCTCGGAGGCGTGCGGAGCCCCGCACGAAGCAGCACGACGGGACGGGCACCGGAGCTGCAGCAAGGCATGAGTCAGCCTCCCCCGGCCGTAAATCTGAGCCATTGCAAAACTCCCTGCCATTTATTCCATCTGATCCTCTCCCCTGATTAATTTTGCAATGGTGTAATTTTAAAAGCACAGTTACCCTCTCTGAAGGAGGTACAGGCTCTCTCGGCCAGACTCGGAGTCGGCGTTGCCAACTCACATGATTTTTATCTCAGTCTTATGATTTTTGAGCGTTCTTCAGCTTTGGCTGCCAGAAGCGTGCGATGACATGAGAAACTCAGCTAGCTCCTCTCTTAATTTTTATTAATAGTAATTTTCTAGACTTTATGATTGTACCCTAAAGACCCAGAAATCAGAATGCGAAGGAAAAAGGAGCCAGTTTAGCCATTTTAACTGTGATTTTTAAGATTACTGTGTAATTCATGAAAACCTGACTCAAGATATTTTTCTGTTGCAGTTGGCAGCACTGTTTCCTTTTCATCCTCGCTAAACTGCCCCTTAATATTAATTTAATTTAACTGTCTAGGTTATTAAAGAGACGGGGCGTACAAACTCCCTGTGTCTGGAAGCAGAACAGCAAACTGAGTCATTTTCTTCAGGTTCTTGCAAAGGGCTTGTCGGTACAGGATGAGGAGCGAGGCCACGGGGATGGTGGGGAGGAGAAGGGAAGGAGCTCGGTCCTAACTGGAAAAGCAGAGAGAGGAAGAGAAGGTGAATCTGCGCCTCCGCAGAGCCTCCCGCAGGCAGGGCAGCCTCCGCGGCTGCTTCCTCCATGGCGAGCCGTGGGGGCTGGCGAGAAGCCCCTTCGCAGACCTTCTGCCAAGCGGGTCCCCACGCGCCCGGCCGAGTCTGCTTGTCCTCTGCTTTCCACAGGGCTGCAGCTACGGCCAGCGCAGAGGCAGGGAAATGCCATTCTTGGGGCAAAGAGGAGCCGTATTTAACCGGCTTGGAACCCGGGGGGGCAAATTATACCTATTCGTGCAGACCCCCAGCTCCCAGGCGGGGCTTCTCCTGTGCCTTTCCAGGGGCTGGGCACACGGTGGGTGCATCCACAGCATCACCGCTCTGCCAAACGCAGAGGCTTGCGAATAAATGGGGGGGTTTTAGTTCTCTTCTCGGGCATTCAGAAAGGGTTTTGCTGAGGTCCGTTGTGACCAAACGCGGCTGCTGACGGGGCCAGAATCTCTGTGTCGTTAATACAGCAGCCAAGCTCCCATAAAGGGGAGCTTTGTTAGGGACACCCAGCTTTGACCTTGAAGAGGCATATGACCGTTGGAGCCGCTGTGTTTTTCAGGGGGAGGCAGGAAAGGCACAAGTCGCCTTGTCCTCTCTAAGCAGAGCTGCTTTGACACCGGTTAGGCCATGGGGACCGTCGCTCCTAAAGGAAGCGCCTCTGCCCGAAAACATCGCGGCAGAATATTGCGTGGGTGTCTGTTCCCCGGCCGAGCTGCGGCACCGTCACTAGCTGGTGGCCACAACGGGAGTCCTGTTATACTCGGCATCTTTCTGAAAGCGTTACCTACTGAAAGCATTTAATTAACTGATAATTTTTAACCTTCGGAACAAACAAAACAGAACAAAAAGCAACTGTTTAGCTCTGATGACTTTGGATAAAACCTCAAAAACATAAGCCGGGCATCCCCCGTAGGCACCAAAGGCAAGGGGAAAGGTTGCCAGACTTTGTATTTTGCTTTCAGATACTGTGGTCTTAAAGTCAACCTCCTGCTTTCAGAGGACCTGACATCATTTTTGCACGGGAGGAGGAATTAACGGCTTATCTGGGCATTATCTTCGAGAGAAAAATCATTTAGCAGATATTAGCTATCTCTGGGTAGTAATGGGCCAGCGAAGAAAAATGTGTTTTGCTTAAGTGTTCATTACCATTGCAAGTTTCACTCGCTTTAAAACAACTTGCATATTAAGTAGCAATAATGTAAGCCTCATTAGGGGCTGCCCATATGTCTGGCAGTGAAAGGAGACACGGCTCTGGTGCTGCGAGAGGAATAAAGACTTCCAACAGTAAGCTGTTCCCAGCCTCTTCCAGAGCCATCCCACCCTGCCAAGCTCCTCTCCCAGGCGGAGGCTCCCACTTCTGCCGCGGGGCCGACCTGCAGTCGTTCCTCCCCTCCCTCAGGAATAACTGCTCACGTACCTTCCCATCTGCCAAGCGGTATCTCGCTCTGGAAGTGCAAAACAGGTTACTGGTATGTCCATTACTAGACGGGACTACCCGCAAAATAAAGTGATATTCGAGGAAGATGAGTAAATGTATCAAACCGCGGCGCGAAGGAAGCATTCCTCCCAGTGCACACGGGGAATTAGGGGCCGCGGCACTGAGCTTTGCCCCCCCGCGGAGGGGAGGGATCCGGAGGGCTAAAGCCTTATAGCCTCATGATATGGATAGTATTACTGGGAGAAGGGTTTTGACAAATTGAACGTGTAAATATGCAAACCTGCATTTGTAAATTGGCAAATGTAAATTTGCGCACAAGGATGTAGTTTTCCAAGTGTACTGAATCTTCTGGGAATGTGGGGATTTGGCGCTCTTGGAGTGAAAAAAATCAAGATTTGGTGTATTCATAGCCAGACCCAAACCAATAATGGAAGAATTTCACCCAAAACTGTAAGATGTGCTGTAGTTTTCATGCCCCTAAGAGATGAATATTGGTATTTCCTACAAACTATAATACAAAATAACTTTAATTTCTTCCAAGCATGCATTTTTATTAAGTTAGAGGGGTAAAAATTCTGACCTTGAAACACAGTCACACTAATAGTAATAAACTACAAAATACACACGATCCAGTTTATCATTATGCCTCCGTTAGATGAGATTAGCTAATCATGCAGCTTATTTCCCAAACATCTATACGCTGCTATTGTTTGTTTATGTGTTTGTAGTTCTGGCAGACAAGCCTCAAAAGGATGAAAAACATGATTAAGGATTTATTTACATTTTCTTTAAATATCAGCAGCATTATATTACGAACGACGCTTTTAATCACCTACCCAATTCTGTGTTTATAACGTTGCCCATAAATTCTTTTTTGACAGTGTTGCTGGTTTATGTGCAAATCTGCGGAGCCTGATTTAACCCTCAATAGAGTCAAGAATCGATGGCTCCTGCAGACATCTGGGCGTTCAACCAGGTCCCTCTGGTATCTTTGCAACCACCGGCGATCACAAAGGAGCAACGGAGAACTTGCAGCTTCATGATCTGAAAGGTCCCTTCCAGCCCGGGCAATTCTATGATTCCGTGATCTCAAAATCTCGAGTCTCCCGTTCCAAAGCCAGTCCGCGGCGAGGCCGAGGGGACCGCGCTCGCCCCTGCAAAGAGCATCCTCGCTGGTGGGCGGCCTTTTAGCAGCGGCTCCGCAATCGGCATACGGAGGAAGCACCTTTATCCCTGCATTTCAGACAGGCAAACTAAGGATGAAGCTGCACGGCACGCCTGAGCAGACCCATCACTTACCGCTGCCGAATGTGGGAATCCCGCTCCCTTCGCCATCGCTGTTCCTTCCTCCCCTCGCCCCCGGCTCCAGCGTCCCCCTGGCACGGCCTGTCCCCGGCAGACACCCACTGCGCCAGTCCCACACACTGATCCGGCAGAAAACCACCCATTCCTTCCCCCCGGCTGGCAAGCCTGCTGCAGTTACCTCGGACCCACACTTTTGCACCCCCGAAGCCAACTGATCGCAGAGGACTCCCGTGATATCATCACAGCGTTATGTCAAATTATCGGCATCCAAAGCCTGATTTTACCCGCACTCACGCAAACAGAGAGGGACCACACCAACACACAAAAAAGCCAGAAGTGAAGGGAGACCGAAGGCTTGAAGACCCCCCCGGGTACCGCAGAGCTGCCGCGCCGGGGGCTGACGCTCAGCACCTGGGACGCTGCCCGAGAGGGGAGGGGAAACCAAAGGCCGAGAACAAAGCAGGTCATTCAGCAGCTGTTTCAGTCCTATCTTCATTTTAACCACAGCCCCCAAGAGCTAAGAGCTGGAAAGACTTATTAGGTCATCCTAGTCAACCGCCTGCCAAAGCAGGAATACGCTCCGGAGTATTTTCTTGAGGGCTTTTATCCAGCTTATATTTAAATGATTCGAGTAATGGGGATTCCACGATCGACCAGACTTTGCTCTTTGGAAAAACACACTGCCAGCCAGCTTACGTTTCCTTCTGCTCATTTTCATGCCATTCCTCCTTGCCGTGCCTCCTTCTACCAACCTTCTCCTGCGCTTTTGGAGCAGCTTCCCTGTCCCTGCCGTGCTGCACTGGGGGCGGGACAGAGCCAGGGGAAAGGTTGACTCATGTGAAATGCAGCTTTAAGCACAAATTTATCTCCAAGATCCTGGGAATATTTGCTCCTTGGCTGCTGGCATAAAACACAGCAGTTTTGGGAATGTCCAGGGAGGTTTAAAGCACAAACTGGTGATCTTAACGAGATCCCCTGCCCTGCTGGGTGTCTCCCGTGTCGCTATTGACAGATGAATTATACCCCTCCCTCGAGCTTTTATTTAAGCCATTCAGCCTTCCTTTAAGCATCCCTCCCTTTACGGCCCTCCCGCCCGAACTGACACCCTTCCAATCTGTCCAAGGGAGCCTTTGTTCCCCGGACCCACTCCGGAGAAACGAGGCCCTCGGCAAATTGCAGACCATCCTTTCAATTATATTTCTATAGTAATGCTGGCACATTAGTTCCACTTATCCTTGGTTAATAGTTCAGCTTATATTCAAACAGCCATTAACATAAAATCAACACAGCAATTTTATATGAATTCTCATATCATTAATCCATTTAAAGTGGATACACAGTTCACACTCCAAATTCACTTAATTATTGACTTAATAACATTTAAAGAGGCCATGGTCTTTGGCTCCATTGGAATGCAATCTTGGGGGGTTTTCCCCCCTCTCTCTGCTCTTACAGCATTTCTGCAGAAGTTAGTTTTGCAAGGTTTGGGTAACGCTTGGAGGTGCGTCACCTCTGTGAGAAGCCCTCACCTAATCACAGGTTCAGTCTCACCAGGAATAACCTCACAGACCCCGTTGGGTGGCCCAGCGGGGGGGAAGAGGGGAAAAGTCCTCCGTGGGCTACATAAACTGGACCCCGTTTGCCCAAACCCCTCCGCGGGGGGCAGTCCCGAGCATCCCAGCCTGGAGCATCCGGGGGGCTCCTGTCGGCCTCCTCCGTTGCCGTGGGCTGCAGGAGGCCCTCACGTTGTCCTGCGCTGGTGGCAGCCGCCAGCCCTGCTGAGGAGGGGGAGATAATTACATCTTCCTCTGTATCTCGTGTCATTAGCTCCCTAGCTCTGGCACGGACAGTGGACAGATCATGCTAATTTCTAAGCACTACACACAAAATTAATAGTTTCATCAAAATTGCCTATAGAGAAGCTTGTTTTCCTCCATAGTGTGATTCAGTACTTCTTTTTTCTCACTCCTTCCCCATCCCTCTATTTCTCCCCTTGTCGTCATCCCTGGCGAATGGTGTTGTTTGCGCTTCAGCTGCTGTTACAGGGCAAAAGCAATCAGCAAGCAGCGGGTCTCGCATTTCACTTTGAAAAATGTCAGGTTAGGACTTGTCTGAATCCTTGCATAATTCGTGCCGCTGTTGGAGGCCTTTCCCGGGGACTCGTCTTCCTCCAGTGGCATGGGTGGGATTTGGGAGCACGAAGGAAGATCTGGGGAGGATCAGAAAAACATCCGAGCCGTGGGGAAATGTGCGCGTGGGTGACAGAGACCCCCGTCCCTTCCAGCCTCCCTGCCTGGTCCGGGCGCCTCCCCGAGGGCCGCCGGCGCCGGCAGCGGCGGGAGCTCAGCACCACGCCGTGCCCCGGCTGGAGCCCACCTCCTGTCGTGCGAGGGAGGGCTATCCGAGACCAGCCATAGGTAAGTCCATGCTGGATGTGCTGTTGGCAAAGTCCTTGAAAACTACTTGGAGCCATCCCTGTGATTGCAGTAGCCAATTTCATTACCTTAAAGCCACTCCTGTTTGCCCGGGCGACGTTGACTCGCAGTACGGACGTATCCTAAGCACCACTCGTCCTCTCCGAGACAGCAGGGCAAGCCTGGCATCCCCGCTGGCTCCCGTCCATTCGTAGCGCTGTATTGGCAGGAAGACTTCACTATAACATGCGGACTAATTGCATTAGGCTTTCTGCTGGAGAGGGGTCACCGGAGCCTGCGAGGCTGCTCTGCTTTCCCTGCCTTTCAGGGAGGCGAGCGCTCGGAGGATCGGATCAATGGAGAGGAGCCAAATTTTGTTAATGCGCTCTTGCCGCAGACATGAGTGGAAGCAGAGTCAGACGCGCAGTGCTGCAGGTTACGAGCAAATGCTTTCGTTCGGATATTGCAGTAGAGAAAAGAGAGAACATCCCAGGACAGACAATAACTGTAGCGTGCGGTTTCTTCTTTCCAGTCGGGCCTTAGGCTGTTCCCCACATCTTTACCACACTTAACACCGTTCTCTCTTAATTTAGGCATGTGGGAATTCCCAGGTTCTGTTTGCCTGGAACTGCCTTTAAAAGAACGGGCCGGTACTTGATAAAAGTAGGTGCAACTTTGCACTCATTCTATTGCTTGCTCGTTTATTGCATTGAGAATGAATGTTGTTTCCTATTTGAGATTCGAGACTTACCTGCACCAGTAAAAGCACTCCTTCTTTGTTTAATGTCTACTGATGCGTCTACTTATTTTATAAGATGACACTGTAATCCTGCTTTTACTATAAAATGCAATAAAAACAATATTGAAAGCAGTTGTAAAACTGCCCCTGAAACTCTCTGTGACATTTCACAAATACTGGCAAACATCTCCAAGCTCTTCTTAAATTTGCCACAGATTTTCTAAACACTGTGTTTATAAAACACAGTCCTCGTAAACAACAGCTTCTCTGAGCAAGGTCCAGAGCCTGGTTTCGGGCAGGACGCAGAGCAGCGCTCCCGCCGCAGGCCTTGACGTGTCCCCCGGGACCGCGGCCCCGCTTGCAATGGCTGGGGAGACGGAGCAGCCGAGCACTCGCCCGGCCCAACCTCGCACGCCGCTGCCACCTTTACGGTCCCTTCCAACCCAAACCGTTCTGTGATTCTATGATATTCCTACCCAGCGTTTTCAGGAGGGGAGAAAAAAAAAAAAAAAAAAATCAGACTTTTTGGGTAGAGCACACAACAGGTTAGAGCACAGAGCACCCCCGCAATCTGCCCGAGGGATCAGCATCAGACAAACCCCCGTGGGGACTCGGGCAGCGTGTCCCCTGGGCTGCCGGCACCGGGATGCGCTGCATCGGGCAGCCCTGCCAGCGGGGATGGTCGCCCTGCCGCTGCTCATCCTCAAACGCCCAGCCTGGGACGTGTCTGGACAAACAGGGCTGCCGAGCTCCAGCCTGGAGCCAGAAGGGACGCAGCAGCGGGAGTGGAAAATTACCTCTCTCCCACGTGTATCCATTCGCTCCGGCCACCCCGTTCCTCTCCATGCTGTACGTGAGTTAATATAAACTAACTTGGAGGGCTGCCCTGCTTTTGGGAATCACGTCATGCTTCCTGTTGGGCCCCTCGCCATCCTCATAAATACGTACTAAAAATGATGGTCGTTGTTCCCAGAATAGATCACGTCGTAATCAAATCTGGAACAATCCGGTTAAATATCTTCTCCATCTTACTGGGATTTGCTATTTGCTGTGGAGAAACACCATGAGAGGGGACAGCTTAAAGTCAAGAGACCCCAAGCGTAACACACACGCCCCATTTCAAGATGACATTTAGGGGAAAGAAAGGAATCGAGTCACTGCTGGGCTCCTCCGGGGCATCTGCCGGCCATAGCCAGCTGGTGGGACGTGCCCATGGACACCCCAACTGCACCCAGCTCCTGTACGCAGCTTCCTCGGTCCAAGGCGCTACCTGAGAAAAGCACCAAGATGCTCAGAAATACCGGAATGCTCAGAATGCTCAGAAATCTTGGAAATAAAGGTAATTCCCAGCAAGCCACATGCCTGGCATCCCATTGACTTTGGTGGGATGAGATTCAGAGTCTAGTTGTAGGCCTGGAGACCACAAGAAGGGCCAGTGACGCACCTGCAGGTCAGAGAACGCACCCCAAGGATTGTCCCTGTCTCTGGAGGGTACGCAGAGACGTTCACTCACCCCCGGGCTGCGCTTGCGCACGGCGCGTACCACAAGGAAGACGCTACAGCACAATGTGCTTTGTCTTTCTTGCAGAAACAGAACGAAGCGGAGCAATACTTCGTCTGATTTCCACGTTTGTATGAAAACAACATAATCCTGATTACTGCGTGTGCGCTTCTTGAAAGGTAGAAGGACACATCTTTTTTCAGTACAGACGAAAGGGGAAAATGAGAAAACACGTTCATACCAATCAACAAGACAGATTAGCATTTTATCCAGTGTATGTTTTAGACAGAGGAGCCTTTCTTAATGCCTCGGATTTTCCCTCTCCCCGCTTTTTACAGTTAAGATAAAGATGTCCACCCAACTATTGAGACTTTTTCTACCTGTGCTGAACCGTGACCGCCCCCCAGAAAACCCACCCAAAAGCCCATGTCTAGCCTTGCTTCCCAGAACCGAGATTTCACCCTGCTTCTACAGAATTACTTCTCTTGTAATTCAGCTCTACCTGAAATCTTTAGATCCTCTCATGGTTTTCATCTAGAGCTCTACGGTCTACGCAGTCCTGGTCATTTCTGCATAGATAAATGAGCTGCAGAAAGACTGACCTACTTCAATATAAGAAAGTCTGTGTTAATGAAAAGACGTAAAGCGGTATCCACCAAATCCTCAATAGTGCCCAGACCACTCAAATTTTATCTGTAAGACCATTTCACTGCAGCCCTGGGTCACAAGTGGACACCTTGTTTCATGGAGGATACGTTCAGATGAATTTCTGCTCCACATCAACACAAAAAACATTTCAAAATTCCTCGCAATGGAAATTCTGGAGGAAATAGTTGCTTTGGATTTATCAAAACATTTGGTTTCTGCATGAATTACTTATTTTCATTTTTGACAGTTTCTATGACAGAAGGAAAAATATAATTTGAAATTCTCCGAGGGATAATTGAAGTTTCTTGTTTTACTACTCCAGACATGGACCATTTTGACGCTGCTGTCACTTTCTTGTCTGTTCCCTCTCCTCACCCCCCCACCCCCCTGAAAAAAACAACTTGACTAAACACCACGATTTCACAAATAGTTTTGATTCTGCTGGAATTCGGTCCCTGATAGGAAGATACTCAGTGAGGACCCCTATGAGCCGCTCTGGGCTGCTGTCAGAGGTACCGCGCAATGGAGCGGCGGCAGCTGAACGGGCAGGTGTTGCTCAGCCTTGCGGTTGCAGGCGCGTGTGCTGCCCGAGCGCGGGGGTGCTGCCGGACCGCTGCCTCCCTCCCACATCTGGTTGGTTTTTTTCCCTTCCATCTCCATCAGCACAGCTCTCCTGCGTTTTCCATGTCAGAGGTGGATGTAAGGCTTGAGTCGGTCAAGCTGCAGTTCAGCAGGACCATAGAAGTGCTGGGGTTCTCAGGTGGAGAACGAGAAGTATCTGCTGTAACACGAAGCAGACGGTTCAAATTGGCCGTTTGGAGATGGGCAGAAGAAAGCTCTTTAGGAAGAAAGGCCCGTTGAACTCGTTACCTCCGTTCTGCAGGGGGGTTTCACGGAACTCACAAGCCGCCCTGGGGATTTCAATTTTTGCTGCGCATCAAGTCCGCGTTGCTGCCCATGTGGTGCGTTGCTGTAGGCTGCCACATAGTTTGCTATTGTCTCTTCCTTCCCCCAAAGCCATTGAAAATTCCTCTGCCTCATGTTTTATTTACAAGTTTTTGTGGTTTGTTGTTTTATCAGTTTGGGTGGGTGGAGGAAGCTTAGTTTTATGGATTATTTTTTTTTTTTGCAGAGAGGGGGAGAACGGCTTCTCTCACAATCTCACAGTGACGGTTTGCAACTCGTCAGGCACTATCCTGCGTTACGGAAGACAGGATCCAGGTTCCTCTGGTTTGGGTCCTCAACCGAAACAAACTTTCCTCCGAGCAGGCTGCGAGACCGAGTGCTCAACTCCGAGCACCAGAGAGAAAGCAGCCAGGGCCGCGGTTCTGGCCGCGCCGTGCTCTGCGGCTGACGGCTTGATTTCCACGGTGGCTTCTGCTGTACGCACCGGCTGAGGGCAAAGCTCCGCCGATGCCACCCAGCAGTCAACCGTGGGAGGCAGATTCCTACCCTCAGAGTACCAGGATCCAAGGAAACAGCAAATGCAAAAAGACAACACCTACACAAAAACCAAAAATTGTATGTGAAGAGCTCAGAAAATAAGGTAGCGTGCACACTGCTGCGTGCTCCGCGGGTAAGGTGGAGGCTGTGCAGTGATCACCTCCTCTCCTGGTCCAGTTCATTTTGGCAGAGCCCACAGCGTCACCTCGGCACGTGGCACATCGGGGGACAAGTCGTACCAGCCCATCTCAGAGCGATTCCTTGGGGAGCCACGCGTTGAACAGTCCTTCCTAGCCAACGCGCAGGGAAAAGCAGCTGGTTTTTCCACATCTGGGGGCCGGGAACAAGCAACGCTCAGGAGCAGAAACATTTGCCCCTTGGAGGCAGCAAGGGGAAGAGGTCTGCGGGAAGCGCTGCTGGCGCAGGTTTGCTCTAGCTGAGAAGCCACCCATATTTTTTCAGCTGCATCCAGTACAATTTCATATTTGCATTTAAATCGGCGCCCTTGGAACAGGGTGGTGCCCAGGTCTGAAAGCCAAGAGTCATTTGAAAACGTCTTTCTCTGCGAGCCAAACTGTTCTTATTTGATAGGGCCAGAAAGACGGGAAATGCTTTCCTGGGGCGTTGGAGAGAGGAGGGAGCCGCTCACCGCGAGGTATCCTGGGAGCCGGCGGCAGCCCCGCACCGCTCAGCCCTCGCACCGGCACCTCCCAGCGCGGCACTGGGCTGCGTTGGGAAGGATGAGCTGGTGCGACTCAGCCACACACACCCCTAAGGGAAATACAGCTCACGCCCAGAGAAGAATTCATTTGTCGGGATAGCTTCAGCTGGTTCTCTGAGCAAACAAGCCGTTACAGCAAAGGATGTTGCTGCTGTATAAACAAACGTGTCTCCATTAAGGCTTTTCTCCAAAATTAAAAAAACCTGGAGGTTTTTTGTGTTTCTCTGGAGAAGCAAAGTGAGGGTCAGCATTTGAGAAAACTTTTTTTTTTTTTTTCAGAAGGAAATCTATATAATCCTGATCATTTTTCACTTCATTGAAAGAAATCGTGGGTGGATACTGTTATGAAACAGTTTTAAAGAGCGGTCACAAAAACGTGGTAGAAACTGGCTATTTAGAATTAGAGAGGAAAACTCCTGTTTAAGTACGGTACAATTTTACTCGAGCAACTAAGAAAGACGGGTGATAAATATTAACTCCTACTACTATTATTTTATTATTTATAATGGTTATTACAAATATAGGACACAGATTTGAAATAGGAAATCTAGCCAATTTTTTAATTACCAGCGATAAAACGCTTTAAAGTCTGCATTAGTTGCAACCAATACAGTGCCTTTGATTCCACTAATCAATCTTAATTGATAAAACGAACGCGCTTCATCTCTGGATTTTGTTGCCAGCATGTTCTGCCACTTGCTATTACAACCCATTTGGGGAGATACCTGATGGCCATACCTGAGCACCTTCCCTTTCTGATTAACTCTCTGCTCCGAGCGCACGCGGAGGGCGCGTGTCCCGTTTCCCGTGAAGGGATGGCCCCGACAGCTGTCCCCAGCCCGGCTCTGCCGCCGCGAGGGCTCCGGCGCGGTGACACCTCTACAGCGCGGCACATCCCACCCCACCAAGAGCAAACGCCTCTTCTACCCCAGTCTCCGCCTCGGTCAAGTGTTGCACCGCGTACAAGGCCCCTTTGGTTCATCTCTTCCTCTCCATTAAAGGATCTTTGGGCGTTTTTTGACAAGGTCTCAATATATGGCTGCTTAATAGAGAGTTCTGTATGTCTTTCAATATTCTGTTTAAGTCCAGTTAATATTAATGTGCTTTTCCTCTGAAATTTGCTCTGGGTTTCAGGGTGCAATTCTCATTCTCTACAGAACCTACAGAGTTCCTCAATGAAGGGGAGGGTGGTGGAGAAACCTCCCAGAATTTGGATAATGTGAAAATTGCAACTGCATTACTCAAGTTAGAGACAAAAGAATTTATTCACCTAGAAGGGAAATATTCCCTGATACAGCAGACAGTGGAACACCTAAATTATATTTTGCATAACATTAACCATGAAAGTATAGGTTACTCAAGCAGTCGCGTAATGAGCAGTGTATTACAACCAAGTTCCTAGAGGAATACGGGCCTGGATTTGGGTTATTTGTCCCTCGGGACTTCAGTCAGAGCTCATCATGCCAACTCAGGATGCGATCTGACCCACATATGCTATGAGAGTATTACACGTGGCACCAACTGGATTTCTGAAGGCAAGGGAAACGTGTTACACAACCCCTAGAATCTATATTCATGAGAGCACGCGAGGCAGATAATACACAGAGACCAGCAATGCGGATAATTAAGAGGAAAAGGCAGCTAAGTTCTGCGAGGCAGAAAAACGGACAATCTCTCTTGCTCTGTCACTGTTTTGAAGGAGTGTTCCAGGAAAAGAAAACCCTCCTGCCGGGTTTTGGGTTACCCTAAGGACTGGGGATGTTGTCAATAGAGTGATTTGGTGAGGCTGAAGAACGATAAATCCACAAAAGGTCTTTTTGTCCCCACCACAAAATAGAAATTCAAGAAATGCTCATCCACGTAAGACACAAGCCTCGCAGCCCGCTAAGGCCAGCAATTTTTGCGAATGATTGCCATGCATGTTAACACGGCGTGAAGGCTATCTCAGAGCAAGCCACCGAACTTCCCCAGCCTCTGAGGGGAGAACTACAACCTGCAGACGATGCCTTTGTTACAGCCCACCGTCTCCGACAGAAAGTACATCTGGAGCCAACAACTGGGATTTGCTTTTACTACCAGAAACATAATTCGTCTATAACACGGTATGAATCAATGTCTATTTTCTTTTTCAAACTGACGCCTGCTAAGGTTTGTCTCCCAGAAAATGGCACTTCCAAGTTCCTGCTGCACTTAAGTTTTATCTTATATATATAGATCTTTATCTTATCTACTGCATGAGTCAAGTAGGGGAGGAGGCTTCCTTATCTTTCTTAGCCAACAGGGAAGAGCTTAATGAAAAAAATCCTGTTGTTCTTCTGTAACAATCTGCTTGCATCTCCCAGCGAGGGACGGAGATAGAGATACCCGACGGAGATACACTGATACCCATCACACGGCTACAAACATTTCTTAGATCCATATCACACATCCCAGTTACTCTAAAGAGCCCAGCCAGCATTTCACTAGGTTTTTCCTCCATCTTTGGGGCTTCTGAGCACGCAGGTATTTCTATGCTGTAATCCTTAACTGGACAGTTTCTTCGCTACCATTGAGGATTGTTACGAGGGATAAAGTTCACCGTGTTTACACGCGAGAGGTGATTCCGATTCAGACAGCAGCCTCCATGCGGCCCTGGGTGTTTCTCGGTAACTCCTCCTGCAGCCAGCTGTGATTCCAAAACATCCTCTCCACAGCAAGACCTTTACTTGGGGCATTCGTCCAATTCGGAAGTTAATATCGCTGCTGGAGATATTAATATCAGGAGAACTTGGAGACAATTTAATCTTTCCAAATAAATGCACTAATACATTTAACACCTAAAGAAGAACCACTGAAGGCCTATTCCTGCTGAAGCGCTAGGAAGTATTTGGACTTTGCTAATGTATTGCTGCAAGGGAAGGCAAGTAAGCTACCCCAGCGCGCCTTAGCTTTTATGTTTTTAAAAGTTTCACACATGGATTCGTGCAGATGTAAGTTTTTTCTTACTCTTTCTGAGTTAGGGACACGGGAGAATCAGTTCATCAGGTGTTCCAAGGGCCACAGCACATGCTGGCTTTGTTTTCCTTTATCAAAATGTAATTAAAATACCAATTCCATCTTCTTCTTGTGTCAAGTCTGTGAAAAGGAGCCATTTTCTTGCAATAAATTCCCAAAGATTTCATGACACAAGCAGCAGAGCATAGAAGTGCATAATAAATCAGTCCAAATTCTAGCTCTGTCTAAAGGGTTTATAGAAAGCTCTGTATCCGCTTCACACTCCAAAATCTGAATTATAATTAATTTCAGGAATCAACCAACCTACCCTTACTTTAAAAATGTCAAGCTGAGGAGTGCATTATGTGAGATTACAATTACAATTAATCAGAAGTGCAGGCGCGCACACACACATCTTCCTACTTAAATTCTTTGGGCAAAAGAAATATTACAGCAGCTCTGACAGATCTTTTCAAATAATACTCGCTGGTGATAAATGTTACAGTTTTGCAGCCTTGTGCCAATACCGAGCTTTTCAGCAGCAAACAGACATCGTTTGACAACTCCTGCGTTAACTCTAGCGACGCGCTGATGGCCATGACGGTTTTCTCCCGCGCTCCCTATCCCATCTGGAAAGAACTCCAGGGATGGAAGAGCCCAGCATGACAGATTATATTTAAAAAAAATTATCAACATTCATGAAACATTAATGAAACATTAAAAATAACTCTTCCTTAGGACAGTGTGGTTATTTACTCATTTTCTTGCACAGATTAAATGAGTTATTCATAAGTGCTGCTGTCTGTAGGCCCCGATGGTGCTCGCTGGTCTTTTATCTCCCTGATGAAAAGCAATGGGGCTTTCTCTGCCGGGGTCTAATACTCGTTAAAATCTGTGACTCCTGCCCAGGTTACCCGAACGTCCTCACAAAAAGCAGCTTCACGTCTGAAACAGAGCACTGATACAGAACGGCTGGAGTTGGAAGGGACCGTGAGGACCACCGAGCTCCAAGCCCCCAGGCAGGGACCACAGGCCCCCACGCACACGAGGTTCGGGGCCGCGTGGGCACCCGTCCCCTCCCCGGGCAGGGTCCTCCCGTGCCCTGCCTGGTCCCCGTCTCTGCCCTTCAGCCCCGCGCGCTGGGAGGAGGAGATCCAGGCCACCAACCCCACCCGTAGTTAACGCAAACCGCAACAGGAGCGTTGGCGAGCTCTCCCTGCCCTCCTCTGCCGCAACGCCCGGCCTTCCCCCTCCTCCTGCCCCAAATCATCTCCCCACGTGGCGAACGCACCAAGGAAAGGCGTCTCCATTCCCCTGCCTCACTTCCCGAGGCGCTAATGAAAAGGCCGGGCATATTCTCTACAAGGCAAAAGTCCCAGAAATATCATTTTGCTTCACTGTCACCTGCAAGGGGTGAGGAATAAAAATAACTGCTCCCTAATTTAATACGGACTTCAAATAAAAGCACCTCCTCTTCCATTTACCTACCCACCCAGCTATTTTTGTCCAGTTCTTGGGGAGAATTGTTACATTCTGTTGTGCCTAAAATATTTTGCTTCTTTAATCACTGCACAGGGCTTCTACCCGCAGAAAATGAGCTGAGCTGACAAGAGAAATTTATTACAGCCACCAGCCAGAGATCAAATTCTCCTCTCATCAATTATTTGGGCCACTATTGTTTCTAGCAGTTTCTCCTCTTAATAAAACTGATCACAGCTGAATGTTTGGCTGCTTCTGTAGGAAATGCCAAGACTTGTTATTTCATTATACATGTATTCTCCTTACTTGTATATTCTCCAGAAGGGTTTTACATATAAGTGATGAGCTTTGTCTGGTTGACAAAGTACGACTAAAGTACAAGCTGCAGAGCTGGAAGATAAATTCGTCCTAGCAGCGCTGCTGCGGATTTCTTATGCAACAATTAATAAAAAGCACCTTTCTTTTGCTCTTCTTCCAGAGACAGAGCTGGCAATTTGGGTTTTGGGGAGAAGAAAAAGAGTAAAGGAGAAAAAGCCTGGGCAAAGCCCATCGCCTAGTCCAGCACCGAGAGGAGGCGGCCGTGACTCCTGCCCACCCCTCCAGGCACGGGCTGACGGCACAGGACAGGCCTGTCCCTGAGAAAGCTCTTCCCTGCACTGGGAACCAAAGGCAGGGATCAAGTGATACGGACTTGGAGCCTACATTACTTTCTGCTTCTCTTGCAGGGCACAGTTAGGATGCCTTCTGCCAAAAAAAAAAAATCCCTTTGCAATTCCCACCCCACCTCTAGAGCAGCTCCAAGGGCCTGTGGGCGGGAAAGCGGGGTCAGCCCTAGCAGAGGTGAGGAGCAAAACGGGAGAGCTGAGGGTGGTACTGGTCTGGCAGGGAAGATGCAAAGCACTGACCCGGGAAGGACTGGAGAGGAAACATGGGGCAGCTTCTCTCAACTCCGGAGGGGCAGAAACCCACGCGAGGAGTGACAGCTCTGCGGTGACACGACCCCCGGGAGCTGGGGGCAAGTGCATCCCCAGCCCCTGCGCTGGGGGCTCTGGCGCAGCGCATCACACGCAGAGGGACTTCATCATCTCAAGGACCAGCCACCTCCTTTCCAAGTCCTGACGGTTGTTGGAGAGTGAAGCTGGATCTAGCTCTGGAAACACAGACGATTTGCTTGGAGGAGCCGCACTGACAGCTCCACAGAAACAGGAGATGGCGGCGGGGAGATGAGCAAGGTCTCCCTGACACTGAACTTGGCACCGGCAGAAAGGCAGCAGCGAGGGAGCTGCTGGGAACAGCCCTATTTCCATATGTTTCTTTTTGAGCGTGGCATCACCTCAGGAGGGATTAGTGAGAGAAGTCAGGGCTCTTCCCCAGGCTAACAGGAGCTCGGCATTTCATGAAAGAGACGCTGGCAGCTTTGGGGACTCTCGGCACACAGGTCCAAAGCAACGCGCCGCAGGAAAGACACTGGCTTGTCCTTGGATAAAGGCTTTAGCACATTGCGTGCTGCGCGCACAGGCGGGATGCGCCCGTTGGAGGAGAGAAAACCATGCTCCCACCTCGCCGGATGGGAAGAGAAACCGACGAAGAGGAACTGAGAGCCCATAAAAGCACTGAAACACAGAGTGTGTTCCTGACGGTTATAAAGCCTTCGCTTTGGCAGAGGCGCCGTGAGAAATCCTTGCCAGGGGTGGGCGCAGAGCAGGCTAAAGCCGCACAGCAGTAGCGGCCTGGTTGCATCTCAAGGACTTTCCTCATCCAGCCAAAAAGCATCTTTTACAGCAGTTTCCCTCACAGCATTAACGAGCCCAGCCCAAACCTAGCTGTGTGTGTTCACCCTGGAGTCCAGCTCAGCCGCCTCCACCAGAGATCACTTCAGCAGCCTCTAAAAAAATAAACAAATAACACAACGCAACAATGTTTCCATAATCCATGTTTTTCCAGCTCTTTCTGCTGTTTCTACACCGTTTACCCAAAGGCAATTGAGAAACTGTCAAAAAACGAGGTGCTATAAAACTTTTGCGCTGTGCTTGCACCCCGCAGCCAGGAGGAAGGAATTCCGTGAGAGCCGGAGCCGGGCAGGTGCCGAGGGCAGTCACCGGGACACCGGCAGAGGATCCAGCACTAACCCATTGGGGCACCTGGGTGCTGCGTTGCTCTGCCAGGGCACGCGAGCTCTCAGAAAGAACAGGACTGAGAAGTCAGGAGATGTAACATCTCTGCCACTTAGTGAACTCAAATTTTATTCCCATGAGAATCCTTTTGTGTCCCACTGGTGTTTCTGAAGACACTTCCCAGCTGGAAGTGAAGCTCCTTTAAAAACAGTGTAGGTGCGACTGCTCTGATAGTAAACACCATGAAGTGATTTAGCAAAATCACCCATGTCCCTAGTGGTGTAGCAAAAGGTTGTCTTCATCCAGGTTTCATGTATTACAGCACTCCGCACAATTATGAAAGTATCTTATTTTAGACTTCTTGTTTGTAGAACTGGATTTCACAGTTGCCTTGTGACATGAAGTGGAGAGAGATGTTGGTGTCACGTGCGTGTCCAATTCCTGACAAAGCCGTTTGGTATCTGGTTTTGAAAATACATCATTCTGCAGCCCCAATGCAGGATTTCACTGAAGGCAGTGAAAAGTCTGGCTTGAAGAAACTGTCATTCACTTGATCACCTGAATTTTCCTCCCAGATTTCCCAATCATAAAACCCTCATTCCCTCATTTTCAGCTGTGGTTCATTGGATTAGTTGTTTCAGAGGTCAAACCCCAGGACACCTCAAAGCTCCAGGTTTCTTTGCATTCTTCTGTTTCTAACCAACTAGAGAAGTAAAGGCAAAACTCGGATCTCATTCCCCCAGGACACAGAAGGTGGGTGTCCCCTTGGAGCAGGCTCACCTCGCCTGGCCGAGCACCTGCACGCACACAAGCGGTGTGAAGAACGGGCAAACTAAGCTAGAGGAAAGGCTCGTACGCATCCTCCGCCGGCTCTGGAGATACAGCCACCGAGCCGCCTTCGCCCTGACTCAGAAGACGAGCTCCAAAACCCCTGAAGTGAATGAGGTCCCACCATTCACAAGGAGACTTCTGGATCGCCCCTGTTATCTCACCCAAGTCACTTCACCTCCCCTTCATTCACTTCTCTCTTTGGAAAGTGAGAATAAAAGTATACTTCTACTTGACCGAGCTACCTTTGAGATCCCCCAGTTTGCCTCCGAGGTCTCCCAGCGGACATCGCCGGTCCGGCTTGTCGCGGTTCAATCAGTCTAGGACCAGCGTTGGCAAAGCACGTCAGAAGACCTCAACCTTGGAGGTTTAATTAGAACTTCCAGGTTCTAGCGGGAACAGAGAGCTTAATCTAGAACATGAAGAAATTGTCTTGGATCTACTATATAAACTGATTTAAGAGATAGATGAAAAATTAAATGGTATAATTACAAAGGTTAACAAACTCAAGGGAGTCATTAGACAAACTGTGAAAAGATCATCAGTTTTTAAAAAAAGAGCAGAATCAAAGATAATGGAATTCAACCGTTTCAACTCAGTTTTCCTCATTTTCCTCAGCTGAGAAAACATTGTAAGCCCAAGTCAAACAAAAGCATTAAACGGCAATTTCTACAACGTTTATCTTTGGATATTAGGTTTAAATGAGGCTTTACAAGGTAAAGGCTGGTGACTATTTAACCTGCTGTAGTGGGAAAGTATTTAAGATCTAAACTTTTTGCTATAACCTATAATTTCCTAATCCCTTAGCTCTTAGGGAGGATTTAAAATAAATTATATGAGCTTCAGTAAACAAATAAATAGACCATATAGGAAACTAAAACTGAAGCAGACTACCTGAGAAGGAAACGTACGTATCGCAAGTGAGGTTTGAGGGCGAGTTCTCAAAGTACCTTGATGAATTAAGAGCCTAATTCTCACTTATGGCAACACTTAGCAGCTCTGATAAAGGAAAGATTTTCTCCAGGAAAATTTTTAACTAAAATTACATGACAGAAGTACTTATTTTATGATTTTTATGACAACAAAAATACATGGTGCAAAAAGGCTCCTGGAGCTCCTGATAGCTTTCATTTCATTTCTCAGCACAGCGGTGAAACAGGAGAATGACGGGAAGATTATATTGCCAGGTCCCTCATTACGAACGGTGAAGGAAATAGTTGCCTTAATGCATTTGATTACACCTTAATAATTGCAGTCACCCAGTTCCCTTCTAAACACGCCAAATTCTGTAACACACAGATATCTTCGTGCCACCCACGAACTGCTGGGTCCTGACCGGTGACAAGTGGTGACAACTGGACGGAGCCTCCGGGGGGGGGTTGGGGTAACCGGAGCCGGCCCCACGCCAGGGGTGTCACCTGTCGGGACGGAGCGTCACCAATGCCGCGGGGAGACGGGGACGCATCGCGCAGCCTCCCGAGGTCCTTCGGGATAATAGGGAGCACAGGCACACGGATGAACGTGCAAGAACTGCCCTCCCAATCCCTCATCTTCCCCAGGATCTCCTCAGGGATATTCCAGAAAAAGGTTCTTTTTAATATAACAACAACACTGGTAGAGCTGGTTGTGGAAAACTCTGCACCTAAAGTGTGCCCAGATGCTGAGACAGGGCTTTCAAGCGTGCCAAGCTGTTAAAAAACTGATCTTTAATAGAAAAATAAAAATCAGTCACTGGCATGTAAGTGAAATGATCCCAAGCCTGAAACAGGCTGTGTCATGGATTTGATCTGAAGCGGTGCAGAGGACTTCACCAGCCACTCCCCTTCTCCTCCTCCTCTTCTGTTTCATGCCCCTCTCAAGCTTTCGGGTCTCTCCCGAAGGGCTGACCAGCCAAGGCCTGCAGAAATCACAGTGTGGCTCGTAAAACGCACCAGCCCTTTGTCTGCCGCCCAACAGACCCAGCCCTCGGCACCAGGACTGAGCCACACGCGCGGAGCAGGAGCGCCCGCCACCAACAGCCCCGCCTGACCACAGCTTTCTCTCCTCTGTCGCTTACTGCTGAGTAAAAGAAATCAGCAGTTTGAGAACTAAGTATTTCTTTAACACAAAACCCCATCTCAATGAAGTCACAGGCAGCTGTACTGGGACTGGGCACTCTGACGCCCTCGGATGAGAGACGGAAGGCAGAGACGCAGAGTTCCTACCACCCACCAGCCTTTCTTGTTGCCGGAAACCCTGGGAGCGTGGTCCCTGCTCCCTCCTTAGTCCCTCGCAGGTGGTTGTCTGGAGCAAGATCCCAGAGGGATGGAGACGAAGGAAGCGTGAAAATCCACAAGAAACAGGCAGTAAGGGAGACGCACGGGGAGCAGCGGTAGCTCAGCGCTGCCCTGAGACCGCTGTAAGAGGCTGATGCAGATGGGAAGGGAATAGTCTATTCTTCATGTGCGTGGTAGGTTAGACAAGAAATAATGAGATAAAATTACAGCTAGGGAAATTCAATTCGGACATCAGGAAATACTTTCTAATGGTGAAGACTGTTATGCCCTGGAACAGATAGCTCAGGGAGACTGGGGAATATATGGTGCTGGTGGTTTAAAGAGACAGATGAACAAAATGACCTCCTGAGGTCCCTTCCAAGCCCATTTTCTTTAATTTAGGTTAAATCATTTCAAATTTCTCCATAGACTCTTGCACCTGTACAACCTCCAACTTTCCAGACTTAGTGGATGTGCTCGCTTCCGAATTAACAGTGCCTTTGGGTTTTTTAAGAACAGTATGTAAACCAAGAAATAATAATTATAGTATTTTATGATACAGTTTTACCACAATTACACACTGACTACAGCTCCATTTAATCCAAGAATGTCATTAGGCGTCTAGGCTATGTGGCCTTCAATCAGCCATTTCAAATAATATCCTTCAGCTGCTCCCAAAGAGCCTTCAGAGGTTGGGAGGCATCAGCCTGTATGTAACTGCCCCCAGCACTTCAGCGGTACCTGGAAGGGCCCAGTTTGCCGTTACTCCGGGTGAGCACTTTCTGCTAGCGCGCGTTGTAAAAATTCTGGGAGAGAAGCACTTTCAGAGGGGCGATTTATTTAGCATCCCCACTTATTTTGATCTAAACCACAACTTGAAGAGTGGGCCTGAAGAGGCAATAAATGAACCCATGCAGCCCTCCGGCACGCAAGAGCCAAAGCAAGACGCCGGTGATCACCACCACTCTCATCTCGCCACCCATTGCACACACTGGCATCAGCCCAGCAAAGCACTTAAGTGCATGCTTAATTTTAAGCATGCAGGTAGTGCCATTTACGCTAATGGAGTCACTGAAGTGCTTTGCTGGATCGGGGCCAGCCCCCTCAGCATCTTGCAGTGTCAAGTACGCAGAGCGAGGGCTTCATCTAATTGCATCAGACTTTAATTGACAAAAATCAAAGTACTGCAGCATTCAGACTGAGCCCCTCTCGAAGGCAGCTATTACTACGTGGACTATTTTTACTGTCCACAGTGGGTAGGAGAGGGTCTGTTTGTGCTGTCCCAGCGCCTGAAGCGTCCCCCTGGATTTGATCGACCAGGCCTCGTCTCTGCTATAAGCCCTTTCTCAGAAACTGTCGTCTTTAAGTTTCCCATCCAACATGCTCTCATCAAAACAATTGATTGTTCACCTGCCCCAGATGATTACACCAGCCTCTCACATAATTAAGTTGTCTTTCATAGTGAGTATGATCTATCATTTGCTGTTACCTCCTCTAGACCCACGCTCAGGCTTGGGCTGTGGACTCTTTTAGAAAAGTGCTTCTACTTGTGCTTTGAAACCCTTCACGCATCTGTGGGACCACAAAAGAATTAATTGGGAGAAACACTATGGATGCTGGAGCAACTGTAGAGAGCAGATCGCATAGTGGACAAGCCTAACGTCCCCGCAACCTGAAGAACGATACTCCTTATACACCTACCTTATTATTCAACTTCCAAGCAAAGGAATAGCGTGTGTGTAACGACCCATTAACTCAGGCAGCCTCACCTCTGCGTAAGCTCCTACAACAGCAACACTGCAGTTTTGAGACGGTCCGTTTCAGCAAAAAACCCCAAATCATCTAACACAGCATGGATGTAGAATCAACTTCTCACCAGTGTATTCCTATAAACACAGTTATGAAAGGGAAAGAAATGACACATCCGGGAATTTGTCAGACTGTTGAGCTCAGTTAATGCAGTCACCGACAAAGGGTGGCTGAGGGCTCTGTTAGTAGAGCGCGGTGACAGCAGAGCACAAGCGTTCCCGCAGCGGTACGACCCCGCTCACACGCGCGAGCCCCTTGCTTCAATTGCCTTTATCCAGGCACAGACCTAGAGCAGGGCTGAGCCACAGCCCGGAATCAAGATATGGCAACCAAAACAGTAACTGGGAAAGAGGGGAAGAAGCTTCCAGAAATGCAAGTGCAGTTTGTAACAGCTTTTGTCACTGTATTTTCCCATGGTCACAGACAGAAAATAATCATCTTTCCTCCATAGCTGCTGATTAGACCAATGTCCGGAAGGCACGTTTCCCTACCAAATAGGGAAACATGAAGGAGGAGGTGGGGAGGGTCATGCAGTTGGACCTTGCGATGGCAGTATTCCTGTAGTAGCTCTGAAATGTAACCGTGCCTTCAGCAAGGCAACCACATTTTCCTGTGTCAATTTGTTCCGTTAAGAGCTCAGGAAGCAGTTTTTCACAACACCTAGAAACAAAACGTGCCCCTGAGCGTTGGCCATCCCCACAGCAGCTGAAGGAACTGAGATCCCCAGATCCGTAACATCCCAGCTCTTTATGCTCTGGCAGAACCTGTGCTGCTGGCATCCCATAACACAGACAGGGAGGCAGCAGTAGTTCAAATACAGAGGTAATATTTAGCATATTA
Organism: Alca torda; assembly: GCA_008658365.1. Lineage (NCBI taxonomy): Eukaryota > Metazoa > Chordata > Aves > Charadriiformes > Alcidae > Alca > Alca torda. Next base: position 1,372,922 of record CM018083.1, read on the forward strand.
ACACATTGAAGCTGGCATGTTTGCAAACAGGATTCAGCTTCTTGCGCAGTCTGAAGAAACCCAAGTCTGCCCTGTTTTGGAGAAGCTGAATGTCCATGTTCCCACCCACTCCAGACTCCTGTTGGAAGTAACAGTCGTGTGCAGCAACCTGGGAGATGTGAAACTTCAAAACCAACTAGAAACAGCCCTCTGTGAAGACAGACCTCACTTGTCAACAACTCTAAAGAATTTTGTCTTTTGTAATGACCTTTTAGAATTTGAGGCCTCGTATACACTTACAAAACAGGTAAGAATTAGTGATTCTTGATGGACGCGCTTAAATGCACATGAATTTGGCTACCGTAGCCATTTTGAAGCTCCAGATTGCGGGTGCACCATCCCATCTCACCGATGACACACGCAGTCACTGGGAGCCGCCTGCGATTGAGTTGTCCGTGGGGTCGGACCCCGAGTGAGTGCACGAGCTTCCCCATTGCCCTTCGCAGCTACATCCTCTGTAAGGATCACTTTCCAAGAACGCATGGGCAAGACAAATAGGAGGATAAAAAAATGATATATGATAAAAAAATATATATGATATATATATATATAAATTTAAGCAAAAGCTAATTTTAAAACGTCAACAAGAATCTCTCAGCCTTTTCTCTGATCTCATATCAAGTCCCACAGCTCTACGGTGGCTGTTTCTACCAGGGTTTTTCCCCTAAAACACACATTCTAGCTGCAAAAAAAAAAAAAAAGAAATCCAAACACTTTTTTCTCTTTTGTACCTGTCCCGCAGAAAAGGGCTTTTACTTATTAACTCAAAATGTAGCTTTTAATCGTATCTGCGCAGAACAGGGTTGAAGCTGTGATGCAATGCACAGCTTTCCTGCTAAGCATATGGTATTTGAAAGGCAAGTAGAAGGGAAAAACGACAGACAGGAAAAGGTTCAGACTTCTGTAGCCTGGGTTTTGCACCGCGTGGTAATTATACCGAAGAATTCATGACTCACTTTGGTGCACTACCGTGCGCTGCTAAATTAGAAGTTTGGCAAGGACACCAGACAAATGATGAAAGAGATAATATTGGTTTCTCCAGCATAACTCATCACTATAGCCTCATGGCGTTTCAAAGGTCTTTTTTTAGCACACTAAGAAAACAAGGTTGTTTTTTTTTAAAAACAAGAACAACTTATTGAATCAAAAATGTACTGTATGGAAGATGGCAGAAATAGGTGAAGTTTCTCTTTAAAAAGAGTCAGCCTTTGAGGAAGTTTGGTTCCCTAAAGCTTATTTCTGAGTCTACACAGGCTACCTTACACGGAGACTATTTAAAACTGTTGTGCATTAAAGCCTAAGTGTAATGTAGAGATGAAGCTCCTCCACTATATAACATTCATAAAGGAAGAAAATGTTTTCTTTACACCAGCTTACAAATGTATATTGTCAAAGTGATTTACATAAAGGCTCCCTAGTCATTTGACAGCTGCCATGAGGCCAAGCACGCTGGAAGATGTACAGGTTGGGATCGCACTTAAATTGACTCTTCGAGACAAATCCTTTTCTCCCAAGGACTGCAGTCAGGCTGGAGCTATGCAGCAGCTTGGAGTTAATCCAGTTTTGCCAGATGCAGCCAATCCTCCCTGTAATGCTGAACTAGTTATTCTGATTTGTAATGAGAAAGAACTGGTACCAGTCATAAGAAAGATGCACCAGCATTAAAAAAGTTTGTTCTGTGACCCAGAATTAACTTCTTACTGCACCCAGATACAAACCAAATAGAAGCACCCAGTTCCCCAGCAGGGATGGGATGGGAAATAACTTCTATTAGGCATTTGCCCATCTTTTCACAACAGTTACTGTAACATGCAAGCGGTCATGAAGATTTCACAGCCCGCAGCAGTCGGAGGGTTTGAACATGGAGAGAGCGCTTAAAGCGTTAGCAGAAACCCTGTCTGTGAAACTTGTCATTAACTTCAAGGCCCCCCTGCATAAACCTGGCGAACTCCCAGAAATAGTGGAGGCAATTATTAACGTTAAAGTCTCCATATGCTAAACAACCCCTGCTCTGTACGTCATGTTTTTTGTTTAAAGGCAAGCACAGAGACTGCAAACAGTTATTTTTAACTCTTTTCAGTATACAGTACATCTGTTGTGTTTTTGATTTCCATTAAAAATCAGAGCCATTTACTGATCTGGCTCTCATCCAGATTGCTGCATGGAACACACGGACTAAGCACAAAATAATGCTGTTTTATGTGCATGGGTGCATGTATTGTATTTATTGTCTGCTACGGTAATTAGAAACGCGGTTAAAAAAGTCAGGGGGGGAGCTTTGAAGGAACAGATCACCATACTTATCTTCTCATTTCCTCGAAGTCCCTGGGCTTAAAAACATTAAGGACAAGACCATGAAATCTTTCTTTATGTTTACATCCCATTGACTTTGCTTCCCTGGGAAGGGGCTCCTGAGCTGGCTGCAGCAGGGACAGACCAGGCTCCACCAGGTACCTTCAACATCGCTTTAAAGAACACACATGGAGAAAAGCCTCCAACAGTAACGAGCTACCGAACTATCCGCCAAGATGGACCTGGGCCAGCGAGCCGAGCAAATTAAAAGCTGCAATCACTTCTCTGACAATTCTGCAGCAAAACTTGTCCTGGGTTTTGCTTCCCTGGTGAAAACCAGCAGCAGATGAGCGTGCACCGACGGTCAGGGGGTTCAGACTGGCTGAGACCAGCAAAGGGAGGAAATTAAAGTGCTGCAAGGGCACCACAGAGCCTTGCCAGCAGCCTTTTACCAGCTCGCTGGAGTTAACTGGACTCTTTCTGCAGATGCCAGCAGCTTCAGGTGACATCCCAGCTCCTCGCCAGGCTCCAGTGCCTCCCCTCTGCCGAGTTCACAAAGAGTCACTCCTTCAAATAGGCGCTGAACTAGGGCCAGAGAGGTCAGCACCCCACAGCACTGCTCTTACTGCAACTTTGAGTTGAGTGGAGAAAAATACAGCGATATTCATTTGAATTTGAAAATTAATTCCAAGGTCATTGTCTTGGCAACCTTTCAGCATTTTTTTTTCCATGCCCACTTGTGCAGAGACCTATTTCTAACCAGGATCCTTATAAAATCAGCAGGCCTAGAACGCTAACAGCCAGATGTTCAGAAAAAGGTGAAATCCAAATCATGTGTTTGATTTCTGATGCGATTACACAACCTGTCCAGGAGGAGAGGAGCCGATACCCCGCGGCTTATGCGAGCGGCCCAGATGGAGCTTTGCTCGAAAGGCAATTCCTGTTGTGATTAGCAGAGGCACATCTGGCCAGCCCAGCCCCGCCACAGCCCCCAGCCCACTGCCATCGGGGACAGCCTTCAACAGGGCGAGCAACGAGGCTCGTCTGCCTTCTGTGGCAGATGCCACAGAGATGCCACCGGGTCCCCTCACCCCCAGCAGAGCAAGCGCCCACCTCACTCACCAGGCAGATCACAAAGTACAGTTGTTTCAGATGTGCAGAGTCTCAAGATTTTCCTCTTTAAGGACAATGTGATCTTCTCTCACTGTGATTTATTCCCCTGGCCTTTATACGCCAGCTGCATATGGTACTAATTTCACACCCGTTTTCGGATGATGCACTGAAATTAAATGACATGGCCATAGTCACACGGGCATGGCAGCATTAATGCCGACTCTGGGAAGCTCCTTGGTTTTTGCTCTAAATCCGGGTGTACCATTTCTTTCGTATTGTGTTACTGCTCTAGGACTGTCAGACTGACAATACCATCTTATGTTACACAACCTACAGTTCAGTTTAACTTTAGTGTCCTTGAGAGGTTAAACTTCCATGGGAAATGATTGTTGGAGAAATATGGCTTGCATATGTTTGTGCCAGAAAGATGTTTCTGCTGCTTTTCTCCACAACTGTGATCCCTGCATTTTTTTTTTTTTTTGAATCATGACTCAGAAAGACTAAATAGAAGTTCAGCTCGGGTTTCAAGAACGCAAATGTGCATATTCAGCACCCAGGGCAAGTTTTCCCCACTACCGGCATTAGCCAGACCCAGGTCGAAAGAGCAGCACTCCTGGAGGATGGGGCTGGCAGCCATCGGAGTCATCGCCTGCCCTTCCAGCGCTGGGGTCTCCAGAGCAAAGAAAAGGAAAAAAAAAAAAGATCATTTTCCACAGACCTTTCTATTGAAAGACTTCAGAAGCGACTGCCACTGCTGTGTCTCTCACCTCTCCATGCCTCCCTCCTTTTTCCTCCTCGCGTTCCTTCTCTGCCGTCTGTCTCTCGGCCCTCCTGGCTGTCAGGGGCCGGTAAGTGAAGAACTAAATTACTTCAGATGGCACTTACTGCAGGGTACAAACAGGAGCGCGTCTGCAGTCGTCACCCATCTCTTGCTGCCACTGCAGTGAAGCAACAGACGAGAAAGCGCTGCTGCATCGGAACACAGCCTCTATCAATTTAATGGCAGAGAAGAGACTACAGGGGCATACAAACTGCCAATATTTCCCTCCAGGGTAAGGCTATTTGTATTTCAGTGCCTTCCAGCATCCCTGCTCCTCCTGAACCATTTCACAGCGATGCCCATGTCTCCCTTCTGAGCATAAACCAAAATGCCAGAGCAGGTACGGAGGCGGTGCAGCTGGGTTCTCTGACGTCCTTTACGAGGGAAGCAGTTTGGGTCTGGCCGGGCTCAGGAGATCCATTGCCCATTTCACTCCCATTTCGCCACAGGTTTATAACACAAAACCAGGTGGGAAACAGAGCGATTAAGTTCTGTGACTTCTGTGCTGCCTCTGCAATGGGTTCACCCCGGAGCGTGCTTGGGCATCTGCTGTGCACCCGCAGCCGGCCCCGGCCCTCGCCTCAGGGCTCGCATCCCTCTGCCCCAGGCAATGGAGCAGCTGCACAGCAGGACCTGGTGGCCCTAATTTATATGCTGATCTCCACAGCCAGTTTTCCAGTAACAGCTACACGCCAAGAGTCTGGGAAACGGCACCCTCCTTAGTGCAGAAACTGACCCTGTGGAGTGTATCGGCAGCCCTAGTTGGTGTCTTCTTCTGCACCTCTCCGCAGGTGGCAGATGGAACAAGCCACATGTTGTCAGACCTCCACTGAAGGCTCCCCAGGGAAAGCGGCTTCCACCCCACCGTTACACACACCTGAGAGTGTACCCAAACCCAAGCACACCCTCCTGCCCTTTGCAGCCCCCCCGGCCTGGGGAACAGAGAAAGCACCATACAGCTCTGACCACCACACTGCATCCTGTGCTGTCCCCAGGAGCAGAGGTAGGAGGCACAGCCCACCTGTAATTATTATTAGAGGGAACCTATAATTATCTTCTCTGGCTTAAGGAACAATAAGGTAAATGGAAGAAGAGAAAATAGGAAGTATAAAACTAGTGTTCGTATTGGACTGTGAGCACCTACACAAGTGATACTCAAAGCTGCATCTCACGCTCTTCTTTATTCCCTTGTTTCATTACTTCTTCATGTCCTTCATTTTCAGTCCTTCTGTATAAGACATTTTGTTCTTTTGCTTCATAATTTTGTTCTTTAATTTATTTGTCCCTATTTCCTTTTGTTCTTCCTTTGATGTTTATCCTTTTAATGTTTCTTTCCAAAACCCTTTTTTTTGTTTTAAACCCTACCAGTTTCAATGCGCTGTCTTTGAAGCATTTTCAGATTTGCTACTTCTTCACTCTTCATGCAATTTTTATTTTTCTTGCTGGCTTATTTGTTATGTGCTTTGGCACAGAAGCAATCAGATACTGGGAACCTTATTGCATCACTCCACATCTTTAACTAAATACAAATATTAAGGTTAATTTTCACTTTATTACCACTAGCACTTGACTTACCTACCTCATTTCCATTTGTAGACTGGAATTCTAAAGTGGACTTTATGGATAAAAAGCAAAAAACCTTGCTGGCCTTACATCATATGAATGTCTTCAATAATTTAAGTGTGGGCCTTGCAGAACCTCATTGGGCAAAGCGTCGCCCATCACTGAGCTGCTCACACTGGTCTCACGCACAAGGTCTCCACCACGAGCTGAGCAGGACCTCTGCTCCCAGTGGTGTTGTGATGCCCAAGGGCTTCACCAGCCTTTCAGTTCAATCTGTTCAGCCCTCGAACACCAAGCTGCAGATCCGTGATCAGAGCTTCTGTTGGCTCCAGCAAGCAATGAGGACAGCCAGGTTTTGCTGCCAGCTCAAGCTGAGGGAACCTGATCCGACTGCAACAGCCTCTTCCTCCTCACTTCAAGGCAAGGAGCTCCAGGGGCACAGCGCTGCCTCTGTGGGGATCTCAAGTATTAGCCCGTTTTCAGAGTTTTCTGGCTACTTCAGTGCTGGAAGGAGCAACAACTATGCAAGAGGCAGAGAAGTCCAGTCCCCGTGCCCTGACTAACCTTGACAGAAGGGCACGGTCTATATTTGAACACAGCTGGAAAGGAGAGGGAGCTGCATACCTCCACACAGCAAAACGTGAGCACAGCAGATCTCTGCAGCCACCTACTACAACCCCCTTACGCTCTTGAAACTATTAACTCCAGTAGACATAGCAGATATGCCATTTGAAGAAGAATCCGTATTTATATGAGTCACCACATCAGCATTCATACGTACGACAGCCTTGTCTAAGGGGCCCCAGCCGAGGTGGGGGCCGCACAAGCCCTGCTCCAGCCAGCGGTGCTTGCGTTTCTGAAATATTTTACAAGACAACAGCTACTGCACAGGCTTGCACCTATTCTGCATGTTTTCCTATGAGAAAGGACAAAAATCGGAGCAGACAGCCATGTACAGAACACTAATCTAAAAGATAATAGGAAAAGCTTTGCAAGGAGAGAATTCAATTCACTTCATAACAAGAAAAATGTTCATTTCTCACAGTGACACCCAGAGCGGTCAACGGTCGGCTCCTGCAGGCTCAGCTCTGTACACAAGGGTCACGATATTTTGTCAGCAAAGAAAACAAAGGTGCTGAGATGGGCTAGTCAATAATTGACCGAGCCTCGTTACTCACTGCAATCTCTACCTTGTCACCATGTCCCCATCTCAAAGTTTCAGTTAAAACCAGTGAATCGCTTCACTGAAAAGGACTTCTTGCCTTGAAAAAAAAAAAAAGAACTCGCCATCACTGACAACAACAACAAAGACTTCCTATCTGGTTTTGTCAAAAGTCACTCAGCAGTTAGGTCCATTTACACTGTGACTTCTATCAGCTGTGAAGAACACAGAACAAAGCACACACTAATATTCACTCCTTTGGTTTCAAAAATTTCCATGGAAACCTTTTTTTTTTCCTTCTTTTTAAGTTACCTCAATCTTCAAAGCAGCGGAGAAGGAAAAAGCCTGCACTGCAAACCACTTTTGCTTTGCATGCCTGACATCGGTGCTTGCAGCCCACCCGAGAGTTATAACCTTGACACGTTTCTTGGCGACTGCCCAAAGTTTTTATCTTCCAGCAGAGAAGGTAAGCGAGCAACTGCTTTCACCACTGGATTACAGGCACTGTGCGTATCTCATCCCCATCCTCCTCCGAACCCGCGTTCCACCCGAGGACACCACGCTCTTGCTGTAGGCACTGTACAAACACAGAATAAAGGATGGGCCCTGCCTCAAAGCATCCCCCCTCTGAAAAGACAGAGCAGATAAATCAAGTCTTATTACTCCAGCCTACACGTGGAAATCCGCGTTGGTCTCTCTCAACTCAGTGACAACCCCCAAAGGCAATTAGGTCTGACTTGCAAGGGAGTCTGTGGCAATTACGCTTCCAGCTCGGGTCCCTACACTGCCTCAAGTGTTTGAGCCCACCCCTTGAAGAAGCTCAAGACCTGACAAGAAATAAGAGAGCCAGAAAACAAACCTGCCCCCAGCACCCTGACCCACTTCCATGCTCATAGATCATCCCTCCCTCCTAACGGCACGGCTGCTTTACCACGAGAGCGACACACATCCTCCCACCTTCCACAGCAAATGCAAAATAACCCCAGTCACGCGCCAGAGTTTACTATTGAACATACCAATAGAACCACCCAAGCAAGTGAGACAGTGGGAAAAAACCCTCAGGGAAACAAAGACAAATTTAGAACCAAAAGAGTGGAAGTCACCGACAGCAACACAAAACAGTTCCAGGAAACCCCATCCTGCTGATGGGGAGGGAGGGAGGGACACCGAGACCCTCACCACCGCCCTGGGCGAGCCACCAGCAGGGTCCCCACAGCTCCATCGGGGACAGGCCACCTCGGCTCAGGCTGGAACGGTTCCGTTCACATCAAGGGTGTGCAGCAGGGACTGCGCCGGCCGGGATCCGCAGGGCCACAGCAGCACCGGGAAAACCACGGGGCAAGCAGCAGTTCATCAGAAAGGAATCTCACACCAAGCCATTAAATTTTTAAAAATACACATACTTGTTAGGGACTAGGAACACAGAGAGGATACATTTTTAAGTTTAAATTTTCACAAAATTATGTTTTCACTATGACCTACTGAGCAACAATCCATGAGGTGGAAAAGCAAAAGGAAGCTGGAAGCTCAAGCGCCCTTTGTAAGCACCTGCCTCTCCACGCTTCTCTGAGCCTGCAGTGAGCTTTATGGCAAGGCTTGGTTAGACAAAAATATCATCAGCTGTTGGGAACAGAGGGATTTAAATTTTCTTTAAGTGACAACTATTGTACAGGAATCCTCCATGGTCAGAGTTTTCAGTGTCTTTAATCCGAAATCACCAGAAGCGGATCTGAGATTGGTCCAAACAGTGCTCAGGAAAACACTTTAAGGACAGGGTGTGGGGAAACGAGGAGGTGCAAGGGGGGGGTCTCCCAAGCCCTTCTCTCCTTATAGACACCCCGAGGACACAACTATGTTTGTGGGGTTTTGTGAGTCCGGACTCACCTGAAGTCCCGGTGCTTCAGACCTTCCTATATAGAACATGCTTAAGAGTTTGAGTTCCTTCTGGGGTTAAAGTCAGGGGTATGACTTATTCTCCAAAGAAGTGAGACCTAAAATACCATCATTTTCTCTCTCCTGTGGTGCCTTTTATTAAGAGATCTCAAAATGCTCTGGGGTATCCTTCCTCCCAGATGAGGAAACAGCACTGAAGCAGCCTCCCAGCATGGCACAGCCAGGGAGCATCCAAGCTGGGGAGAGCCCTGGTGTCTCCTGGGGGCACAGCCGTTCGCCGCCTGCTAGGTTACACTGCCTAGTTGTGAGATGCTCCCATGAGGGTTTTTTTTATTAGTATTTTAATTCCTATTTCAGGCTGTGGCATGCTTAAAATGTCTTTGTGGTTTGCTCTTACTTCCTCAATTTTTTTTTTTTAAATTATCTGATTGAAAATTTAGCCAGCCAAGAGGAAAAAAAGCTCAAGAAGTCAAAACATCCATACAAATCAAAATTAGAAAGCAACAAAAAGAGAATTCCCAGAAGAGCTTCTTCAGTATGCAATTAAGCTGTTCATGTGTGCATCCATTCATGTCTCCGCACACACCCGGTGCTCTGTGCACGACTGCCCACTGCAGCGTGAAGCCTCCTGCGTGCGTGTGGAACTACAGCGTGTTTAAGCATCAGGACACATTTTCTCCAGGCATAAATCATGCAGCTCCATCAATTACAATGAATCTGCAAAGTGATTTTGTGTGTAATTTAGCAAGCCATGTTTTATACACTTTAAAAAGATTCATGCACTATCACCTGAACTCAGGAAGTCCACAAGGAATCCAGGTTATTTGATCACAATTCTTTTTAAAGGAATCAGTTATTATAGGAAGATGAAATTATGATAACTCAAGTAGCACATGCTCTTATGTCATGCACATCAAGATAATTTGTTTAGACTTAGTTTAAATAATCACTTTTAGATAAGAACACAACCTCCTAACAGCTAATTTTCTTTATGACATCCTACCACTTAAGAAGGCAATTTTCCAGCCCTGTGTAACGTCGCTATATGCAAGATTCCTACTCCGCTTGAATGACTAAAGCAAATGCGATCCCTCCACAGGCCAATCCCATGGCTCCAGCAACAACAATGACAGGGTTTGTTCTTGCATTGCCAGGCGGTTCTTTGTTCCCGCCAATGGAAGAATTGAGCACTGTGGTCCAGATCCTCAGCTGATATAATTAGATGGCATTTCATTGCCATCGAGGCCAGCTGATACCAGCTGAGGAGCTCACCCTTGATCTGCAGCAGCAACAGCTGAGGAGTAATAAACAGGCAGGGAAAAGCCTTCTCTTTCATTGCCTTAATAGAATAATGAGTTCTCTGCTCTCACCAGGTTTCTCGAGCAATCCCTGGGCTTTTGGATCACCCAGAATGTTGTGCCCCAAATGAAAGACTGGAAGACTCAAAGCAAAAGGCTGAAGCTGGAAGCTTTGGCTTCGCAGGATCAGTTGAGGCTGGCGACGCGTTTCTAGGCTGAGCTGCCCTTTGCCCGGCAGCGATGGTGTGACAGTACCAGCCAGCTCTGCTGGTGACAGGGGAAGCCGACCACAGGTCCCTCCTGTCACCACTGCATAGCTCAGGCTTGCAGCTGAGGCCCCTCCAGTCAACCTTAGCAAGACCTCTACAGGCAGGAATGGCTGGGCACACCAGCTCTTTGGTTTGGGGGAGGAGATTTGGTCAAAATTCAATCAAAAAATATCACACAGCTAACAAAATCCTGGGCTGGAAGGTAACCAAGACAACTTTGGTTTGCCTTTTTTTTTAAAAAACATATATTAACACACCGCTTTAAGCAGGTATCGCTGATCCTTCATACACCAACAAGAAGCTGACTATGAAGCCAAGCTTATAGAACTGCCTTCTGTTCAGTGCCAAGCACATTCCTTCGCAATAAAGGTGGTTTTCGGAGTGTGGGAGGTTCCCATGCAGTACCCATCAGGTGGCCGGCGAGATCTGTGTTTAAGGCAAAGCAGCAATAAATTGGGTCAGCACATGAATCTTCGCAGAGGGAGGAAAGGGGAGAGCAGGGCACGCCGGGCCGCACCGCCGCAGGGCCAGGCAAGGCACGCGGTGCCCTCGGGACTTCTAGCATCAGAGAGCGCGCTCCTCAGAAAGGAAAATCCATTTTTCCATTAGAAGTAACAATAAAAATATTATGTTGATTGAAAGTGTGCAATCAGGCCTGACTTACGGTTTGCCCTCCTGCATTCAGGCTTTCCATCAGAAGGCTGTAAACCGTTATAACAGAAAATAATAGCTGGGTATGTTTACTCACCCAAAACCGTGCTTCATTTATTTACCTGAATACATTATCACGTACGCTGACCATTGTCGCTGCTCAGCAAGGCAAGTAGACAAAAATGGGGAAAATAAACATCTACACAGATTTCACCAGCAGATAAGCTATTAATTCACACACAGAACAATGAAGAAATGCCAGGACATACGACAATAACCACTCCTGAATTCTTGATTGCATTATTAAATAAAAGCAAAGGTAGAACATGCAAAAAAGAGTGCTTAGTGTTAGTTCACAGTATCAAATTAAAAAGCCTGTTAGATCCAAAGCAATCTTGGCTTGTGATTGCAGTAATTCAATATGAAATTTCCAATAACATTCAAATACTTCCAAGAAAACAGAGGAAAGATATTTTAATTCAGGGGCCAAAGAAGAAAATAAAGAGTTGATGTAAGGGACTTGATTTCAGTGAAATCACTGAAATGAGCTGTACGCAATAACTTATTCATGTCAAAATATTCCATTAAGAACTTATTATTCCCTTGTTTACATAATGCTAGCAATTACAGGGGTAACGCTGGTCCAACACACAGCACAGCAGAAATTAAAAGCTGTTGGCCATGTACTGGAATTCCATATGAAGACAGAGTTTAGATAAGGAGAAATATTTACATTTTTCTTACTGAGCCCAAGACCTTGGAAAGTAAAATAATAAACAACTAACTTCTGAAACTACCCAAATGAGGCATTATCACAGAGACCCCACGGCTCTCTGCACACCAGTTCTGCGGTTAAAAGCTTGTGCTAAGAGAGAGCTGAACGACAGTCAGCTGTTACCAACATTTTTCTTCTCCCATCAGCCCCACATCTTGAAGGCAAGCATTTGAATTCCAGCTGGCTGGACACACATCCCCATTTCCACCCATTCCTTACTGGGGGTGGGCCACACAGCCCGGGGCCCAGCACAAGAGCTCTCCTGCACCAGGCTCACCCTGCCCAGAGCCAGCAAGAGGTTGTGCTGGGAAGCTGCTCCAGCCTTGGCAGCCCTTAGATCTGGTCCCTGAGCCTGCCTACCCTGCCTGCTCCTGATTCTGGACCTGCTGCCCAATTTCCAGGCTACCCTGGCCTGCAGCTCCTGATTTATCTCAATGGCTTCAGACACCTACAGTCTGTGGCTTCCTGACCACAAGCCACCTCAGCCCTCCCAACCCAGCAGATATTCAGGTTTCCCACTTCCAGCCGGCCCAAGCCCCAGGCTCCCTGCCAGCCCATGGGGCCACCAACAGGAATGCAAACGCAAGAACGTCACTTACTCTGTGGTCCCAAACAGATGATTAAAGAGGCAGGAGGAGCCCCTTCACTCACACTCAGGGCACAGCAGCTCCAAAACAAGAGCGGGGGTGCATTCTTGCACCTACTCATGGGAAAAATCAACGGGAAAGCAGGGAGGCTGGTATCCTCCTTGTGCTGAGATGAGCTAGAGATGGAGCCCACGCAGGAGGGGGAAAGCTAAACATGTCTTGGCTTCATTCCCTTGCTTCACCCATCAGCACAGCTCAGAGGCACAGAGGGGCTGTAAGACACTGCTGGTGCTGATCGCTAACAGACATCTCCAGGATGGAGGAAGAAAGGCTCAGGAAACAGAGAATTACACATTGCCCCTTCGTCCAAAGCAAAGCCGCAAGCTCGCTCTCTGCTAGTGTTTGCCACAGAGACAGTGCATCTTATTTCACAGATGACCACATCGATGGGCAAAGGCATTTGTAGATACTGAAGTTGAGAAGCAAAGAATTATCTGATGTTGTTTTCCTTTAAAACTTCCTTTATTGCATTGAATAAGACGACAAAAGAAAAAAATCTGATTCAAGTAACAGCATCTGCTCATCCCTGCTGGGAAAGACTGAAGCCTGAAAGATATCAGGCAATTTAAGGAAAAACATACCTGCAGACTGTCAACAGGAACAGAGGACTTCACACTGAAGGCAGCCCAAATTAACCAGTTTGTATGATATTTCCCAAGACTTTGAGGGCGCTGGGACCAGAGCTGAGAGACATCCTCTGCTCCATGCAAGAACAGCACCAGTTCAAGTGACACAGAGCGGGTAGAAGGGAGGATCCCAGCAGGAGCTGCCCACATCTGGGTTACCATCACTCTTCATCCTAAATCACAGGAGGATGAGGGGTACTTGAGAACAGTGCATTGAAGGACCCCATGGGTCTTTTTTTTTTTAAATCAGACTTGCTAAAAGCAGATGTTACTGCCTATTTAGCAAGCCGGGGTGAGGGACTTACCCTTGATGGGCACCTCAAAGCAGGTAGCTGGAGGCCAGTAGAGCCCTAACTCCACGTCATCACAGCAGGTTCTCCAGCTGGGGACACGTGCTGTTTCAACACCTTGACTTCACCAGCATACAGGTGCTATTTGCACTACAGAAAAGCTCCCCTAAAGTAGCCAGTATAATCTTTCAAACACAAGACGCAATTCTTCCAAATCCCACAGAAAAGAAGGAAAATGAGGGAAGACATCTCTCCAACAACATCTCTGGGGAACTTTGCTCCTAGCACAACTTGTCCACAAAGGTCAGTTACAGAGGGCAACAGGGTACATCCCCCAGTCTCCCACCTCCAGACAAAACCCAAACATTTGAAAGGCTCGAGCAACAAAAAGAGCTCATGGAAGAGAGTCAGGGAGATTCAGTTCACAGGCAGGCACAGTTTAGACAAAACCACCCTTAACTGGATAGCCAAAATGCACCAAACGTCATACTGATGGGAACCAAAAAAATGCGGTTTCAAGGAATCAGTTACTTCTTCATGCTACTGCTATTTCACCTTTTAAAAGCCATGTAATTCATTACATTTAGTTGCTTACACTACATTTCAAAGCCAATCCCACTTTCATTAGACAACTCTTGCATGTGGAGTTACGGCATGTTCGACACAATGTTCTGTCACTGAAGCAGTAGGTACATTCACACAACTTTAACTTAAAGAACACATTTAAGTAGCTTTCAACTTCCTCACCATCATACCTATTAAGGCTCACCCCCCCATGGCCTTCAGCTTTAGCAGGTCAGACACCAAGAAAAAAACAACCCTGTAGCTACAAGCTGTAAGCTACAAATGCAGCTGTGGCACACTAAAACAGATAATGCCTCATATCACCTACCTTTACACGTGTGCCACAAGCAGCTCACTTGGAACCCCTTAAAAAAGCCACAGCAAAGGGAACAGAAGTGATACCCAGGGAACTGCATACTCCACACTCACCCCTCCTGGAGCTCCAGCCACTCTCCAGCTCCAGCCACCCCCTGGAGCACAGACTCCAGCTCCCACCTGCCTCCTTTTGTCTCCTCGGCCTTGATGGCTAATCCAGCCCAGCTGATGCCCCGAGAGACAGCACCAGAAGCTCAGCAGAAGAAAGGCTGCAGCCACAGACAGGCAATAAAAAAGGCATCCAAAGCCAAACGGATAGTCTTCCATGTGCCATTGGCACTCCACCCTGTCACATACCATCTCCCCTTCCAGCACTGGTGGGTTCCCCAGCTGAACCAAAACTGCGAGGCTCTTCCTGATGGACCTAAAATGCTGACTTGCTAACCTAGTTAAATTAAGCTGAAGTTTAGCTCACTGCATAGAGAGATAGTTTACTTATGAAGCGAACTCAATTTCCCACACAGAACCATGCAGACCTGCTGCTGAGCAGTGGTGGGAGGCAACGGCAGACGAGGAGCTGGAGCTCCTGTCCTCACAGCCAACTTACCAGACGTCCTTTGACTGAACTGATCTTGCTGAAAAAGCAGAAAGAGATGGAAAGCCTGGCTCCATAGCAAAACGTTTTGCTATGACTAAATACCCCTGAACTTGAAGGATCCAGGGTGACACAATGGCTTCCGTGGGAATCAAAGTGCTGCATCTACAGTCAGCTGGACCTCTGGAGGCGGGCACTAAGAGGTCCCCTGAGGGCGGCAAGTCTTGTTCCTCCACAAAGGTGCAGAGCAGTCCATAGGATCATGGCCCTGTCAGCTCTTTTATTTTCATCAATCTTTTTTTCCCATTGGAAAAGCAGTGACCTCCCTTGTGCAAAACATGGTGACACTGTAACACGGCATGGATGTGCTTCAGGGGAGTGCAGAGCACATGGCCCTGCAGAAGCGCCCAGCAAGGGAACAGTGCCGGATGGAACCTAGGGGAAAAGGTACTTTTTTGGGGAAGCAAATACTTTAATGTTGCTTAATCCAGGGAAAAATGGGCCAGCACCATCCCCATTGAGATGACTCTGTGGAAAGGTGGTGGTGGTGGTAGGCAGAATCACAGAATTATAGACTCCCCGGTTGGAAGGGACCTCAAGGATCAGCTGGTCCAACCTTTCCTTGCAAAAGCACGGTCTGGACAAGACGGCCCAGCACCCTGTCCAGCCGAATCTTAAAAGTGTCCAGTGCTGGGGAATCCACCGCTTCCCTGGGGAGATTATTCCAATGGCTGATGGTTCTCACTGTGAAAAATTTTCCTCTTGTGTCCAATAGGAATTTCCCCAGCAGTAACTTGTACCCATCACCCCTCATCTTTTCTGTGTGACTCCTTGTAAAAGGGGAGTTTCCATCTTCTTTGTAGCCACACTTTAAATACCGGAACATGGTGATAAGGTTTCCCTGAAGCCTTCTTTTCTCAAGCCTGAACAACCGCGATTCTCTCAGCCTTTCCTCACACGGCAGCCTTCCCTGGCCTTGGACCACCTCAGCACGTTGCCCATCTCGCTCCTGCTGCAGCCCCGCTCCAGGGCTGCCTGAGCCCCGCTGAGGATCAGGGACCCCCTGCCCGGAGACAAAATCAGCAGCCCAGAGCATCCCTGCCTCGTCGCCTGAAGACCATTGGGGTGGCTTGTCCCTTCCTCCAGACCGCCCTCAACCTTAGACCCCAGCCCCTGGACCACCAGCTGCATTAGCCATTAGGCCACCCCGCCGCAGAGCCGCCTGCGCAGCCAAGGGCAGCAGAAGGGAGGGCAGATTACCCCCCAGCACACTCCCGGATTATCACAGCCCACAGGATCTCGGATTAAAACCAAAGCCTGTTCCTCAGGAGGAAGCGGAGCACACAGCTCTCCCTCCTGACCTTGCTCCAGCTGGGGCTGGGGGCGAGGGGCGGCCGGTGGCCGGTGGCCAGCTGCTTCCCAGCCGGGCACACGAATGACAGGGCAGAATCGCTGCTCCCAGCCTGGCACACCGGCCGCGCTCAGGCCTTGCAACGCTATTAGCGCAGATTCCCCTCTCCGCTGCCACTTCATTTTTTTTTTTTTCTTTTTTTATTTTGCAAACCTTTGTGGAACAGACGCCCTCTCCTTGCCCCAGTTGGAGCTGCAGTAGAATGAAAAGAGGGGTGGGAAGGAGGGAGGGAAGAGAGGAGGGGAAAAAAAAACGCTTTTGGTTGAGGTTTTCCTGTTACTATCACTGTAGCGTTTATTTAGCCAATCTCCTAACTATGACGTGAGGAAGGCAGGAATCATGGCTCGCTCATAATATTTAACACACCCACTGAAAGCTGGAGCTGCAGAGCTACTAGTCCAACCAGTCTCCCGAATTCAGCGTAGCTGAAAGAGGTTTTCACTCTGCACCTGCCAAAGATCTCTCCCCCCTCTCCCCTGCTCCCCCCCCCCCTCCTCCTTCCTCTCTCCCTCTAAAAGGCAGATCTGTAAGACTCAGCAGAGATCAAAGACAGGACCTCTTTGCTAAAAAGAACCTCTACTGATTTATATTAGTTTCTTTCCTCTAATCCTTCTCCCCCCCCCTCCTTTTTTTTTCTGTGCCGTATTTAACCTTTATGTTGCAGTTGTGCCATCAGACAGTTTTGCAGCCAAAAAAAACCCAAGCCAAGCCAAAGCGAAAGCCCAGCTCGGATACAGCAGCCACCCAGACTTGATCTCAGTTGAACGTATTAATCTCTCGCAAGCACTGGACGCTATGGATGAAGAAACTGCAACCGCTCCAAGAAAATGATTTTCCAGCCCATGTTCTCGAGCGGCCTGAGAGAAGCGAGGGAGCGCGAGCGGGCGCGGAGCTTCTGCTGCATCACTGTCCAGACCCGAAGGAAGGGAGTCAGCGTTTCCAGCACGGCCAAATATTGTGGATGATTTTTTTTTCTTCTGTCGCCTTTCCGTACAGGTTTTCCTAATATTATTCTTCCCCCCCTCCCTCCTCCTCCCCGTATTTTTTTTGCGCTTTTTTGGTTTTTCATTTTATTTAATCAGAGCTTGCCTCTGATGCCGGTTTCTCTTCAAGAACCCGCTTTCCCTGTTTGTTGTGATCCCTGCAATAAAAGCAGAGAGAAGCCGTGAGCAGATGGCTTTATACATTGCCGTGCCGCCGGCGTTGTTTTCCTATTGATTTTAAAGGCTCGGTCCGGTGCTCTTTTTTTTTTTTTTCCCCCCCTTTTTTAAATTTTTTTTTTTTTCCCTCCCCCTCCTGAGTTCTTGATGGTACTGAGGCATGAGGACCTATTGTTTCTAGCCCGTGTGTTTCTCGGCGCCTATGGAGATAACTTTACGGACTTGACCGCCCGCTGCCCGCCGCGGAGGCAGAGCGCCGAGCCCCCGGGGGGGGGCAGCCAGACCCCCGCCCGCCCCCTGCCCCGCTGACCGCCCGCCCCGGCCATGAAAATGCTGCTGGTCCGCAAGTTCCGGGTGCTCATCCTGATGGTCTTCCTCGTCGCCTGCACCATGCACATCATGATCGACCTGCTGCCGCGGCTGGAGCGGCGGGGGCCGCCCGCCCCCCGCCCGGGCTGCTCCTGCCCGCCGCCCGCCGCCGCGCCGCCGCGCTCGGCGCCGCGCTGGCCGGGCAAGCACACCCTGCGCATCCTGCAGGACTTCAGCGCCGAGCCGGCCTCCAACCTCTCCTCCCAGTCGCGGGAGGCGGCGGAGCGGGCGGCGGGCGGCGGCGGCGGCGGCGGCGGGGGGGACGGCGGCGGCGGGGGGGCGGCGGCGGGACGGGGGAGGCGGCTGATCACCCCCGGGCCACCGCGCCCGCCGCCCCCCGCCGCCGCCGCCCCGCTGGCCGCCCTTTTCCAGCACCCGCTCTACCGCGCCGCACGGCCACCGCTGGCCGACGGCGACCGGCTCTTCAATGTCAACAGCGACATCAGGTTCAACCCCCGGGCGGCCGAGCAGCCCGAGTGGTGAGTGACGGGGGGGGACACACGGGGACACGGCCCGGGGTGGCCCCGGGGGCGGGGGGAGATGGGGACCCGGCCCGATGTCGCCCTGGTGTGGGGGGGAGACGGGGGCCCGTTGTGGCCCCGGTGTGGGACACACGGGGACCCGGCCCGGTGTGCCTCCGGTGGGGGAGGCCCGGGGACTCGGCCCGATGTGGCCCTGGGGGGGGGGGAACACAGGAAACGGGGACCCGTCGTGGTGTGGCCCCCGGGGAGCGTGGGGGGGGTGGAAACGTGGCACCCCGGGTCGCTGCCTTCCGTCTTCCGTCTGGTAACGTGGGTTTCCCCCCGGGAACGGGTGTCACAGCTGGCTTGGGACTGGCAGAGGGTGAAACCCAGCGATTGGGTGTCACCGGGGAAAAGAGGAATCGGGGACACAGGTCTGGCTGGTTGTGTTCCTTCAAAAAAAATTCAAAAAAAGCCATGAAATACAGAATAAGCACAGGAGGGCGAGAAGGCTGGAGTCCCGAGGGCAAATGTCCCCTCTCTGGCCGCAGCCAGAGGCAGATGCCACCAGAAGAGGGGTGCCCGAGGTGGCCAGCGCTGGCGAGCCCCCCACACCCCCTGCCCACCACAGGGCGCAGGGGCCGAGCAGGCACCCAGTTAGGTGTTAACTTCCCTCAAAAGCAGGGTCTGGTGTCCCAGGGGCGTTCATCCCGGCAGGGATTTCTGCTGTTGGGATCTGCGCTGGGCTGCGTTTGTCACCCTCAATTAATCCCCGCACCCTCGCACCTCTGCGGCCATTGGAGCAGCAGTTGCCCCTGCGAATCCTCTGCCCTCGCCGCTTGTACGAAATACTGAGAAATTGCACTGCCTGAAAAATCAAAAGGCTTGTCTAATCCAACAGCACCCTCTTCCCAACACTGACACTGTGATGTTTGAACAGCTGCATTGTACCGAGCAAGGGCTCTGTCGAGCCGCAGAGCTGCCAGCGTGATGTAAACCTCTAGAAAGAGGGGATAAATATTTCTGATTTCCACCCCTCGAGCATGTGAATTGTCCAGGCCCCTTCCATCTAACAGTCAGAACTGTTGAGTGAGATAATCTGAAAAAGTTCAGTTTCTCTGAGATGAAAAAAAAGAGGGAAAAAAAAAAAAAGGAGTCACAAATGTGTGGACATGTGGAGGTGACTAAAAGCACGGAGGACTTTGGGACTGAAGATCTGTGACAGTGTATTCAGTAGGTGAAGAGTGAAATCATCACCGATGCCCACAGTGCAGCTGCCTCTTGTAGGTATTTTCCTGAGTGGCTGCAGCCAAAGTTCACCGAGCTAACATGAAATTTAGCAGTTAAACATCATTTTAACAATTTTTCTATTATCCTACTGCTAGAGAAAAGGCAAACGCACCCAGAGCGAGTCTTCAGCAGCCAGTTCAGTCTGACCCAGGTTCTTCTCATCCTCTCAATTTAAACCCGAGAGTGGGACATTTGGCACAGGGGACAGGGGACTGCTGGGCTCCCAGCCCCAGGACCCCGTAGATGAAGGTGCAGGGTGATGCTGTCCCTTGGGTCAAAGACAAAATCCAGCCTAAAAACCACATAAAGCGTGCAGCTGGTGGTTCTGCTCTGTAAGGGCCCCTGCTGACACTTGCAGATGTCACGCTGAGTTTGGCTCCCGACTTCCAGGGGCTTCAAATCCAGCGTGACAAGTGGAGGGGGGAATACGGCTCCCCTGGGCCCAGGTGGGCACGGGGACAAGTGGGAAGTTCTCCCTCTGTCCTGCCTCTCCACGGTGTCACATTCTGAAGCCCCTGTGTCTTGATGCCTATTACAAACTGTGCCCTTATTTATTCTATTTATTCTCATTTTTGGGTTTTGTTGTGTTCTTTTTTTTTTTTTTTTGGTGATAGGCAAAATGAAGATAATGAAGAATTTTTGCCAACTGGAGAGACTTCCACAGACTCCTACCCAAACTGGTTAAAAT
The DNA here is from genome assembly GCA_008658365.1 of Alca torda. NCBI lineage: Eukaryota > Metazoa > Chordata > Aves > Charadriiformes > Alcidae > Alca > Alca torda. Next base: position 1,393,213 of record CM018083.1, read on the forward strand.
TCCACATTGGCATTAATCGGTATGAGCTGTATTCCAGACATAATCCTGCAATTGAGGCTTTACTACAAGACCTGGTCACCCAAAAGATAACCAGTGTTGGTATGTTTGGATATATCTCATTTTTTATGATTATTTGCCCATGGTTCAGGATCTCATTGCTGTTTGATTATTAATGAATATTTTGCATGGCTTCTCCCCGGTGTGCCTACAACATTGCTTCCCGACTTCTGCGCTCGTTTTCCCTGTTAAAGAGATATTGCCGGCTCTGTATTACCTGAATAATTGAAAAGTCTGCCAGCAAGGCAAGCCCCAGTCATTTCGGAGATATTTTAGTCACGGTCAGGCTGAAAGTGCCCTATTCGGTTCTTTAAAATAAATATGATAATTAAAAAAAAGGATGGCAAAAAGCAGATAGCATCTTGCTCGAGCTGGATTTGTGTTAGTGGCTGATGATTATTTAAAGGCAGTGCCGGGCTCTGCGGAGCTGCAGCTCCCAGCGTTGTGCAGGGAGCCCCGGGCAGAGCGTGGCTCCCGCTGTTCCACTTGGGAATCCACCACAGGATGCGCCATCTTGGCCTGTGGCTCTGCTTAAACAAGGTGACACAGTTTGGGGCTTTTCCCCAGGGCCGTTTGATGGAACGTGTGTCTCCTTGAATTTACCTGTGCAGGGGAAAAAACCCACAGCCCCCAGGGAAAGCCCTGGGATTCTGAGCCAATGCACCCCGGGGTCTCAGAGCCCGTGAGCTGCAGCACAGCCAGCTGATTCTGCCGGCCACACAGAAAATGGAGTTATTTGCGCTGACCACACACTTGCTAAGGCGGTTTCCGAGGGCTGGAATAGCCGGAGCTGTGTGCAAGTGCCGATGGTGTGCTGGCACCGCAGGATGAGCTCAGCAGGGCTTTAACCCCGCGAGGCAAAAATTCCCCTGGCTTCAGCAGGAAACAGGCTGCGAGAACAGCACGAGCAGCCCCGAGGTTCCCGTTGTCCGTCGTGTGAATCACAGCGGCTGCTGAGTAGGAATGAGGAGATCCTGGGTCATGAGGAGTGGGCTGATGTGGCTGATGGGATGGAGTGGGTGGGAAATCAGGATGCCAGAGGAGAGCTGCTCCTGCAGGGATGGAGCTGCCAGTGCTGTACTGGGCACACAGTTCTGCTCTGGGGCTGGCCTTGGGATATAGCAGTGTGTGGTACCGGGGTACCATCCCACGTGATGGATTCCAGGGTCCAGCAGAGACCTAGCTCGTGAAAGACGACAAACAAGAGCTTGTTTATTAACCTGGGTTTCCTGTCCCCAAAACTCTGGATCGGAGTGATTCATTAAGGAGCTCGGGTTTGACAATTAAGCCTCAAGTTTTGAAAGGGAAGTTTAGATCAGATATTAAGAAAGTTTTCTTCACTGAAAGGGTTCTCAAGCATTGGAACAGGCTGCCCAGGGAAGTGGTGGAGTCGCCATCCCTGGAGGTATTTAAAAGCTGGGCAGACGTGGTGCTGAGGGACATGGGGTAGTGGTGATTTTGTCACAGTTAGGTTGATGGTTGGACTTGATGATCTTAAGGGTCATTTCCAACCTTGACATTCTATGATTCTATGTATTGTCCCTTCTCTGGCTCAGTGGTGACACCGCAGGTAGCAGCAGGCTCTACCCATGCTCCCCTGGTCTGCGCTGGAGGGTGACGAGCGACATGGCCCAGGTGATCATCTCCTTGATGTAGCCCTTCCCTGTCCCCACAGAGCGGCGGTGCCCCAGGCAGTGCCCAGGCTGTCCCCAGCTCTGTGCAGGGATGGTGCTCAACCAGACCATCTCCTGGCTCATCTGCTGAGCTTTACACAAAATGCATCGGCCGTAGTGGTGTTTTGTAGTACATGGCTGCTGGGTGCATTGATACTGTGGGGGTGGTGAGCCCCTGGCCCAGGCTGCCCAGAGAAACTGTGGCTGCCCCATCCCTGGAGGGGTTCAAGGCCAGGTTGGACGGGACTTGGAGCAACCTGGGCTGGTGGGAGGTGTCCCTGCCCAGGGCAGGGGGGTGGAACTAGACGAGCTTTAAGATCCCTTCGAACCCAAACCACTCTGTGATAATTGCCTCTTCAACACTTTTGAGCTCAGCCGTGTTGTCTATGCAGGAGGAGAGCAGGGTTTGCAGCAAACTTGGCAGCATTCGAGCCGTGACATCTGTCACTTCTGCAGAGCAGTGGGACGGTTAAGGTTGATGTAGGGATGTAGAAGAGGGTGGAAGAAGGACGGAAGTAGGAATGAGAAATAATAGTTTAGTACTCACTCTTGATCTTCTGGTGTTGATCTTCACTTGTGCTTCTGGGCGTGTTGCTTAACCTCTCTGTGCTGCAGTTAACCTAGCAGCAAAGTGGTTATCAGGAAAAATAAGTGAAATCCTGATCCTGGTGACGTAAGTGGAAGTTTTGCCATTTACTTCCCTGGGGCCATGATTTCACCTAATGTGTCATATACATGTGTTGTGAGGTTTCCGTTAATTACGATTTTGATAGAGCTTTCAGATCAACAGGGGAAAAGGGCCACGGGACCACAGAGGAAGATTTATGGTTGTTATTAGTGATTTCCTACGGGATTGTCTCTCTGTTAATGTTTGAACAAGGCTCTTCAGAGCACGGTAGGGCCCCTTTTGCCCCTAACAAAAACAGAGCCATGGATTCTAGTGATGGTTCAGGATAATTCCCATCAACTAAAACATGAGGTGCATTTGATATTGGTATTGGTCGCTGTGGGAGCTGAGAGGGAATGATTCCTATACATAAATCCCAGTCTAAAATCAAGCGTGTGGAAATGGAAGGGGGCTTTCGGCAGTGCAGAGATGCGAGGATCTGAATTTTGCTGGTTGCTTCCACTGCCTGCCCCTGATGGGATTTAGGAGCTTTGTCAGGTTGCAAAGCAAGAAAGAGCATATTGTTAATATACTTTTTTTTTTTTTTAATCACACAGTGCAGCATCTCTAATTTTATGTTGCATATTCTTTGGATGTTTAAAAATATATGTGTTAAAATAATACCTGCCAGTTTTCAGCTTTACTGCAGAGCAGGAGCAGAGATTCAAGAGCATGTAAGCTGATTAATAAAGAGCAATATATTTGACCAAAGGACATATATAGGGCTGTTCCATTCTTTTGCGTGTTCATGCATATCTTCTAATTTGTCTGGGTTTTTTTTTTCCTTATGGTCATTTTTTGTTCTTTTGCATTTTGTTGCTGCAAAGATGTCGGGTTAGAAGTATAAAATAAATGGAAACCTTCATAATGCCCGATCTTCAGGCTTCTTTTTGCAAGCAGGACAATCAAATACACAGCCTTACATGCATTAGATGAAATGGGATATTGCTTTATCCAGTTTCTTCCCAGCATTCAGATTTGCTTTGGCTCTAATAGAACTAGGTGATTTGCTGTGTGGGTTCTCGATACCTACAGTAATTAGACCCAAACTGCAGCTAAACAGCTTTCTTAGCCCCGCTGTAATTTCTGTGCACAGGCTGCATTATTTATGGGGGAGAGCAGCGACCAGCTTGATCCTCACCGTCTATCAGACCCGCTCACACGACTCTGTAACGTGCAGTGTTATTTTAAAATGAAAACGGTGACAGAAGCAATTCCCCAGAGCAGGGAGCACCAAGGTGACATTTTCTTGATGTTAAAGTTTAAATGGAACAAATCCAGGGACGGGAAGGAGCGTCACAGTCAGCTCCCACAGTGACACCTAGAGCTGGCCTTGAAAAGGACAGCGTTACCCAGGGCTTTCGCGCTGAGGATGTGTTCTCTGCCCTGCATCAATATATATGTGTTTCCTATTCATTTTGTTCAGCATAAAGGGATAGCTCTTAATTTGATTTAATTCACTGAAAATTTCCTCTTGCCATAAATAGGAGCCTAGAGAGAATTGTTTTTCCACTGAGCACTGAAACCCAGTTTTCACAAGGAGCACATGCACAGGCAATTGCACATTTCCTTTGCCTTTCATAACTGTTTATTGCATGCATAAATAACCATAGTTAGCTGTTTTCTTGCATATTTACAAGACGTCTGTGCATAACTGCGGCAGCACTGTCAGCAGTTTAATGACAAATACGGCCCGGTGGGTTGTCGAGGCAGCGTGGGCTCGATCCTGCTTGTCCTGCTGTCCGAGGGGCTGTGCTGGGGGCTTTGTGAGTCCCGTCTTTCGTTGCGGTTTATTTTTTGATTCTTTAAATTCTTTGATTGGAAAGGTTTGGAAACATTACCTGAGCGAGTTCATTTTGGAACCTGTGATGCCTTCAGTTTGTACAGGCGGTAATTAGAAAGCAAGCACGCAAGATTACTCACGCAGCGAATAAATGCTGCAATTAACTCAGGTGGGCTCTGCTTCAAGTCAGGAAAAAAAAAAAGAAAAAGAGAAGGCGCCTAATATTGAATCTAAATTCTGGTGCTAAAGGAAATTATGAAAATCTCATCCAAAGGAAGGGAAAATGTGCTGTTGGGAATGTGTGAAAAACATAATGAAATGTAGCACCATTGATTTACTGTATAAGAAAACAATGAGTCCGCCAAGAGTCAACAGATTGATTTGCAATTCCAGATGAAAGGAGGGGACTTAAAATGTACAACAAAGCCTCTGAACGATTTCACAGATCTCTTCCCCTCCACAAGTCTTTACTCTCTTGGCTAAACTAAGAAAGGCCTTTAAAAACAAGTTAGCAGAATTGGCTGAACAAGAACAAATTAAGAAATGATGAGGCCTTGAATTTGTTTTGAAATTTGTTCTTTACAGCTTGAACAGGGCCATGTCTCTAGCCTGGGGCAGAGTATTACTTGTTAAAGCCAATCAACATGTTTATGTTAGATTTAAGCTAGATCTATAAATAGGAATCCAAAATGGATCTGAACGTCCTCTGTTTCGGATGTTACTGCATCCCAGGCTTTGACTGGATCTCACTTCTCAGGCATTCGCTTTGGATAATTAAAGACATTGTAAAATGTTTGTTGGATTCTGACCGAAAGCCAGGTTCAGAGGTCCTGTTGGGACGCTCGCTCTCCATCAGAAGACCACACAGTCCAGACAGACCAGTAGGATGAGGATAGCAAAACAGAGGATCTGGAAAGCCAGACCAGTTCACATTCCAAATCTTTCTGCATCAAAGCCCTTTGGGCAACATTGGCTCTCCAGTAGTTGTTGGTCCCAAAGGCTTTAGAAGAGAGAGTCAGAAATCCTGCAGAATGCAGTTCTAAAACGATGATTGAGAGATGACAGGTAGCGCATCTTTTATATTGGATGGTGTCTGTGGATCGGGGGGAAATTCATGTCTTGTATTGGTGAGGGGACAAGGTGGGGATGTAGCAGACACGGCACGTGGTCCTGACAACAGACTCAGTGGTGGAGGTGGAGCAGGGATCTTTGGAGGCTTGATCCAAAGTCCATCAGAGAAAACAGAAGGAATCCCACCAGTTTCACTGGTTTTTAGACAAGACTCTAATCCCACAGACACTCAAGCTAGAAGATATCTCAGGGAATTTTTTGCAAAGCCTCCTAAAATTAGGAAGATTTCTGTTCATGCCCAAAAGCCTCTGCGCTGGGTTAACAGGAAAGGTTAACGCTGCTTTTCGTTCCCTTCTACTTCAGGGGGAAAAGAGAGACTTTGAGTTGCCTGAAGATAAAAAGTAATGATTGTGTTGGGATTTGTTTTTAACACTGTGCCAGTACGTCCAGGAGCTGTATGAGACTTGATTTGAGGTACCTGCTGGGAGCTAGCAAGTTTATAAAGCCTTTTACAGAGCTGTTCGTGACCTCTGATGTTACAGTATATTCAGAAAGCTTAAAAAAAAAGATGAATTCAGAGTGTGACTAGTTTCCCTTGGAGTCAGTGCAGCCTTAGGTTGCAAGGCCTTCTTAAAAATCCCTCAGCCTGCTGATCGTGACAGACTACGATGGTGTAGCATCCTCCAGTTTCTTGGAAAATTGTATATGCTGCTTCTGAGTATTAGAAATTCTTGAGAAAGGTTCCTGTGGGCAGTGGGTGAAGGGACAAGGGCACGTCCAGATAAGCAAACAATGTTTGTTGAGGATAAGCTCCTGGAAGATGATGGGGCTCCCTCTCTTTGGCCATAATGGCCTGAGGGACATGTTTAGTGGAGGTCTGAGCAGGAGAGGGTTTCTGGAGGAATACAGCTCAGAAAATGAGAGGGAAGCCAGTAGGCAGATGTAACGCTAAGTTAGGCCAAGGGAAGTAGGCCAAGTCGAGCTCTGAGGGAATCATCTCCAGTGGGGCCTGCTCTTTTCTGGCATTGCCATCCCCAAGATTTGGGCACACCGGGCTGCTCCCAAGTCTGCTTAGTTTAGAGGTGCATGGAGGGTTTTGTTGAGTCCAAAAGGACAGTCTAAGCTCGGGCGTTTCCCTCTCTGCAGGGATTACGGTGTTAGACTCTACCTAGTGTGAGCTTGGAGGGTGGCTTTGAATCCCCTCCTGCCTGGCCGGCTCCTCTGCGGCACTGGGCAAGCAACCACAGCGGGAATATCTGCTCATGGGCTCGGCTGATGTGGGGGGACACCAACGTGGAGCTTGGGCACAGGCCACTGTCCACCACGCTTGTGGCTTCCAGCGTGCCCTGCCGTAAGGCACCACGGGACACCCTTCCCACCAATGTCCAAAGTTTACTCCCAACAGCAGTGGGGGGACAACGTGCCAGCAAAACTTGTGTTTAGTTGAGGCTCCTCTTGCAACCAATTAAGGCAATACAATAAGATGGATCTAAAAAGACCAGGGAGATGCTTTTGTCTTACTTCAGCTCAATTCCTTCTGACAGGAAACCAGGCCTTTGTGTCTCATGTAAGAATTATTCTGAATTGTTAATCTTTTTCATACATTTCCCTGCTTGGTGATGACACACTCATTGTTGAGTTCGGCTGCTAACAAAATCATTATCTGTCGAGTGGCTTCAATTTGCTGAGAAGCCAGTCCTCTTAGTGTATCTGAAACTTCATGCCTAGAAAAGGGCATGCTGGAATATGCTTTTTTCTTCTTCTTTGCATTAATGTGATTTCCCAAACACTTGGCTTCCCAGCCAGACCTCAAAATAAGCTCTATCATTCCCTTTTCTCTGACGGGCTTACGGGATCTTGGCTGTGTTTTGGACGTACATGTCTCACGGAGGAGAGGGAGCCAATCACTAAGCCCTGAATTCCTCAGAGTTGATGAAGCAGCATAAATTACATAAATTTTAGAGAAAATTTAGGGAAAAGCAGTCTGGAAACAGCTGTGTTGAGGTTGCGGGGCTGGAGAGAGTTATTCCTGACAGGACAGAGGCAGTTCTGCCCTGCTGAGGCTGGCATTACTGACCTGTATGGAGACAGCCCAGGCAAATTACAGGCCAGGCCTTAATGAGCCGGGCAAACCCTATGCCTCAGGCTGCATCGGGGCAGGGCAGGCGGCGGGGCTGGTGGCCACGCATCCCTGTGTGGTAGCCAGACTAACCAGGGTCCCCAGCACAGAGCCAGGCCGTGGGGGTCCCTGGGCTGTGGGGGTCCCAGGGCAGCACACGTGGGCCTTTGGCTGGAGGGTTGCTGCTTCGCCCGGCCTTCAGGCTCTGGGCGAGCGATGGAAGCTCCTACTGCTCCTTCTTCCCTCTGGGAGACATCAGCCGGACCGTTCTGCACCAGGGAGGGAGTTTAATTTGTGAAAGCCATGTGCTTCTGCTTTACCTGTTCAGTGCAAGATGTTTAATGCCCTCTAATTTCTAATTATTTATTTGTTCCTTTGGGATAAACTGCAAATGCAAGAGAAGGCTGGGGTCAGCAAAACAGCAGGGCAGGAGGGATTTTATTCTAGGGGAAGTGTAATTACACTGACCAGATTTGCATAGCATTTTGTTGCAAAAATACAGATTACAAGTGCTGAAAGAGAGCTGATGACCTATCAGTAATAAGGCACAGAGATGAGTAATTAAAAGGATGTGCAGCTAATGGCATTGGTTAGAGAAAAAAAATGTACAAGCTATATAGGTGGAACAAGGGCAGCTCTGAGCCAAAATTTACAGAGCAAGGTAACTTGACATTTATGTAGTTCTTCAGTTGACATGGGTTTTGTCAGAACTGTAGAGAAAGGGATTGATTATCTGATCATTCCTGGGAAGCATTTTTAAAGGACTGACTCATCCACACAGACACGACTGCCGTGGCCTGCCTCCCCGAACACAGCAGGGAATTAAGGAGTCAGGGTGTAGGTCATTTCACTTACCGAGAGCACTTTTGGTTGAGAAAAGCAGCTGGTTTGCCAAAGTGTATATTTGTCTTTTTTTAAGTAACCTTATCATCAAGTAAAATGCATTTTTTCTGAAATCTTATATGAAAAAAAGTTCTCTTTGACTTTAAAATGGCTATAATCTGGCTGTTAATGTGATACTGTCCAAATTGTTCAGACTGGTATGATTGAATGTCCGTCTTGGATTCCCATCAGCTCTCAGCTGGGAAGTGAGTGCATTCGATGTCTGGGCAGAGCTGTCCCCGGGTGCGCAGCGGGGACCCCAGTCCTGCCCCCCCGCGGGGCCAGCTCTGCTCTCCTGCACGGGCCACCGGGGTCCCTGCAAGTGAATGGGTGGGCTTGGCTATATATCCGCGGGGCACAGAGGAGGTGAAGTTGCATATCCCTATTGCTCAGCAGCAAGTGTTAAACTGACAGCAGAGATCAGAGATTGCTATGCTCATACTTTTAATTAAGGAGATGTCTGCTGTGTGTTGGACTGTACATCCCAGCCACAGTTGTCTTCCAAAGCACCCCATCTGCCTTCCCAATGTGGGTCCCTGTTAACAGAACTCCAAAAGTGATTGAAGATGGAGAAAACAGGATGGCAAGGGTCTGTTCCTATACATGCTGCTCAGTTGGGTGCTTATGGAGCCTGTACTGGTCCTGCCTGTGGCCAATTGAAGCAGACAAAGACACATCAGGGATACAATCCCTCTCCAGTCCTGGTTGGCAGCCCAAAGCCCTCCCTGGTGCTCTGCCCCCGCTGAATGATCTGTTGTCCAGTTAGGATTACCCTGCTTGCGGCTCAGATGCCGCAGTGCTGAATCTAATACAGAGCAAAAGATAAATTATTTTGTTTCGAGGAAGCTGAATGTAAGTAGATCCACATGCAGCATTTTAAAGCGGTTTTGTTTTTTTCCCCACAGCGATGAAATCAGGAGGCACCCAGCTGAAGCTGATCATGACGTTCCAGAACTATGGACAAGCATTGTTCAAACCCATGAAGTAAGTACAAAAAGTCTGTGTTGTAGAGTGAGTTTGTGGTGGAATAGTCTGTTGCCATTTTTGAAGCTGTTAAAAGTTTGGTGCCGTGTCTCTCGAGGTTCGAGTGCCTGACTCCCCAGGCTGCTGCTGAACGTGGAGCTTCAGGGCTGTTGAAAACTTGCGGGCTTTGGTGGAGACGCTGAGGGCTTCAGATACATTACAGACTTCTCAGGAATGTTATTCACTCTGATCTCTGTGAAATCTCCCTTCATAAATACAGGATGTTTTCAGCATTTCTTTCGTATGTAAACTTACTCCCCAGGTCTGAGCTTTATCTAGTGTCAGTGCTCCTCTGGAATATGGCCAGACAGGAGAGATGCTTCAGAACAGCTTTGGGAAGAGCTAAATAGTATTTGTCTGATAAATTATAATTTAATCCGTTGATTTATTGTTGTTTGTATTAAAGGGTTGTATTAGTCATTTGACTGTGGCTATGCTGACTCTCTGAAAATGAGTTTATCCGAGAGTGGTACTGCAAGGTAATGAATCTAGAGGGAAAGGGAAGGACTGGGATGATGCAGCCTTGGTTTGTGCCTGCCCAGATCCCATTGAGATGAGGGAAGTTATTCAGATACAAAGCAGATGTAAATGAGTTCTGAGTCCTGACCTGTATGTTTGTGTTGTAATAGTGAAAATGGCTCTGTGCGTGTCGTAGAGGGTTTAGCAAAGACACTTGGGGCTGCAAAATGTTCAATGAAGCTACTCAGTATCTGTGTCAAGGGCACCACTGGAATAATAAATTCATTTCCTTCTTTTGTTCCCACCGTAGGGAAGTTCAGTTAATTTCCTCTAAGATGGTCCATAAAAGACTAAAGTAGCCGAGAACAAGTGGTGTGGAGTACGTGTTGGCGTTGTGCTACAGCCGTAGCGGGGAGCACAGCTCAGGGGTGAGCTGGAGACTGAGAAATTCCCTGTTTCGCTGTAGATTTTGCTACAGACTGGCCTCAGACAAGCATGGATTTGACTTGATGTTATTTGCCTGCCAGAAGGGTCCCACTTTCCTTCAAGTCCCATTTGAGCAGGAACCCTCCCTTGGTGCGTTTGTCCTGGGAATCACAAGGAAATCCTATCAGCTTCCAGGCAGCCCATGGCATTTGCGCTAAGGCCAAACGCCTCTGTGTTGTTTCCCAAACTGCACACAAATTTCTGCATGTTTCTCGTGGATCACTGGTTGCCTGGGAGCGGTGAGAGGAAGCACAGATAATAGTGGCAAGTCAGAGGGAAGGCGGTCTCAGAGAGCATCTACTCCAACAGCTTCCCTTCCCCTCTCTGCTCTCTCCCCGAATGCTCGGGTCATCAGATCATCACCGCATGGGTCCATCCCCTGTATCTGCAAGTTCAATGCATATAGACACAATTCTTAATTGTGTCCTGTCCCACATGCAAAATCAAGAACCAGGCGGGTTCGAGCCGCCTTTGTTCAGCAGAATCGTGGTTGTGCTGTTGGCTTTTCACGCGGTGTGTGGTTTGTTTCTTCCCCATTTGCTGAGACGTGGATAATCTCCGTCTTTATCATTGGTGTGACATTGTAATTCTGGGAATGCTAATGAGGGCAAATCAAAAGTTTACCGTTCCTACTGTACATACACAGCCTTGGCAAGATGATGGATGACAACAGAGGTGTAGCCACGTTCCTGTGTAGAGGCAATTACTACCATCCACTAGAACAATAACAGAAAATGATGATGTCTTAATCATTCCCTTTGCTTGATTTCAAGGGCAGCAACACCCTATTTTCTCGCGGTGTTACATACACCCCTGGAACGAGCAGCGTTAGAGCGTTCAGCACTGTGTTCCCAGGCACCACGCCTTACAGGAGCAGCATGGCTGCTGAGCATCGCCGAACACGTTAGTGATTTTGAATAAGGATGTTTGCAAGCATTTGTCTTCATTCTGATAACAGTGAACAGGGAGACAGATGCTCGGCTCGTGTAAATCTTCCTAATTCCTTTGGCATCTGGTCCCATTGGCCTCTCTCACCAGCTTGTGGGCTGTTGATGATGAAGTTCTTGGAGAGGTTTGCAGCATCTTTATACTTTATACGTTTCTTTATACAAAAATAAGCAGCATGAAACTACAAAAAAAAAACGAAAGAAAAACCAAAAAAAGGCTTTTAAACTTATGAGACTTCTTCTTGTAGAACCTTCTTCAGGCCCTAGGCACCCTCCAGGCTGTTTCTGGTGCTCCCTCTTTCCTGCAGGGTACCCTTCTGATCCAGGCTTCACAAAGCTGGCTGTGCCTTCCCAGGTCGGGAGAGTTCTGGGAGCTCACAGATCAGGGGCAGACATCGCTGGTCATCAGAACCAGCAGAGTAAAGGACGCTTTTTTTCTAAATAGTTTAATTTGAGGACCATAAAATATCATCCTGGTGGCTACTTTTGAGATAACTTCATTGAAGGAGGCCCTTGGTGGATAGTCAGGACATCTCCATGTGGTGCATCCTGTGTGTTTCAGTTGTTACTGTGTTCCTGGCTCCGTGGCTTTTCAAAGCAGCAGAAAGGAACATTGGTCATCCTGAGTTTCCCACTCTTTCTGGGATTCGAAGTACTGAAGCGGAATGGTGTGAGGTCCATGGCGGGTGAGATGCAGGTGTGAGGCCAGTCTCTGACTGGGTTTGGTTCAGTTGAACTACCTGGAAGGCTGGTTTAGCTATACATAGCTGTACTTCGCATCTTCCAAACTTAATTCCTGCCTGTTCAGGCAGGATAGTGGCAGATGGGGGAGACCACGCAAACCCTCCCCTGACGCAGCCGGGCATTTGCAAGGGGAAGGGGAGGTCTCCAGAGCTTGGCAGGGACTTCTGCAGGGGGTGGCAGCAAAAGGTACTCCCAGGCACACTGTTGGAACCCTGCAGAACCATTGGACTCGCGCTGCCTTTTCCCAGCCGCCCGGTTCCACGTTGAATTTATCCAGGGCACAAGCCGGCTCCAGACAGGCCCAGGCAGGATTTGGAGATGGGGAAACCAAAATCTGCCTCTGGCACCTTTTGTGCTCAGTGTTTGACATTAACTGACGACTCTTTACCTGGCTGTTGGTTCAGGCCGGCGGAGCAGACGAGAGGAGGGAAGCTTGACAGTCAGGGAAACGTGATAGCCGTAAATAAAGCCTGATCAGCTGCAATTATTTTATTTATTTGTGGCTCTGCATCTTCATTTCTGAAATAATTGCCCATAAAGTAGTGCAGAGGGAGCCAAATCTATTTATAAATCCTATGGCCCAATGTAGATTCCTTTGCTAATTCCAAATGCATCATAGAAAAAGCAAGTATTTGCTGAAACTCCAGGGAAGATTTAATGTTTTTGCAATGTATCTTACAGTTAATGTGTAGTTTTATTTAGCTCATAACAGTTCAATCATACAAAATTATTACCATATGGGACAGGAAAAAAATAGCAACCTCCTCTTCTCCCATGATTAGTGTGTCCAACTGTACTAGTATTGTACAGCATAATAAAATTTATTTACGTGATCGCTGATATCTGCAGTTGCAGCTTTCTATATGACTTATCAGGTAGGGATGGTGTAGAGCCATAAATTTCAAAGTGTTTTGGCTTATTTGTCCAAAAGGAACATGCGCTTTATAGTTTTATTTGTTTTCCCTTTGTTTCTGCTAGCTGGTGGAGTTAAATAGCTGGCTCAGCAGCAAAACCAACACGCTATGTTTTTTTTCCTCCCAAGGCTTTATTCTTGAAGGGGGAGATTCTGCTCCAGCAGAGTCAGTGTTGGGATTCCTATCGCATACGCTGGTGCCAGGATTTTGAGAGAGGTTTTTGTAGTTCCTTATGGGAAAGCCAAATAGGATCGAATAGAAAATGATACCTTGTTATTGGAGTCGTGAGAAAAGTGTCCTGTGGTATGTGTTTAAGAATGACATCTCTCATTCCCAGTTTTATAGGCTCCTTTGTAGAAATGTGTAGAAAGGGTATTCATTATAAAATCTTTGAGGTTTATTTGTTCCATTCAAAGAAATACTACTGTGTCTAGTGAACTCACTTTTGACTGAAACAGATAAAAGCCCGTTCTGTTCCAACTTTAGATTTTGCTTGATATTTTTAACATCTTTTTTCTTTTCTTCTGTTTTTACAAGTCACAGTAGAGGGTTGGTAAGAGCCATGTGGCTGTTTCTTTCAGCAGCTGAAGTTTGTGGTTAAAGTTTTTAATAAAGCAGAACCAATTAGCGTCAGGGTGATATCAGGCCAGAAGAGACTTCTGGGGTCGCAAAATCCAGTCTCCGTGAATCACAGGCGATCGTCTCATGAAATCCCGTTCCTTGGTTGAGTCACCATCCCTGGAGGTATTTAAAAGCTGGGCAGATGTGCTGAGGGACATGGGTTAGTGGTGGCTTTGGCAGTGTTGGGCTAATGGTTGGACTCGGTGACCTCAAAGGTCCCTTCCAATCTAGACAATTCTGTGATTAACTGGTCAAACACTGGTGACCATGCTGTCTGTCGCTCTTCCCCCGCTGTCCCTCCCGACGCTCGCTGCTGCAGAAGTGATGCTGCCCATGGGGACCATCTCCTGGTCCTGCATCCCTGGGGACACGGCCCAGTGCGCGGCCGGCCACCGGCTTGGCTGGTGGCCACGCTCTGGTGCTTTGCAGGGGTAAAACCAGCACACCTGCCTGTCAGGCTCTGTGGGGTTCCTGTAGCGTATCTTTGGGCTCAGAGATGTAGGTGCTGTCAGCTGGGCTGAAATCGAGCAGCCAGGGTCACGGGGAAGAGAATATTTTTGTTTCGATTGGCAAAGCGCAGTTTTTTGATGGCTTTTAAATGTCATACTTACAGCGACAAAGGATTAGCAATGTTCTGTAAGTTTCTCTTTGATTTCCTTTTTGGGTTGCTCAACAAATAATGCATCTTTTGGTAGGGATATTAAAGAGACCAAACAATCCCCGTAATACAAACAACTGTTAATCGCTTTCATTTCCTACAGTAATATTCCCCTCCTGAAGCTGCAGCCTGAGTGTTGTACCTGCAAAAGGCAGCCTCCAGGCCTGATTATCATACCAATTAGGCTGGTGTAATTCTTGTGAACTGCTAGCATTGCTTCCGAGTCAGAGGAGTCGAAGTGAACTTCAGAATCGGGGCCACTGGGAGATTGCTTTCCTTATTACATGGCGTATCTCATGCTGTTTTGAGGAAATACATTTTGCGAACCTGTTGCATTTCAGCTGGCAGGCATCCAGTATAAACATACTGTTATAAGTCAACATAGCAATTAAATCAAATTGCGATGTTTTCTCTGAGCAGCTAGAGCAGTGGGATCTGTGCACAGCGGCTGCTGGGCAGAATCCTTCCGGGATTAACGCTCTGGCAGGATGGAATGTGCGACTGAACCCAGTGCTACCCGACCCCCGGAGAACCCTGGCTCTGCGCGAGGGATGATCCTGGAGATGTAATGCTGAATAAACTGGCCTGAAAGGTTGAAGCTGGTAATCCCAGCATTCACTTTCTATAGGTGTATGTGAAAATTGCAAGGAGTGTGTACCTCATGAAGAAGAAATGCTTTCTTCGCTGCTGGACATGACAGTCAGTAATTGGATATTCTGTGGACCTCATCCATGGGGTTTTGGGCTTTTTAAGGGCATCCCAATCCTTACCTGCCAGATCCCTGCTGAAACATTTACCTGAGTGAGAGTGACAGGCAGATTTGGTTGTACTTACATCAGGAATAAATCTAGAGTAAACTGGATGAATTATGTCACTTGATATTTGAAGTATGTGAGATCTGAATGTGGCCTTACATAAAGGCAGTAGAGGTTGCCGTGTAGTACTTTAGTTCTTTAATTTCTGATATATCGCGCATGAACTGTTTTTCTCTTTTGTAACTAATCCTGTTCAGATCATACTTCTTCAGTATCTCAGTGCAAATCGTGTTTTAGCACTCAGCAGTGCCTCTGGTCCAAATCTTTTTATGCAGATTGGAAAATTTGCAGTGATTTGTGGATGCAGGCTGAAGCTGGCTGCTGGCGCGGGACAGGGATGGAACGCGGGCTGAAACCTTCTCCCTGTCACCGAGCGCTGCGTTTCCCCCTGCCACAGCTCAGCAGCTGCTGGCTGAAATGTTGACCAGTCCCATCCAGCCCAGGAGAAATTTGTTCTCAAATTCTGCAAGCGTGTTTGTGAAGTGACACCAGTCAAAGTCTTCAAAGTCCGGGTAGCTCAAAATTTGTCCATTCCCGCTGGGATCTGCAGGGACGCGTGGTAGCAGCATCTCACCATGCTGGCAGCCAGCGAGGGGAAGGCAAACCTCTTTCCCTCTCTCTCTGCCCCAAGCCAAGCTGCCCTGCGTTATCCCTGGGTTCTCCCCAGCTTTTGCCCCTGGAGCTGGGCAGGAGCTGCTCGGAGCTGGGCAGGAGCTGCTCAGAGCTGGGAAGGAACAGTGTGAGTCCCTGGGCGGGGGGAGCAGACCTTCCTCCAGCAAAGCAGGGCTGTTCTGCTGGACATCACCGGGTCTGTGGGCTCAGCGCCATCCCAATTCCCGGCCCTGGGAAGCTGCCACCCACCACCACTGCTGAATCCTCCCCAAAACCCCTCTCCCCCGACTTCCCCATGGCATCTCCAGATCCTGGCAGGAGGAGAAGACTCCGCTTCGCAGCTCACAGGAGCATCAGCCCCACGGTCTCTGCGCCTGGGGCTTTTTGTACAAATTCCAGCCTTGCATTATAATCCAGCTCATTTGTTGGGGTTTCTCTGGCATATGATAACATGGTGCTCAATATCTATTTTTGTTCTTGTCTTACACAGACACAAAAGGCCACAGGTACTGACTGTACCTGCCCCTTCGTGCTTTTTGGAGGGGGAGCCGAGTGGGCAGTCATATTTTACACTAGTGAAGTGTCTCTGCTTGATTAGCCGCCTTCTATCTAAATGCTTAGAGAATCTTGCTAATTAGTCTTTGGGAACAAAGACATGCTGGCGTTTTTTCTTTAAAAGCCAGTTATTGCAGCAGCTGACATTTTTTTTTCTACATGTTACCACAGTGTATTAGGAAAGAAACATCTTCAGTGTCTGATTTTAATCAAGCTACTTCTTCATTTTAATTTTCTGCATACCGAGAAATGCGGTCCTGTGGCTTTGTCTTTTAATCAGACGCCCACTTTCAGTTCCTCAGTTTCTTATTTCACACGTTTTGCCCTGTATCAGCAGTGCGGAAAAGCAGGAAACGTTATCGAGGGAAGAGCTGGCATGAAACGCGTAACCTGTAATTGAGTGCCAAGTACCAGGGCCTGGCACACGGGGCGCTCACTGGTGTAGCAGTGAGCTCAGATGTCCTTAGTAAATCTAAGCAAAAAAAATCTGTCCAAAATGTTTTCGGTGGGATATGCAGATATCGCTACCAAGAAATATTTCATGGGAATTTGTCTCCATTTCTCTACAGTTTATAATCCTTAAATTAGGCTCAAGAGACTGAAATTCAGGGAGGGAAAATGATTTGTGCAAGACTTGTGGCGTAAAGCAAAGGCTGAAGGCGTTTTCTCTCTGGAGCCGCACACACGGCTTTATCCTGGAGACAAGTTGCGCCGTGCTCATCTCCCCCACTGGGAGGAGATATTTTTGGAGGTTTTATGGAGGTAAATTGCTCCCCCTCTGCCCCTGGTCCGTATCTCATGCAGGGATAGCTCTGGGGATCCTCACCGCTTTCAAGGATGCAGATGGGGGTTTGGCTGCTTGTGCTGAGGTTTATTTGAAGCGTTTGCTCTTCTACCACCCAGCTCATTCGAGCCCTCAGCATTCCAGCGGCATTAGATGCTCCTCAGCATTCCTGCAGGCTTCTGGAGTCAGGGCTGCTGGCTCTGGGAAGGGGAAGCAGGGAAGTGGGTCTGATGGAATGGCTTGTGGCTGAGGACCTGCATCCAACTTTGCCAGAGGTCACTGGTCCAGGTGACACGGTCCCATGGTCAGTGACGGTGGGAAAGTGGGGTGGCATTCGGGAGGGACCCACAACCAAAGTGACAGTGTCTGGCAGGTCGAGGCAGGAAGGTTTTGGCAAAGCCGAGAGAGCATCCAAATGACACCCTTGGCACAGTGCTATTGGTGACTCACTGCTGTAAACAAACAAAAAAAAGTGTGTTTAAAATAGCTATAATAGCTGTTAATAACACAGCTTCAGGACACGCTGGACATCTCTGACTTGTTTTTTCATTTTCAGTGTCTGGTTCAATAGTGTTCGTATTTTTCTTGTTACCTTGCAATTTTCCACCCTGCGGTAAGGTTCTGCGTGTGGGTAAATAGAAGTGAGAAAGCCTGAAAGGCTCATTTGCATGTGAAGAAGTAGCAAAAACCCAGAGTCAATAGTGTCTGCAAATGTGTGGGAGCTGGGGAGTGGGGGGGGACAGCAAAACTGTTGTAAATAGAAGCGATTTAAAGTGCTGGATTATGTGCTATGGATAATAAACACCCCAAGCCAGCACGTAAACCAGATCCTGTTCTCAGCAGCAGCATCCAGCTGATCTTGTTAGCGCTTCCAGCCCTTCGGTAAACCTTGCTAATCGGGGGTCCGGGTCCTTCCTGCAGGGGTGCTCCCAGCCAGAGGCCAAACAACGCCGTGGCCGTGCACGGAGACCTCTGGTAGTTCCCAGGAATATTGCCCATAAGCTGCAGATACACAGTCCGTACATGGATTTTGAGCTGCTTTGGTGAGCTGGCATGAAGCAGCAAACGAAATGAAAACATTAAATTAATCTGTAGATTTACGGGGAAATCTAGCAATGATTATTATTATTTTCTTCAGTTTTCAGTATGTCTGACTTGTATTTTGTTTGATTCTATCTCCCGACACACAAGATGAGAATTTTGACCCAGCATGTTTGTGTTTCCCTGTGTTTTGTGCTTGCTTGAATCGCCATGATATGATAATGCAGCCAAAATTTTCAAACAAACCTCTTTTGCATCTGATTCTTCAGGGGTTTATTAAGCAGAAAATGTGATTCCTGGGGCGTAAAACCCAGA
Source organism: Alca torda (assembly GCA_008658365.1). Lineage (NCBI taxonomy): Eukaryota > Metazoa > Chordata > Aves > Charadriiformes > Alcidae > Alca > Alca torda. The sequence continues at coordinate 1,411,439 of CM018083.1, forward strand.
GGTTTTTGAGCCTTTCATGTCGCAAGGTTCTGTGTCAGGGCCCTGAGTGATGCTCAGCCGGGAGGCAGGAGAGCGATGCTGCGGTTGGAACGGCAGCTCTGCCCCTGGGGGCTGGCTGCGGCGCACATGGCTTCCAGCAAAACCTTGTTTTTCCTCCATGAGGTGGAGAAGGATGGGGTGCAATAAGGAGGGCTCATGCCAGCCCTGGGCAAGGTGAGGACAGCAGCTGTCCCCTTCGGCATGGGCCCAGTGCCACCGCGTGACCCCCCACCCGCAGCAGCAACCTGAGGTCCCTGGGCTCTGACACTTGCAAACAGGGTGCCCAAGCAGGGCAGAGCCTGCTTTGCCCACCGCCTTGTTATAGCAGCCTCCTGACCCCAGGTACAAGCGCTGGGTAACTGGGAATTTGACCCTAAACATGCCCATTTTCACTGCGACCGCCCTGCATGTGGCTGCCTGTGGGAGCTGTGGGGCTCCTGCTCCTCCCGTGCCTCTGCTCTGGGGAGTGGGGCGTCCATGCTGCTGATCCTGTCCCCGTGCCTTAAAGTTACCTTAGCGTGCACTGGGTATTTTGGTACAGAAGGTGCTTTTTCTGTGCCTCTGTAGCACCCAGGGAACTAACGCTTCGCCCGGCGCCTCAGCTCCCGTGCTGCGGTACCTGGGGCAGTGTGAGCGCAGACGGGTCCTGCTCCATTAGTGGTCGGCCAGGCCATGCAGAAGGGATGGGTTTTTGCAGTATATCCAGGCCACCTATTCAAATCCAGGCTCTTTTGGCACCCGTGAAATTGTCTGACAACTTGTGAGCGGGCACGGTGCCACGCGAGCAGATGGGGCTGAGTGTCCCGGCAGCCAAGAGCTGGGGATGATCATCTGGCAGAGGGGCGGGACAGCAGCGCTCCTCCGTGCTGGTGTCCCAGTGCCCGTCCCTCCTGAAGCCACCATGGGGAGAGCGGGCACGGCAAGGGGGTGTCTGGTTTGTCAGGGGGTGTTTCACAGCAGAGGTGGTGCCCCCACGTCCTCGCCCTGGCTCCTGCTGCCCCATCACCGAGGACACGGTAGCTTCTGACGGAGGACACGGTAGTTTCTGAGCTGCTTTGAGCCCCAGCTCCCCGTTCGGCTGGGGACGCGTGTCCTCCAGAGACGCACCTGGAAGGCAACAGCGCAGCAATTCTCTTTTTGAGCTGCCTCTGCTGGGCCGGTCCCTGGGAGGGGCTGGCTCTTGCCAGGAGTGAGTCCTGAGATAAAAGGATTAAACCATCCTCTTCGAGGCTTCGCAGAAATTGTCGCAAGGGCTCTCTTTAGAACATCCCTCCAGGGAAGGCCTCAATTCCTAGCGCCCCGAGGGGCAGCTTTTCTCGCATAGGCATGCATTTTATGATGATTGACACATCGTTAATTAACTGTTATTAATTAACCCCATAATCTGAAGGGATGGGGGGAGGAATTCCTTGCAGGCCTGGATCCCATCATTTCTTTGAGCACAGAGTCCCCTGCTCTGCGGCACTCCCGGACCCGTCTGTCTTTGGGACCGAAGAAGCTCCTGACGAAGGCAGGACTAATGAGCAGCCTTTTACAGCCCCCCTTCAACTGCCTTCATTTCCTGACAGCCACAGCTCAAGCATGATTTGCAGGAGCGAGACTGTTTATAGCTACTACTCTGAGTTTAGAGGAAAAGAAATGTGAAAAAAACTAAAATCGGTTGTTGCCTTTCAGCCTCCCCTTGTTGCCACTGTGTAGGACAGGATGGTGGGAAGGATACGGGATCCGTCTGTGAGGTATCGCTGGCCCTGTGTGTGGATACGTGCAGAGCCACAGGCTGGGCAGGGAACGGCTGGAGAGCAGCCCTGAGGAGAAGGACTTGGGGGTGCTGGTGGACGAGAAGCTCAACACGAGCTGTCAATGTGCGCTGGCAGCCCAGAAACCCCCCGCAGCCTGGGCTCATCCCCAGCAGTGTGGGCAGCTGGTTACTGGTTACTTTCTTTGGACCTGTTGGAGCGGGGCCAGAGGAGGCCCCGGAGATGCTGGGAGGGCTGGAGCCCCTCTGCTGGGAGGACAGGCTGAGAGAGCTGGGGGGGTTCAGCCTGCAGAAGAGAAGGCTCCGGGGAGACCTTCCAGCCCCTTCCGGTCCCTAAAGGGGCTCCAGGAAAGCTGGGGAGGGACTCTGGATCAGGGAGGGGAGCCATGGGACGAGGGGGAGCAGTTTTACACTGAAAGAGGGGAGATTTAGATGAGATCTGAGGAAGAAATTCTTTGCTGTGAGGGTGGTGGGCCCCTGGCCCAGGCTGCCCAGAGAAGCTGTGGCTGCCCCATCCCTGGAGGGGTTCAAGGCCAGGTTGGACGGGGCTTGGAGCAACCTGGGCTGGTGGGAGGTGTCCCTGCCCAGGGCAGGGGGGTTGGAACTAAGGTCCCTTCCAACCCTAACCATTCCATGATGCTTTGATTCTTTGGATGGTCACACACCCCTTTTAGGCTGGCTGTGTCACAAAAGCCCTAAATCAGGACAGAAACCCATTCTTGCCTCTGTTTGAGCTCCAGGATGACGACCTCCTGCTGCACTGCATCACCCAAGCCGTGCTCAAGTGCCAAGCTGCGCCCAGAGCAACAGCAAAAGGGACAAACTCTTCGCGTGCTGACTTCAGCTGGGCTTTGCTGGTGTCCTTGAAGACTTTATTTTGCTCTAACCATTTTGAGGCAGCCCATATCTTCTGCCAGTTCTGCCTGGTGGCCTCTAACAATCTCCTGTGTCAGGCAGCAGCATGATTATAGCTTTATTTAGCTTACTTTGTCTGCATTTGCCTTTGAAGGAGCAACAATGCAGCAATTCTGTAGACTGAATGTGGCCTAAGAAAAGAAATTGTCCTGTTTATCCACAAACACCAGATTCTTGGGGTGATGCCAGCCTCGATAAGACATCAGTGGTGCTGATAAGCCAATAGTCCTAATCACTGATCAGTGTTTTGCTGGTGGTTTGGCAAGGTTTTGTGCCCAATATTGTTGACCCTACGCTTTTCCTATTGTGTGCTGCATCTTTTGGCAGGGGAAGGACCTTCTCAGGGATGAGAACGGTGCCTGTATCGGTGCCTGTATCGCAGGAGGTGCCGAACAGCCGTTCTCTTTGGCACGGCTCGCTCCTTCTGCTGGGCGCCGTGTACCAGGGTTGCTCCCTCCCATGCCATTTCAGGCTCAGCGGTGCAATCCTGCCACTCTGCATCTCTGCACTTGGGAGCGGCTTCGCGTTGCTGACATCCGAATTACATTTTTAACAACAATTTCCTTTGTTATATAAAACCAAGCCAAAACAAACAGTGGTATTGGAGGCTCACTTTCTGGTTTAAATAACACAGACCTTTAAGTGGATGAGGGCTATGAATCCTTTCTGTGCAGGTCCTGGTTGTGGGTTCTTTACTTGCTTGTTTGTGAAGGATTTTGTTTGGGTTTTTTTTTATTTCCCTGGCAATGTAAGTCTATCACTCTGGATGTATTAGGACAGTTTGGAAAAGCTCCCTGCTCCCTCTTATCTAACGGTACTGTTATTAGGTTATTGGATTCTCTCTCCTCTCCCTTCCCCTAAAAATTCACTCCCTATAAAGGGTGAAATTGCAGTGTATTGGATTGCCTGATATTGCAACCATTCTTTATTGCAATATCTTCTAGATTTTAATAGCTACAGGCCTTGAAACTATTCTGGTGTTACCAAAGACATTTAATATCTGTGAACTTAGGGAAGGTATTTTCTGGCACTCGGCAATGACTCCAAAGCCCCAAAGAATTACCCTCAACAGCCCTGAGTTTCAAAGCCTGACATCACTGCGAGCAACGAATACAAATCCATCAACAGGAGCAGGATTTTAATTGCTTTTGAATGATTCTATAGAAATCTAAAATTGCTTTGTGGGATGAAAAAAAAATCCCCACTTTTATCTGTGAAGAGGTTTTAATTCTGGCGAATAAAATAAGTGGCTGCTGTAATAATACGAGATTTTTTCCCTCTGCCTGTGTTGCTGTTCCTCCAGCCCCTGCCTGCTGGGATTTTATCCTTGAGCGGTGAGACGCCGGAGTTCATCAGATATTATACGTGGCAATTGCCAAACCAGGAGAGGCTCTTTGGTGGCTGGAAGATTTGTGCTTCTGTTGTGCTAGCTGTTAAAAAATGAGACCACCTGCATTCTTCTGCAATGTGACCTTCTCTAGCTGGTGATACGCTGTGCTTTCTCTGTGATCTGATCTGATTTTGAGGGTAATCAAAAGGCCAACAGTGCTTTAAAACCCAATAATACCTTGTCTCTTGCTTTACAGTTTTCTTTTCTTTTCTTTTTTTCTCTTCTTTTTATGAAAGGAACGAAAACCTCTGCAAACGTTTCTACATCTGGCTTAGCTTCTGGTTAAATGCAGCCTCAGGGAGTGCTGGAAAATATTACTTCTCCTGTTCAGAAGAGAAGTAAATGAGTCACATTTTCCAAAATAGTTTTCAAGGAAAGGGATATCAGAAGTTGTTTGTATTTTCCCGTTTAATAGATGTGGGGAATACTTGAAAATCCTCTGCATGGCAAGAGGGGCACCGCTGGAATGGGACTGTACCCCAGGGTCGGGCAGGCGGCGAGGGTCCCCTCGCTGTCCCCTGGTGGGATGCTGTGGCTGTCCCTTGGGCTGCTGCAGGGATGGAGACCGGCATCTCCCTGGGATGTGGGGTGTCAGAGTCCCTGTGTGTCCCATCCTGGGCAGGCTGGCGGGCAGAGCAGGGGGCTCTCCCTCGCGGGGATGGTGACTGGGGACACGAGGCTCCGCAGTGGTCGGGGGCTCTCAGGGCTTGGTGGGCACTGTGGAAAGAATCGGTTGAGAAGGAACCACGTCTGGCCTTGTCCCGTCTCAGCAGATGTTTGTGGTCACTGGAGGAATCCCCTGACCCGAGAGTGCCTGAGGAGCAATCACAGACAAGGAGAAACTGAGGGCCCCCAAAGAGGGGACCGCAGAGGAGCTGGGCAGTGTGCCATCCCCGCCACCCCACGGGCTCCTCGCCAGAGACCCCCTTTCTGAGACCCTGAACAAGCCTCGGCCCAGCCAGGGCAGGAGAACGTCCCTGTATCCCCATCTCCCCCAAACCCCCATCCCGACGGAGCTAAACCTGTGCCCCGGCTCTCAAGGACACAGCAGGCATCGCCAGCGGAGCCACAACAGCATCCAGTACTGGTCAGCAGCAGCGTTTCCTTAGCCAGGTTTTAAAATGATTATTGAGCTTGTTTTAGGGAGGAAAAAAAAAGGCAATCGAGTATTGGATATTTTAGTTAGCATTAAATTTTAAAAAAGTGATTGGTGGCAGCACCTGAAACTCTGAGCTGATAATTTCATGTCATTTGAAGTATTGTGATGCTAACATGTATTAAAGTACACAAAACCTTCCTAGTGAGGGCTTCAAAATATTTTTAATTATTTTCAGAAATAAACCTAGCCATTACTGTGTTTTTGAAGGACAATTATTTTGTCCTTTCTTGCATAACTGCACATTTTAAAATACATTTAAAAATAATTATTTTTAAATTGTTTTTCTTCAAATTGACCATAACAATCCAGACAAATCTCTTCAGGATTAATTTTCCACCTAGCTGAAGAAATTAGCTATTGCTTTCTCCCTCCCACCTCGGAGCCCTGCTCGACTGGTTACCTGGATACCCTGCCTGTAAAGGATGGATGTGCCGAAGCAATTTAAATAGCCTGATTTGTCATCTAACTGCAGACATCATTAGCGAAGCATTATTTGGCTGGAACACTGTAGGCTGAACACGGCTAACTCCGCTGTGTTGAGGAGAGATTTGGTTTAACCACCTTGTGACCAAGTATTGCCTGTCTTCAGTGGGGAGCTGCAGCGCGTCTCCTCTTGGGGAACACGAGCTGTGTCTGGGTGGGAAATGATTTTCCCGGGGCGTAAAGCTATTGGAAGTGTTTTCGGCATCAGGATGAAAATGGGCTTTTTCAAATAGGCTGTTTCAGAATCCACTGATTTCTTTATTTGGGGGCAAGGGGATAAATTTTGTGTGATAGGGAAGAGGGAAGGGAAGGAAATACAAGCTTGGATTTTGCTTTTTTCCCTGTAATTTTTCCCCTTGTCACAGCCCCGTTTTGGTTTATTCCTCTTGTTATCCTCTAGTTTTAAAATGGCAATTCCGCCAGGGTTGAAGGACCCATCATAAGCAGGTTTTTAAAAACAAGATGGTGAGATTACAATGAGGACTTGAAATTAATTTTACTGTATATAATGGTGTGTAAAGCAGAAAGCAGTGACCTCCTCTGAGAATCCTGCATGGCAGAAGGCAAAAATAGTCATTTCCCTGGAATCTGACCATTGAGCATGGTCAGGGGGGTGGTCTGTGCATAGCAATAAGGAACACGTAAAAACAAATCTGAGCTTTAAAAGAGGATTTTGTTAGTTCTCAGTTCACTTTTTAGGTCTGGACAGAACCTAACCTATCATTTTAATGTCTTATCCCAAATTGGGTTATTTGTTATTGATCCCAGTATGATTTGGAGGACTCGGCTCGGGCTGGGAGGTTTCTCAGGTGGGATCCATGGCCCTGCGTCCTCCAGCCAGGCGGAGCTGCCGGAGCACCGCCGTGGCGTAGCTGCATGTTACAGATTCCCCAGCATCCTTCCTGGGAAATCAGCTCCCAAAAAGCACGGTTGTAAGGTATTCTGCTGATCTATGGTGCAAGTCCTTTTCCTTCAGTCGTAATTGATGTTACAAAATATTTTAGGGCTTCTTTCATTAGTATTCCCAACGGGCTCGATCTACAATTTATTTTGTGCTGTAAAAATGCTAAGAATTTTCTACTGATTAGCAGCAACATTAGGGCATGTTTCTAGATTTATCAACATGGGGTATTTTTGGTGGGTAAGGAGTCTTTTGTCTTTGAATTAAAATGTGTCTAGACACTCTGTTTTTGTTACAAATCTAGCAAAATGAAGGTACTTTTGAGGTAGTAATTAAATTCTTTCAGTGACATACAGTCTATTATGCACAAGGCTTCAGTATAATGAGTATATTTATTTCCAGGAAATCTACAGCATTTTCCTTGCCGTTTGTAGGACTCGGCGTATAAATAATGCAGCCCATGCTGTGCTGCTTTTCAGTTCATCCCAGAAAATTATGCCATTAAAAATGCCACGGTTCTTTCAGGCACACACAGACACAGCAGGTAAAGAGAATATTCATGGGAGGAACAGTGACAGACGCAGCATCAGCTAATACATAACCCCGCAATGCACACCGCGGCCGGGGAAATTGTTTGCAGTAATTATAGCGTGGAGGAAGAGTGTTGTTTAACTTAACATCATGGCAGTCAAACTCCCATCCATCAAAGTGGGCTCTGAGTTTGTAACCCAGGGTTACGGTGAAAATAAGGTGAAGAGAAGAGCTCTGGGGCACCCCAGGCACGCACAGTCCCTAACCCCAAGGAAAATGAAGCTTCCTTGGAGCAGTTTTGGAAGTAAAAGGTCCTGATAAAATTCTTCGGAGATTTGGTTTTGTTTGAGAGCCCAGGTTGCTATTTGAAATCCGCAATTCCGGCGTTAAAATATCTCTCCTGCAAAAATAGCGGGGCTCTTGCAGCGCTCAGGCGCCGAGGCCGGCGGTGCGTAACAGCACAGTCGTGCCCCTTCGCTGGGGAAGGTGGGAGTGTTTTGTATGTTTAAGAGGGAAAATTTACCGTCCCCCGTTCATTGGCATTACTTATGCACAAGCAGAGCTTTAGTACGTGTTGCAAATGGAAATCAAGTACAGGATGTGCCTGGAAGGAGTTTATCTAACTATTTATGGGCTGATCCCATTTGGAGCTAGAACTGACGTGGTTATTTTTAGTGAAATAACGCTGCAGTAGTAGTTGTGTTTGTAAAGAAGCGAGAAATTTCTCCTGCAATTTGCAGAGCTTTCCTGCTGCTGGGTTTGATTTTAGACCTTCCCATGCCTGCGCTGGGTGTCCCTGGGGCAGGAGCTGTGACCCTGATGCCGTGGGACTGCCCGGAATTGCTGCGGATGGAGGAGGACGTGGAGCTGCCGTGGAGCGGGGTTGTGCAGCCGCGGGGCTGTGTCCCATGCGGGGAGACACCGCTGTGGGCTGGAAGGGACCACGGCTGCTCCCTGGCATCCCAGCAGAGGTTTCCCATCCCTCCGAGGTGGTACCCGTGGGAATGTGTGTGTTCGCCCGGGGCTCTTGGAAGAGGTCTGTTTCCTGGGTGGGAGTTGGGTGCAGCCGGTGCAAAGGGACTTTGTGCAGGAGGGATTCGGCTGGGCACCAGGCTCCTGCGTGGGAAGTCTTGGCTGGATCATTCAAAAAGCCAAATCATCGCACTGTATTTGAAAAAAAAAAAGCCTCAATCTGCTTTCTTTATTTTCATGATAAAAATCAACAGTTTCAGGCAGTTGCTCTTTGATACACCTTTAGAAAGAAGTTCCAATAACTTCAGAGATGCAAAAAACCGTATCTGCAGCACATGATTAGCATGAGAGACTATTCCTTCTTTCTAATAAAAAAGGAATGGAAAACCATTAAAACTCATGAAATAATAAGGCAGAAGCAGATAATTTAATATGGTCATCTACTTGGAAATGCACATTGTGCATAAATAATCAGACATATCAGCAAGGAATCCGCAGCCATCTAGCAAGTAAGTTGTTTTGCAATTGCCATCTGACCTGTAGATCAGTGGAAACAACGTCTTCATTAAACTTACAAAACTGATCATTAATCATTAGCAAAACCAGCACTGGAAGACGCAAGGGAAGTCCTGCTATGTCCCTGGAGCGGTGTGCATGTCCCTAATGGCAGGATTTAACTATTAAGGTCATATCAAGAATAGATCCGCTGTTTGGCCACAGTGTTACTGCCCTGCTGCAAGGGCAGTCGCAGTTAGGGTGTAGTTTACAGACTTACTGTATGTTGGGGGAGGAAAAGGTGTATCTGGAAAGATATCTGAAAAAACTTGACTTCACGGGCGGTGTCCTATGAGGAGTGGGAGGTGGGGATGAAGTGGGTTTTTAGTGGGGATGAATGCGCTTTCCTGGTGCACTTTAAAGCGGGGATGAATGTGAATTTAGGCTGTGCTGAATGCGCTTTCCTGGAGGCTGACTGGCCCCGCGGCTCCCTGTCCTCCCCCGCGAGCCCGGGTTCCCCAGCCCCCGAGACTGCCCAGTCCAGCCCGCGCAGGGCTCCGGGGCCCCCAGTAGCACTGAGCCAGAGAATAATGTCTGCTCCTCCTCGTCTTCTCTCCTCAGGGTGCAAAAGATTAAGAACAACCGAGTGTTTAATTTTCACAGGACTTTACTGAAGGGTTTTTTTTGTTTTTGATGTCCTCACTGCTCTGTCCTCTGCTCCCTGTTAGTGGAGGTGGATCAGAGCTGGGTGGGGGGAGCAGGAGGTGGCCATGCCCCGAGATTCCCAGGGCATTTCTTCTCCCGCTGTCAGCCTGTGCAGTAGTTATGTAGGTGAAGTCCTTCATTTACAGAATGTGATTGATGTGATGGTGCGGAACCACTGTATGCAAGGCTGGAAATCAAAGGGTGAACTTAATCATGGAATCCCAGAATGGGTTGGGTTGGAAGGGACCTTAAAGCCCACCCAGTGCCACCCCCTGCCCTGGGCAGGGACACCTCCCACCAGCCCAGGTTGCTCCAAGCCCCGTCCAACCTGGCCTTGAACCCCTCCAGGGATGGGGCAGCCACAGCTTCTCGGGGCAGCCTGGGCCAGGGGCTCACCCCCCTCACAGCCAAGAATTTCTTCCTAATATCCAATCTAAATCTCCCCTCTTTCAGTTTAAAACCCTTCCCCCTCGTCCCATGGCTCCCCTCCCTGATGCAGAGTCCCTCCCCAGCTTTCCTGGAGCCCCTTTAGGGACTGGAAGGGGCTGGAAGGTCTCCCCGGAGCCTTCTCTTCTCCAGGCTGAACCCCCCCAGCTCTCAGCCTGTCCTCACAGCAGAGGGGCTCCAGCCTTAATATTTTTAAAGATTTGACTAAAAAAAATCTATCTTATGTGTAAAATACGCAATAGCAGATTTAACCCTGCTTTGCACCTTTGGGTCATTTTTCAGGTATTCCTGTAGGCGAGCGGTGAACCCACTTTATTTGTTTCCGTTGTTTTCCTCTCCTACCTGTTTCAACCAATAAGCCGATTCAGTCAGAAAGTAGCCTGGCTCTCTGTAACTAATCCTATAATGCTTTCTTGACATTCATATTGCTGTTGAGCGTTTCTGTCAATACAGCCATTGCCTGTGAGCTGCCTGGAAAACAGTGCCCAGGAAAAAAAAAACCCAGAGGTTTCATTCTTACCCATATTTGTGATAAAATGAAGATCTTTACTCAACTTTATTGGAATTTACTCGGGCATTTGTAATAGCAGCCTGCTGGAGATTGTAAGGAGGGAACTCGAGGGACCTGTAATAAAACACAAGAAGATGGCTTGTGTATTCCTTATTCTCCAAGATCTCAGTCCTGAAAGTGTCGGACACACCGTGTGATTTGGACAGAGGTGACATTCCAATATTAATTTAAGGCCCTTCTACTCCTGCTCTTGCTTAATCCTGCAATATCTGCCTTGATAGTTGCAAGACCTGTGGAAGATGTCATGGACGTATTTAAACTGAACACTGAAACCAGAGGGTCTGGCTTCTGTCCCCCACATCCAGGCATGGGGAAGAGCGGGGTGTTTGCTGTCACGGGTGGCTCATTTAGTCCCTCGCTTTAATCCGCATCTGCTCCACACTCCACTGAAGTCAACGGGAGGCTTTTCCCGTGACTTCCCTGGTTCTCTGAGTTCGGGTAGGGGCAGGTCCGGTCCCAGTTTGTGAACTGGTTCTGTCCTTCCTGATCCAGTTCACCTTGAACTCAATGGGAGACCTTTCCCCGAGTAGAAGGAAAGTTGGATCAGACCCAGAGAAAAACCGTAAGTGCTGCAGGAGTGAGAGGATGACGTTCAAAGATTAAATCACACGATCGCTTTGCTCTGCCATATACTTGTCCTCACAGTTCATATTAAAAGGTAGGAAAACTGAGGTACAAGCGTCCTTGGCTTTAGGAAAAACACAGTCCCCTCTTTGAAACCAGAGTTCCCCAGAACTCCTGTGGGCTGTGCACACATATCTATCGCACTGCGCAATAGATAAGCTTCATATTTTGTAGACATTTAAGCGCAGTTAAAAATTCAAGGAGAAGTAGCCAGACATGCACTGTTAGGGAAAAGCAGCTGCACGTCATAAATCAGCTCCATAAAAAAAAATTTTGGCAACAGTATCATTTCACGAAAGGTTTTACTGCACATCCTTAGCAGATTTGTCCTCCCTTCTCTTGTCCTCTGCTCTTGTCTCTTTTTTTCTTGGGCTGTTTTTTCTAAGCTCTGCTTTTATTATCAACCCTTGCATACTTCATTTTAATCTCCCCTTATCTGAACAAGCAACCCCAACATAGGCAGGATTTTAAGTTTAAATTAGCCGAAACTAATTTCTACGTCTTGTCTAGAGGAGCACAGCAGGTTCACAGCGAAGCCCCCAGCTTTGGGTGGGCGCGTTTTGGGGATCCACCAAGCGTGACTGTTTCTCTGCAGCTCGAGCACGGGAGTTCACCCACCGCATTGCACTCAACGGGGGATGTTTAAATAAAGCAGCGATTGCCCGGAGCAGCCCGGCCAGCCAGAGCCCTCCTGCCCTTGCAGTGCCATGCAGCCGCTCCCCTAACGTCCTCCTGCTCTTCATTCTTCCATATCGGGTATTCTTCAGAGATTTCACTACGTCTTTTTTTACTTAAGAGGAGCAGGTTAGGCCAATACGGAGTCCTTTTGAAATCCTGCATCTGCTGTCCTTCTAAGGGATGCTCCTCAAAACCTTCACCTCCAGTATTTTCCTAAAATGCTGTGTCTTTAGGGTTGAAGGAGGAGAGGGACGATGCTCTGCAGAGAGCCCCTGCAGCAGGGCCCGTTTGGAGGCAGGGAGGTTAAAATCCTCCTCCTCGGTGGAGATGCCGAAGAGGGAAGAGACGCTAATGGGTCTTGATTCTCCCCTGGGGGTAGCGCAGTGACTCCCCGTGGGCTGCGGAGCGTTAACCCACCCTTCAGCCAGGCGGTTGCAAGCTAAAAGGACCCTGATGTGTAATTCCCAGTGTAATTTGTGACTCCTGTGGTGCCCTTCATATAAAGTGGGGATTAGCAGTGGGGGTTTCCAGCCTGGAAGAGGAGAAGTTTAGAGAGAAAGTAAAGTTTTTTTATAGTTTTGTAAGGCCGCACAATTAATCTGTGAAATGGCTACAAAAAAAAGGGCTCCCAAGCCAGTGCACTCTTACTCATGCAATAAATGAACAACCAATGTTGAGAAGGATACGGTTAGTTAATTCAAATTTAGCCGGGGAGTGAAACGGTGGGGTTAGTACTAAGATGATCCATGGATTTTCTTTCTTCTTGAGAAGTTCGGGCACGCTCTGGCCGAGGCTGAGACAGGCTGTTCCCCAGTGCTCGAGAGGTTCGGGGGCACCCTGGAGTATCGGTGCTTGTCAGCCACCTTGGCAGCCGCGGGCAGCACGGAGCTGCCTGAGAAATGCTCAAAATGGCAAAGCGGCCATGTCAGCACATTCCCAAACGTGTACAGCTTTGGGGACGGGAACGACCCAGGCGGGACACGAGGAAACGTCAGCCTCTGAGCTGGGCTGCTGGGCCACTGGGTTTTGGAGCCAGCCGTGCACACCCGGGGACACGCAGCAGCTAAGGGCTGTCCTCTAGTCCTTCCTCAGGCAAAACTCGGCTTGGGAAGAAAACACATTAAAAATGTGTTGGAGGTAAAAATGTGTCTGGGGTTGTTCAGCCTGGAGAAAAGGAGGCTGAGGGGAGACCTTCTCGCTCTACAACTGCCTGAAAGGAGGGTGTAGAGGGATGGGGGTCGGTCTCTTCTCCCAAGTGACAGGCAATAGGACAAGAGGAAATGGCCTGAAGTTGCACCAGGGGAGGTTTATATTGGATATTAGGAGAAATTGCTACACTGAAAGGGTTATCAAACATTGGAACAAGCTGCTCAGGGACGTGGTGGAATCATCATCCCTGGAGGTATTTAAAAGCCGGGCAGACGTGGTGCTGAGGGACATGGGGTGGTGGTGGTTTTTGTCAGAGTCAGGTTGGTGGTGGGACTCGATGATCTGAAAGGTCCCTTCCAACCTGGGCGATTCTATGAGTCTGTGATTCTAAAATGGAAGTTTACCCATGAACCATGTAACCACCATAGGGCAAAGAATAAATTAGACACCCCTCATGGAGACCGTGTTGCTGACAGGAGGAGTAGCAAAGAGGCAGGAGTAAAACTAAAATAAATGAAAAAAGGGAGAGGTTGTGTAGTTTGCTTTATTAGGGCAATAAAATACCACACCATATCAAAGCAATTCTCATTTCTTTTGTAAGCACAAAGTAGTCTGAAACAGGCAATTACCTCTTCCTTCCAGCTCCGAGAGGCACGTTGCCCTTTGCCACTCATTAGGGATCGTTAATAGTGGTGGCACGGCAGGGCCAGGGGTGCAAGGGCTTTACTGGGAAATCACCACACCTCAGGGATCAGAAGCACAGCCCTGGGCAGCAATCATCTCCCAGTAACCACGTGCCTGCGGTCCTCAGTGGCATAATTACGGAAGATTCTCAGGATTTGGGATGGAAACGAGCTTGAAAAGCAAAACTGGCAGTTCTGTGACCTGCCTGAGGACTGGGCACCAGTGCGTCCCCTGGCCCCCCGTGCGGGGACACTGGTGTGTGGTGGCCGTCCGTTGGCACGCAGGAGAAGATCTAGGGTTTGAAGGAGGAAAGTGCACGAGGTGCTTCGCTCTTCTGACCCCCTCTTTCTCCTTCTGTGCTGGATGGGAGAACAGTATCCAGGCTTTGAGATCCAGCGCCGGGAAAAGCAGCTCACTGCTCAAATGAGAATTTCATGCTCTTTTTTTATGTATTGGTCTACACATGCACACCATGTAGGTGCTGGCCTATTAATGATTTTGACAATAATTATTTATCTGCAAAGTCCCGGGCACTTAACTCAGTGTAATTCAGTATCCAGTAGCTGTTGAGTGGTAAACTGTAAATAGGCAAAAGTGTTTGACTGCTGCATGGGTGGGTGGGAGGGGAGGAGGGAGTGTGCCAAAAGTTTGCATGGTTTCTCCTTCGGGGGTCCTTGGGAGAGCGGAGCTCCCCTGTACAAACACAGAAATAGGTCACCCATGGCACAAAACAGTGACATTTCAAAGGATTTTCCACTTCCATAGCTGGAGGCTAAGCATCCTTTTATTTATTCTTCCAAGCCACGATAAAATGACAACCTCATTGTATGGCTAATAGAGAGGTGTGATTGTATTAGGCTTTATCCCTGTTATGCGATCTTAAGAACTGCGAACATTTCGTTTGAGAGAGAGAAAGGGGAGAAATGCAGAGTCTGAACTGCAAACTGAAGGAGGGAGCCGGTACCAGAAAGCAAACGCTGCGGTGCTTCCAGTTGTGTCAATATTCAGTCCAAATACTGCCTCCCCTCGGGCCGGAGAGGGAGACGTTGGGTCTGTATCACTCACACATACTGCCATGGCCCTTCAGCCTGTACCTGGTGCAGCTCAAATGGCTTTTCTGGAACATGAGAGCCCATAAAAGTTGTCTGAGCTTTACTAGATCCATTTGTATTTATAGAATCACAGAATGGTTAGTGTTGGAAGGGACCTTAAAGCCCATCCAGTTCCAAGCCCCTACCATGGGCAGGGACACCTGCCACTTAGACGAGGTTGCTCAAAGCCCCATCCCTGTGTGGGGATTTTCCATGTGTGGAGCAGGAGACACATTGAATTTGAGCCTTATTTCTGGTTATTCTGGCAAGACAAGTAAGAAAAGTAATTATTTTTTTGTTTGGAGGCATTGCAGTGCTTTGCGTGATGGGGTCCAAGGAGCCTTGAGCACCCCTAGGACCTGCAGGTGTCAACCTGAAAGGTGACACCTGGGCTCTACCAAAGCCCATGGCCAAACTGACTTGGACTTTTGGCAGAACGACACATTTTTTCCCCAAAGTAGTTGTTGTCGTGGGTGGAAGAATAATTAAAAAAACACAACTGTGAGTCTGGAAGCGGCCGGGGCGAGCGGCTGGAGCTGCTGCGGGGTCTGGTGCTTCTCCCTGGCTCGTTCTTGCAAAGCGCCGAGCACAAAAGAGCTCCGAGGAAGTATTCAGTCTATGCTTGACTGTCAAGGACACGCATAGTTCACTGGCTATATGTGTGCCCAGAGTTAAGCATGTGCTTAATGAGGCTCGAGTGCTTCGCTTAGGGCAGAGCTGAATCCTTAATAGCTCCGTGTTTTGCAGCTTTTACTGAAAAACGGGGCTAATTTTTTCCTGCTTCCTGGGAGATTTTGAGGACAGGCTTACTAGCATTCATGGTTCTCATAATGATGGCAAGGAAACTCACGAATAAAAAGGAAGAAGTTACGTATCAATACATCAGATTCATGGTAATTACTTTTTCCAACCTATTTTGAACTGGAGCCTATTGTGAACCCTTGAATTTCAATGGCACATACGTCACGTACAGTGAAAAGATCTGAAAGCCGAAAGAGATTTGAGCTCTGCTATGCTTGTAATATGTTTAATGTTATTGTTCCTTTAAATCCCTGCCCTTAATGACCCCAGACATATTAAATAACATTCTTAGGGCTGAAGAAATGCTTCAGACTTCTAATTTTGCACAGAGTTCTCCTCCTGTGCTCTCAGAGCTCTACAAATGTTACATATGTTGAGAAGCCTCTGTAGAAAATATTTTGCAGTCTTTTTCCCGAAGAAAGGCCGAAGGTACCCGGGCTCACACGGAGCTCTGCTTCGCACTGCCTGCTTTGCAAAAATAGTTTTTGCAGCTGTATCATTTTTCATGTTTGCAATTTGTGGCCAGCGGACAACGTACAACAGAGCCTCCGAGGGACACGCCGCGGGGAACGACGGCAGAGACCGTGGGCTGGGCATGGCAGAAACGCTCACACCGCGTGTTTCCGAGCACAAAGGAACCCAAGCCGTACAGGGGCAGAAAATATTGATAGTGATACAGTTTCTTAATGAAGATACCTTAAAGAAAGGCACAAAATATCATTGTAGCACCTCATTTGTGATGTCTCCTCCTTGTTTAATTGCTGTGAGGCTTTTTTAATCCCTGCTCTGGCAACAGCATTGGCCATATAACCTTGGCACTGGCAACTCTTCTGTGGTGCTGTCAAGTCCCTCTTCATCTTTCAACCCCTGTATGTCAAGTCAGGTTTCTATCTCAGAGATGAACCAAGCCTTATTTCTGGGTTAAGAATTCTTTTATCTGCAAAGTAAATTAGTGACAGGAGCTTCCCAGAGCTTGCCTTTTTCTCTTCGCACCGTGACTCATTTGTTTTTCTGTACAAGCCCTGCTTTTCCTGGAGGACAGAAAAAAAATCCTAGCCAACAGGCCCTGCCAGTTAGCCACCGTGGCGTCAGTGTTCATCTCCTCTCCGTCCCACCGGCATCCCAAGAGAGGGAGACGAAGGTGAATTTGCCGCACGTCCCGCACATGTGCACACCAGCAGTTTCTGGGTGCGTGTATCCCCCCGCCGCGCTCCTGCGCAGGGGGCAGGCTCCTTCACTTCGAGGTACGAAGCCCTGAGCTTCTCATTTGGGAAATACACACTGCAATCCCCACTACTGACCAAAAAGCAGCCGTGCGTGTCATTACTTACAGCCGAAGCAGCCCTGTACGCGGCTTGCAAAAGTGGTGGTAAAAAGCAGCTTTATTTCTCTGCCCCCAGCATTCGGCGGTGCTGCTTTTCAGAAATAACCGAGATCAGGGAAAACTCACCTCACCTACAGGATTTTAAACTTGCTAGGTCTCTAACGCTGTGCCTGCCTCTTAAATTTGAGATGTTTTTGAGATGCAGGGGAAATACAGGAAAATACTGTAAAGAATGGTCCTACTTGTGCGGTCAGATCGTGGCCGGTACCACGGCAGGCGGGATGAGGTGCTGATGGAGCTGTGGGGCTGTACGTCGGCTGCACCCACGTCCGTCCTTCTGGAGCTTGGCACCCCTGGAGTTCGGCGCTCTGGTTTTGTGTGGCTCCCCTGCCCTGTAACAGCATTGCCTTCTGCCTTCTTTTCAGCCGTCTTCTAAATAGTAATAGTAATAGTAATAGTAGTGGTGATGATGATGATGATAGTGATAATAATAATAATAATAATAATAATAATAAAAGAACCTGTGAATCTGTGTATGATAATAATAACACGGAGGCTGTGACTCCGCTCCCTGGCCGGGGGGGGTGCAGCCCCCGCACAGGGACCCCTCTTTTTCTCCGCGTTCCCCGGGAGCGCCGGCTGTCGCACCGACGAGCGCGGGGGGGGGAAGACATCCTGACAAATGTGCTTACGCTAATATTTTTTTTCCCATTTGCTTTTCCCGTGGTGACAGGCAGCTACTTACTAGGCAGAGCTGGAAGTAATATTCCGAATTGCTGAAGGAAATTTTCCCAGTTGATCAAACTCTTATGTGTTTTGTGCTGATCAAAGATTCTCTTCATGTCTTATGTATCTGAAAGCACAAAAGAATGAATGAAAAAAAAGAGCTGTTCTTCTGTGCTGGTAGACAATGAAATGATGATTGGTGAGATTATGCCTTGACTTTACTGTCAGCACAATGTCAGTGAAGGCAACGGTACAGAGAGGGTACATTCTGAGATACTAATGCCGAATCCAGATCACTAGAAGGAACAGAAAAGCCCCAAAGAAGAGGAAAATGTCTGGTTTTATTATTATTACTCTATTTTAGTGGAGAATAAAATGAATCTTTCATATTCGTGGATCATATTAGTTACCCTGATTATTCATCCCTTCATATCCTATCTGCTTGTGTAGTCAGGAGTGGTAACTCATGTTTTGCTCAGGTGAAAATCCACTTTTATGTGTGTGTGTGTATATATCTATATATCTGCATCTTGTGTGTGAGATGGCAGGAACCCTTAACTGGTGCTGCTCTGAGCAAGGGACTGGTTTTGCACAACCTTTTCACAGCCACCCCGGTCTATGTAGGGGAGCCAGAGGTTGCTTCCTTGTCTCCTAGAAGAGGTGGTGGTTTGAAGGGGAAAGCCTAAGGCAGGCCCTCGGGGCTTTGGGTTGGTTGGGATTTTAACCAGTTTTAAAAAAACGAATTGTGCTCAGTAAAGAAAGGGCCTCGGAGCTGAGGAATCTGCAGTCCAAAGGCGTTAAGGCTGAATTCCCAGGTCCTGGCCCGGGGAGGTGGACGTCCTGCGAGCGTTCACCCTGGGAGAGGACGGGCTGCTGCGAGCCCTGCCCTGCTGCGCTTGCCTTCATCCCGCGGCCGGGAGGAAACGCCGGACTGGGAATCAGCCGAGGAGTACGGCCGGCACATGGGGACAAGGAGGAGAGGGCTGTAGCCGTGGGATTGCGAAAGGACACTTTGAAGATCACGTTATAGCGACGTCTGTCAAGAATGGTTAAGTTCCAGCTGATCTCGCCCGGGGCCAGGGGATGGGTGAGGTGACCTCCGGAGCCTTTTTTTCTTTGACTCCGCAACTGGAAATGGAAAGAAAACCCACCTTAATGTACGGTTTTCCTGTGGATTTTCTCTCCCTCTTCCCCCCACTATCCTCCTGTGCCAGGTGACAAGATATTTATATATACAAATGCTCTTTGGGAAGCTTATTGTCATTCTCTGCATCAGAAGTTTATGATTTATATTAAGCTAACTGGTCCTTGAGCATGTGCTGTTGTCAAGCTCTCTTCATCTGCTCCGGAGAAAAGCACTCCGGGGCTGGCGTGCAATAGCATGATCTCGGTATTTATCCTTTTGGCAGTTTACTAATTATTCCTATTGCTATCACATCCCTGTGCGAATCTCTGTCTTTCTGCCACAGTAAATATTCTCCCATTTTTTCTAGCTGCAGAACTGCTAGTTAAACAGGAGAACCCTGAATATCCTGCAGAGGCCCATATTGTCGTTCGGATGACAGCGATAAAATGGGCCAAACATCCTTTCTGTACCACTTAAATTGCATGTCTTTGCATTCCTGGATCGGCCGCTCATTTTCTGGACTGAATTCCGCTCCTGCAAACAGCTCATGTCGTTCCTGGGAGTGCACTTTGTAGCAGAACACTGCGATAAACCCAAAGCCATCCGCTGCCAAGGCTCCGTAAGGAGTCAGGAACAGGCATCAGATATCTTTGCTACTGTAGATGTAGCTGCATTAGCAGTATCGTTTATCTTCCTAAGGACTTACTAAGCCACTAAAATGTGTTATAAAATTAAGTGGCATTTTTTCCACCTGTTCTAACTGGTGCCAAACGCATGGAAAGCCCTCCCGGATGACACGACTCTGTATACAAAACCTAAGTACCCTCCTAAGGACTGCAGCTGCCGCAGAGACGGGGTTTTTTTTCCTCGGGCTGCCTCCTTCACTTAGAATAATAAGCTTTAGATTATCTCAGGGCACTCTACATCCCACTGCTGTGCAATCCAATTTGACAGAAGGGTTGCGGGGCGGGGAGGGAGAAAATCCTGCGAGCAGACACCGGACTTTGAGTTTTCCACTGGCACAGAGCAGAAGTTGACGGCGAGGGCTGGGGAGGTTTTTTAGTGCCTGTCTGTGCCGGAGGAAAGGCTCTCGGGCTCGGTGGAGCATCCGTGCCGCAGGGGGCTCGCCAGAGCCGGGGGCTGCCAGCAGAGCCCCACCGTGGGGCTTCCAAATGCAAAAGGTCCCCACATCCCTCCCAGGCCACAGAGTAATTGAAACAGCAGCAAACTGCTGGGCGGCAGCCCATTAGTCTTGTATTAACTATATTTTATCATTTAGGTAACACTGTATGTATAGTAACTGTTGAGCCTGCACCCCGGCTCCAGGACACGTATTTAAACGCCTTTAATACTCCCTGGGAAGAGAGGAAAGCTGCTTTCCAAAGGGGAAGAATAGCGACCTATAGCTGTGGGTAGACCCAGATAATCTCCAGTTATCTGTTCCGATAGCCAAATTACTCTCTTATCAATGTTAGTGGTGTCCCTGCCAATGCGATTACCATGCCCCGTTGGGCTGTTGTCTCTGAAGTGATTTTGCTGCTGCCGAATTTCGCCGGCCAGAGGAGGGTCAGGGTCTGCGAAATGCTCACAGCCGCGCTGCCTGCTGCGGCACAGCTCGCTGCTGGGCTCCGTAATCGTCCCTAATCCCCGGTGCCCCTCTTTGCGGGGGGGCAGGAGTGCAGCCCACGGACCAGCCAGCGGCACGTCCTTCCCCTGGTCGAGGCAGGCGGGTCCGACACACAGGGTGGCTCTGAAATGGCTCTGGGCTGCAGCACAGGAAGCCGGCGTGTGTCTGTCAGGGTAACACTTGACTCAGCTCGGGCTGTTTGCCCTATTTTCTAGCTTTTTGGCTGCTGTACAGGTAGTAGGACCCCTCCAGAGCAGAGCAAGTCTGGCGTCGAGGCAGGATTCTTTCGAGTAACACATGGCCCTGGTGGGCATTAACCCTCGTAATTCAGGCAGGTGTATGCAAGGGGTCCTGGAAACTAAATAGAGGTTTACCTGTTAAAGATTTAGTTTCTAAAATGGCATTTTCTGAAATGGCAGAGCGTCCGCAGAGCCCGCAGTCCCACTGTGGTGATGAGGTTCATGAATGGCAGAAAAAAAAAAAAAACGAAGAAAGCATTAATGTTGGGTTTGGGGGATCAAGTAACTGGCAAAAAAAATATTTACAGAAACATGTAAGAAAAGCTTGAGGCTTTGTAATTATTTCTGCACACAAATCACTACATTGGTTTATCCAAATACTACTGAACACCAAAACAGGTCCCGACCGTCGCTGGAGTGGAGCTGACTCACCAGATCTATTCATGGCTCTTCATTCATCAGAGCAGCTTTAGCTCTTCTCTTTGTGAGTGTGACTGGCTTTTCTAGCCACGAGATCCATCTTGTCCCATCTTGTGTCAACGCAAAACGCGGCCCTGGCCTGTTTGAACTCATTCTTCGCTTCCCGTGTTTTCTCCGAGTTGTGTCACGGTGGGGAAATTTTCATGGGCTTTGATTTCCCCTCAGTTCTCACTTCTCCTCTACGAGCGTTACCGTGCTGATTTGTCTCTTCCTCGTGCCGTAATTGGGCCGGTGCCACTGTGTAATTTTTAACTGTGTGCAGTATCAACAGACCTCCATCTGTCTCTCCTCCAGAGCTTCCCAGCCTGCCGGCATAAATATCTGCCAAATCCTTCTCCGAAGAGAGGATCGCCAGATTCCAACTGTTTGCAAAATAAGAGCCGCCGCCAGAATCCTCTCCCCGGTCCGCAGCCTGTGCAGAGCCCGTGTCCCGCGCCCCGGGAGCCGGTGCCGCTGGCACCCAGCAGCTCTGCCCAGTGCTCTCCGGTATTGGCCCTCAGAAGCCTGCCCTTCGCAGAGGGTTCGGCATATCGGTCTGTTTGCTCACATACCTCATTATCGCTGACATTTTATTAGAAAATAACCTCCAATAGCCATCAGGTAAAAAAAAATAACTCGAGGGTTGTTTTTTTTCCCCCCTTTAGATACAATTCTGATTTAAAACATGCTGCAGGACGGATCGGTACCCGTGTTGGTTTTTAAGATACTTCGCTGGGGGGGTGTGCCCTTTCCCAGCCTGTCACTTACACCAAGGGCCAGTTACCACCATCGGGAGCCAGGGGAGCTGCTGGGACTTGCTGACCACACATCCACGTGGCTGAGAGCAGAGTTCGCTCTTCCACCGCTCTCTACATACATCAGGACAGATCACTAGAAGAATTAGCACCAAACCAGGCAATGCACTGACTGGATTGTGCACGCTAAAAAATAGCAACTTGTTTAATGTGGATAAAATAAAACCATGTATAAACACACTTGGATAGAGTAAAAAATATAGATTGTAATGGAGGTGCCCTTTTAACACTGTTAAAACCCTTCCCGTAACCGTCCGTTGATTGCATTCGTTCAAAGCGGTGTCAGGCTCATGTGGCTTTTTAAACTCGGTTGTGCACCGCAGTCATGGCCATCACGCGTGGTGGCGTTTGCTGGTGCTACGGCAGCTGGCTGCGGCTGCGGGGTTACCGATGAATCTCTTCAGGTGCTGCTGCAGGCATCAAACTAACAACAAATACATGTTTGGATAAAAAGCTTGCCAGCTGAAGTCAGACCTAAGGAACAAGGTTCCCGTTCTGTCTGTGGGATACTGGAATAAGTAATGAGAAAGGATTTTTCAAGGTTATTTCAGGAGGGGGTTTCACATTTGGATCTGCTGCATCTCCGTTCTGCAGAGCTTTGCAGAGGAACATAAGGAATGTAAAGCAGCTTGTGGGTTTGATTAATCCACCTTCCAGTCTAGATTCAGAATTACCCAATATTTCCAGGAGACAGAGAAGTGGGTACCACCCTTGTTTGACATGGGCACGGAGCCTGGCGACTGTGGCCGGAGAGCGTTTTTCTGTAGATAAGTAGAGGGAAGCACCCGAAGCACCGAAGAAACTCGGGAGTTTGTTTCATGATGTATAGTCAGGTTCCAAACATACCAGTATTTCCATTGTCTAGGTTGCAGTGTGGGTTTGGTGTCCAATTTTGAAGGTTTTAGGACAATCAAGTTCATGATCTTCTAGGAGGGTGCGCTACCACTTAATAATACATTATGACAGGAGAGAAATACGTACAAACAAGTCGAAGCCTGCAGGACAGCTATACTTACTTACAAGTGAATAATATCCCCAGCCGTTGCCGGGGGTGGCAGGGAGCAAAGAGAAAAGTGAAATTAGAGAGACCGGAGCATCCCGGCGGTGATGTGCTGACCGCCCGCGTGGCGCTGGCTGCGGGTACGGCGAGACTGAGATCTAGCCCTTATTTAAGTCTGATTTGCTGGAGCAGGATTTTCTTGTAAAGGAACAGCCATGATTTGTTTAAAGTCTTTGGGAGATAAAAAGCAGATGGCATTGATTAGCTAATTAGTAATATTTTCTGCAACTTATCAGCTGTGCTGATACGTGTGGAGTTTGCAAAAGCTTGGGATGAATCTTTCTCTCTTTGATTTGTTGAAGAAATGGACTATTTTAAAATCTGGAGGGGAGGGAAAGTTATATACAAATGTGTAACTTTCTGCCCAACAGAAATACGTTAATCTTTTCCTTTGAATTTATGTTCAGGGCTCATTTTTTCATTTTTGAGAGGAATATGCACAACGAGGTTGCAGCTCTCCTGGCTCTTGTCTTGATGGCATGGGCTAGTCTGTGACCTGCCATAGGTCACATATTCCTCTTTGGGGGTGTGCTCCTTCCCCTTTGGCATTTATTATGGAGACAAAGCAAATTTTTTTTTTTTTTTTTTTTTTTTGTCAGGCTCACTTGTCTTCTTGGGAACCCTTAGCAGCCAGCGCAGCGCCCTGGCAGGACTTCTACCAAGTGTTGGCCACCTCTGTGACCACTGCTGTGACAGCGGTCAGTGCTGTTTTGGCCAGAGCATCACTGGGGTGCTGGAGGCCCCCCTGACCTTGCGTTAGATTGTACATGACTCAAATATCTTGATGTTGTCTCTATGATGGCAGTAGTTCATCATTTAGGGCGAGACAGTAACTCGCCGAGATGCTGATGTAAAGAAGAATGTCTGAGAAAGGATGTCAGCCTTTCAGACCCTGCTGGCTGCAGAGCAAAGTCTTCATGCAGTCAAAAACCAAGAAACTCATCTGGTTTGCTCAGTCAAGATAACTGGATGCAGGCGGGCTCGCGGGTGGATACCCGTCCTGATAGTTGTGGTGGTCTTTGTGGGAATGAGCGTGGGTGGACACAGCTTTGGCATCCCAACAAGCCCCATAATTAGGACTTGCTGCAAATTCTCTGGAGGTTTGAGTTCCACACCAGCACCACCCCGAAGCCTTTCATGCGACAGGGTGCCGGTGGAGAAGCTGTATTTTAATTGCAGTGTGTAGCATGGGTGACGCACGAGCTGTCAGCTGGCCACCTGTGACAGCGGGGAATGAGAAAGAGCTTTGTTTTCCTCTTCTGGGGAACTGTCCTCCCTTGCAGATGCTCTGCAGAACAGCTTTGCGGTGCTTATCTCCCATTTAAGGCCTCAAAATTGGGCATGAGGCAGGTTGAGGTGGGGTCCAGACATTGTACTGGTCAACTGCCGGAGTCGTGCTCCATCCAAAAGCCATCAGGACTGGAAATTGCCTAAAGTGGGACCAGGATTTGCTCCTCTGTTAGAGAGCTTTTTATTTTCCGTGGAGTTCGGTGTTGAAGCTTCAGCCTTTCTATCTCCGTCAGAATGACATTTTTTATTGGTTCTTAAACTGAAGAAACAACAAATTCTGCATCCTCTCTGGAGCACGGTCTTGTTAATGTTCTTTGAAACATGACATGTGTCGTGGCCGTCAAACTGCGATGATCCCATTTCTTCTGAAACGAGAAAAACATGTCACTTTTGGCTCTAAGTAATACAAAGGGAGAGTCGTATTTTAGATAGGAGCTGCATGGCTGCTGGAGATGAAAGAAAAATGTTATTACTTTTGGAAATTTCATAATTACAGTTAATGATAATTTAATGAAGTGGCATTGTCTTCACCGCTATCACTAATGAAATGTTTGAGAGTGATAAAACAGGTCTTGTTAACTAGAGCAAGAGTCTTGAGTGGAATAGCTGTGTGACAGCAGCCTGCATGCACAAGTCTCCAATTCCTGTTTTTTTTGTTACAGTAGTTTAAAAAAGAAGATAAAATGAAGGCTACCTGGCAAGTAAGGCACACATGAAGTATTTAAAGGCCTGCCATTAAGCAAACAATACTGAACTCCTGAATAACGTGCTGATGACTGAGTGCTGCTCTTTAGGAATGCTAACCCTTCATTAAAACACTTTCCTTGTTTTTCTTTGCAGACAAACCAGGGAACAAGAAACCCCGCCTGACTTTTTTTATTTCTCAGACTATGAAAGACATAATGCAGAAATAGCAGCATTTCATTTGGACAGGCAAGTAAAATCGATTTGCAGTAAAAGAAAAGTGGAAATATTGTGATAAGTTTCTGCACTTGGCCAGCCCTGTAACTGAATTACTTTTAAAAAAGGGGAAAATGGAACAAAGGTGGGCAAAGGCCATGAATAAATGAAACGGCAGATGATGAAAGGGTAGATTAATAATTAGGAAATGTGACTTGCTCTGGGAATGAGAAACCTGGCAATAAGTAATTCTCAAAAAGAAAGAGAAATGATATTGAAGGGAAGTTGAGAAATGAATTTCCCCCGTGATCTTGAAGTGCATACGGAGAGGACCCTTTCCCGGGGAATGTCGTGCAGGTGTGATGGCAGTCTGGCTCACCCTAATTCGCTCCAGGGCACGCAAATCAAAGGAGACGCGGGGAATGGTGTGAGCGTTCAGAGAGGAGTCACCCAGGTGGGGAGGGAGCTGTGGGGCTCCCGGCTCAGGAGAGTCTTTAGGCCACAAGTCCGAGGGAAGGAGAGGGCGGTGGCGGCTGTCCCGTGCTCCTCGGAGCTAACAGTGTCCCCCCAGGCAGAGCTGGTGTGGCGTATGGTGGGTACTCAGGACGGGGAAGGGACTGCAGCCCTCCCAGCCTGCCCAGATTAGGAGCGGGAATTAGCAATTAGCGATGAATTATTAACAGTGTGGCTAGAAACCATGGCTTTTCACAGGCTGAGTTAGAACTGAAGCATCTTTCACACCCTGAAGTGCCACAAAACAGCCTTTCAAAAGCTTGAAGCTTTGGGGCCACAAATTACCGGGGTACGGGTGGTATTGCTGCCTTCTGGGTTGATGGCTGGGATGAGGGAACGTGCCAGCGAGGGGCACGGGGTAGGTTTGCCATTAAGAGCCATCCTGCTCAGATCCTTCAAGGATCTTCTGTATTTTGTTGTTGTTGACCTTGGTGTCGATCCCTTCTGCTTTATATTTTATATTGCCCTTTTAAGCAGATGGTGCTGTAGGAAAAAAACATTAATGGAGTTCCTGCAGGGAGACATGTTAAATATCCGCACACTAGGCAGAAAAAGCAGTTGCTACCCGATGTAGAAAAGCTTATCAGCGGACATAAAACCTCCACCTATGGGGAGGCTTTCTATGGGGACTTTGCTCTTTTACTGTATCTAATAGCAGTGCTTCGTAGGGAGTTTTTAATGATCTACGAAGGTGGGGGGGTTGGGGTAGAGAAAGGCTCCTCACCCAGCCTTTGCCCGTGGGAAAACTTTTAGTCCCAGGGAGATTGTTTAGGTTGGTGTGAGGGTATTAAAACAGAGAGGAGCAGAGGCAAATAAATGAAACAAATGCTAAGACTGTCAGAAAAAAAAAATACTATTAGATGGTGTTTATGGAAGACAGAGGCTGAAATCCCATTCCTCAAGTCACTTAAAAAATTGGTGAGCAAAATGCATGTTATAACAATCCTGAGGTAGCACGGAGTCAAAAATAAGCTGCTACTGTCTCTTATTTCTGGAATTCTACCTATCCTCATTTTTTCATGGAACAATGTGTCTCCATACTCTTCTGTATTTCGCATCTGCTCCACACTACGTAGGCGAGTCAGAGCTCATCATATTCAGGACATATTTTGTAATACATTATGTGAAGGATTATCCAGTTTAAAGTTGATGGGCTTTTTACTCCTTAAAGACCACAGATAAATGTGCCTTCAGAGTGTAATGAACCTACCTAAAACCTACCACTATCATTACATTTTAATCCTTTACATAAACTATCGCTTTTCTTTCTCTTCCAGGATCCTGGATTTCCGTCGTGTGCCGCCGGTTGCGGGCAGACTGGTTAACATGACGCGAGAAATACGAGACGTTACTCGTGACAAGAAACTGTGGAGAACGTTTTTCATCTCACCAGGTAGTCTTGGAAATAACACTGTATTCGTTTCTATCCTGCCGAACACGTACTTAAGGGAACAATGTGCAGATTGCTTAATTGCTCAGATATTTCTAATAGAACTGTCTTCCAGACCTTTGAATAAAAATAAATGTGGAGACATAGCCTACAAAGACGACTTTATTGTTTTGAATTGAGTGCCTTTTCCCCTTGACAAATTATCCGCAGAGACAGGCTTTTATGTTCACAAAAGCAATGTATTCAACAAATGTTTTATGTAGAGCAATTTCTAAAGCAGTTTCTTCTGTTGCTCTCAGTTTACCCAAAACCTTATTACTTAGCCCATTAGTTATTTAGACTTTTTTTTCCTGCTGCAGTGTGATCCGTCACTTCTGTTGGTCAGATGCATTTATTTCTCGGTTTTGACTGGAGGACCAAAACCTAATTTTCTCAGAGTCATGAACCTCAGTTTTTACTACAACAGGAGTTTGAAAAAAAAATCAAGCGAATAGACGTGTAACACATCCTGCTTCCAGCTCCAGTTCTCCCCCGGGCAGAGGCCAGAGCAGAAGTGCCCTGAATTGTCTCCAGTCCTTGTTCTTGCTTTGAGGGCTGACCCCAGGAGCCCACACCACTCTCTGTTTCCATTACTCTTCGCTCTTTCACAACGTCCGGTGGCTCCAGCCAAGGATGGAGCTCCACAGGGTGGGAATTTTACAAACACAGGGTAAACCCATGCCCTGCTCCCCAGAACATACACCTAGAAGAGGTGGAGATGGGCAAAGGTGGGAGAAAGCTGCGTCATCCCTGTTTAGCATCTGGGAGGCTGAGATGGAGAAATTAAGGCTCTGAGTTAAGGCACAAAAATACGTGCTTAAGTTTGTTCTTAGGAGAACGAATATGTAGGGAAACATTCAATGTAAAGCGTGTAGCCATGTTCCAGTGAGTTTAACTCGTATGATTCCAGCTGCGTGCAAATGTGCCGTGCTGAAGCCGGGCTGTGGCTTGTGTAACGGGCAACCTGGAGCAGAAATCTCCGGAGAGCTCGCCCTTGCTCGGGGTGTGATTGGCCAGAAGCTGTTTATCCTAGATCCCTAAAGTCAAGATCCAAAGACTTAATTACCGTTTCTCCTGATGTAACTGTAATTTGTTGCTGTTAGCTAGAAAGCAGAGCCCTGTCATTGCAGAGCTTTCTCTCTTAAAATGTTTATCGCGCTTTTGTGATCACCAGTAAAGTCATTATTACGGCTGTTATTTTTAGCTTCATATTCCTGTTCAGCTCTGCAGGACACACAGCTGAGCGGACAGTTATTTATTCCAGTGACTTCGCTTGTGAAACGCATGACATAATTACAGGAGGTTTCGCCGTACCCCGTGTGACGAGCGCTGCGGTGTTACGCGTACGGGGGTGGTGGCGGTGGGGACGGTCCATGGCCAGAGCGTTCGGCAGAGCTGATGCGCAGACGCTGCTGTGTGCTGGGCCCCGCTGCCCCGGCCGCTCGCGCTCCCTCTCGCCCTCCGGCTCTCTCTCACTACGTCTTTTTTTTAACTTGATTTTTTGGTAGGCAAGCAATCACACCCAAAAGATGGCAAAAACATCTTGTGACTGTTTATGTGTATTTCGGCTCATTGGAAATATGAGCCATTTGATTCCCATTTTCGCAAGTAAGATGCGGATTAGTAGGTTTGCTTGCTTTTTAGCCGTCCCAGGTTGTGTGTCAGGACTTAGGGGTGAACTCGAGTGATTTCTGAGAATTACAAAACCGTACTCAAGTCCTGAGCAGCTTACAGCAGGCAGAGCACGGCGAGGCAGAGCTAAGGCTTCCTGCCAGTTCGGATGAAGATCTTTATCTTGTCATTATGACATTCCAGACATCCAAGGGATGATCCAAGCATAATCCTTTATTCAAATTTATTTAGAGGCCTCAGATAAATTCAATTAAAATATTTGATTAACTATGAATCAGGCTTTTCTGGAAAATAAAACGCTTAAGCAATTAATTTTTCTTTCAATTTTACATTTCCTAAATCAATATACTTTGCTTAAAACATGTTGGTTACTTGTCAGAGTTCTGCCCTGCAAGTCCCCAGTTTAATTAGTCGGATTCTCATTAACATATGCCCAGCCTCCATCTTGTATTTCATACTGACCTGAAGAGGCAGGCATTAATTAATGCTTAATGAAGAAGTAATAAAGGTCCTAAATAAAGCATTTGGAAACGAATTCACAAACCTAGCGGGCAGCTCGAGCAGCAGATTGAGGGCAGGAGAGGGAAAAGCGGAGGGTGCTGAGCCTGGGGAGGGACCGGGAGCCTGGGGAGGGCGGGCAGAGGCTGATTGTCCCCTCTGGCAGCTGAGGGACACCAAAGCCACTTGGTTTTGCAGGAGAATGGGTTAGAAAGGTGAGAAATGGAGGTGTGCCGTATGGATACCTGAAGAGCTAGTCCCTCTGCCCGCGTTCCGCTGTCGAGGCGCCTGTGTCTCTGCATCTCCCTCCCCACAGTGCTCGGCGACAAGGGGCACGGGGACAACGCGGTGTCTGTGGGCAGTGCGTCCCTCCCTGTGCACCCCTAGACATCTCTCAAAATTAAATGAGTGCTAAACGTAACTGATCTTATTCAAAGCTCTTCTCTTCGGGCCGGGAGACCACTGTCTGCAGCGGAAACCCTCAGTGGGTAAACGTTGATGATGCTCATCAATGCACCATGTTACTCCCTGGAAGGGTGCGGGGATGGCTCAGAAGTAACCTCACTGCATCTCCACGCCTGGCCCATCTCGCTTGTCCCATGGAAATCAGGGCTTCTTTTCGTAGAATCATACGATTGTTAGGCTTGGAAGGGACCTTAAAGATCCTCTAGTTCCAACCCCCCTGCCCTGGGCAGGGACACCTCCCACTGGATCAGGTTGCTCAGAGCCCTGTCCAGCCTGGCCTTAAAAACTTCCAGGGATGGGGCTTCCACCACCTCTCTGGGCCACCTGTGCCAGTGTCTCACCAAGTTTTCACAAGTGTCTCACCTTGTTTTCACAAGGGCATGGAGTGATAGGGCGAGGGGGAATGGCTTTAACCTGAAAGAGGGGAGATTTAGATGAGATCTCGGGAAGAAATTCTTTGCTGTGAGGGCGGTGAGCCCCTGGCCCGGGTTGCCCAGAGAAGCTGTGGCTGCCCCATCCCTGGAGGGGTTCAAGGCCAGGTTGGACGGGGCTTGGAGCAACCTGGGCTGGTGGGAGGTGTCCCTGCCCAGGGCAGGGGTGGGACTGGGTGGGCTTTAAGGTCCCTTCCCACCCAAACCATTCTGTGATTCCATGGTTCTTACTGCCAGGAAGCTGCCGGCAGATGCAGGCTCAGAGCAGGCTGCAGAGCAGCGTCCCTTTTCCCTCGGGAAGGGGAGATGGCTGCAGGCAGGCAGGTCAGCCCATGCATTACCCTGCCTTCAGAGAGAAAGCCGATTGCAGAAAAGTGCACTTCCAGGCAGCTTGGACTAAACATGAGAAATGGAATTAGGTCAGTAATTATTTAAATTAATTTTACATCCTTTGCAGCAGGGCAGACTGCGGTAGCTCTGCTACTCTTACAAATGAATGGTAATTTGCTAGGAAAAAAGAGACATATTAATGATGTCAGCCTTCGTTTTGGAAGTAATTGAGGCAGCAGCTTAAAGAAATCAATGTTGCACAGCTAGTAAGCATTATGTTTTTGTTCATATTAACCAGTTCCAAGGGATTATGGATTTTTTTTCCCCTCTCAGCAAACAATAGCAATTCTGAATTAGCTATTATTTTGAGCAGGTAAAAGAAAGATCTTTTCATGCATTGCTTTAGTAAATATTCAGGATTCTTTCCAGTACTCCAATTGCATCGGCTTGCTAAATGTCCTCTATTAACAGTCATGCAAATCTCAATAAAAGAATTGCTCTGCCAGGCAATTTGCTTTAAGGTATCTCCACTTGTTCCCTTTCTTCCCGAGAAGAATTATTGTTCAGCTCTCGGGATGACGCACGGGAAATGTGCAGATGAGTACACAGGCACTCTGGTTCTTAATTGTTGTAATTAGTTGGATTTTCGATCACCAGACCGTGATTTTTGCATGGATTTCACTACGAATTGTGTCTGTTCCTCCTCAGATAGTGAAAGTCAGACATTTGCAACACCGCCCGGGATTCTCTTGCCTCTAGTGCTTTGGGGAAAAAATTGGGGTTTTTAATGAAGGAGGAGTTTGCGTGTTGCAAGTGCTCAGCGTTTGAACGTTTCGGCGCGGATGAATGTCCCTCCCCTCCTGGTTTGCCAGCGCTGACGCTCTTCCCGTTTCCTCCCGCTCTGTGGGAGCGGAGTCATGCGGGCGCTGCTTGTGCAGCCGTGCCGCGGGACGGGCTCTGCGGGAACACCGGCATCGCGTCGGAGAGGGGCCTGTGGGCTGGCCGGTTTCAATGGGAGGAGAAGGACACGCTCCAGTTGGACTTCCTCTCCCCTTTCCTGCTGGCTTTTGCCTTCAGAAGGCCAAACCCTGCTCTGCGCGTGGGGTTGTGGGCGAAGCACTGGGCTCATGTTCCTCACGGGAAGTTCCCCCCCAGCCCGCTGTGCAGAATTTGGGTCACCTACTTAGGTTTCAGAGAGGCTTCCTAGCGCACCTTGAAGCCTTAAATGAGAACTGTCTTTTTCTATATTGGATACCTCTTTTTTTTCTTCATTTTTAAGAAACCTTAAAAATGAATGTTTCCCCAGAGAATTCGGGCTGCTTCATTTCACCGCCTGTAATAAGAACTCCTCACTTCTGAGTAAGAACTAGGGTAGACATATTGGGGTGGCTATTCTGTATCCATCAAAGCAGCTAATTTCTTTAATAGTAATTTGAGATACAGCATCCTTTCACCTCCGCTACCCCCAAAATTCGGACAGGAGCAGTGGAGATTAAGTACCACAGAAGGAGCTTTGCTGTTGAAAGTCACTTCTCACCAAGAAACACACTTGTGGGTTTAGCACAGGTTTGCTGTCTGAATGCCAGAGGCGTCCTGCGGTCAGGGGCGATGGGGCTCGGTGGGAGGACGGCGATGGGGAGGAGCTGGGGGGGAGCAGGGCCAGCGGCCGGCGAGCGGCTGCAGCTCACGGGCTGGCCGTGCCACCCGGCAGCAGCGAATGCCACCGCTGCCACCGCCCCCGGGCTTCCCCGCAGGTTTATCTGGGTACCAGTGTGCGATTACTGGCAAAGGATTAGTCCCGGTTGCTCTCGTTGGCAACACGGAGCAGGGCTTCATTGTTCCCACAGTTAAATTCAGAAGCAAACGATTAAACACAGTATTTATCTTCCTACCGTGCAAAATGCTGTGTTTAATATGGTTCCTTTTCGGGAAGGTCGGATTTACAATCTCGCGCAGTGGCGGCTGGGCCCTTTGCTCTGTACAGAACCATTCCCGGTTCTGCAGATACCCCGGCATCGGCGTCCCGGGGCCAGCTGGAGGTCAGGTCATAGAGACCGGCGAAGGTAAATTGTCTGAGGCGATGAAGGTGAACCCGCCTGGGCTCCCCGCCTCCAGGGAGGAGCAGGAGATGCTGACCCAGCCGAACGGGAGCAGGGCAGCTCCCAGCCCTGGCTGCGGCACGGGAGAGCTCTGCCTTCCCACCCAGGCGCAGGGAAGAAGGGAGCTCTTTCCATCTCCCAGCGCTTCTGTGCTCCCCTGCAGCGAGCTGCATCCGTACAGGATTCCTTGTAAATCATCCCTTGTGGCAGCTTGGAACCCCTTGAAATATTTTGTCTGCAGTAATTTCTTTTTAAGGGTATAAATCGCAGTTTTTCTTGGCCGAGAATATCCCAACCTTCCCAGCGGCCCAGTATGTTCCCCCCCTTTGCAGGCTGTCTGCAGCGGGCAGCCCTGCCCACAGGTGCTTGGACAACTCTTCCCCTGCAGCCTGAATTATGGAAGGCACGAAGCCCTCCTGGTTTTGCCGGGACGATCAAAGGCGAAGTTGGGGCACCTGTGTTAGCCGTGCGGAAGCTGTGCCAAGTCCATGCCGCAATAGCGTTTTTGAGGAGGAAACTGGTGAGAGGTTACAGGCTGCGGGGCAGCGCGCCCGGGGCTTGCCTCAGGTTGGGTTTGTTTGGATGTTGACTTCACGCTTGATTTTAGACTAATGAAATGAGTGAGTCCAGCGGAGAGCCGCTGAGCTGGTGCGTCTGGTGTACAAGGAGGAGCTGAGGGCTTCAGGGCTGTTTAACGTGGACAAGAGAAGGCAGCGCTGCTCTGACTCTTCGGTTAGTGCTGGCCTGGAGGTGTAGCTTGGACCAGAGGCCTCCAGAGACCCTTCCGAGCCAAGTGTCCCTAACCGTCATGGCTCTTTTCACATGCAGTTTGTAAAAAGGTTTTCAAAACTTAATTCTGAGAGATCTGAGTCATAATTACTGAGTTGCTTAAAAGGAAAAATGAGTGTGGTTTCTGCTTAGAAGTTAACAGATGTATCATGTTATGAGCAGCACCAAGGTTCGTGCTGGGGTTCACAGGAAATAGCCAAGCTGAGCGGCTTAGTGGCCAAGGACATCGTCACTTCTTAGCTCATGGGAAGTCCCACATTACTGTTCCTTTAATTAAAATGTTAAGGGACTAAGTAGGCCTTATATGTAAGAAAAAGCTTTTAAAATAATTTTTAAGAAAGGAAAATTTTGCCATTCTGCATGATAAGACACTTTAAATTACGAAATTAAAAATGTAGACTTGCTGAGTGCTGCCTTCCTCCCTTTTGTATTTCTGTTCTTCGTTGTCTGTTCCCTGAAGTACTTTTCTTTCAGTAATTGTCAATGAGGGTTTTGACCACAGGGTAAATATTTCTGGACCGAGTCAGGGTGTATTTAACTGGTACGAGACAACCCTACGAATGTAAATACGCAGTTCGGGTCGGAGTTGTTCCTGAGCACAGATAGATGGGTGGCCCTAACGAGTCACAGCGGAGGGGGTCGAAAAGGCTGTGTCCAGAGTGAAATAACCACGACTCAATGGACAAGCCTGGTGGCCAACAATAGAGGCTTGGAAATGAAGAGCTGAGACACTGTCAAGTAGTAACACACCAGCCTTTTAGTCCAATGATACGCTGTAATTCCAAGGTTAGCAGTTGGTCTCGGATAATACAGTTAATTTGTACAATCAAAAACATCACGAGACCTTATTGCTCTTCCATGTTCCCCTACTCCTCCTTCCCCAGTCACAGCTCCTTGCTCTCCTTCTCCCTCCCTCCTGGTGTCTCCAGGACCCGTATCGCTGCCTGTGCTCTTGGCACCCCGTCTCCCTGCCGTGGCCCACCCGCAGTGTGCCATCTCTGCCGGGCGCTTTGCCGGCTGTCGGCTGGGTCTGGACCGGGGGGACGTCGCGGTGATGGGTGGTGTGGGGGCGGCGTGCTGCGGGGCATCGCTGCCATGAAAACCCGCCGGCTCACCTTTCCCAGCCTCGCGCTCTTCTGGGGCGGGCAGAAAATCTCCTCCCCTGTTCACCAGCCCTTCCTGCCTCATTTCTCCTCATCCTGCCCGGAGGGAGAGGAGCTCGGAAGCAAGATTTGAATTTAGAGGCCTTGTGGGGAACTAGGAAGCAATGTGACTTCTCAGCTTTGTGCATTACCATGAGGAAAGGGCACAGTCTTTCTCTAATGACATTTTAAGTGCATAAAGCAGTGTCGGAAGAGTTGTAGCACACTGACAAGATGAGCACTGCGCTGCTGTTCGTAGTCCCGCGCCGGTGGGGACTGGGGGTGAGCTGCTCTCTCCCGCCTCCAGGGAATCCACCTGGGAAGGGGGTGCTGGTAGAGAGCTGGCTGTTCCGCTTGGCACAGAAATGCGCGGTGGCAGCTTTGGGGAGGTTTTAAGGTAACACACGCTCCAGAACCACCTGCGGGTTCTTTTTCTGTGGCTGGTGGAGTAACGTGATGTGTGGAGGAAGAAATCTGTGCTTGGGGTGTGTGCTGACAGGGTTACATCTGCGCCGTTTCCACCTTCCGCACACCCCCGCAGCACTCTGCGTGGTAAATAACTCTCCTTAGGAAAACTGCCAGTTCTTCTCCTACCAGCAAGTAAATGAATGAATGAAATGTTGTTGTCTGTTCTTAGAGAAACGAGCCAAGATTTTGAAAGGTGACTTAATTTGGGGCATGTGCTACTTGCTCAGCTGTGGGATTTGGGGTTCCAGCCTGGGGCAACAAACAGATCCCAAAGGATGTGTCAGTCTGGCAAAATGAAAGGAGAAGGGAAAGGATTAAAAACAAAAATTAATTTGTTTTTTTGGAATATAAATAGACTGGAAATAGTCACAGAGGGCCCAGCACAGGGCGTGATCCCAGCCACTGAAATGAATGTCTTTTGAGTGGTTTCAGTGGAAGAAAACTGTGTGTGGTAATGGGGGTTTGGGTCTGAGATTTATTTCTGCTCATACATACATCAGTGCTTTTATGAATTCTTGAACACTAATTTAAGGGTAGGTTGTAAAACTCTTTTCCTTTATTTGCCAGCCAACAACATCTGCTTCTATGGGGAATGCTCCTACTACTGCTCAACAGAGCACGCCCTCTGTGGGAAACCAGATCAGATCGAGGGGTCTCTGGCCGCTTTCCTGCCTGATTTGTCTTTAGCTAAAAGGAAAACCTGGAGAAACCCTTGGAGACGTTCCTACCACAAGCGCAAGAAAGCAGAGTGAGTAGTGGTGAGCGAAGGGTTCGCCAGCTGCGAAGGGCGATGGGGAAATGAGACGGTGCTGGAGTTACTGCCCTGGCCTGATGTAAAGCACTGAGGCTCGGGAGAGCATCCGCCTGTCTGCAGCGGGGCCGGCTCCTGGGAGGGGACGGAGCACTTTTGAGGGGCTCCAGCTTATGGTCCTGAACCTGAAAGGACCTTCAATGGCATAATTCCCTCGTGGGACAGGAACCCCCGGTGGTTTTGACAGGATGGAAGGCGACCTGGCTGAGTCCTGTCGGAGGCAGAGATCCGCTGCCATCAGCAGCCCTCAGCGAGTCTCGCATGTTTTCGTTGTATGACTGATGGTGCAGCCGGTCCCCTAAATCTTGACGCTATTAGCCGGCTAGTTTTCAGTCTTGTCATTTTCTTCCTTTTTCATCAGTCACAATCTTTATCGGTTCCTGCATTGCTGGAAGCAGCCTGAAGAATTCGCTGCCTGTACCTTGACCCTGCCCGCAATCGAACGTGATACAACCAGATCTTTGCAAAATAACATTATTATTTTTAATACTCAACAAGCTTTGTATGTCACATAAAATATCAAAATATTGTTTTTTCCAGATGGGAAGTTGATCCAGATTATTGTGAAGAGGTTAAACAAACACCTCCGTATGACAGTGGGACCAGAATTCTGGATATAATGGATATGACAGTTTTTGATTTCCTAATGGGTATGTTTCATCTCTTTCAAAAATTAAATGCAACATTTGATTAGAATAAGAACCATTCCTTTCTACACCGCTCTGCATAGCTCAGCAGTTTGCTAAAGCGTGGATGAAGCTGCGTTTACTGTTATGTGCCGTTCTAGATGATTATGAGAAAATGCAGATTTACATGGTTACGTATTCCCATCAGCGCAGATTAAAGGAACAGGGATGCTGAGAAATGCAGAGCAGTGACGGATGCAGGTCGGGCTGGTCTCCCCCACAGCGGCCAAGGGCTTCGCAGCCGGCTTTAGTGGGTGCCTCCCCATTGCAGCCCCTGGCTCCGGCATGCCCAGCCAGGGACTGCTCACCACCGGCACGCTGCTTGCAGCCTGCAGTGCTACTCACTGCTGCTTGCTCCAAAAACCATCAGAGGGGGGAAAAAGAGGTGTTGCTTTGTCACAAAGGCAACTGTGGTATGTATCGGAAGTTTTTTCTGTTTATGTAACCTGTTTGGAATAAAAAAATTACTAACAGGCAGGTAATAGTGACCGATTCCAAGCCTCTCAGTGGTTACCACTGAGATGTCCTCAGGTGAGACCTGTTCTGCTGCAGCCGATGTACCTGTAAGGATCCACATACTCGATGCTGGGACACGTGCCAGCACGGACATATGCTCTGCCGTTGCCACCACTGAGATTTCTGCAATAGGCTGCAGCAGGAAAGGCCACACCACAGCTCCGGGGCCGTATGTGGCATCTATAAGTGGCTCAAGACCCCTGCCATGAAGTCAAAATTCATAGCTTGGCACCAACGCTCTGCACGTTGACCTTGAGAAGCAGATCACGCCTCTGCCTGCGGCGGGTGGCCAAGGAGAGCTGCTCAGCTGCACGGCTGCAGTAGCATCCTCAACATCTGCATCCGAGAACCCTCGTAGCCCTGATACCGCTTCGGCTTCCCACCCAGCCAGAAAATTTGGACAAAGTTCTTAATTGAGCTAAAACAGGACGTGTGGTTGTGGTTCAAAAAGTTTACTACGATATTAGCAAAGTCATGTGGATTAAAATCCCTGCTTGGAGGATGCGTTTTCCCCTCCCTCGCACCCGGCATGCGTCCCGTGGCTGCTTCGCACACCGTGCTGGCCCGGGCTGGAGCAGCGGCGCTCGTTCGCACTGGTGAAACTCTGCTGGCTCAGGATGTGGCTGCCTCACGGATGACCAGGCTCCGGAAGCAGTTGAGGTGCCATCATACTTGAGAGGGATTTCCCTGGCGTACCCCAGGAGGGGGCTGCTGGAAGGGGGGAAGGTTCATTTTGTCTCCTGGTGGGTCCTCTAGAGCTTAAGTATAAAAGCTACAGAGAGCGTGAGGAGCTCCCAGCGGCGTAACGGCCCGTCTTCCCGTATCCCACACCCTGGGCTTTCCGCAGCAGGAGCAGACGAGCCCAGGGGACCCGTTGGTTTCTCTGCCCTGTGTGGCCATCGTGTTTGGGCAGCGCTGGGCTCCTCGCTGAGCCGTGGCTTTCCTCTCGCCCTGCCCCGCAGGCTCGGCACTGAGCCAGGGGGACAACAGGCTTTTGTTCTCTTTATTCTGTAGGTAACATGGATCGACATCACTACGAAACCTTTGAGAAGTTCGGAAATGAAACATTTATTATCCACTTAGATAATGGAAGAGGGTAAATACCTTTAATAATCTTTCGGGGTGGGGGGGGCGGGGGGGGGATAAAAAAGTTAGTCTTTATGACGACCTTTGCCATGTTCTTCCTTTTAACAGGTTTGGAAAATATTCCCATGACGAACTTTCCATATTGGTGCCTTTAAACCAGTGCTGCAGGTACGTTTCCGGAGTTGTTTCCCATTTTATACAGCTGTTTCCATTAATAGGACTGCAGTGCTCAAGGGAATCTTTTATTGCACATGAGAGGAGGAGGTTCGGGATCCTGCCCAGCGAGCCTGACGCCAGCGAGCCCCGAGCACTGGCACTGCCCAGCTGGTGCTTTGCTGGGATCAGGACCCTGTGGGAACGTGGCTGGGGGCTGCTGTGGGAGAGGCTTTATTAGGACAACATAAATGTCCCACTGAAGTCAAGTGGAAAACTGTCCCCAGCTCGTCAGAGTGCTTCACAGGGGCTTGCCAGGGAGCCCATGGCCAGGATTTTCAGAGGACAGGTGACATGTAGAGGTTCAGCTTTGCCCGGCTGGGACCCAGGGCCGGCTCCGTGTCTGCCAGGCTCTGGGCATACGAGCCAGCAGGGGCCACCGCCGCCGCCGCCCTCGCCCAGCTCAGCCCCCTGCCCCGTGCGTGTCGGCGCCGGGACACACGTCACCCCCGCCGGCTGCGACCGGGACATGTGTCACCCCCGCCGGCTGCAACCGGGACGCGCATCACCCCCACCGCAGCGGGAGCAGGGGCAGCTGCTTGGGGCTCTGAAACCTCCCCCTTCCCAAAGACCGGCCAGGGGACGATGCGCAGTCGCGCCGTGGCAGTCCCTGCTTCTCAGCCTTTCAGAGCACAAGGGTTTTACGCTGTTACTGCCATGCTGGCTACAAGCCTTTTAGCCCCGTCGAGCCCAGTAGTGATGAAAATACTGATTTGCGTGTTTTTTCTCCTTTTTCCCATAGAATAAGGAAGTCTACCTATCTGCGATTACAGTTGTTAGCCAAGGAGGAATACAAACTCAGTCTCTTGATGAAGGAATCTTTACTAAAAGATAAAATAGCTCCCGTTCTCTACCAGCCTCACTTGGAGGCGATGGACAGGCGGCTGCGGATCGTCCTCAAGGCTGTCAGTGACTGCATAGAAAAGGATGGTTACGACAACGTGGTTGAAAATGACTTTAACCCTGACGTTAACACTGGTACGACCGAGAGGTAGTGAAATCGCAAGACTACGTTTTTACCAGCCAAGTAAAGAAGACTCAAAAAAAGGAAAAAAGAAAAAAAAAAGTCTTGCAAAAGACTGTATACGCCACTTTGTGAATTCAGTGAATTCAGAAATGAGATATAATTGTTCCCAAAGTAGGTGAAGTGTAGACTCTGCAAAGGCTTAGTTCATTAAGAAAAATAATGATGTGATGCTTTTCATTAGTTCCTAAAGAGAGATTATGAGAAGATGCAGAAAATACTCAGATCGTTGACAGACAACAGTCTTACAGCAAAACACCTCCTGTCCTTTTTGTGTAGAAAGGAGGCCTTTACTTAATATTTTGTATTTATATATGGTATATCTATGAAACCCCAGACCTACCTACCAAATTTAACTAAGAGGGACGGCATAGTTTTGTGACTCACACTTTATTTGTGGTGACGGTCCACTTAGTATTTTGTGTTAACCCTTTAAGTGCTCTAATCCACTGTATCTTATTTAAATTGAATGCTTTTTTTCCCCCAGCTACTCAGCATTTAAAGGGTTAAGGCATTATGAACTTTTAAAGGCAAAAAATAATAATTATTATAATGATAAACAGTGGTTGCCGGAAGGGAATTTCACTAATTGTGCGTTGACAGGAATACTTGAATGTTGGTTTTACAAAGTGATGTAAAATGCCAAGTTGTACTATTTGTCCATAAGGAGGTGGCAGCTCTTACCTTTCTAGACTCTCATAGCTGAGCTGCTACTTTTCAACTTTGCTTTTGATAGTTTTGTGTAAATATATACATATATGGGTAAAAAGCTGCTTTCAGCAGCCCTAGGCTTACTTTTGCAGCATTTTTGTGGAATTGTTTGCAACGTGGTAAAAGTGCAATAAAGATATGGCAAAACGTGTAGCCGTCGTGTCTCAATGGGTTCGTTTTCCACTGGAAACCGTGAAACGGGGCGCAGCGGCCACGTGCTCCCGACAGAGCTGTTCAAGGTGTTATCCCTCTTGTACCACCAGCCCGTCGAGCTGGAGCTGGGGATTGGGGATTAATGCACCATCCGCTCGCTTCAGGCCCATCAGCTCCTCTGACTTGGGTAGCCAAAGCCCTCGCGCAGCCCACAAAATCTCAGCCTAAATTATCTGGAAACGTCCTATTCTTCCCCAGATAGTTTTGAATCATGTTCCGCTGAGTCCGTGTAATGTGTGTGGAGACTTTCAGCCCAAAAGCAAGCTGCAAATTGAAAAAGTGGCTGGTTTTGACTCGTGAAGACAAGGTGCGGTACCGAAGGAGTCCCTCGTCGCTCTTTGGGTGAGGAGAGAGTTTATTGTGACAATACTCATCACAACTATAATTCAGATCTGTCATTTGTTTCATTTTATGTCTGTCTTCTCAGGGATTTATAAACATATTCTTTAAAAGACTGTAGCCAGATAGACTAAATGTAGGCATTTGAGCATATTGAAATTAGGAACGAGAGAAAGAGCTGCTCTGTGGGCTCCTACACTTCGTAGGCTGGTGCGTTACCACTAAAAACCACGCGTCTTTCACTGTTTCACTGCCCCTTTCACATTCCCGTGGCTCTTACATGCATGGCACACAAAGACAAGGGAACATCTCAGATGATACAGATGTCCATCAACTTGGAAAATTTCTTGGTTTTTTTTTTTTTCCCTTTCCGAGCCCCACCCGTGGTAGCGAGGGTGTTGTCGCTAAGGCAGCACTTTGGCACTCCGTTAGCCAAAAACCCCAAAACTTAGGATAATTAAAAGGTGAAGAAATGGGTGTTACTATCCCTGCCTTATCCGTAGTGCCTGGCTGGGGTTCTCCTGCGGGTGCAGCCTTTCCCCACGAGGAGATTGTGCCAAGGGACCCCGCAGGGGCTATAAGATCCGCCTGGGGCCTGCCCCGGTGGCGGCGCTCGGCGCTGGGCCGAGCTCCTGGCAGGGCGGCTCCAGCTGGAGGGCTCTGCAGAAGGCTGCCTGCGGCCGCGGGGATGTAAACTCACTGTTACGAACCCGATTCTGAATTTCTATACGCAGGATCAGTAGTGTTCCTATGGAATAATTAACCAGGGGTCACTCCTCCTTGCCATATGTTGGGTCTCTGGTTTCCTTCCTTCCCTGACCTTTGATGCCTCCCCTCACAAGCTCTGTGCTGCAGCTCTCCAGACCTAAAAATCCTTCGCTGCAGTCCTCAATTAGACACACGGAAATGCTGAAGGGGAGGCTTTTCTTTGGGATGAGAGATGCCAGCACTTTGGGAGAAGGGAGACGGCAGCTACGAACTGGGCAAGGTTTCCTTTCCTCCGGCCTCCGATGAGAAACTGGGCTGGATTCACCCCCGCTGAGCAGTGGGATCCCAAATCGGGGGCCGGGCGCTCGGGCCGGGAATGGCAAGAGCTGGGTTCAGGCCCTCGGTGTGGCCGGGACAGCTGGGGGCACGGGCCCGATCGGGGGGTAATTTCAACAAGCGGAAGGGCTGATTAATTAAAGGCGCTGTGGGGTCGTGTCTCGGTATCTCCCAGGAAGCTCTGCCGTGCTTGCCTTCCCGCTGCCAGAGCTTTGACTCGTCTTCCATTTTCTACAGGTTTGGGAAGGGAAAAGAATTATTGCCTTGTTCCGATAGTTCTTTTCTCCATGGGCAGGGGGGAGCGGGCACCGCAGACGGGAAACGCGCCGGGAGCCAAACTGCGGCTCTGCCCTTTGGCTCCTGGGCTAATGCAGCCTCGAGGACGGCTCCCTACGGCCCGGGGGGGGCAAAGCTCTGCTCTGGGGGCGCGTCGGCGTCTGGACTGAACGTCTTCTCCCCAAACCCTCGTGGGCTTTGAGGGCCTTTAGGGAATGGGTGTTGCTCTCCCGGGGGGAAACCCATCCTTCTGCAGGCACCGAGCCTCGCGGGGACAGCTGGAGGGTGTCTGCGCAGGGCCAGCCTGTTGCGGGGTCTCCGGAGGGGAGGGGAGCGTGGGGCTGGGGGGCGGTTGGGTTTGGTCCCGCTCTTCGGCACGCGGGCGTCCAGCAGCTCGCCGCGGTGCGCGACGGCGGCTCTGGAAGGGCTGGCGCTGCGCGTTAGGTCAGTAATCCATGAGGAACGGAGGATTAGCCCGGCACGGTGGAACGTCTCTTTAGGAGCTCTACATACCTAACAGACAGAAAGATTCGCTCTAAGAAGATAAATAAACGGCAGAATCCAATCGGGTTGTCTGTTTATCTCCAAAAATGGGTGTAGCAACAGCACCCAGGCAATAATGTACCGGGAAATCGGCAGTCGTCTGTCAGGGCATAACGTGTTCAGCACAGTAAATACAGCATGCACAATAAATAACAGATAAAAACAGTGTGCTTCGAAAAGACCTAATTACAACTGTACCTGACAGCCTAGAATAGCTTACTGTATTCTCCTGAGTAGTTCAGATGAGCGCCTCATTTTGCTTTGCTATTTTTCTGTTATTTAAGCATCAAAGGGAATGCACACAAATTAAAAAAAAAAAAAAAAAAAATTAAAAAAAAGCTCTCATTGTTTGAATTCGGTACCAGTGCCGTGATTGGCGGCTCCGGGCAGGGCCGTGGCGGCTGTACAGGCCTGAAGGAGATGGCGATGGAAGCAGCAGCGAGAAGCGTCGCGCAGGAGGGACCTGGGATTTCAGCCTGGCCGGTGCCTCCGGGCGCTGAACTGGAGATGAACTGGTCCCACGGGGTGGTCCAGGGAGGAGCGTCCGAAGGCTGTCCTGGTTCCTGCTGGCGGGTCTGTGGGTGGCACCCCCGGCTCCGAGGGGACGCCCTGCGCTCCGCCATCGCAGAACTGCACCGTCCCCTTAACCACCCAAACTCCACCCGCAGGCTCTGTCAAGGCTGCTGTGGCCCCAGCCTCAGCCCATTGAGTTCCCAGCCTGGGGCTGGACCTGGACTAGAGCCGTGGGGATTTGCATCCTGGTGGAGCAAATGTTCTTCTAGTACGGAGTGTATGACGGCAAAATTCATTTTCCAGAAATTATCCCAGATATTGGGTGTCTCTATGGACTTTCTTGCCAGCGGTTGTTTACTAAAAGATTTGCAGCTTAATAAGCAGAAATGAACATGCACGGGGAATATTCTTTTTAAACTGTAAATTGAGTGTTTGAGGGAAATGTTGAGTTGCCTGGGACAAGTTTTCACATGGAATTTCACGTTATTACCAGTCAGAAGCTGCTGGATTTCTTGAGAATATTTTTTTATGCTAAAAGTGATTCATAGGTAGCCTCCAGCCATAACTCAGTCCGTGACCAGATCAAACCGAATTATCTGCTGCTTCTACATTTGCATCAGGAAAGTACCAACCTAACGCTTCTGGGGGCTGTCTAGAAAAAAAATTAAAAGCACTTCAATTTGGTGGGTGAAGAGACCTGAGAACCGAGGCCAGAGCGGCGCTGGTCATGGGTGGAAACGAGGAATAAGCAAAAAGGAGGGTTTGGCGGTACCAGAACCTCCTCCTCCGATGCAAGGTCAGAGCAAAAGTTGGTGTCTAGAGGTTGTCTCAGAGCTGCTGGAATCCGTGCTGGTGCTGGAATCCGTGCTGGTGCTGGAATCCGTGCTGGTGCTGGAATCCGTGCTGGCTGCTGGTTTACCAGCCCCCGTCCCCCTCAGAAGCGGCGCGTGTTATGCCTTGAACCCTGCAGAGACGCGGGCCCAGCCCCGGCAGCGCGTGGAAGTGGCAGCTCGAGCTAAAGCAGAGCAGCCGCAAACGCGAGGTGTCAGGTCACAGCACTCGCCGCTCCTGCGGCCGCGGGAATCTGGGTCGCGCTGTGCCCCGGCCACCCCAATGAATGACGTTGGGACCCCCACGTAAATTCCTCTGCCCCTTCTTCTAGCGAGGTGCTCTCCGGTTGATAGACGTACCTACAAAGCCACCTACAGGCTGTAGGTGACCCTGACATCACTTCAGAATACATCCCAGGGTGACTTAAAATACATCCTACCCCAAAGACAGGACCAGAGGAAATGGCCTGAAGTTGCAGCAGGGGACGTTTAGATTGGATATTAGGAAGAATTGTTTTACTGAAAGAGCGGTCAGGCCCTGGAACAGCCTGCCCAGGGAGGTGGGTGAGTCACCATCCCTGGAGGTGTTTAAGAGGCGTCTGGATTTGGCACTTCGGGGCATGCTCCAGGGGCAGAGATTCTGGGGTGTGGTTTGTTTCGTGGGTTTTTCTTTGTTTTTTGGTTTGGTTTTTTTTTTTTTGTGTGTGTATGGTTGGACTTGATGATCTCAAAGGTTCCTCCCAACCATGAAGATTCTGTGATTCTGTGAATTTAAACCCTCCTCCCTCCAACTGCTGGTGCTGGGCTGACCCCAGCCGTGGTTCCTCCAGAGGTGCTGCTGGAGCCTGAGGAAACACAGGGATCCCGGTACGTCGCTGGAGCGCCTGGGTGCCTGCAGGAGGGCCGTGAACCAGGCGAGGGCTGTGATCTACGCACATCTCCCGAATCCTCGTGCGCAGCCGGATGACAAAGGAACGTTAAAGCTGTCAGCAAAACGCACGCAACGCGGCTGAGGAAGGCCAAGCGGGGGCAAGGAACAAACCCAGAATGTCAAAGGGAAGCTGATGGTGAAATCCTTTCCCGCAGACGCCGATACACAAGCCAGGAGCAGCACTTACTGCTCTGGGCTCAGGCCGAGCTTTGGAAGTGGAGGGCAAATCCTCTTCTGGCTTGTAAACTAGGAAAATCAGGCTGTCCAGAATCCCAAGCAGCTTTCCTCCTGGCATATCCGCCTCAGTCCTGCGCCACAGCCATTTGTGTGACCTCCCAGAGAAGCACCGGGAGCCTTTGCCACAGGCAGCACTC
Organism: Alca torda; assembly: GCA_008658365.1. Taxonomy (NCBI): domain Eukaryota; kingdom Metazoa; phylum Chordata; class Aves; order Charadriiformes; family Alcidae; genus Alca; species Alca torda. The sequence goes on from CM018083.1 coordinate 1,456,302, forward strand.
TGTCAGCAGTGACGGCAAAAGGCTTTTCTGGTTCGCCCATTGAGGGACGTTCGCATCATTTCCCAGACCGAATCCGAACCCTCTCTGCTGATCCTTGAGCAGCTCCTTCCTAATCAGGGAAGTCAGAGAGAGTTTTACAGAAGCAGAATTTAGGCCCATTATCTTCTTTCACTGCCCCATTTACAGATGAATAGTCTCCCTGGCTTTCTCATGGCTTTCTTAGCTATAAGCTTGAATAATTTATTGTCATTGTTTATCCTTTCTCTGTATTTCTATCTGTCTGCTGCACTGATTTGCACTGGATTTCCATTTGTAATGGATGCTTTTTTAGCCGGAATAAACCCCTGAATTCATTATTTGTAAATTGAGGCATCTGTAGCCAAGCCTTCGCGTTGCAACTGGAGCTTTGCTTCAACGCTGGCACCGGCCTTTGGACGCAACCGTTTGCCGCAGGTTCCCTTACGCTGGCCATCCCTACAGGGCCCTCCCTTTGTCACACACCTGGCAGGCGCCTGTAGGAGCTTGTGCGATAATTCCTGGGAAACCACTAACTCCTCCCGAGCCCATTCACAAGAGCCTGACCAAGTGCTTTCCCCTCGTTGTCCCTCTGAGGGCTGTGTTTGAGGACGTCTCCGCGCCCTCTGTACCCGCGCAGGTGAGGACCTGCCCCTGCACGTGTAGAAAAGCCTTGCTGAACTTTGCTCCTTACATTCCGTATGGAAACCCCCTTCCTTTCTTCATCAGGAGGGACTGCAAGTGGTGTTGGCACAAGCAACCCACTTGTCTGGCGTAAGAAAACCCCAGTTCTTATTGATTCAGCACCTACGGATCCCGCTGGCTCCAGCTGTTGCCTTGGAATTGGCACTGAACCTGGGGTTTGGTCCTTCAGTTTGCTCCGGCACCAAGGGGCTTGGAGGGGGTGGTTCTGCCATGGTACCTGTTACGCCTTTTTCCTCCATGTTTTGGCAACAGCCGAAGTGAAAAAAGTAACTAGAAACTGGGCTGAGTCCCCCCGATAGCCGGCTGTCCCAGCGGCAGCTGCTCGGAGCAGGGCGAGCACGAGGGGCCTGGTGCTTTCTTCAGGCTTGGTGCAAGACGTGGACGGAAGCTCTTCTCTCTGAAGAAGCCAAAATAAGGTTAGAAAAACCTGTGTCCCCACTCAGGTGTTTGAATGACAGCTCCCATAGAAAAACAGCTTTTGCGGTGCTCGGGACGTGTGGTCCCCAGGGCGGATTTTTTCACCTCTTAAATAGGCGATGGCGGAGCCGCCCCACGACACCTCCGCGCTCACCAGAAATGATCAGAACGTTCCTGTCGGAGGACCTCGTCCCATGAAGTTAACGGAAACCTCCCCAGTCTTCTGAAGTTTCTTTGCGCCCAGCCCAGAGCAGCCGCCGAGGGGCAGAGCTGCCCGCCGCGGCTTCCGAGAAACATCCTGGAAATAAGGATGTTAAAAATTAAAAGAGCTCAGTGGTTGTACCGGTGATTTATTTGACTGGGTGGTGGTACACACGGTTCCTGGTTAAACAGTAACCCCTCCGCTATTTACACGGGGCTCAGTTTTGCGACAGGTGAAAAGAAATGTTCCCTACCAAGGAGGGAGGCTGAGAAACCACAGGAAAAACCCACAGCCGAGAGGCTGCCGAGAGGGTACAGAGCAGCTGGCAGAACGCTGCACGAGAGCGTCTCACAGAGCCCCAGGCTGGCAGGGGTGGGAAGGGCCCTCTGGAGATCATCTCCTCCAACCCCTGCCAGAGCAGGGTCACCCAGAGCAGGTGGCACAGGAACGCGTCCAGGCGGGTTTGGGATGTCTCCAGAGACGAGACTCCCCCACCTCTCTGGGCAGCCTGTGCCAGGGCTCTGCCACCCTCAGGGTAAAGAAGTTGCTCCTCATGTTGAGATGGAACTTCTATGGTCAAGTTTGTGCCCGTTACCCCTTGTCCTGTCACCAGGCCCCACTGAGAAGAGCCTGGCCCCATCCTCCTGACACCCCCCCTTTAAGTGTTCATAAGCATTGATAAGGTCCCCCCTCAGCCATCTTTCTTCCAGACTGAAGAGACCCAAATCCCTCAGCCTTTCTTCATAAGACACGTCCTCACTCCTACTGGAGCATCCTACCTCAAGCCTGCCATGCCCAACTAGCATTTCAGCAGGTTCAGACCCCCATTTACCCGCTGGGCACCCTTTGCCCCCAGACTGGATGGCTCAGCCGTGGGGCGCTGGCGACTGGCAGGTCCCTCGCAGCCGCTGCTGCCGGCGGCGGCGGTGAACTGAGCGGTCCGGCACCGCTTCAGCCAGGCCACCAGCTGCTTCTCCATTCCTCAGCCTTCAAACCCCTTTGAAGTGACACACCTCCACCAGCACAACACGGAGCGGTGGGTTTTCCGCGATTTTTGGGCACCTGAGCCCCATCGTTGGGTGCAAAGCTGCAAAGGCACCGGGACCAGCGGTCTCTCTCTGCAATACGGACCATTGCAGTTGTCCAGATTACGTCAGAACCCAAGTAAGTTTAAAAAGTCATATAAAACAAGGAAACGTGCTTAAATAGGACCACTATTTAAATAGAGCAAAGTCAGTAGGAGCTTGGCAATGCGCCGCTATCAGTTTTGAAGAGCAGCTCCTGCTCCCACAGCTTTTGTGCTGCATCGGCACGACCCGCGCACCCTGTTCCCTCTTCCCAGGCACGAGCCGGGTCTGGCTTCTGCCGCAAACGACACCATTAAGAGGACTACAGCAATCACACCTGCCTTCGAACATCGCTTGCAGGAAAATATTGGCTCCATCAATCTGTTGACAGCTGGGGAGTTTGGTGCTGCCAAACATTCCCAACCCCCGGAGCTGGTGATATTTCCTGGGAGGCTGGACTCCTTGCAGCCGTCGGAGGTGCTGGGGCACATCGTGCCGCTGTGGAGCAGGACTTGGCAGACCGTGGAAGGAATATGTGTCGCTCACAATGGACGTGAGTCGTTCTGCAGGGGTACACCCCAGAGGTGCGTCTCCCGATGGCTGCCCAGCACCCGAGCTGCTGCGGGTGCATCTCCTGGTGGCTGCCCAGCGTCCCAATTGCTGTGGAAAAGAATATATTTTTAGAACTATCCTCTGAGCCATCGGAGGGGGAAATAAAAGCTCACGATGTGGTTCGCTCGAGCAAGAGAGGTTGCTTTTCTTCCAGGGAAGAATCACATCCGAGTTCCAGATGCCTGATGTATGTTGTCCACGTTCATTGCCGCCACCTCAGTCTTTGCTCAGCAAATGAAACCGTGATGTGGGAAAACACGTTTTGGATTAGAGCCGGCAGCCCCTTGTCTTCCCGCAGCGCGGATGGGGGGAGGCTGGAAAACCCCCTCCCCGGCCTTTCCCAAGGCAACCGCCCGAAAGCGTTTTTCTCTCTCTCTCTGCCTTTCAGGGAACGTACCACGGGGAGCTGCGTTTTATTCCTTCTCTGCAACATGGTCTAATTTATAGGATGAGATCTGTGATAATTGACTTCAGAGCTGGATGCTGAGCCTTCCCCCTGGCCCCCGGGGTTTTCCTGCGAACAAGATGGATTGCCCAGTATGCTTCAGGCAAAAAAAAATAACGAATGAATAAATAAATACACGAATAACAGCATGCCTCATTTTGCCTATCTCTCAGAGAGAGAGGAAGCTAATTCTTTAAGTATCAGGAATGTGCTCATTATGCAAAAATGGCAGAGCAGATGCACATATTCATAATAAGTATATTAAAAATCTCGTTTTAGCTCCTAGAGGACAAGTGCAAGTGCAAAATTGGGTGCAATTATATTTATCTTCCCACCTACGGTGCACTCTCCTTTGAATATGTATTTGTCTGAGCTGGTTGTATCTAGAAGCATGGAGTTTCCTGTGGCTGGAAGAGCAAATTATTGTGACTCCCAGCCTGTGGCACTTCATGGCAGAGGCTGCACCCAAGGTCCCCCGAAGGCCCTACGAAGGCCCTCGTTGAGTGCAGCTGCCTCCGCATCCAGGCAAGCGGCCGGTGCTGAGTGTGTGTTAACAGCAACTCAAAGGAGCAGAGGGCACAATACAAGTGGGGCTGTTCATCATAACTATCACTTAATCAACCCAAAATGATGAACTGATAATTGGATGTCCTTGCAACGACCGGGCAGAGCCAGAGCCCTGGGTAGGGTCCCTTTCAGGGAGAGAGATAAATCAGGCGAGCAGTCTGCCGTGGGCTCAGAGATTAATCTTTGGCATGAGCATGAACAATAGTGGAAATAAGCGCTGCCCATGAGACCATCGGTAACATGCTTGGTGCTTGCGAATGAGAGGGGCCGCTCCCTCCCACCCTTAAAGCAGCATTAAAGACTGTTGGAGTTCTACACGCCCAGGGTTATTCGACGGCTGCGATGGTGAAAACCTGGCTGGGTCCAAGGCAACTACTTCCACAGAGAATTTATCCGCTTTCACTTCAGCAACATAAAATACAGGTGGAGGATACAAGGCTAACCCCAAACAAGGACTGGGACACTGGGAAGAGACCTGGAGGATGGTCCCACCCAGGCCAGGAACATGGACAAAGTCTTCCACTGGAAATTCAGCAGCAGGAGTACCCTACAATATATACAAAATTCCTTCTAATTAGCAGTAAAAGTGGGATTGGTGTTCTCCCGAAATCCCAACCCCTGCACCACCTGGGAAAGCATAACGATTTTTGAAAAATTAAACAAAGTAGTTATGAAAAAATAGTGCTCCAGAGACCAAAAGTCAAATGAATAGGAAGGAAAATAGTTTTTCTTTCATGGGGGAAAATCAACGAGAAGAAAATGCTGCAAATGTTCATAAACACAACTATTTCCTAAAAAGTGGCCGTATGTATTTCGTCTGGTTTTTTTTTTTTTCCCTATTTATCTGCTGCCATCACTCTGACTCCCGGAGAAGGCAGAGCCTGAGAAGCCGAAATTCCAGGCCAGGGTGGAAGCGGAGCAGGGGGTTCCCACAGCCGCGTCTCCCACAGGAGCGGAGCCCGGAGCCTTGGAGCAGCCTCTGGCTCCTGCACGGAGGAACTCTTCGCTCCCAGACTACTTGTGCCGGAGGAACGGAGCCTCTGCCCGCCCGTTCCAGGGCGCTATGTAATAGACATCAGCTGAAAACCCGCTTTTCAAGCTTTGGTGAGCCGGGATTAATCGCAAACAGTTTGGCACTGCAGGTTCCCACTTGGCTCCATTTTTTCGGACGCATACTGTGTCTCATCTGAAGACAGCGCTTTTTCCGTGTTTCTTTTGCAGTACCAACAATAATTCTCTAATGTTTTTCCTCTCTCTCCTGCGCAAACAAGTTAATAACTACATTTGCAGTTCCTTTATCCCTAAAATAAGTGAAACCTCATAATGTGAGAGCTGGACCATCTTTAATATTATAAGAAGCGTAGAGTTAAAACATGAAAGCAGCCAAGACAGCATTCAGCATTGTGAAGAGTGCAAAATTCAGCGTCTGTGTCTCCAGTTTGATTTCTGAAACGAGTGTTGAATCCAGGGTGACGGGTACCAGTGAGACACCGGAGCAAGAATGCTAGTTATATGAAGAGAAGAATCCCTGTTGAATTATTCTAGGGTTATCATAAATATAACCACAAATACCATAATTGCCATCATTAGCAGAGCAACCGGTGTGGAACAGGAAGGAAAAAAAATAAATGCTGTGCTTCTGGGACTATTTTTATTTCTATAAGGAGGAATTTTGCAAGTGCTTTCATCCTCTCCAACGTACAAGAGGAAAGGTTGTCTGCCTTCCAAGGTTTAATGAGCAGCACTTCTGAATCCTGCTACGGACTTAGAGGCAGTTTAATGAGGATGGTGCCAGTGGAAAGTCATCGCTGTCCGAGCCGAAAGAAAATACGGCTTAAATCGCAAAAAAAATCTAATGTTTGAGATCGTGACTGAGGAATACAAAAGCCGAGCCTTGTCGCAGGACTACGAGGCTGACACAGAGCGGCACCTTCAAAGCGGTGAATTGGGCCTGGGTCTGCCCCATAAGGGGTCTAACGATGTGGGCCAAGCCCCGCGGGGGGCTCCCGTTGGGTCTGCTGGGCCAAATCCCACCTCTCCTGGTTGGCAGGGGCGGAGGGAGCAGAGGGGTCTGGCAGACCCCGACCCTCCAGCCCTCCTCCGCCAAAGGGCACCGGAGCAGAGCGCAGCCGAGAGCAGTTTTCTAAGAGAAAACTAAACAAGATGTATTTCCCTTTGCGATCTATTCTTGCTCTCTTTACTTAGACGGAAACAAAGGCAACAACACAAATAAGGAGCGTGACATTTAGCCGAAGAAAAAAGCAAGATGAACTAAGCTGCTAATTATACCTCCTGTATGAAGACAAAAGATGTTTTCCAAAATAACTGAATATTGTCCGTTTATCCATAATTAGGACAGGATATTGCCAGAGAGGAACATGAAGGTAAGAAGATAAAGACAGGGAGAGAGGGTTTTTTTATAGCTTCTCTTTTTTTTTTTTTTTTAAATCGTTAAAATTGCCACCAGAAATATGCTGAAAAAGACAAGTTTGTGGGCAGAAGCACCACAGAATGAGGAAGAAATGCCACGGGAAGGAAGGAGAGTAATTCTAGGAGTAAACAGCTACTTTTAGAAAATACCATCTGTCCTGAATATGACTTTGCCATATATTGTGACTCAAAAGGCTTTTTCCCTGAATTCCCAGCTCTGGCTTTGTTAAAAGTTGAAAACCTTAACCTGCCCCAGATCAGGTCACATCCCGTGACTAATGTCTACCTTCATCCGGAGCCAAAAGTTACCGGGTAGGAGAATCTCCAGTTCCAGAATTCGTCTTGATCCCTCCTGTGATCCCCTGACATCGCTGCGTTTTTTCACCTCGATTTTTCCGTCTATGGAAACTCTCAGGACCTGTCTGCCCCGGGAGGCGCGCGGGCTCTCACCTGCTAATGCCTGTGGAAGATAAAGCAGTACATAAACAGCGGGAGTCGTGTCGCAGTAGATGGGAAAAATCTGATACTGCTTACAATCAAAGTTGGCAGGTCACGGACAACAGGAGTAGAGGGGGTCACCTCCGCCTTTTCCATGGAAAAGAGCCCGGGATGTCTAAAATGCACAGAGAAATGAACTATTTTAGGTAATGGAAGGAAAAATACATTAATGAGCAGCTTTGCAAGTCATTTATACTCAACCTTCTAATTATCCACAAATATTGGAGGTGGGAAGTTGTCTTCTGAAATATGTTATTCTCCATCAAAGATTGTTTTCTTCAGGGCTCTCTGTGATATCAGTAGGAAATCAGAAAATGAGAGGGAAAACAATTAATAGATATAAACATCAATCAGGCTGGAAAACAGGCCAAATGGATTTGATCCTTTGAGGGAAGGAGGCAGGCTTTCATCCCTAAGTCCTAGGCAGCTCCGAAAGGATGAAGAATTGAGCAGCAAAGGCGAAAAAAAAAAAAAAAAAGGCAGATCCAGTTGAGGATTACATGGGAACAAGCTTAGCAGAGGCTGTCCCCAAACGGCCTTGCTTGGGAGAGAGGCTTCTTACCTTACGTTTTCCCCAGAAAGACTTCCCTTTGGATAATAAAGCTGTGCTGGGGACAAAGCCAAGCAGGAACACCCCAGCCGAAGAGTTGTCTTGGGTCCGACCAGCGACGGTTCCCACCCCACGCGGGGGACGGCCACTGTCCCCTGCCCTTGGTACAGAGGAGCCCACGTTGCTGATGCCTCTCGTCCCCCAGCTGAGCCAGCAGCAGAGGGGGGACACGGGTGCCTGAGGGGGGGTACACCACACCAGAAGTCTTTCACAGTTTATTCTGAATTACTGCGGTTTTTAACAGCACCCTTTGCGCGGGATCTCGATGGGGAGGGGAAAAAAACTGCATCCATCTGCACAAGGTGAAAGTGAGGATGAAAATGCTGATTTTTGGCTAGAAAATAAAGCAGGAGGTGCTCAAGCCCAGCGTTCAGGGTAGTAGTGACCTTGTCCAGAGCTTGCTGAGTGTGGTGTAGCACGTGTAGGGACATGGGACCTCACTGATTCCTCTTACTCTGGTTTCGCTGTGCTGCAACTCTAGTGTTTTCCATGAATTTTCCATGAATTTTCCACCTGATTTATCCAGCGATATATGAGATTGCATTTTTTTCTTCATTTCTTTATGTAGTCTCAGCTCGTCCTGCTCTGGAGCTCTGCTAGTGAGCAGCACGTTCGCCCACAAGCGGCTCTCTGGCTTTAAGAGAATTGCTAGTGCAAATAAAGTCTTCCTTATGTTGACGTACTGGATACTGCAACACCATCTTGCATTAAGCGAAGAGCTGAGCATGCAGAGTTTTCCGACACCAGCTGGAAACACTTTATACTGGTGCTGCTTTGGTGAGCTGGTGGCCACCGATGTGGACATTCCAAGCCAGATGTCCATGGAGATTCTCCAATTGCTTCCTATCAGCCACCCCACTCTTACCCCTTCCCGCAGGTCTGGAATATGAACACACAGCACCCACACCATGGCAGAGATGTGGAGAGGGGCACGTAGCGCACACACGCTTTATTATTGTATAAACACCACTTATCCCCTCTGCAATCTCCCGCAGAGCGGAAGTGACAAACCCCAACCTGCCACCGCCTGCTCTGGAGCACCAGCGTCCCGAACAAATTCCCTATTTCAGAATGGGTAGGAAGAGGGGAGAAACTTCATGGAGTCAGGCTGCTCTCAATTAGCAGTTATGTCCAGCAGCGTGTCTGATTAACGGCTGCACCCCACACTGTGCCTATCTAATAGGTGCGGGGAAGGTGCTTTAAAAGCGCTTTGCTCCTAATTACCGTGGAGACTGAAACGGTGGGTCTCTCTCATTACAGTAAACATCTTCTCTGTCCTTCTCCCAGCTCAGGCCTATGCAAGCACCCGGGCTGGCCGGGGCGAGCAGACGGTGTCCGGTGGGAGGAAGCACGGCAGGCGCAGCTGGCTGGGGCCAGCAGGAGCCTGAGCACCACAGACTTGGGTAAAGTTGGGTGCTGCCACCAGCACTGAGCGTTCTCACCGCAGGGGAACTGCCCTGCACAGAGTCCTTCTGCCTTCACGGACCAGACTCCAGCTTTTTTGGAGCTGATCCTCAAGGTACGGCAGCGCCAGTCTGTCGTGCCAAGCACAAGCCTTCCTGGAGCTACAGAGCGCTGTACGTGTTGGTGTAACGCATTAGCACTTACAACACCTCACTTCAGACCCAGCTTGCGGCTGAACTGCAGTCCCGTTCCCTATCCTGCCACAGACAGAGGCTTTGGACAAATCGATTTAGCGTGTCTTTGCAACAGAGCTAAACCCAGTGCTCACATACTCGTGTCTTGGGGTAGCTCAGCTGGAGCGCGAACAGCTGTGCTGTACAACTTGATGCTGTGACTTGATGCCCCAACTTCTCAAGAGCTTGTCCACCCAGCTTCTGGCTTACAGGGACCTGCGATGAGCCATAACTCTTTCCCAGTGAGTTACAGGGAAATCTTGTCTTTACTTCCAAGGGAACGCATTGGAAGATCATTTCAAACTTGGGCAACTTCAGCCTGCATCCTTGCTCCATGGGAGGAAAGCGAGCAGCACGAGTCCTTCTCCCTCAGGCTGCAGGACTCGGCAAGCCCAGGCTGAGCACGCACCACCACAGCTGGGCAAAGGGGGACCTCGTGGTGGTGGGCAGGAGGCAGGGACCCGGATTCACCTTTCGGTTTGGTCTGCTGCGAAAATGGTCTTATACTCAGTGGACAATTTGCTTCATGCCAATTCTAGTTTAGCATCTGCAGAGCTCCCTCCCCCACCTATGTATCAACAGGTCTTTGGGGCTGGTTTGGGTGTTAGGACACCCTGGTGCACCTTTCAGGCCAGACCAGTCTGCTGAACTGGTTTCAGCCATGTGGGTCCCTGGCACGTCAGGGAGAGCTGGGAATGACATCCCGGCCACCAAGCAGCTCCTTGGCTTCAGGCATAAAGGTGCGGATAAGAGTAGTCACCAGCCAAGAATCTGGAGATCTTTTCAGGAAAGTCACTCTACCAGCACCAAACCCACGGCTGCGCTACAAACCAGAACGCAACAACATTTCCCAATCACAGCTGAATTAGAAGAACGTTACACCCAATTCATGGCGATCTGGGTGACCCTATTCTAAACCTTGCTCCCCTCTCCTCCTTTTCAGTAAGTTCACTTAATCGCGTGTTCACTGCAAAGTAAAGAAAGGATTTAAAGTACATTTACCTTGTAAAAATATCAAATCTTCTTTAGAAATGAGCACTGGTGAATTATGAATGAAGGCATGCAGTGCTGGAAGTCCCTGCTTATACATTTTTAAATGTAGCCTTTCACTTCTGATAATACTTTCAAAAACCCACTGGACTGGAGCTTACGGGCTATCGCAAAACCCAGCCGCATTCGTCACCACCGCGTTCCCTGCCCTGAAGAGCTCCCAGCTGCTGCGGCCGGGCTGTCTCCCCCGCAGCCCGGAGAAGGGGCCGGCACGTCTGAGCAGAGGTCACGCCAAAGGGCAGGAGAGGAGGAATTCACTGTAAATAGCAATTATACACCGGGAAGAGAATGCAAAGATTAAAAAAAGAAACCCCACAAAAATTCATACAGATGAATTTCCAGCACCAGAGCTCTCATCGTGACGCTCTGCGGGGCAGGGTGGCGGCTGGTGTGGCCGTGCCCAGCCCCACTACGGGGTGTCCACAGGCGTCCCTCCAGCTCCCCGGAGCTGGGCACCGCCGCAGGTGTGACGTCCCCGTGCCCAGCGGTGGCACGGTGACCTGTTGGAGGGGTGCTGGGGGGGACGCGTTACCTCGGAGGACACCGTGAACGGCTGCAATGTGTGGGAAGGATCCTTTTGGTGTGGTTCCGAGCCCAGGGCGAGGTTGTGCCAACACAGCTGCGTGGACCCAGGTGGCGGCTGGGTCGGAGCCAGCGCTGGGTGTCCTCAAGTACTCACAGGTGCTGAGTGGCCTAAAAAATGTCTCAGGGCTCTCCTGTGCAACATTCTTATTTTCTTCTGCAGAGTAAGAGACCTACCAAGTTTGAGATGCGAAGCCACTGAATTTAAGTTACGTGGAGAAGGGGGGGGAAGAGAACGCCCAGCTCGTCCTTCCCTCTCACGCACTGTCTCTGCCAGTCCTTGTCCAGAGACAATTCTCAGTACTTCGGAGTCAAAGGCCAGGAGGGAACCTTAGACCTGATCTCAACCTGATCTTCCGTACGTCAGCGTTTCGCCACTACCCCCGGCCTGAGCCCAGGAATTATCTGGCCGAAGCAGTTACCTGAAAGGCAGCTACAGGTGATTTGAAGCCACGAGGAAATGCGACACACTTCACTCGCCAGCTTCTCCTGACGCCCTCCATTTAACATGGGCGCCTTCTCTCCAGTCTGAGCGTGTCACTTTGCTCTGCCCTTTTTCACCATATTATATATATCCTGCAGTCACGTTCCCTTGCCACCTTCCCTTCAGCAGTGCCAGTCTCTTCCAAGCTCCCATCAGCACTCCCAAACCCTCCAACACCTGAACAGCCACCACTGGCACCACGGGTGCTTGAGCAGAACCAAAACGACCTTCTCCTACCTGCCTGCTCTCCAGTCCAGCAATCAGACCACATCTAGGCAACCATCAACTTTGTAAACTTAGACCTTATCTAGAAAATCCATTTTCTATTTGTTTAGCATCAATTATAGTCGTGTCCATGCATTTTACCTTCATAGGATTCACTATCCACCTCTTGGTCCGCATGATGTCCCACCCGCGGGAATGGCTGACCCCATTCAAACACTGACATGGCAGCACCATCCTTCTAGTCCTGGATTTTACCGCGTTCAAGCTGCCCAAAAATGAATTCTCATGGGCAGGAGACTTCCTTGGCCAATTCTTCTGGGATGCTTAGTGGCGAGAATAATTAAGTCTGATTTTTTCACTAGCAGATGATGCCTAACATCTTCCCAGCTGGTGGACCAGGAGGTGCCAGCCCAACTCATGTGAGAAGAGAGCTTCCCAAATCCAGAAGGGATCTGTTGGATACCTCTCCCTTTCCCATGGCTGTGTCAGCTTTAGTGTCTCCACCTAAGATTAGGCCTGTGGTGTTGCTAGGATATGTTTTTGCTTAAAACCAAACACCTTTTTTATTTTCCTTCCTCTTTGGGATTTTTGGATCTCTGTCTCCCCCTCACAGTCATTTTCTGGACCAAATGATCCCCAGTTTGCGTCGGCTGCTGCCCATTCCCACACACGCTCCTCCTCAGGTGGGGTGTGCTGCTTTTTTCATTCTAGATGGTGCATTTGTTTTGTCAGTGACTCGAAAGTGGGCTTTCACCTCAGATTGCTGTCTTCTGCCTCAAGTGGACTTTTTGCTTTTTAAGAATTGGCATGTTTTTACTCCCATTTTATTTCCTCCTTTTTTCTTTTTTGAATCAGTTCCACTTGAAAGTGATCAGCTTTGTGAAATATCTCCTCTGCAGCACAGCGTATATGCGGCTGGTTTTGTTTGCTAAATATTTTTAGTCATCAACCTGGGGTTCTGAGCTATAAATACGCACAACCATCGAACAAGGTCTCCTCCTCAGCTCCGCGGTATTCCCCGGTCTGACCCCGAAACGCTGTGCATTTCCTGACACAGATGCCTGGGCTAAAAAAAAAAAATAAATTAAAAATAAAATAGAATGGTTTAGTTAGAAACTTAATGTGGAAAATAAATAGCTCAAGGTACAACACAGTACGGTGCACCAGGTTTTAGGAAATGCGCCTATACTGTATTGGATCCGGCTCTCCTCCCAGCACTTGAGGGAATTACCAGCAGTGCGGTGTTCCAGCTCCCAGTCCGTGGCAATACGCCCTCCTGTAAACGCAATTTTAAAAAAAGCCTCTGCCCAGAAAAAGAGGGAGAGGCCCCAGTCACAGCAAATTACAGCCTTTCCTCTCATTTTTTATCAGACCGCACCATCTAGAGGGCGGCGGCAGCATCCCAGCTCCCAGCCGCTGCCAAGGCGCTTCTCCTCCCACCCCACGGGAAATATTCCTGCACCCCCTGCCCCCTAGCCATGGTCGGGGGCTCCGCGGGAACCTGTGCTGTGGGGAAGGTTTTCCTGGCTGCGGGAGAATTGCTGCGTCCCAGGGGGGCGAGACCTTCCAGAGCCATAAGCCGAGCGGGTCAACGCTTCCCACCCCTTAGCACCAGGCTCTTCCTCTGAGCCTTCGTTATCCGGGGTCACCGGGAATCGGCAAGAAGCCTTTCTACAACATGATGTATACAGACCTCTCTCATTTCTTCTGCTTACATTAAATATGTGCTAAGTAAAATTCCATCTGGATCCTTTGTATTCTCTCAGACCTTCCTTGAGCTCCTCTACCTGGTAACGTAACCACCGTGCAACAGAGTGATGATGGGGCTGACGTGCACATGGGCTTAAGCATCTGACTCTTCTCCAGACCATTACCCTCAGGGGCCAAGCACATTTTGTGTCATCTAGCATAAAAAACTTAAAAGAGGAGAACACGTGAAAATATTGAGTGCTCTGTTGATTTGATGGGTGGCTATACTGCTTTTGACTGGGGGACGTTAAGGCACAGTGAACTATGGTGTAGATCTATGCTACAGTAGCTACACAAACTCCCTTTCCAGAGTCCTGGAAGTCACACTAAGGCAGAGCAGCTTTCTCCACTTTGTGTGCCGCATATCCTCCCCATCTCTGCACGAACGCCGACCACGCACAGCTGTAGTCGGGCAGAAGACCACCACCTGGAGCCAGCGGTTGCACATGGGCTCTTATTAAATTCATGTTAAGCTTGATAGCGACCTCTCATTCAGCCAGGGAAATATTTCCTGGCTTGCTTTGTGACAACTGACTTATCAAACTGTTAATCAGTTTATTATTAGGTTATTAGCACATACTACTGCATTAATCAATGCACTGTTCGGAGGAGGGTGAATGTTTTTGCCAGGGTGCGTAGTGATTCGTGAAATCTTAGCTAGAACTGGTCATCCATGAAGCAAACCCCACTCTTAAACACCGTGACAGCTGGAGAATATTTATCTTTCAAAGAGGAAAAAAATCTGCTCCTGGTCCCTGGACCACTTTGCTAGAAAGGTGGGCATCTAGTGGGAGAGTGGGAAAATAATTCCCTTATTGACTTGTTGTGTTACCAGTCGGTGGCCGTCGGGTGCTGCACAGCTGGGGGAGGACTGGGACGCTGCTGCAAATGGCAGGGGATGACTCAGGGAGCGGAGAAGCTTGGCAGAGCCACCCATTTCTGCCTCCCAAGTGCAGGTCCACGTGACGTCTCAGACATCCAGCCGGAGACGAGTCCAGGCTCAGCCTTCCCATCAGATAATAAATAAATCATTAATGAAATTAATTAAATAAAAATTCTGGACTACTACAAAATTGCTTGAAATAAGCCTAGAGACTGAGGCAAGAAACCGGCTGATGTACAAATATCTGCACACAGACAACGTCTCCGTGTATTTCTAATGCAACCAGCCCAACGGCAAGAGGTTGGGCAAGTAGGAAGAAAATGTACAAACTACACGGCCAGAACAGTGATGGCCACCCCCATTTTGCAGTTTAATGACTTTTAGCATCATCCTCATCTTTGCAGGACCTTGACCCTCCTCCTCTCCTCGGGGAGCACAGCAGAGAAGCCGAGTTAAATCTTTAAATGGGTTTTGCACGAAAAGTCCTTGCTGCTTGGCTGCCCGGGGGGGGAAAGGCATGAATATGGACCGTGAAGTTTTTGAGGCAGCTGTGCTTGGAAATAGCCTTTCTAATGGTTTATGGCGTAATGAAACCATCAGGCAGCGTCGGGGGTCTTTCCCTCCAAGGGATTAAGGGGGATTTGACCCGGAGCAGTGACCCCGAGCTGACCCTGAAGGAATATATGGCACGGGAGCCTCCACTCCTGCTCGCCCCGCCATGCCCGGTGCTCTCCCCTTACTCACACTTGGATGAGGCTGTTGGGGTCGCCCCGACAAGCGCGGGTGACAGCGCTGGCACGGAGGCAGAGGGCAGTGCCACTGCCGCAGGCTCGGTGCTCCCCCACCGGGTCCCCGTGTCCTGCCAGATCCCGGTGCTCCACCAAGGGCATCCTGATGCCATGGGCTGGGATACAGCCGAAGCCTTTCAGGGGACATTATCACGGTGACAACCTGCTCCCGCATGGCAGTACTGCCAGTTTCTGAATGCACTTTGATGGCACAAGTTGAAGTCAAATTGCTGTTGATAACCTTGTGTAACACAAGTCTTACAATGATTTCACGTGAAATAACCCAACCCCTGAATGGATAATCCTTCATAAATGTCGTATCTTGCCTTCTGCAGGACCTGTGGCTTGCCTTTCCCGTTGCAGATGGAGGCCAGCAGGAGCTTCTTCATGTGAAGTTGCCAGATCCGTCGCCGTGAGCCCTCGTTCCCGTTCCAACATGTCACCGTTTCCCCCCCCATCACTTCTCCCATCACAGCACAGCTCATGCGATCGAGCACCATGGCACGGGAGAGCCGACGCCAGCGCCAGGGGACGGGATGAGAAGGCTTTTCAGACGGGTACTCTTACGCAAAGGCGTTGTCCTTCCCTTAGGCGCCCCAAGGAAACTCAGAGATTTCCCCACCTACCCCTCATCTGGTCACAAAATACACTGACCAGCTGCGAGACGGATGCGTTTGTAAGACTCGGATTGCTCAGTTTTACACTGTCCTAGGGAAAACTGGGGACATCCCTTGAAATCTCTGAACGGTTGCTCTCCTTTACTTCCAAATAAAGATTAAGTTGTAAATTGCCCAAATCAGATATGAATGCATCGGGGCTGGAGCCAGGCGACAAGCTCCAGACCCAGACTCCAGCAACCAAAAATAACCTTGGGAAACAATCTTCTACACTCCAAGTTTTAATCAAGAACACGTCCACCCCCACCCATATTCCAGGGGAATGGATCTAAATACATCTCTGGCTCTCCGCTTGATGCTGTTCAACCCCGTACCAAACAAACACAAATCGTTGTGATGCCTTTTTTTAGAAGTTTTCCCCACAAAAGCTAGCAAGAGACGTAGAGACCCTTAACCACAAAAAGGCTGAGATGAATTCTGCATGCTCCAAATTTAGAGATATTTGGACCCAAGATTTCTATTGAGTTCTGCTTCAAAATGCAAATAAGGGTTCATGGTTCAGACAGCCCTTCCATGGTCTTATCCCGGTGTCTGATTTTAACTTATTAAATAAAACGAACGGAAAGTCGTGTTCTCTGCCCAAGCTCAGTTACTGCAGAATAATTCAAAAGCACATGGTATGACCCGCAAAAATCCCATGCTCCAGTTTCCTCAGCTGGCAGCAGACATCCCCGCAGCATGTGCCAGAACAGGATTCCCTGCTTATTTTAAGGGATAATTTGGCTGCTTCACATCCCGCTTCCTAGAAATCCTAATTCCACCCCAACGTCCTTCGTCGATACCGACGCATCTCTCCACATCTCAGCAATGTTAAAGGTTGTTTCTGTTTGGGGGCTGCATCTGCAGTACGAATTGCCTTCAGCAGCGCGGGGTGGGATGTCAGGTAAGGGGCCACTCCAAGCCTTTCCCAATTATGCCAAATAAACACCAGCAGGAGCCACCGGGCCCGGCTAAGTCAGCCAAGCGCCGTGCCTGCTGCCCTGCTGTCGGACACCGCGCTGGAAAAGGCGGCTCGCACCCGGGGCTGCTTCTGCTGCTCGTTCTGGCACGTGCAGGGTGTTGTTCGACGGGGTGAAAACTGGAGACACGAAGCAAAACACCCAGGAGCGCCTCGTATTGTCGCTTCCTTTCAGATGGATGCCGTGTGCGGGGCAGTAGCAGTATGTGATTTGGAGGGCCAGCACACTCCTCATTAGCCTCAGAGAATTTAAAATTCCTTTTTGTGATTGTGCTTATCTGTTTTTTCCAAATTGGCTTGTACTGAAGGGAAAAAAAAGAAAAAAATACCCCAATTTGCCAAGACCCCCAGGCAGCGATAAAGGAAGAAGAGTTGAAACGATCCCTGTGTCTCTCCTCCACCCACTGACCACCCCTCTACGGACCAGCCTACAAACGGTAACGCTGAAGCTCCTACTCCAGACTGTTGTTAACAGCAGCATCTGCAGTTAAATATAGGTGCATCCCTTGTCGTTTCCTGGGTCACGTCGCTGCCTTTGTCACCACCCACACTCCTCCTCCTCCCGTCGCCCCAGCAGCTGCCGACTGACCCTTTGCTGGTGGCTCCATTTGACAAGGAGGAGGTTGGCTCCCGGGGTGGCCTTGCAGTCCTGGCTGGGACCGGGGCACGGGCACCGGCCCAGCCCTGCTGCCCGCGAAGCTTCACCCTGCAAAATACCCCATATAACACCATTTTCACCGCACGGCCGGGCCGCGGCTGCCAGGAGAGGGGCTGTGCTGTCTGCACTGGGGGGACTATTCACCACCGTCAGAGCAGCCGGGCACATAAACAGTCAGATTTAGGAATATCTTCTGCGTGGCAGAAGTGCCGGCTTTGCTCCCCTGTGACAGCTGAGATCCTATTTGTTAGCTTTTGAGCACACCACCAAAAACAGAGTTCCCGAATCCTTCAAGTTTCATAAATCGCTGCTCGCCTAGAAATTCACACCAGCAGTTAAATACGTGTAAGTCATCTTCTGTTATTTCCCCAAAAGCGTTCTATCCAGAGCTCAAGAATTAGGACCCATATTTCTAAATTCTAAAGTCCTGAGAATTATTCATAGGAATTGATGAACAACTTGGAAAATAAGGAACATACTAAAGAAAAATAAACTGCTCTCACAAATACCCATCAGCTGAGGTAGGCCTGTAAGGAACCACCCCCGGGGTCTGACGTGCTGCTGCAGAAATAGGTTATTAAAAGGTAAATACACGGGCTTTGACTCTCAAATACAGAAATCTTAACCCTTAATCAAAATACGCAGCTAATTGAAAACTCACCCATACATACCTGAAAGCACCGTACACCAGACAAGCGGGAAGAAGCTGAACTTCCATTAAAATCCTCGGCTTCTGAAAGGCCTCATTTTGTTAAATTCGGCTGTCTGAAGGAGAGCAGCTACACGCTGAGCATGAGGAAAGTGAGAAACTTTCAGCGCTACAATTTGGCTTTAGACACTTTTAAACCCCAAAGACATTTCAAACAGCAATGCTGGTGAAGAAAATAATCCGAGGTCAAAACTTAATGGGAGGAAGCAGAGAAAAAGCCGGTTTATGTTTTTATATATATTCTCTTTATCACACTTACCCAGTTCAAACAGAAAACGCGACTCCACAAACAGAGACCCAGCAAAGCTCCCAGCCGTCCTAAAGACAGCAGAACCGAGGACTTGCATCAGACCACAAATATTTTCACCTGAAACTGCTAATGGTGAGACTGCACTTCAGGTGGCAGAGATCAAAGCTAATTCCCCCTCAGACTCCGCCGCGTGCATCGGGAAGCCTCTCCCGAGATGAAAAGGATGGAAAAGCAAGACGGGAGTTTGCTCAGAAACCTCAAAATACACTGTTAGCTGACCCTCCTCTGCTGAGAGTTGCTTTCATGTGAGAGATAGCCAAATACTTGAAGGATGATAAATGATGAGCTGTGAACGATTATTCTAATTCAGAGGAAGAGGAGAAGGCTTATGTCTGGCATTGAGGAAAATGTAATCAGATGTCCCTGACACATTAACCATCAAGTGTTTATTCTGGAATGAAGTCAAGTAGTTTAACCGGCGTTATCAAAACGTGACATTTTTTTTCAGAATGACAGAAAGCCTTGACAATTGAACGCGCTCGCTGGGAGAAATACATCAAGTCGGATCTAGGAGGGCTGGGTTGTGGGGAAAAGAAATCATACTGGTAATGGCGAAATATTATTACCATTTGGTAACTAAGAGGCAGGAAACATCTTACAAAGCGTGATCCCATTTTAAAGATGGGTGTTGCGGAAAGCTGGAATATCCTAGGAGGTTAATGCAGCCACAAGTTGCACCTTATGGAGAAATTAGAAGGGAGAGCAGTAGATGGAGGACCTGCAGAGACCAATCCTGCAGCTCGGTTGGGAAGGAGCAGGGGGTCCCTGCCTACCATCCTCTTCTTCACTTCCCTTCCCTTAGAGCCCAGTTTCCAGTTGTCCTGCCCGTTTGATCCGCCTTGTTTTGAGATTGTCCATGCAGCTCCCAGAGAACGTCTGCGTGGGTGAGTTATGAGTAAGCGAACTGGAATGAATTATTACTTTCAAATGAAAATAACATCAGCAAAACATAACAGTGCTGCCTCTCCCTGTCCCTCCTGCTCTCCCGAGGCGCAGGATTTGTAATGCTCAAGGTGCACCGATCTTCATATTACGGAGCGAGCCATCAGCTGCTCAGCCTGCCTCTGCCCACCGCTGTGGGTCCTGCATTCAAGCAGTCCCTTGGGGGTCACGGCTGCTAACGGTGACCATCTCTGGTGGCTGGAGACGCCGCCGGCATAGACAAGCTGTGCGTGTGCTCCAGCAGCTCAGAGCCCACCTCCTCCTCCACCAAGAAGCCAGTGACCTGCATCGCCATGGGGTGATCCCCTTTGCCCTTGCAGGACCACTTTGCGTGGGGTCAGCCCGGGCAAAGCTTGCTTGCACCTTGTATTTGCTGGCCTCGCAATTGTCCATTTTGCCATATCAGATAGTAAAAAGTCCCCGATTCACTGACTGTGAGCTGTGTGTGAGGCAGATGGGAGAGACAGGTTTGGATTTGCTGGGCCGCGCATCTGTCAAGTGCTTGTGTGACCCCCCCAAAAGTCCCTTAAACCAAGAAACGTGTGGTTAGAGAGCAGACAAAGCACCACTAGACACCAGCCAGGCCCCGCGTAGCTACCAAACTCCTAAATATTGCAGTTTGTGACTGGGTAAATGAGGCTGCTCCATCATTTGGATTTACGGCGGTAGGAGAGCCACGTTGCCTGTGGGGTATTTGATAGGCGTCTCTGAGGCCTGCTGGTGCCACAACAGTAGACCTTAGCTGGGCTGGGAATTAGCTTCTCTCCTTCAGCGCTGCTCCTCCACGCCTGGCTGACTGTTGTCCTTTCTCCTCTGGAATAATTATGATGGCTGAAAATAAATGTGTGGGACAACTCCTGCCAGTTTCCACAATTTAACAGCACATGGGCATTTGTGTGAAAGTGTGAGCCAGGATGTTTGTGTTCGTTCTCTTAATTCTCTCGACAAAATGGTTTTATAAATAATCAGGCCTTAATTGTGTGACTCCAGTTAATGCAGAGGGAGTTAATTAACATCTGGAACAAGTTTCCTGGCCTGAGCTATTAGCTGTGTCTGGTGCAGAATTCAAACAATGTATGAAGTGAGGCCTATAGCCAAATGATTTTGTACATAGCTGAAATGAGAAATGACCAAAGATGGATGAGGTATGGCAGCTGTGCCAGGGTAACGTCCGATTTTGGTAAACAAGTGTGGACTGTGTCAAGGCACAATTGTTGTGCTGGTCCAAGGGGTGCCGGGGTGCCAAGGGGTGCCACTAAGTGGCAAAGAAGAGACATCACCTTTCGATTTATCCCCTCTTCAAACCCTCCAGCTCTTCCTACTTGTCTCCAAAAGCCTCACGGATCGGTGATTCTGGACACTTTCACAGCTGGGGGAGGAACAATCCCACCAACACAAAGGCCAGGTCTCCTGTGCAACCTCGTGCATCCCTGCTGTGCTTCATCCCATCTATCTGCAAAGTCAAAGAGGAGGATTTAGTTTTATGCCGCCGAGAAGGAGAAAAATACCAAACCACAAGCAGGCGAACTCCGAACCTCTGCCTCCTGCATCCGTACCAAAGAGAGAAACTGGGATGTGGGTTTTTACCTGCCAGCATCCCCCCTCCAGAAAGGTGCTGGGCAAACCAAGGAGAGAATGCAAAATTTTGAAAATACTTTTTGTCCAACCAAAACTGATTTTTTTTTTTTTTAATTCTTTGTAAAGCTTTTTAATTGTCTTTCCAGCATTTTTGGTTTTAAGTAGAAAATGAGTAAAAAAAAAAAATCAAGAATTTTGCTTAATAAATGTCTAAAAGCTAGAGACCTGCCCATGTTCTCCCTCCACGGTCTTTGAAGCCATGACCCCATGGGAGCAAAGGAGAAACAATATATTGTAGTGCTGATTCGTGTGATATTACTCACAGTCAACCCTCAAACGGTCCTAGGGCTTCACAGGACTGTGGAAAGCCCTCAGCTTGGCCAGCTGGAATTTCTGACAAAACCATTTTTTTGACCGATAGTCATGACCCAGGAGTAGGTAGGAGAAATGGCTTTTCACTCTGAAAACATTTCTTTTCCTATTTATCACTACCAAAACACACTGAGCGTCTCTAGAAATGGATTTTCACATGCGCCTTGTGACTCTCCATATCTTGCTAGGGCAGGGATAATATATCTGCGCTACTTTCTATAGTTGCTCTCTTATTACCACCCCTAATGTGATGAATTGTCATTGAAGGTTTCTTATTCACGTTCGTGTTTCGGTACAAACCCGTTCTGTGTTTTATGCATGAGTTCTACACTGCTGCAGCTAGAAGGCATGCAGATGAGGAATGCCGCTCCAAACAAAGCCCTTGCTAGGACCTATAAACAATTCTCACTAAGCTGCAGCAGAAAACCACAAATTGGGGTGCAAATTGTATTTCCGTGAAGTTCTACATATGAACACAGAAGAAAAGCAGAAGGGAAAGCAATTCAACAGGTGGCCATGGGTGAAGCAGAGAGCGATTTAGGATGAAATGCAGGCGGAGAGTGTAGCAAGACTCATCGCTTTCACAGAAATGAGGGTCCCCGAGTTGAATGTCACAAGGTCCCTTATATGGGTATCAGGTGCCATCGCAGCCAAGCACCCAGCCAAGTCTGGGGAGCTCTCCTTCTCCTTATCTCACACCAGAGCAACTGGGAGAGTGATTGCCACCACCTTGATTTCCCCACCTTCTTCTCTGTTTGCCAAAGCTACAGATCTCGTACTAAAAATAGTTTACTGGTGGTATAGACTACTGTTGAGTGACCCAAAGCCCGATGAAGGTCACCACTTGTTTCCACTGATTCAAATTGAAAGAGGGCAGATCTAGGTTGAATACAAGGAAGAAATTCTTTATGATGAGGGTAGTGAGACACTGGAACACGTTGCTGTGAAATTGTGGCTGCCCCATCCCTGGAGGTGTTCAAGGCCAGGTTGGATGAGGTGTTAAGCAACCTGGTCTAGTGGAAGGTGTCCCTGCCCAGGGCAGGGGACAGAATTTGGACTGCATGATCTTTAAAAGGTCCCCTCCAACCCAAACCATTCTATGACAAATTTAAAAGTTTTGGGATGAAGTCCTAAACTGCAACCAGTCAGTGAGAGAGCAGGAGAAGGCGTGCTGCTGGGAAGCACCAGTAAGAGGACTGGGACATCAGCGTGCAGTCCTACACGCCGAGGTACCCACTGTTACCCTGAGGAGCTGCAATAATGGGTCACTCGGCCCTGTTTGGATTTATGGCCGGTCTGAATTTCACGTACAACTTTCATAATCTGTGTCATAATTACAAAACTTGCAAATAACTTTTTAATACCAATGTTAAAAAAATAGGCAAACCTTTCACAGCATTTTTATTGCCTGTTTACAATCTCAGATGAAATGGTTTACAACTTTGTGTTCTGAAAATATACAACGTAAGAAAACAGTAGCCTGGCAAAATTATGCTTTTATGATAATGACAGGGATGAGTTATAGTTACTCTAGTTAAACTATAACGGCTGCACAGATGCTGGGAAAAAGCTATTGTACAACATGTTTTGCCACCATGAGCGTGGCACCTGCTGGCTCCACCACGGTACATATAAGAGCATGTTAGCTTTGCTTTATGAATATTATTTGCAAGGATTATAATTGGACCATAAACATTCACTTGGGGATAAAATATCAGTATGCGGGCTTTAAAAAATACCTGCTAGTTTTGCATATCTGGATTTCAGAAGCAAGTTTACGAGAGATAATATGTCATTTGTTTCTGATCCCGTAGGACTCAAAAACGGCCTGTGTTCTCCTTACGGTCTGTAGGAATTTGTAGCAGGTGATGTTTATTTTAGTGATATTTACAGAGCCAGAAACTAAATCCTCCAGCCCACTGCTGGCTATCAGGAAATAATAATACTTATCCACAGATCACGTGCGACACAAGCGGCAGCGGCGGGAGTTCCCTACGCGTCATGCCGAGCCGCCCCCGCTCCCACCCGCGGTCCCGCTCGCCCCTGAGGTGCTGCTCAAGGACACCGGCGCGGGTTGGTACGACCCACCTCCTCTTGCTGGATTTAGTCTCACAAACCAGCCGCTGAGGTGGAAATTGAATCTAAGCGTTGCTTTCCGCTGAAATGGGTGCGGAATAGAGCGGCCACGAGCACAGAGAGCAGAGGTGGCCACCAGCCCCAACGCACGTGCCGGACACGGGCGAGCTGACTGCACTCACCACTGCAAGAAAATACAGGAATTGAGGGAAATAACGTTGCTAAAACTATGCCGCTACAATCATTTGCTCTAATTCCCGTTACAGAAAAATTTACCTATTATATACTGTCAGTAAATATGTAAGGGTTTTGGTCAAAGTGTATTGTCTGGCTTCCTTAGCGAGCCAATTTTCACAGAGTACGAAGAACTGTAAAAAAGGCACAAACAGACTGTGTAAAGTCAGAGTCCACTAACCCACTTCTGCTTTTTAAAAATTGTTATAGATCAGAAGGAAGACTGTTTGAATTACCGCAATTTCAGTGAGGTGAAACACCTCCAAAGAGAGGAGCCGCTGCTAAAAATCAAAATGGACCTTTACTCGTGTCTCAAGGATCGTGGGGTTTAGTGAGGGAAAAATCTTCCCAAGTCTGTGGCCCAGCTTTGTCTTTACTTTTAACTTTCTCGGTGCAGCTGGACGGAGCATGGGTGAAGATCAGGCATTATATATTTCATTCTCCACCGCCAAACCTGCTCTGTCTTACTCTATATTAAAGCCCCGGTAACGCCCTGGGCAGCAGTGGCCGACCCGTCCCGGTAAGACCTCCTCTGCAGTGGGCGCCTCATGCGTGTGCCTGTTGATGTATTTTAGAGTGGAGGTAATATTTTATTTCGGGTGTCTGCTCTGGCTTCCTATTCCCAAGAAAACGCCTCTTGTATCTATTTTTTTTTTTTTTGTGCCATGTATTTCCCCCTACTCCCTGCTATAATGTATTGCTATATTCCACCGAAAAAGCTTTCTAACGTCCATCTTTGTCAAAACTCTAGGAGCCACTTAAGCATCACTTTAAAGGGCTCTTTGTCACTCAGAGGAATTTTCCCCTAATTGTGTCCTTTAACTCCAAAAGGGGTTTGGGGACACGCTTTGTATGAAAGCTGCTATAGAAAACAAAAGTTGCATTGCTAGTGGTTCTGCTTTTGTATTTCCATGCAGGTATCTCTCTGCACACCAATTTGCTTGCTCTTTTCCAAAACCCATTTCCTCCTGGGGCTAGTTCCTGGGACAGAGCTGTCTTCAAATAATTTAATTATCATGTGGCATACACCTTTTCAGTCCCCCCCGAAATGGCGCGCGATGCCTTTGGTTTGCATCACTTGTTGGAAAACACTCCAAAGCATTGAAAAACTATTAAATTGTTACAGTATTGGATGCCAACACACAGGGCTATTAGTCTAATTCATCCTTCAGATCAAAGCCCACACAGGCAGCTCTCCTGCCTACAGCTATTTTCCTTTTACTTTCCTGCTTGACAGTAGTCCCTCGTATCCCTCTGTTCTACTTTCTTTGAACGTACACATTTTCCTTTAGTCATGGAAATATAATTTATGTCTATTACACCGTATTATAGATTGCAGATCAGGACAAGCGTGCACTACTGCCTGGAACGTCTGTTTATTGTACGTCGGGTTTCTAAAAATAAATAAATAAGGAAGCCACCCGGCTTCGCTGGGGAGAGAAGGGGGAGGACTCGGGGGCTGGGGGGAGCCGCGTTCTGTTCTCCAAGTTTAGTTTCCAAGCAGAGACCTTGCCGCATGATTTATTAACATCATGCTGTTTGCTTTTGTCACGTTGTGGATGTGGCGGGGGAAGCGCTGGCCCCTCTCCAGCCCGGACCACCCAGCGAGGCAGCGTGGCTACCGGCGGCGCACACCCCGCTCCACGGCTTCACCCCCAGTTCTCCTCCTCCCTCCGACCCCGGCTCCCCCACCCCGTCCGAGCCAACAGGAATAACAACAATAACACCCCCACCCCCCCCCCCCCCCCCCCCCCCCCCCCCCCCCAAAAAAAAAAATAATATCCTAACAGACGGGCTGTCTGGGATGCGAGAATTGCAAAACCAGTCCCCACCCCGTCACGGCCAGGGTGTGCGGGGAGGAGAGGGAGCGTGAGGAGGGGGCAGAGAGGAACGAGACAGACAGAGGGGAGGGAAGAAGGGAGGAGGGAGTCCAAGCTCTGAGAAACATCACTCCATCTCTCTCTCACTCCACGGGAGCTGAGCGAGGAGCAGGACGATGTTTGACAACACGCAGTACCCCTATAACTGCTTTAATTACGATGGGGACGATTATCCTACCTGTAGCTCTGACGAAGAGAAAAAATTCACCAGACCGGCGTACAGGTAAGATGAAGTTTTTCCAAGTCCCCCCCATCCCTGGGGAGGCGGCAGAGCTCTGGGCTGGTGGGATGACAGCTCTCGGGGAGCGGGGCACCTCTCCCAGGTGTGCCCACCGCGGCGGGCAGATCTCCCCCCCTCTCCCTCTTTGAAGTGCTGGGGATTTGTTCCCTCCCGTGTGGGGTCACAGCAACTCTGGCGTGCCGTTGAGCCACCGGATCTCAGATGGTCTTCTCCGACCTCCAGGAGCCCCGGGAGACGTGGAATTAACTGTGCAGCGTGACGATGGGTGTAGGGGATGCAGACAGTCCCGGGGTGGTGGGAGACGTGCGGTGTAGATGTTCTCAGGGGCAAGTAAGGTCCCCTCCACGAGCAGGCACGGGCTCCAGCGACAGTGTCTCTGAGCCTGGTCTGTCTCACTGCAGCCTTCCAGCTCAGGGAAACTTTTCTGGTGGGGTTCGAGAGGTGGGTGATGGTTCTGTAACCCTGGATCTAAGCCCTCTGCCGGGACAAGCAGCCGGGTCGGGGCTCCTTTGCCTGGACCTAACTCCCGCGAGCGGCCCCGGGGCTCGGGGTTGTCCCTGGGACATCTCGGCTCAGGGCGCAGGTCCACTGGCAGAACTTTCGGAAGCAGGATACAGGCACATGTGTACCCATGCGGTCCTAAAAAACGAGTGTGTGAGTAAAGCGGCGGTGTAACAGCAAGTTTTCCTTTTTTCAGCTACATTGCCTTAATTGCAATGGCCATCCAGCAAAGTCCTTCGAATAAAGTCACCCTCTCTGGCATTTATGACTTTATAATGAAGAAATTTCCTTACTACAGATCAAATCAAAGAGCCTGGCAGAACTCCATCCGACATAACTTATCGCTTAACAGTTGTTTTGTAAAGGTAAGATCAGTAACTGTATATTTACATACAGACTGTGCATGGTTAAAAAATATATGCAGGAATAATGTCATCACTAGGAAAGAAGAGAAGCAAACAGCTGAGCTGGGAATCACTTAAAATCTCTCTGAGTTGTCAATTACAGAGATAAAGAGTGTCTCCTTGTCTGATGCGTGCTAATAGATAGCAAATTGAAGAGGATGGAGTTTACATCCTATTCGTATAATGAAAGAGAATAGGCTTAAAAGTCTTGTCATATGTGTTTACACCATTCCTGAATGTAAATGAATGCAGATGTGAAGCAGCGGCATCTGTAACACATACAAATACTGAACTGCCTTTAAATAAATACAGGTTCCCAGAACAGAAGGGAATGAGAAGGGGAAAGGAAACTATTGGAGCTTTGCGACGGGATGCGAATCCATGCTGGATCTCTTTGAAAATGGGAATTACAGGCGAAGACGGAGGAGGAGGAACGTGAAAAGGGAACATAAGGAGCAGAGACCAAGCAGAGGGAAAAGCCCTTCATCCCCCGATCTGCCTTCTGTGGACTCTGCTTTGAACAACATTTCCTCTTCTGAAAGTAAACACGGAAGAATTGAATCGGGCCCGAGACTACTGGAGCCTGGTGGGTTTGCTCCGAGCAGCATGACCGCCAGGCAGAGCCTGAGCAGTTCCTCCTTAGCAAAATCGGATTCTGAAATCAAATTCAGCATCGATTACATCCTCTCAGCCCCCGACCCTTTGCCTGTCCTGAGATCTCAGTATAATGTGCAAGAAAATAAATATCATCTACTGGAGGCTCAGCAAATTAATCTCCAGTTCTGGACAATGTGATGGTATTTGGTGGTGGTGCCAGAGCCCGAGTCGCAGAGTGTCCAGCAGCCTCACGCCACCAAAACCGGCCGCCTGCCTCCCCCATTCCTCCCCGACAGCCCCCGGAAAGGGATACCCACTCCCGGCTCAGTCTCTGCCGGTACCCGGAGAACTGTGCCCAGATTAAAGCGCAAATAACAGTTACCAATATCGGTTTTCACTACGCTGAACTTCATGAAATTCCAGCTCTGTTTTCTAAACTGTCGTGGACATCGTTTAACACCACAGAGAGATTTCCTCTCTCGAGCAGGATCCGACAGAAAAGAGACTTACTTATCACCCCTGGCTTTATTAAAGACAAAGTGAATTTGATTCCACTTTCACTGGTGGAAATTAGGATTAATTCCACTGAAGTATATAGGTCAGAACTTAAGCTGATCTAAAGCAGTGTAATTCTGTCGACTTACACTGGCTGAGAATGTAAGGGGCTGGGGGGGGGAGGCTTTGTTTTCTTAAAAGGAATCACAGAAAATCACTGTCTTCCCTTATTTTTTATTTTAACATCATATTTCAAACTGTTTTGCAGCTTTAATTCATCATTAATTAGAAAATGTAGTTGTTGATAAGTGTTTAAAGTATATTTTTGTTGCTATTCAGGGCAGAGTTGTTTGAACTGTTGAAGTGAAGCTGTATTCAAAATAACGCCAAGAAAGTTAATTGCGAGGCTGTTGAGCTCTGGGAGACTGTGGTGGGAAATGTGACAGAGGCGCAGGGCTTCTCCTGCCTTGGTTTTACACAAAAAAACCCCAACTTCTCCCCTTGTACTACCACAAAGCTTCCTGAGATGCTGCAGGGAAGTCCCTGAAAATATTTCATTTAGCAAGTGTGAGGGGAGACCAGGCTTTGCAAGGAGCTGTATCCAGTGTCGACCAAAGCTAAAATTCCACCTACGGGCTTTGGGACAAGTTGTATATTCCTCTTCAATAGATTTTTACTGATCCTTCTTGCAAGCAATTACCAAAGTGATACTTGATGCGATTTCGGCAAAGCTGGTGAGGTTTATGATTTACAGACAGCGCTGTTAGACCAGGAGCCCCGTTTCCGTAGAAAGCCGTTTCGTCACCATTTACGCGGTGTTTCAGACGGACAATGATGAACTGTAACGAGCATTTAAGAACTTGCTTTTACACAACTCCGTCAGGATGAATTGCTTCCCAGCACCTAACGGCAGCGCTAGAAAAGACTCCACAAAGCCTTGGGTTCAGCTTGGCAACTACAATCTTCGCCTACTGCAGATAAAAGAGAGAGAAGGATTCGGGTGGTTTTAAGCAATTATATACAGAGAGATAAAATTAACTTTGCAATCTGAACTAAAGGTAAATGAAGGTATACGAGATAAGACTAAGCCAAATTGTGCTAGAGGTATTGCTCAGGCATGAATTGAATTTTTATGCAGAAGCTTTGACATTTCACTAAGTTATTTTACGTTGTGTCTTAATATATGCTGTACATTTATACTATATATTCTTATATATTGTTATTGAGAAAGGGAGCGATATCACTGCACTTATATGTTGTAAAACTGCATGATGTATGTTGTCATGATGCTGAAACTCCTGCCATATACTTAAAATTTACCATCGGTGGTATTTCACACTGATTGGTAATAAATGCTCATTTTTTGGAAAACTATAAAACTTACTATCTTCAGGCATTTCCACAGCATGCAAAACTCGGTGCTTCTTCTTCAGAAAAGACGAAATGGAAAATCCCCTCAGTTACATCGCTGCATGTCTTCCAGACTTGGAAGGTATGATTTCTTGTGACCAAATTCTACCTTCAAATGGGAGCTTTCTGCGAGTCCGTGGTTATTCTGGGCGACAATCTGAACGCAGAATTCGGCTCATTGGACCTGACTCATCTGCTGTTTACATTGACGTCAGAAAAACCTCTGGGGTCACTGGGCAGATGGATTCTCATTTGAAGAGGGACGAGAATTTGCTCCTTTAGTATTTATGGTAGTAAATAGATGTGGGAAGAGCATGTCCTCATTTAGTCCTTCAGTGTGTGCATGCGCTCAGTGGTGGGTTGGGATGCGTGCACCTCCGGCATCCTGCCTGCATTTATGTATCCATGCTTTATACGCAGATTTTTTTTCCTGATTGTTTCAAACATGGCAGTGCTGCTGTTAGGCTGATAGTTATAGTCCGCATCTGCAGTATATTTGAAATATATATATATATTTTGCCGTGAAATGCACGAATATGATTCTTACTATGTGTTCTTTGTTAATGCTGTTAGCAAAAAGGTAACTCAATGACAGCAAAAGTTCCTGCCAAGAAACACCTTACCCAGGTGACCACAGTGGGCTGCCGAGACCAGTGGAGATACAGTTACGGCTACTAAGCAATATCGGACTAATGTATTAGGAAAGGCAGAAATACACCCAGGTGGATTTACAGCGGAGATCCCAAACCGTTTTTAGTGAGGTGAATTAATATTCACAAATAGCCATGTCCTTTGCTCACAGTAAAGTGCCTGCTGGGAGAGACTGTCATACTTGAGTTTTCCTAACATATAATCAAAGAAATTTGTGTACAAATAGGTGTTAACATTTGTTTTGCAAAGGATATCAATCATATTTCAAAAAATGAAGGGACATATTTCAATTTACCCAGTATATTATATTCTGACGACTCCAGAAAGGTTTCCAGCACTTAAAGTGAATGGCATTTAATATAGAACAACATAACAGGGGTGAGGGCTAGACGTGACCTTATTCAAATGTCGTAGCCATTACAAAGCCATTCCCAATGTAATTATAATTAAATACTTTATGCCTTTCTTGCAAATCCTCTGATCGATCATTGATATTAACATTAATATTGTATTACCCCCGAGCAAATGTCTCCCACACAAGTGTTATGGATCACCAGGTTTCCATTAACAAAGTTGTGAGCTATTGCTGTATGCTGGGGGTGGATAAATTTACGTAAATTACCTTTTCTCAGGGAAGGGGGGAAAAAGTCCAGTTTTTTTTCCTTTTATCCCTGCACTTTGAGTCAGGAGCTATTTCTTCAGCTCCATCACAGCCTGTCAACCGCTCACATAGAGCCACAGGGAAAGAAAAAGGGAGAATCTCACAGGAACACCCCTCTCTGCCCTGTGTTGAAGCAGGTGAGCGTTCTCCCGACGCGGCTGGTTTGGTCCCGGGTGGAAGGCTGCGCCGAAGGCAGAGCAGGGCTCTGCACCCACCGGAGCCACCCTGGGCTGTGCACAGCACCCGAAGCCAGAAAAGGTATTGGTGTTTGGCTCAATTCCTCACCTCGAGGGTCTTCCTCACTGCGAGGTGACACCCAGAACGAGCCACGGATTTCCCAACCCCAAAAGAGGTGCGGCCTCAGGGGCCTGACGCGGCCTGTCCCGAGCCCGGGATGGGGCAGGAACCGGGATGGGAGAGCAGTTCCTCCCTGCCGGGCTGGTGGGCAAGGCCGGGGACAACAAGCCTTTTGTCCTCTCCTGTTAGAGCCATAAATACCTTTGCAAAGGAAAGATGAAAGGTTTCTTTCTGGGGAGAAGCTAGGCTCGGCCTCGCTGAGGGACCCTGGGGCACTTTGTTTATTTATCCTCTTAAAGGAAGGCTTCCCATGATAAAGCAAAGATTTGGATGGAGCTACGCCATGTTATTCTGCAGCGATTTTACTTCTAATGATTTAATTTCTTAGGGTTTTGCCACTGGTGTCACAGAAGTGGGTTTTGCACAGCAAGATGGTGCTCTGCCTCAGATAACGCCCAACGCAGGCCAGTGGCTGACCGCACCACGGGAACCTCCTCCTCAGCAGAACCCCCTCCTCATTATAGGAGCGTTAATGCAAATCAGGATGGACGAAAACAAACCTTTTCTTTGCCAGTAAAGCCAAGTTCCCCTGTTTTTCTGCCAATCAGATAGACCTTATTAGTTGAGACCCATTAACTACACATCGAAACAGAAGCTGCGTTCAAGGAGCACTGGGAGGTCAGCATTGGAGGGCTGACTCTGCCCACCCCTTTGCTTTCTTGTGCTCCATCTTGTTGCTTGGGCTGCCACAACCTTCCTCAACCACACGGCAGGCTGGTCCCGCTGCCTTGCAGAGCAATCTGCATGCTCCCTTCAAGCAGAATCGAGATTTTTGCACAATTTTCTGGTCACAGGGAGTTTTCCTTTTGGGTAGCAATTGCCTGTTCCGGTCCAAATCTTATGTGTCCTCTCCACTCTCTACTGATAGAGGGGACACAGTGGGAGGGGAAGGGGTTCGGAGGGACAAGCCTTGGGGAAAAAGCTCTGCTACGCGTCTTCTAGTAGTAGAGAGCTGTCTGGGACTCTGTGAACGGGTCCTTGGGCCCCTGGGGCTGTGTATTAAGTCTCTGTACCATACATTGAGGGCAACATGTCCCCCGCGTCCCACCACACAAGCTCAGTAGGAAGTGGGAACCCAGCCCGCATGCCCCTAAGCAATCAGGTCCTTAATCTTCACCTCTGGCAGCGTAACACAAATCCCTGTCCCTGACCAGCACTTCAGATCCCAAACCCAAGAGGTGGAAATCCTGCGCTGCTCATTCCAGCTGGCCTCTCCCCTCTCGGGCTCCTCCGGGCTGTGTTCTCCTCCCAGCTGTGGGGGTGTAAATCCTTGCAAATCCATTCACTTTGGTACAATTGCTTTTGGAATTGAAATAGCACGTGTGAAACTGAACCGCACATATTCTACCCAACATCTCTACTCACACAGTCTGCCAAGCCGTGCCAGCAACTCATCTCCTAGATAGCATTCTCACAGCAACAAAAGGTCCTGCCTTTTCATTTTGCCTCGGCATCCAGCTTTTAATTGCTTTCTCCAGAACGTGGGTACCATATGCACTGCAATGCACAAAGAACCTAGTACGTACCCTCTGTCTCTGTTTTACTGGGAGTGTCTTTCTTATGGCACTTAGGGTCATGAAATTAAAGACCAGGGTAGGTCCAAGTCCTATGGAACTTGCACTGGAATTTTTTTACCCAGAGAGCTAACATAAAATAACAAAGTAAGTTGTGCTCCCTCCCACCCTAGCTACAACGGTTGGAGGCAAATCCAACTGTGAGAATTTTGCCTGAGAAAGAACTGCCGGATTTCTCCCACTGTGAAATCCAGCTGTTAATTCAAACAGAAGGGATGGACCTGACCAGATAGGCCAACTGGCTAGTTTCCATCCCGAAGTCCATTGTGTTCCACAAGTTCCTAAATTTATGGTCATGAAGGTCTTCCAAGCCCTGTAACGAAGTATGGCATGCAATGTTTTTGTTATGGAATGTGCGCTGCAAAGGAAAAACAAGGTTTGAATTTATCTTTCAAATGAAGATCCTGGAATCTCTCAGGATAAACAGGCTAAATTAGGAATCAAAACACACCATGTTTCTCACCATAACTATGAAACTGAAAATAAGCACTTGCAGAGTACCGTCAGAGAAGAAAACTAGAAGTTGCAGTGAGCCACACCAACTCGCTTTTTGTCACGAGTGTTTCCCTGTGTGTTCATTGTCACGTCACAGCAGGGGTCGGCAGCGCACAGCAACGGGAACGACCTTTCATCTTTTGGGGGTTGCCGTTCAGCTGGAGTATTTTAGAAAAAAGTTTTGCACTTCAGGATTGAGCTGTCGTTCTCCATCAGCAGCGTTTACCTTGGGCACATACTGTCCTCTCTTGCTCTGGGCAGGTTGGAGATAAGATACCAAAATGCTCTTTGACTTGTCGGCCTGGATGGTGCAGCTCAGCGCAGCTTTCTCCTTGTTACAGCTCCAAAAAATGATTGCTCTGCACAAAAATGTCTCCCTTTTAGGTCTTAGTTGAAGACATGATGAAGACTTAATAGGCTTGCAAGTTTGTTCAATTTTCATACTGATATCAGTGGCTCTAGTTAAAAACATCAGATTTCCTGAAATTTGCAGAGCCACAACAATGCTACTGTTTCCCTGGGTCATCAAAACCTTTTGCTAGTACTAGCACTTGGCCTTACAGCCCCGTGCCTGCGATTCCAACTGTCCCCCAGAAGCTGCAGTTTCCATAGCTGCTAATGGTGAAACACTGCCATGTTTTCTTCTGTCCAGGAAAAAAAATCAGGATAGAATCAACTTTCCTCTAGAGCCCAAAGGCTCTGCTGACCATTAGCCATCTGTCCCAAGCAAGATCTGCTCTAGCTGAAAATCCTTTTTGAGGTTTCATGCCACATATATTTATTCCTACATCAAAATTGCTCCCCGTCTTCCCCTCTTTGCCCGGAGGCGTTACGCTGCGCTAGTATTGACTGCAACCAGCCTCCTCGGCTGCCGTCCTCTCCTTCCAGCACCTCTCTGATGGTGGGGAAAAGAACCAGCTCTTTCCATAAAAGTGAATGTGGAAAATAACAGGTGCAATGAGCTGTGTTTTGTGATTAATCTGTCTCAAGCTATTCCGAGGCTGAGGGCTCTATGAGCAATTACCAAGCCCTGGGAGGCATTTCAGTACAAATCAGCCCATAACATTGTTCTGCGTTGGAGCATCTGGGACCGGCTCCATGGGTTGAATCCTGACTCTCATGAAATGAATGGGAGCTTTGCCATTGGGTTCAAGGGACAAAAACTTCATCTTCTGTTGCCAGGACCAGAGATTAATCAGATTAAAGGCCATGTGGACTGCAGAGAAAATTAAATACCTTCTAGCAGTTATTTGGTGTCTTCTCGAGACAAAATAGCAGCTTGTTTCCACAGGTTTCTTTGGCTCTGTCTTTCAGCCAGACAAAATACTTCCTGAATTCAATGGGAAATGTGTCCAAATAGGGAAGAAGTTCCCCAAAGCCCAAGGGCTGAACACAGCAGATGCAACAGAACCAGATGTTGGCATCCGGGGTGAGATCCCTGGTGCAAAGATGTTTGTGTGTTCTTTGAGAGCACCTCTCTTCTGGGGCTGGTGTACACGCTCAAACAAACAAGTTACGCTGAGCTAATACCCAGACTTGGGATCTCACATTTTCTTTCAACAGGAAACTGTCCCGAGATCCGCTACAGTTTGGCAAAGGGATGACACTGTATTACTTTCTATTTTGTTTTGCTGTTGTTGAAATTACAGGAAAATAAATATTTTCAAGATGATACATTGTGTATCCCTAATAAATACCAAGGGCGTTTAATATAAACCCTGGACACATGGTTTGCTTTGTTGTTCTAAGTAACCATTTCCTTTTAACCAAATGAAAAGCTCGTTGTGCTGTGATGCTGCAGATTATAAATTAGCAGCTCTCATATGGTTTTGTGCAATTGTTTCTGGAAGAGCTTTAGGCAACTTCAGACAAAAATTTCAAGTAAAATGTGAATTCATTGAACTGTAACTTGTGGTATTAGATTTATAATAAACAAAGGTAGGTCACATAATCATGTCACGGAAAACAACATCTTGAAATTCAGGCAGCAACATTTTAATCCGGTTTAGGTTCCGATCCTGAAGTCAAGAGGAAGCTGGGCTCTTTCTGCTTCCCGGTGCGTGAAACGGAGACAAGCCCAGGCCGGGCGGAGAGCAGCCAGCCAGGCACGCGCTCCCAAACGGGTTTGCCGAGGTGGGAGAAGAGAAGACACATTTCTGGTCAACCAGAGAAGAACCGACCCAAAGGCAGTAGCAGCCTGTTCCCGCGCCAAGCCGGGACGGGAGGGTCAGGTGAAGAGAGAGGGGCCCGATTCGGTCCTTCTTCCAGCGGTTCCTCGGGGCTGGTCCTTGCCTGCGCTTGGGGGAGCATCTGGGGAAGAGCTGGAATCAGGGCTGGCCACGGCGGGAGGGCGGGCAGCCCCCGGGGCAGCAGATCGCTCGGGGATTTCCAACCTCGGCTACACGAAGGAAAGACTGATAGCAAAGTATCTCTGTCCTCTGCCGATGCACGCTTACTTG
Source organism: Alca torda (assembly GCA_008658365.1). Classification (NCBI taxonomy): domain Eukaryota; kingdom Metazoa; phylum Chordata; class Aves; order Charadriiformes; family Alcidae; genus Alca; species Alca torda. The sequence goes on from CM018083.1 coordinate 1,491,507, forward strand.
ACATGGCAGAGGTGGAGCCATTTTCTAGAAAAGGTCCCCCTTGCCTTTAAGGGAACTTCCCATCTGGGATGGGAAACACATATTTTCCACAGACATGGTCTCCTGTGTTGTTTTATAAAGACACCTGGGACGATCTTTGCCACCCAGGACATGTGTACCCCAAAGACCATCCCTTAGCCCGGTCTCACCTGACTTGTCTCCCAGGGGTGGATGGAGGGGACAAGCCAGATGAGCCGCTCCTAGGCAATCCCCGCTCCCAGCAGCCTGCTCTCTCCCATGTCCCTCCCCATCAGGTGACAGCAGACGGGACACGGGGCTGCTGGGGAAGACACGTGAGGAGCAGACCACCTCCTCTCTGGAGACCACCGCCTAATTTGTGCCTGTGTCTGAGTTCCTCGGGGAAAAAACAGTAGCACATGTGGCATGGTTGAAAGCAGTGTAGGATCTTCTCCTCGTGAGACATTTGCTGCCCACGTGCTGTGTACCCATGCACCATCCCCTCCCGTGGTGGGGACAGGCGGCGGAACTCGTGTGGGTGCCACCAGCGTGTCCACTGCCAGTCACCGGCAGAGGAGGTTTGGTAACGACGTGCCCTCGCCTGAAACACTCCTTGTTTGACAGATGTTTAGTTGAGAGGAGGCTCCGTTCTTCCGTCAGTGGATGTTTTGTAACACAAAATGAATGACCGTGGCAGGTCTGTGCTACAGCATTGTAAAGCTGTAGCTTACTGCCTTACAGCAGGCATTCGTTTCAGAGAGAAGAAATGAATATACCTCAATGTATAGGAACTTTTTTCTTTACTCCTAAGCCTGGCTGAATCTGAATCACTTACACCATGGCAATAGCAAAAACTGATTCTGGAGAGCGAAGACTACTTGAGCTGCAAACCCAACTGCAATTCATTCCCGTCAGTAACATTCCCATTAGCCAATGAGTTTTCTATGTACTGGGCTCTACAGGCACGTGGGCACGTGTACAGCACATATGAAATTGATATCTCTCTCTTAATTCTGGGTTGCAATTACTGGAGCTGAAGTTTAAAATTTTTCCAACTGCCGAACTCACAAGCTAAATGAGTGCAGAGCTACCGAAATTGATTATCAGGCTTCCTGTTCCCTCGCTTGTGACCCAGTAATATTGACATACGGTGCAAGGAAATTGCAATCTGAACTACTAGTAGCAATAGCTGGAGGCAATTACAAAAGGCGCATTGCTGGTGGCGGCACACGGACTCCTGTATTAGATTTAACCATACTCTGATTATAATGCACTCGTGCGAGATAGCAGGAAATTATATATTTCTTTTTTAAACTACAGCCAAGAAAACATTTTTGTTTGCTGCTGGATTTCAGCCTTTTCTCTGGGATAGCCTAAGAAGAAAATCTTCTGGCTCCGGAGATTCGGGTCTGTTTTGTCTCCAATGTGGGCAATGCCTCGGGGCGAGTCATTTTATGTCTCTGTGCCTCCACATCCCCGTTTGCAAGGCAGTAGAGGGAGTTCACCTTTGGAAAGCATTTTGTTAGGAATATGCAATATCAGCAAGCTTATGTCATTGACCACCTACATTCTCTTCATTTGCTGTCACCTTTCCTGGCTCTGCTTTAATCTTCTCTAGGGCTTGGACATGTCCTCCACCCTGGGACTGGCCAGTAGCCACAGATGAGTTTTGCAGAGGACTGAGTTACGCATAATTGTGTAAAAACTACCAGCTCTCCCCCTTTCACATGACTCCAGGAGCGGGAGTTTTAGGAAACATAAAAAAAAATACAAAGATAACTGGGATCTGGTCGCAAGGCTTGGAAGTGTTGTTACTTTTTTTAAAATAATCTTCTTGTCCCTCGTTTTCATGATGAGGTAAAGCCTACCCATGTCTCCAGCTGAATGAAAGGAACTTTCCACCTTGTGCCACATATTAACTCAAGCTGCCACCGGCATTAGCAAGCCTTGTGCCGGCAGAGCAAGTGGAAGTGTTTTACACCCAGTTCTTTCCAAAAAGGTGCCCAAAACAAACTTGTGCAGTAAAAACGAGCAGAGAATTTCTGTAATTTCAAGAGGAGTCTCTAGCGCTGGCGACAATGTATTGCAACGGGCCATTGAACCACGCTCTCCAAAGGGTCGCTCTACTCCCAGGGTGTTTGTTCAAATCCAAGGAATCCCTTCAGGACCTTAAAACTATTTTGCCACAGTGGATGCTACCTGGATGCAAAACTTCCTGGAGAATCCAGCCTAGCTCTTGTGATATTCCCAGCCCTATTCAGCGGGGGGAGTATCCGATATCCCAATTATACAGGCTTGACAAGAAGAGAGTTTTGATTTTTTCCTTCAGAGAAATTTCCCAGGGCAAAACAAGCTCGTTACTTGCATTTGCTCCCAACCCCGTCTGGGTGCCATCCTGAAGTAATGATCCATGGCCATCCGTTATGCAGGAGGCTGAGAAAAAGTGGATTGTCATGGATCGTGGCTTCTCGACAGGCCAACCTTTTCAGAAGGAAAGTTCAGCAGAAGTGGGAAAGTTGACGGGTAGGGTTTGTTTTTTTTCACTTGCCTGTGCAATTTGTGAGAAAAGAGCTTTTACTCTTGAGCTCTGCCCTCCTCTGTCCTTCAGAAGTCCCTGGGGCGTTGCCGGGATGACTAAGCCGCAGCAAAAACTAGCTGTGAGTGTGAATAAACCAGATAAAACTGCAGCGTAATTACAGCAGCCCTCCGCTTGCAAGCGCTGCGGAAGGTGTATGGTGGCATCTGTCGGGGCCACTAGAAGCTGTAATAAAGGACACAGCGTAGGACTTCCTGTCTCTTTGCAGTGCCAGATTTTTGCCATTCAAACAAAAGCTTAGCTATAACGAACCCCGACTTTTAAGGCTTGGAAACCTTCTGTGAACCTTAAGAGAAATGAATAATTAAGAGAGCGAGGAAGCAGACATGCCAAAATACGATGAGAGTGACTTCTCTTGGTGAACTTTTCCTTCCTCCAGATGGGACAGAGTGGAAATTTCACCACTGCCATGAGGCGTTTAGGACAAATGTGAGAGAAATTCAGAAGAGCTGTACAAATGTAACCAAATCTGCCAATTTTCTCAAAGCTCTTAAGCTCAGTCTATCTTTGCTCATGACGAACTGGAAGAGGAGCGTACCTGGCAGTTGGACAAGCCTGTCATATCTTCTCCATGGCTTGTGTGGAGCCAGACTGTGTTATATTCAACCAGGTGCTAAACCCTTTTTGCTTGCAACACAAAAGTTAATGGGAATTTCACGTTGATTAAATGTGTGTAAAATGATGCTTGAAATGAAAAGTGCCCGGTTAACTGACTTTTCATCAGTAAAATCAGTGTAAGTTGCATAATGTTTTTCTTGTTAAAATAATTAGTCCTCAATCAGGGTAATTTGGGGGACTAGCTGGGTCATTTTAAGGCAGTGTGATGCTTTCTTCAAGAAAGCTCTTTTGTATTTGACTTATTTCCACAAAGTGATGCAGATAATTGCTTAATGCTTTGTCATTCTAATACATAATCCCTCAGTCTGAACGGTGTTGATGGGAGCAGAACTTGGCAAAACTACCTGTAATTTTTTTTTTCCCCCCAATCTTTTCCATGCCAAAGAGAGGACGTCTCAGACCATGAAGTATGCAAACTTGCTATTTCTTGCCTGCAAATTGATCCTGAAATAAAACGTATTCCTCTGGCTGCCCCTTTGGGATTGCTTTCGTGTCACTTTGCTTTTAATACATTACATTTTAGCCAGGTTTAACCCAGTCAATAGGTGCACCTTGGTTTCCCAAGATAAATAACTTCACTGAGCAGAATCAGCACCCAAGACTCATTTGTCCTTCATAAAGGTTTGTTTTGTTTGTTTAAATATTAGCATCCACCAGCTGTGCAAAATAGACCTTTTTCATTAGCTGTTTGATCATGGTGGGAAAAGCTATTAATTTAGTCAGTTCCCTGCAATGAGCTCTGGGGTTGCTACCAAACCCCGAACTGATGAAAACAATAAATGCTAGACTGTATTAACTGTAAAGGTTAATCCATAAATCAAAGGGAAATGTCAGATGCCTTTTAACATTGATTGAGATGTAATTTGGTGGTGGTAGTGATATGTTTGTTACATAAATTCACAAATGCACTCAATTCCTGTTAGGAGTCCCGGTCTTTGTAACTTAAAACAAATTAAGTAGTTTGTTTTATTAATATAACCGTATAAAGATTGATTACTTCATTCTGTTTAAGTTACAGCACATCACCGATTTTAAAATAAGTGAATATTCATATCCAGATCTTCTTCCAGGGTACGTTTGACTTGGTATGAAAATGAATATGCTGTTGCGTTTCCTGAAAGTATGCCGTTACCTTAAATATGTTTAAGGCAGTTGTTCCTTTTAATTTTTGGTTTTGATTCATGTTTTTCAAATTACAGCATAAGAATTAGCCTTTGTATAAATGTGCTCAGAAGTATACAACATATTTTCTATATTATGGATACCTCATATTTAAATATATAATATAAAACAACAAATATGAGGAGGAAATGCCACAAATTAGATCAGAATGGAACACCCTAACTGACGCCAAAACAGCAAGGAAAAGATCATTATGGTGGCTCATGAAAATGCTTCTTTCCGCTACTTTTCATGAAAGAAACGTGAGGCCAGGGAATTCTTCACTCGGTGCAAAGGAGAATCAGGTCACCAGACCTCAGAATATAAACAAACACCACCTTTTGAGCTACATATACCCAAGGAAATTGCAGAAGAAAGTCCTCAAGAACAGGAGCATCACTCCCAGGTCACCGTTAGCCAGAAATGGAAGCCACCGGGCTTTTTCCCTGGCTGTCACCTGGGTGGGCAGGGTGCTGGAGCTGCCAAAGCTTCCAAACACCGTGGAGTCCACGGCTCAAGCTTTACATCGCGTTTCTTTCTGAGAGAGAATCACAAATGATACAGTTTAACAGGATAATCACTGCACGAAGTCCGCGGGAGTGATATTTTAAAGGCAGTCAGGTAGAAGATCACAATCATTTTCTTCTGCTTAATTTAGCAGAGCCAACAGTGGGAACGCTTTCCCCCAGATTCCTGAAGGGCATCGATCCAAACAGGCATCCAGAATGCTTCTAGTGAGATTAAGACGTATAAGGACACAAGATTCGGTCAATTTAAAAATGCCCCAAAAGTTCTTCATTCCACCGTAACGGGACTCTTGGGAGCTCGGTGAAGGCAGGCGGGTATTTCACCAACGGAGACGGGCTGGGCAGCACCTTCCCAGGTGGACATGCCGGTTAACTCATTACGGCTCTGAGCCCTGAGCCGCCTCCTGATCAACCTTAAAAAGGAGATTTTGTTGCCTGTCTCCCTCCATCTGTGCACGCAGATTGCAATGAGAGAAAACACCTTCTTTCCTTACCTAGATTTCATATTTGCTTGCAAAAGCCTCATGAATATAATGAGACACTGCAGTAATGGTCGGCTTACCTCCAACAGGTCTTGGCCTATATAAGAAATTTTAGGAGGGAAACTCCCGGACTTGCGTGAATCCCTCTCTGCAGCTCCCGGCAGAGGCCGTGGTGGGCACAGGTAGACGCCTAGGTAAGAAGGCGGCAAATAAAGGCAATATCCTCAAGCTCAGTTGGCTGCACCTTCTGCTTCTGCCCTCCCATGGCAGCTCAGAGGGGCGTGTGGAGGCCGAAAGGGCTGGGGAAAGGCAGAGAGCGTGGGGACGGAGGGTGACGTGCCCCAGCATCGTGCGGTGGCTCTGCAAGCAGGGTGGGGGATCTGCACGGTGCTGGCATTCCCCGAGCCCTGGGGACAGTCTGCCGTGGCTATCTAAATCAGGTCCTCAGAAGAAGGCAGAGAAGGAAAGATGCAGAAGGAGATTAAGACCACCCTGACCTCCAACTGACTCCCACGGCTCTGCGTTTTGTCCTCAGAAGGAAGCGGAAAAATGTCTTTGTAATCTGAAGCAACGCAGTCGAACATGACCCACGGATCTGCACGCAGGAAAGGCATTCTGGTAAACATTGCCATGTATTTCGCTGGGAAGAGCAAATCTCTGTGCTAACATAAGTCCGTCTCTCTGTCCACACTCGGTCTGGGGCTTTCTTTCATCACTGGCTTTTTCTCTTAATGGAAGACTACAATTCACAGATTTTTTCAGCTACATTTACTCTATTTATATACAGCGCTCTAATCAAATGTTCAATACTCCTCACCTTCACAGATGGAATCGTAATGAGTGTATAATGAACTACTCCACAGACACCAGTTCCCATGCCTTTTAAACTAGCTTCAACAACTCTGAAATCTTCGGCGTAGATTAGCGGAGCCCTGCTGATTCACATGGCCGTTGTCTCTGGAAATAAATGAAAATCATATTAATACTCACAATGTCATTCACTCGTATGCTAATAGGAAGGATTGAAAAATAAACTACAAAGACAAACACAAAAAGATGTGTGGCTACGGTAAATCTCAAGGACATGAATAATAAAGAGTGTTGGATGGAGAGGGACCTCTCAAACCATCAACTTTGGGGAATTCTTCCTACAACCCAGCTGTCACTCACATGAAATACAGAGGCCAGCTCTCTTACCAGTTATCGTGGCCACATTCTTGCCCTACGGGCCAGTGCAAATGGCGAGGATAACACAAAGAGGGCAAGAAATTCTGCAGAGGCTGAGGTCCCCTTGCAGGTGGGGAGAGAAGGGCCCCGCTGGGAGCTGAGCTGTGTCCCTACCCATGGTGACGGGTTTGATCGGCCGCAGCTGGGGGTCATCAGACTTTCACAGCAGTCAGCAGCAGGTGACGAAAAATTCCTTCCCGCTCCATCTTCACCCCTGGATCATCTCAGGTGAAACATTTTGATCCGTTCAATGCTTCAGGGAGATTTTCCAAGTCAAATGTCACCAGATTTTTTTTCTCCTCGTTGCTTTCTTTTTTTTTTTTAAATTTTTTGAAAATTGTTTCCTTGGTTTCTCTGGCACTGATTCCAGCCCTTGGATTTGCCAGCTCAGGACTAGAAGGCGTAGATTCCTCCTGTAGGGATCTGTACCCTGCACATTGCTTACATCTGGCCGCTTGTAAAGAAAAAAGCGGTATACAACAAATTACACACTCATCCGTGGGCTGGTCCTCCTGTCTGTCTCACACTAGACACCAGGAGTGATATCGTCCACTTCGCTGAACCTGCTCTGGTGGGATCCCGTTTAATTATGTGCAGAACTCCCCATCCGAAGCTCTCTGTGCTGTGGCAACACCAGCATCAGCGGGGTGGGAAGACAGGAGTAACACCGGGTTTTGCCCTGCTGCTGTCATCTTGGGATGCTTGAATACAAATATCCAGAACATTTTCCCTTTAGAACAAACCATGCATTCCTCTGCCTAGCTGAAATATTTTCTATATTAAATAAATCAATGAGAAAAGGAAAAAAAAAAGCACAAAAAACATAAAAAAACCACAAAGGAAAGGGAACAGAACACACAGACGCAGAAGCTAGGAGCGGGGGGACCGCTAATTCCCCGTTTCTTTTTTATACCCTGATCACAGAAGAGTTGAATTGGATCTAAATTATTCATTAGGAATTAAAACCAGCGTGGATCTCTTCTTTTTTTTTTCCCCTTCTATTTGCTAATTCTTTTCTCTGAGCTATTGTTTCCCCTGTGCTGCTGATGGCATCTACAGCACCAAAGGCCAGAGCCCGACCAGGTGTGAGAAGACACCGCAACGCCGAGGTCCAGCCCCTTCTCCACGTCCGAGTGTAGCGCAGGCAGCAGGGTCCCTTACCCAGTTTTAGATGTGAGACCTGCTGCGTGAAAACCAGGGAACACACAATAATCGTGTGGAGGGGGCAGGTATGCAGTCCTTTAGCCTTAGAAATGTTTTAGTTTCCATTTTAAACCAATTCCCACACAGTAATAGGGTGAGATCCCAGCAGAAGAGCTTGTCTTGCGTGTGAGCAGAGCTTCCTGGAGCCTTCCCACATCTCAGGCTCTTTTTTTTCCCCACACGCAAGCCTAAAGCACTGAAGACCTTTCTTTCCTCGCCAGCCAAGAAGTCCTCATAGACGCCTCGCAGCAACTCCGTGGGTGAAACGCTGTTTGACGGCGGAGGGAAGCTGTCTGAACGGAGCTATTTAAGATACAATTCAGCCAGATGAGTTTGAAAAGCTCTTGAGTTCATCTGTATCTTAACTGGTCCAAGATCATGTCCCTTAACCCCTGGAGAGTCTCAGAGGATTTCCAAATTCTGCTGTTGAGTGGGGAAAAAATTCTGTCTCGGTCTGGTTTCGGTCCTCTCCTTGGCAGGAGCCACATCTCATCACTTGCCAGCGCTGCGACCTGGTTGGGGCAGCGGCGCTGAAGTCCCCGAGCAGAGCTGACAAGTATAAATAAGGGACAGTTGTCACATTTGGTTACAGGAGGGCAGCAGAGAGGAAGGTTGCCTGCAGCAAGAAGCCAGGCTGAGACAAACTCTCCCATTGTTTGGGGTCATCTGGTCTACAAACTGTTTCACATGAGAAAATTAGATTATGCCAAACCAACTTCTTTGGAGTACTTCTTTTTTTTTTTTTTTTTTTTTTTTTTTTTTTTTTTTTAATCCAGCATTAAAAGGATGGAAGCAATCGTAAATCTGGAAGCAATCACACACACATCACTTAGAAATGCTCTGCCTCAGTGCAAGAGAAACAGAATACATCAGCGCTGATTGGCCTGAGGTATCTCTCCCCCCACCAAGCCCATGTCCCAGACAAGTTAAATGTTTCATTAATTAGGCGCTAACTATGGTTAAAATTAGGAGAGCTGCAAGGATCTCTCCTCCTCCTTCAGACTAATCCCCTGATTAAAAGCAGGGCCCCCAGTTTGGGCTCTCAGGGTCACTCTGCGTTGCTGGTTTGCATTTGCTGAGTTTGGGGGTTGAGTCATTCTGGTGGGGTCTGTGGGGCAGAAAGGGATTTGGGTTTGGTGCCAGAGCAGGGCACAAACGGTGGGAGCGGGCTGGAGGAAGGGGACGCGGCTGTGTCCAGAGGACCGTGCTGTGTGTGATGGGTGTGCACACACCCAACCGCCCTCATGAGCCTGCGGAAAATCCCAACCGGGTATGAACAGCAACTGGGCAAAGCCCACCATGGTCCTCAAAGGAAAGTGTCTCCGGGGAGGGACACTTAGGACATCCACCATGTCCTTTACTTACACACGGAGAAATGGCAGAAGCCACAACCCACCTCAAGCCCTCGCAGGCACCCAGCTCCTCCATGATCCTCCTGGAGCTGGGACACCATCCCCAGCTCCTCCATGATCCTCCTGGAGCTGGGACACCATCCCCAGCTCCTCCATGATCCTTCTGGAGCTGGGACACCATCCCCAGCTCCTCCATGATCCTCCTGGAGCCGGGACACCATCCCCAGCTCCTCCATGATCCTCCTGGAGCCGGGACACCATCCCCAGCTCCTCCATGATCCTCCTGGAGCTGGGACACCATCCCCAGCTCCTCCATGATCCTCCTGGAGCTGGGACATCATCCCCAGCTCCTCCATGATCCTCCTGGAGCTGGGACACCATCCCCAGCTCCTCCATGATCCTCCTGGAGCCGGGACACCATCCCCAGCTCCTCCACAGCTCTGCAAGGGAAAACGCAAAGAAAGACAATGCTCCAGCCAGGAGAAGTCTAGCTTTGAGGGTGCTGTCTTATTCCCTTGGGGAGGCTGAAAGCTCCTTAGTCCTCCCAGGCTCTTGGGTTTGACTTCGACTGTACGCAAAGCCGGCTGTTTTGCAGCACCATTCACCTAAAAGGGATCAGCATGGGGATCTCAGGGCTGTTTTCTTTTTAAGAAACAGAGAGACGATCTCCTCCAGCTATCCATCCACAGTGCTGTCAGACTGCGATATTAATCAGAAAACAATGGTTTTGGCAAGCCATTCTGTCAAGAAACAAAAGCAAACCTGGCCATTGAAGGCGAGCGGTGAGGGAAGCACACCAGAAAACAATGGGGATATTCTCTACTAACCACAAAACCCCAAGTTTTCTGCCATATTCTGTTTTCCATAAATATTGGCCTCGTTTTAATGTAGAGCAGCCAAGAGTTGCTTGTATGAATTTAGCCTCCCTAACCAAGAGCTTTAATCAACTATAAATAAAGTTACCATGACAGACAATAACAAATCTAAATTAACAGTGCTAAGGTACATTCTAGCACCTTTCAACAAACTAGAAAACCAGGAAAGGGTGCTGAAAGGCAGTTGCTTCCAGGCAAGCAACCGGTACCTCATTAGGTGTAGTGGGCAACACAGGGAACAGCCGGGGGAAGGATGGAGCCTTGCCTGTCTTACAGCATCCAACGCTTCAAGAATCAAAACAAAAAATTGCTTAAAATACCTGCAATTTTGCTCAAACCCAGCCCGCCCGGTCAACACCTTCTCCATATTTCTGTTTTTCTCTATTTGCCATTCAGCTTTTGACAATGAGGGGTGACTCGGGACCTACCGAGCAAGTTTTGTTCCCCATAAATCCAGCGGGTTGAAGGTGATGTTCTCGTAATGAAAAGCTGAAATTGTCACGTGGTGACTCAGCTCCAGGAGCTGGGGCATTTTTATACATCAAATACAATGAGATTGGCATTAAGGTCCAAGGAGCTGGAAGGTCTGAGGATGCCACAAGCACCGGTGAAACGTTGTGAAGCCCCCGTGCGCTTGTCCTTGGTTAGCAAACGTGCTTCCTCAAGAAGTACCAGGGGACGAATGTTTATAAGCAAAGAGCACCTTATTTTTAGCTTTGAACAGGGGAGTAACTTCCCAAAGCAGAGAATCAACGTTATGTAAAGGAAAGCGCCTATCCACCAGAGCTCCAGGACTATTCCCTCTGGGAAGCTGGACTGCCATACGAAGTTGTAGGAAGGGACTTCAGTTTTTTGACCAGCCCTACAAGTTGATGTTCCACCTGATTTTTTAACATACGCGATCTGGAACTGGAAAAAAAAAAAATCTTAAATTTCACTCAAGCAAAATATTCCAAGGAAAAATCAATCATGAAATATTTAATTTCCATTATTCCTCTCTCCTTGAAGCACAAGCGTGTTTAGATCCACCTCTACACAAAAGTTTCAACAAAAATGTTGGAAGCGAAGCGAAGCGAAGCAAACTTCATCTTGAGAACCTTGCGAAGCGAAGATTAGAGCATTATGAATTATTATTCTGAATTACTGTCAGCTGTCATCTTCTCTTGGCTGAAGCACCTGAGAAATTTGATTTAATTTCCAAGCCGGTCAGACGGACTCCCATCCGCGTTTTTTTTCTTTTTTTTTGCTAATGAAATATTTGGCCACAAACATTCACCCAGTTCACATCCCAACACCTTGCCAGCTTTGACCCCGCTTACCCCGTGTGAGCTGACTCCCCCCGAGCCTGAAGTGGGGATGGCTGGAGGCAGGGGAGATACCAAATAACCCATGTTTGTAATACCACCCCACAGCAAAAGGAACTACGATACATTATTTTAACTCTCCCACTGTGCCAGGGAACTTCATCAAAGTGCGTGACCTTGGGAATCATGTGCTGTGGCACCCTGCCAGAAACAAACAGCGAGTTTAAAGTCAAGTAATGGTTTCAATGCTGTTTTTCTTTTTTTTTTCTTTTTTTTTTTTTTTTTGCTTTTACTGGCATTGAACTCTTAATGTTAGTTTAACATACTTTTTGTCTCTAATATGAATATGTACAGATATTTACAGAAAAAAACAGGGTGAATTACACTGGAAGGGAAGATGCTGGAGTCACGCTGCTGAAGTTCAGCTCGTAAAGAGGAAAAAGAAAGCCCTAATGTTATTTCAGCTGGAATAGCTGCTAAAATCACTACTAGCAGCTTTCCTTGCTGAGAACAGTATCTTCAGCCTGGTCGATGCTTCTGAGATCCTGGGATAAAACTAATTGCAAGGAACTTTTTTCTAACTGGGAAACTGGACCTGAGTTTCCATCATGAGCCCCAGCGACCGTCATTACAACCTGCCAAAAATCCAGCCTAAAGAAGAGTAAAGCCTGGAGAAAGCAGCGGCGCTCTCATTACCATGTATAGAAAGGGAAATATGTTTTTTCATTGACCGCTCAATAAGATCATACGCAGTTTGGCATCTGGCAACTAGAGATTCCCTCTCTCCCAGCAACGGAGCAACCAAAAAAAAAAAAAAAATAAACCCCTTGTAGTAAAAAATCCCACCAGCCTGAGAGAGGGAGAGCTGGGGCTCGCGCTCCGGAGGCCAAGCCGTGGAGCGCTCTGAAGTTTTTTCCATGTAGATGTGCCAAAGACTGTGTTTGCCTCATGTACTTTTTTGCTCAAGAGCGGAGTTCAAAAGGGTGAGTCGTGCTGTGATTAAAGCCCTATTATCTTTTGAGGAGACTTGTGGCAGGCTTTCTCGGTAAATTGATGGGGTTTTGCGGTTGTTATAAGTACTCGGAGGGTTCCATGGATACACTTGATAAAATTAGAGGGAAAACGCGCAGCCCCCAACCCCGAGCTTTGGGGGTGGGGAGCTGGTGCGGGCAGAAGCGCAATGGCTGGTTGGCAGAAGTAGCAGCACAACACGGGTCATAACCGGAGTCAGCGGCCAAGGGAGGGTGAGGGCAGCGGAGCGACTGTTTTGGCCAAACGGCTGCGCGTTAGGACGCGGGTGAGCCACCTGCTAGGGCTGAGAAGTGATCAGCAGCTCCGAAACAGGTGAACGAGGCAGCGCAGAAAAGGGTTGTTCCAGTAGCAGTGGTGCACGGATGACAGCACCCACCAACAGACAAACACCGGACGGTGGAGAGGTTTTCTTTTCCCCGTCGCCGATTCTCCTGCTGTTTTGTGCCTCTGACCGGCTATGGCACAGATGCCTGCCTGTACAAAGGACGGGAGGGTTCAGACCCTCCCAATCTGGCCATTTTTCAAACAAGTTAATTAATATTTTTTCAATGAGTGAAAAATAAAATGCAGGACAAAAACTGTTCCGAAATATTTTCAGTCAGAAAAAAAAAAAAATAAATAAAAAGGAATAAAGACAAGGGAATGATTTTGATTAAATAGATCCTTTCAATGTTTCTTATATGAAATGTTGTATTCTGAAAACCTTTGCAATTCGTGTTTTGATGCTTCCCAAAGCTGAACTCTTTGATTTCTTGTTTTGCAAAAAGTGGTTTTCTTCTCATAAAAATCACTTCACAAGCCTCGTGGAGGATAAATAGCCTGAAAATGAAAGACGACGACGCATTTTCAGTCAGACAAAAACATGCCTGGTTAACCGAAATGAAAAATTTCGGGGAGGGGGGAGCGCTTTACTTCATTTCATTCAAAAATTTCCACAAGCCTCTTCCACTTCAACCAGCTTCTCCCTTGGCTTCGCTTGTTTTTTCCCGGTTTGGCCTCAGAACCGCCCCAGGTCCTTCGTGGCGCAGGTCTATGGGTCAGGGTCTCCTCTCCGGCGTGGGAGCTGCTGAAGTGGGAGGAGGGGGCTGCCTGGCGGCGAGGGGGACGGGCTGTTCCCACGGCGGGCAGCGGCGTGGCAGCCCAGGAGCCACCCTCGGCCCGTGCCCGGAGGAGCTCTTTGTTCAGGAGAGGGACAGGCAACTTCAGCATGGTCTGGTCTGAGTTAAGCCAAAGTTGAAGCAGCCAACATTTATAGTGACGTCCCTCGCAAAGGAGGGGAGGAGAAGGCTGACTGAAGATGGGGCTCATTGCAGTGGACTGCATGCAGGTACATATATATATAGATATATATATATGGTGATCCACGCATCTCTATGGTGTCTACATAGGAGATTGTCCTTTGGGTTTCCTTCACTACCAAGCAAGATGTAGTCAAGATACCCATTGCTGTCTAAGCATGACTTGTGTCTCTCGAGGCAGCTTTCTCAGTTGGGTCAGATGAGTGTAAGTGCTCATTTCTATAAGTGGACTGTGGCGGGGATGTAGGGTGTAGGGTGAGCACTGTAGACACTAAACGGTAGACACAAAATGGGGATGAACTCAGTTCCCACCCAAAAACCCCCCGAAGGAATCATCAAACAGAGTCTGAATTGGAAACGGTTAAATAAATCTGCATTGTGAATGGGGCTAAGTGTAGATGCGTGAGACCACCGGTAGGGATAGGGGCACCAGACGTGTCAGACGATAGTTGTGTTCTCAGACCTAACCCATAGCACAGGGAAATACGGACACTGGCCACAATCCCTGCTCTTACCCTTGTTCTCAGGACAGGAGGAAGGGAGAAAGGCAAAACCAGTACCCCAGTTTAAATGTGTGAAACCAGGCTGGTTTAAATGACTGAGGAAAAAAAAAAGGCAGGACAGAGGCCAGGGTTAACTGGAAGGAAAATGGCATGGGGATAGGTACGGATCAAATGCTTGGCCGCTGTTTTATCTGCTAAAATGTGCTCAATAGCAGTGGAGGAACCAGACCTGAGGGGAAATGGACACGATAGCCCAACTGGGACATACGTTGTAGGAGGATTCCCCAACCCACTGCTTAAATTATTAGGCAAACTGCTGAAATAACCAAAACACAGGCTTTGTGACCTTAAAAAAAATAACCTGTAGGTTTGTGTTAGTAGTGAGGCATCTGGCTGCTCTTCTCCTCTCTGAAAAAGCTCTACTAGGCATAACTTAAGGTGAAGCAGCGTAGAGCTCCGCAGACAGACACCAGAGTTGCCCTGCGGTGTCGGTCCCATCGGGTTACCTTTCATCCAATGTCTTTTCATCCAAGCAGCACAACACGGCGTCGCGTGCGATGGGGGTTATTGCATCAGCTGGAATTCTCCCGCCTGGATACCAGTCCCCGCGATGGGTGCCGGGGGCTTAGCAGAGGAGCGGCTGCTCGCTGTGTCCATCTGCGTCTTCGGGAAAGTAGGTTAGGGGAGTTTTTCCACATGGAAATGCATTGTTTTTTTGTCACAGTACCCATGACATCGCTGGTTAGAGGGGGATTACCAACAGCCTGAGGCACTTAGGAAGAGGCTGGGAGTGTTGCGGGAAAGCTGGAGGGTCCCTGGTCCCCAGAGCTCAGATCCAGCTGAAAATACCAACTCCTTTGGGGTAACTTTACTACACATTCTGTGACTTAAAACGCGGAGGAGCTTACTGCACCCCATGCGAGGCTTTCTCTGAGAAGCCGAAATAAAGAGTGTAATTCCTGTCATTAGGAAAAATATAGCGGTCTCTAAATCTCGCCGAATACAAATCAAACTGAACAAATAAATTTTGTGGCAGCTAAAGGAGCCTTTTGTCGGATTTCACCACACGGTGGCAATAGCAGTAAAGGTTTGACGCAAAAGATTTTTCTGGAAGCTCCCAAGCCACTTAAACTATAAACTGGGCTGCTGTTCAGTCTACCTTGTGGCATGATACAGCTCTATTTTTCTGTGGGGAGGAATCAACTGTCACAGCTCCCCTATTAGAAACTGTGTGCACTTCTCATTCTCACGCATCCGGTGAGGACTACAGACAATTCCCAGATTTCTTTCAGTATCTTCCTCACTTCTTTTTTTCCCTCCCACCTTTTCCTCCTCCAAAACACATAATTGCAGCTTCTGTGAAATGTTAATTCACAGAAGGTTGTATTCTCAGAACTGGGAAAATTGCAACATTCGAGTTTTCTTTAGCAAATGAGGGAGACTTCAAAACAGAAGAGTTGCCTAAATCTTCCAGTAAGGTCAGATATTTGTCTACCAGTTCAATTGCCAGCAGAAATAAAAAAAAATTAAACAAAACCAAAACAAACAAAAAAACCCCAACCACCAAGCAGTATGAAAAAACAGTATTTTGGAGATGAAGCATGACTTCATCTGTAAAGTGCTGCTTTGCCGTCCATTCCTCCCCAAACAAGAAAGGAGAATAAATCCGGAGTCAGTTGCTAGTGGTGACTGACCAATATTGCAACACCATTTCTAGAGGTAATAATAAACTCCTAATATCATCCTTCATCCTGCAGAAACACAAATTCGGTGCCGACACTCGCGCCGCTGTGGGGCGGAGGAGGGCGGCGGGTTCGCACCAGCCACCGCCTGCACCTTTGGCAGGGGGGAAACAAGCCCCGGGGAACACCGGGGTGCAGGCCGGGGTTTAGCTAGTCAAATAATTGTGCATATGTGGCTCGTCTGAGAGACTTGGGCCCCTTAAAACCACTCTACAGCCCCGGCGAAGGGCTCCGAGGGCGCCCATCGCAGTCGCGCCGGGGCGTCAGTTGTCGCATGAGAAGAAGCAAGAGAGCGGGAGCTCGCTCTCGTGCCGCAATGACAACAGGACAGCGCACACACGCGAGTTAACACCCCATTCCCGGGAGAAGTGCCGGGGATTTATGTCTCTCCCGGGGGATTTGCTGCCGCTGCGGCCGCGCTCCGGAAGCCCCGTGCAGTGCTGGATTAGCGGCGGCATTTCCTGGAGCACCTGTGTTTGTCTTGGAGGTCTCTCATCTCCATACTGACCAGACCTGATGTTGCTTATCTTCGGCGATTAGATCCGCTCATATCTCCCCGACTGGAAAGGATGATATAAAAACATACCATCCTACACCGTCTCGAATGACCCGCCAGGAAGCAGTTTATTTATATGTCCCAGGCACCCAGTTCGCTGTACGGATGTGTGCAAGCACACAGGTGCAGGTTTAGCAGGAAAGCCCCCAGTAAAGGACTTTAACCTTGCTGTCACCCATTTGCACCAACAGGGAGGGTCGCACCCTCTGCCACACCACCGGGGACCACCTGGCAGCTGCCCAGTCCCTTTTGCCACTGTTTTGGTGGTGGCCACGAACATCCCGGCTGGCAGAATATGGTTGTCACACCTCTTCCTGCCATCGCCTGCTGGGGGTAACCCAGGTGCTGGGTGAAATGAGATGTCACCTGAGTCAGGCTTTTAAAAATGGCCCTTGAATAAAACCCAGGAGCGGTTATCAGATGGTGCAGGACCGTCTCCGTGCTGACACCGCTGCTGCCTTTGCTTGGAGCCAAGCACATGAGCCACCAGCCCAGGCCCACCATCTGGGGCAGCTCCCAGCACATCACTCCGCCATGACCGTCCACCACTTCTCCTCCCTGAAGAAGTCAAACAGCCCCCGAAAACTGCAGTAGCATCACAGCAGCGAGTAGGACCGTGCCAGTTTGCCTCGGCTGAGCCCTCAGTCCGAGCATCCCTGACCGCGTCCCGCGCGGAGCCTTCCCAGCAGCAGCGGTGCCCGCGTGCGCCGCCCGCGCCGTCCCCCAGCGCTGTCAGCAACAAGGCTCTTTGCAGTTCAAAGGTTCGATGCAACATGAGTCCAAGAAAGGAGCCATCGGTTAAATTGATCTCTGTGTCTGAGGAGGAATCTTGGCCGAAATCTTTCCCCGCGGGTCCAACAACAACAGCACATCAGTTACTCCAGTGGATTTCATTTCTCAACCCTTTAACATGTAATTCCTGGATAGATGCCCTAAACTGAAAGAGTAAAATACTCCGCTCCTGCCCACTTGAATTGCATAAGAGTGCGTGCCCACTGCTCAGCCACACACAACCAGTTATTTGTACTCCGCTTGAGACTGCCACAAAGCCTGCAGTCTCAAGGGACCAGTATTTTTATATTGGTTTTCCTGAACAATTAATATAAATCACTCAGGAAGGACCAGAAAGAAATAGTGCTGGAATCTCTTACTGAAACTGCCTCATTTAACCAGGTTAACAATTATGACACATCAAAATAATTTGTAAGAGCTGAAACTCTGGGGTATGCCTTCAGGATTTTATGGTTGCTTTTTGAATAAGGAGAGATAAGATCCTACTGGGCTTGGACATCCCTGGAGACATCCTTTGCTTCAGAGCTTTGGAGTCTTTCGTCCTTGACCAGGACAGAACAAATCCCTCAGGCACATCTTTTTTGTGTGCCCTTGATCTAGTATTCGTGCTTTAAATGAATCCTTTCCTTCTCCAAGGGCTGTGAATATCCTGGAGAGCTTACATGGACGGTCTCCAACTAGCAGAAGAAATCAGGAAGGCAATTTAGGGGGCTATTACCTTCTATCACACTTTAACAGGTGTCTGATGGTCTATTTGTCATTTAGCTAACTGAACAACGCGTTTAAGGAAGATGTGGACCTTAGCCTCATTTCCTCCTTAGACACTTTAATCATTACTGTAGGAGGCCCTTATAAATCCATCAAGGAGAAAACTAGTCAACAGTTGCAACCCCAGTTGCATGGAGAGCAGCTTACCAGGCAGACATCGTAGGAGCTGCCTCTCCCTTCCCAGCAAGGGCCAGATAAAATTCAGCCTCCAAAACTGGACAGTAAGGAGGAAGTGAGGGTTCGACTGTTGTGCCTACTATTTTTTTTTTTTTTTTAATGCATTGAATTATATTATGCCTTGAACGGGTGCTTGTAGGAGCAACAGTGCCTTTATATGCCTGGAACATTTGCCCCACAGTCCTTTCAGCATCCACCAGTGCTGCGTGTCAGCAACGTGCACCCAGGTTCTGCACCCTGACCGGGAGACGATGAGGGTCACGGTCTTCAGTGTTATATCCCTTCCCAGTGAGCAAGACCTTAACGAACACCTTATCTGCTTGGCCATCACATAGGGCATTAGACATTCCCGACTTCTTTGGGCATTTCTCTGAGTTTTGCTCTCGTCTCAGCTGTATTTGACAGAGCGTATTTCAGGCAGCAGGAAACATTTAGGTGTATTAGAACTTCCTCACAGCAAATATGTTTAGTTAACATAGCGATAAAAGAGTAAAGGAGGGTCAGGCTGACACCGGGAGCGCGCGGTGCCCGGTTATTCCCATTGTTAGTAGCTGGTGTCTCAGCCAATTCCTGCAGGGACAAGGGACATGGCTGTGAAACCTAAACAGGGACAGCGTGCAGATAAACCCGATTACCACGTTTCCCCCGAACAACATCCGCTTGTTAACACAGTTGTAACTGAGCCCATGCCAGCGCATACTGTTCTCTCCGACGCTGTGATTTCTTCTGCCCCATGCCTTGTTCGGCTGCAGAGCCCGGCTTCTCCGCCCGTCCCTCCTTGCCCCAAAGAAGGGAGGTAGAAGTTGCTGAACAAAACCAAGCACAGCCCGTAGTTCTGCTTTTTATCTCGCTTTTGAAGACTTGCTGCTTAATCTCTTTCTGAACAGGAGCCAGTTCCAAGAAAGCAAGACAGCAAGGTCCTTAGGACAAGATGATGGATGGAGCCATGGAGTTCAGAGCACTTTGTTCAGCCACTCGAGTTCTTTCTTTAGATAATGGTAAAGTTAACCGGATCAATTTTAGAGCTTTATAACAGCAGAACGACTATGGATTGACAAGTCATGAAGTGCATAACCCACTTAGATGTCATCAGGCTGACACAACACAGACTGTACCCGGAATATCCAGTTCTAGTATATTTTTAATAAACTAATTATCTTGCAGATTACATGCCTTGAATAATACTAAAATCATGGCTTACCTGTTCAATGTTATCTTGGTTTTATTTTTAATATCACCACCCACTAACCGGGACGATACTCAGGCTTTCCTAAGTCCATGCCAAAGCGCCCATTAACTACTGTGAGCTGATCCTTCTGAGAAAGGAGCAAATCCCCATGGAAGTGAATTAGTGTAACTCCGTTAACTTGAATGGAGCTTTATTTTCTCACAGCAAGCAAGTATCTCCCTCCCTTGGTTTCTGAATTAGTCCCACATGTAAAGCAGCACCTCTTCAATGAGTTAAATCGACCCATTTTGTTCTGGTGCAAAATCGACCGTAGAGAAATGGTAGAGCCATGTTGAGTTTCACTGCGCTACGGACTCCAAAGGCACGTTCTCTTTGCCATGCTCCTCTCCAGCGTGCTCTTCTAGTGAATGTAAACTAGGAAACCACGAAAGAAGCTGCCATGGGAGTGTATTGTCCTTGCAACTCGACCAATATTTTACCTGCCCAACTGGAAACCCAGGTGTTCTTCTAAAAGCAGATAGTAGCCCTTCATTTTACAGAAAAATGGTATTTTCAGCCCTTAATATAAACTCTGTGATTTACCAGTCGAGAATCATCTTGAAAATTCCTCACCATCGAGGTGTACTGCTGGGAATTGCCAAGGAAATGGCGCGGAGGAGAGACACTAAAGGAGAGGGGAAGTCAGAGGGGAAACCCTTGGTTTTGAACGAAAGCATTGTAAATTGTGCTGTAAATTGTGCTGTTTGTACAAGTTTGTACAACTTTTCATCTTGAAGTAGTCGGTTCATTGCTTCCGGAAGAAGAAGCAATGGAGTGAAACTTTGATATTGTTTAACAAAGCAACCTGTGTGTGTAAGTCAGGGCGAGGTCTTGGCTTTCAAGTTGGTTCCTGGCATGCAAGGAAATCCAAGAAAAAGCAACCTTTCCCAAATCAGGGGATTGCTGCTCAATTTTCAGCCCTGATTTTGGAAGAGAGATGACTGCCCTGGGGTTCTTTTAAATAGCCACCCTGGTTATAGCAGTCGCGTTAGGATTCAGGACAGTAAAGTGAGACGAGACCAGGGCTTGCGGAAACACCATCCCAACACAATTCCGCGCATTGCTCACGCTGAAAGGAAATGACACAGAGATTGGGTGCAACCTTCACAAACTGAGAAGGTACAAATTCAGCATATTGAAATAGCACAGGTGAATTCTGATGCCTGTCACAACCGGCGGATTCCGAAAGCTGCAGCAGCGCTGTAAAGGCAGCGTACTGCTGAAGGCCGTCGTTGGACCAGAAGGTCTCATCTGCCCATCGCACTGGTGCACGGAGTTTGTCGTGGTGTAAGTCACCACCTGAACTCGGTTCACTCATTCGTGCTCATTCCAGCCTTCCCTGTAGAGCCAGGCAAGATCACTCTTCGTTTGCTTGTCATTATTTCTTGGTTTGTGCCTCTGGCAATTTCATAAAACAATATTGAAATTAATGGCTCAACCCAGAAAACAAAGATTTATATATTTTAGCCAGCTGAAAAAGCAAATAAATTTTACAGTTAGCTCTGAGACCAACACAATAACTTGTCTGGGACAAAATGTTATGTTTCCCTTCAAGTTTGAGAAATTTCATTAAAATTTTATTTTTTTAATTGGCATTAAGGATGGTGGCAAGTGTTAAGATATTTGTTCTGACTGGAAAATCAAAACATTCTGTTTTGAAGGGTGCTTTTTCTGAATGTTTGTTTGTTTGCCTCAGCAGGAACAATTCAGCAGAAATGAGGCAAATTCACAAAACCTTTTCATGTTACTGAATCCATGTTTTTGCCAAAAAAAAAAAAAAAAAAGCAGCTAGAGCCTTTCCCAGCGCTACTTCCAAACTATTACAGAAATTAGAGTGAAATGGTACTGATTAAGATGGGGTGGGGGGGCATCACCCTTGCAGTAACTCTATCCAAGGCAATGGATTTACGCGAGGGCTGACTCTTGGCTCTTGGTATTTATAAAGCCTATAGTCTTCAGCGGTTCATTTTCGGAACATTCTTCTTCAATGACATGAGAGCAGAATATTGCAGATAATAGCCCCAATGTTTATAAAAGACAAAAGATACAAGATTTACACAGACAACAACATGCAGCCTGGGCGATACTGAGGTGTCGATGCAGATGGGCAGTAGGTTCATGGAGTCTACAGCCAACTGGTCAGGAGACCAGTGTCAACATGTGACTGATAGGGACCTGAATTTTGCTTCCTCTTCCTCCTCTCACTTCTTTTGTTATTTTTGTTTATTTGGCATGTCAGGTCCTTCATCTATTAACTTCAATGTGTCATTAACCCACATCTTAGAGGTTTCATCACTCTCTACGACTACTTGAAAGGACATTGTAGAGAGGTTGGTGCTGGTCTCTTCTCACAGGTAATTAACGATAGAACAAGAGGGAATGGCTTCAAGCTGCAGCAGGGGAGGTTTAGGCTGGACATTAGGAAAAAATTCTTCCCAGAAAGAGTGGTCAGACACTGGAACAAGCTGCCCAGGGAGGTGGTGGAGTCACCATCCCTGAATGTGTTTCAAACTCGGTTAGATGTGGTGTTGGGGGATATGGCGTAGGGGAGAACTTTGTAGAGTGGGGCTGATGGCTGGACTCGATGATCCCAAGGGTCTTTTCCAACCTAAATGATTCTATGATTCTATGATTCACCCTCCTATTTTGCCAACCTGTGGCAGCTCCACTTCCCGTGCAACCCAGTTAGGTTACCCAGGAGCCAAACTTCGTACATGGGAGTGATTGAGAGGACACCCATGGGAAAAGACCATGAAACTTTCAGACAGGGACATGTGTCCTTCCAAAAAGTGCACATGGTCCCAAAGGGGATGCAGAAGAATTAGCGTTAAAATAATGTGTTGGTTATGGGAGTTAAAAAATACGCATAGCTGGAAAACACTCTCCCCCATAAACTGGAAAAATATCAGCTATTATGGGCTATCTGCCAAGGATTCAAATTCTCATGAACAAGCTCCTCTGAGCTCATTTGAAAATCCTCGTGAACTCTGCTGCCATTCACCCATTACATGCAGGATGAGAAGAAAGCCTGGAAGCTGCTGAGAAACCAGAAGGCTGCCAGCCCTCCCAAATCTGACCATGGGACTCAGCCGAGCTCTCCCCACCCCACAGAAAGTAGATGACATAACGCTTGGGCTCATTCTGTCCACCCCTCGCGTGGTAGAAGCAGAGGCAGGAACCAGCTTCCTTTTCTTTGTGAGCTTTCACAACATGAAAGGGGTTGGGAGAAAACTAGATGTCTGCAGCCACATTTGCAAGTAAGCCCAGGCCCACGGCTGCTCTCCAGTTCCAACTTGTCAGTTGTCCACGTCGTGGGCACACAAACACACAGCCCATCTGGATGGTCTGCTCGTGTGGTGGCTTCAGTCCATCTTCAGGTCCTTGGGCCCTTTTCTTCCCGTGTGTGGCTTTTGACAGAAGGTAGAGCTGGTGATGCGCTGTGGAAGCACATGGATCATGAGGCTGGATGAAGTGAAACCCTTTCCCAGGTCCTCACAGCACCGTCGGAGTTGTGGCAGCCCAGCTTGGTGCTCTGCAGAGCTTGCTTTTCTGTGAATCACGAGGATGGGCTCCTGCTTGCATCTTGCCATGTGGTCTTGACTAGGGTCATTATAAATATGCTTTGCGTTTTTACAGGTATTTCCCTTTGCTTGGATAGCTGTCCCTGAGCTCAACTGCACCCACAGCCAGCCTTACCTGTACCTGGAGGTCGGGAAACCCGCTCTGGTGTAAGCTGATGACCATGAATAGTATGTTACCGGCCATATGCACATGTGGCACTACGTGTAGGTAGACGTGTACGTGTGTCAACTTCGGTGAACTGATCCAAGCGCGCAGCAGTGGGGCAAACGCTGCACACTGCACAAGGTGCCCCAGGCGAGGAGGGAGCGTAGGACCCCTGCCACAGAGTGCTTATTTGATTTCATTTTAGATAAGGACATTCCGAAGTTAAAATCCAAACTTTGATAATGGTGATGAAAAATGAAACTAGCGTTGAATGCTCACCACCATGCCTTATTTTTTCTTTCTTTTTTTTTTTTTTCCCCACAAAGACATGAGCAAGGTCTTTCCAAATTAAAAACAAAATAAAATATGATACCTGGGAAAGAAGGAAAATTCGGAGGTAAGGCTGAGCCTCGTGACTTCCTTGCTGTGCAGCTGAACGGCCAGCACTGGGACATGATTCAGCGACACGATTCAGCTGAGAAAACAAAAGGTCCCCAGCTGGGGCAATAACCCAGATAAAGCGTCACCTTCCCCCCACTCCAGCAGCCAGGGGTGCCACTGACTTCCCCAAAGCCACAGACCGGAGCCCAGTGTCACCCCCCAACAACGGCAGTGGGACACGCGGGTGGCAGTAGCACACGCCTCTGAGATGTGCTCAGAAAGTCAGTCACCCCCGGTTTTCTGTTGAATCGATTTTCACCAACTCCCGCTGCAAACCTCCGGTGTCCTGTGTGTTTCCCCGGGTGCGGGATGGGACTGGGGAGCGGGGGCACGGCTGGGAGCTCCCACAGTGACCCCACTGCTGTTTCCAGGGGAAAGCTGCTGAGGAAGGGTCTGTAACATCTAGCATCCATTCGTGGCTGTCAGTGCCCAGGAAGGCAGAGATAGTTTGGGGGATTTGTTTTGTTTGGTTTAAGAGAAACATTCTTTTAAGTCATTTTTTCAAAGGGCTGCTGATAAACCCCAACGCCGAAATCCAGGTTAATGGAGGAGGGGAGGTTTGCACGGCAGAGCCTTGCTCTTGGAAGAAAACCAACAAAGATCAACCTGCTTTAGCCACAGATCTCACACTGGTGTACAGCGAGCCATTTCAGGCTGCTGTCTGCACAAAGGAGGTTTGATCTTTCAAAACCTGCTTTGTCAAAATCCCTTTTGCAGTTTGCAAGGGAAAAGCAGTGATTTTTTTCGATGCAGTTTGCTGGGGAGGCCACAAACCTCTGCCGCTGCTCCCCTCCCGCCGTCCCCATCCACAGGGGAAGGTAACCCGGGGAGAGGGATATTGGTGTTTTCTTTGCTGCTATTTCAGTATGCGGTTTGCAAATTTTAATTCCAGCGGTGGCCTGATGGTGTTGTCCAGTGACACACAGCCAGAACTGTGTCATCTGCTGCAGGGGGGGAAGAGCCACTTGTGGGGCGGCTCTCGAGACGTCCCACGTTAGAAGCCCACAGTCACGGTGCCTTTCCGAGCAGGAAAAAGTTGGAGAGAGAGATTTAAAGGCGAGGGGCAGACACCGGCTCATTCAGGGAGAGCCACCCTGCCCCTTCCCTGAGCCTGCCTTTAATATCTAATTATCGGGACTAATGACTGATTATGTGTCCCCAGTCTTTTCGACCTTTAATAATTTCTGTACCAACATGCTTTACCGCTTTCCGGGGGAAATGTTATCTGAAGTGTGAAATTAACCATTCTTTTGTTATGAACTCACCACTTGGCCATAGCTGCTAAATAGTTTCAAACCTGAAACATATTTGAACTGTTTCCAAGTTCATCTAGAGCGTGACCCTCTGTGTTTTAATAATTATAATTTCCTCAGTAAAATACAACTCTAGAACCAGAGAAAAAATGCACAGACAGCTGCAGGGGTGGGGATGGCTGGCTGTAATGATGAGCTTTACAAATATAGCAGGAGGAAAGCAATAAATCTCCAAAAACAGAGTGCCTTCTCGTTTTAGCCCCTAGCGTGCAGCAGTGCCCCCATGGCACAGAGGAGCAGACCTTCCCTGCTGCCCTGATGGCAGTGGAGACGGGAAACGTGGAGGAGAATGAGGAGGAAGAATATGTATCAGGTTGGTCTTCCTTTTCCCAGCGAGCCGCTCCTGTTTCGGATCCTTATCTCCGGCACACTGGTGTAAATCAGCTGAAAGCAGCAGGATTTAGCCCTGCTTTGCAGAGAGGCGAGCTGCCATGGGGCGCAGCCGCGGTATGCGTGCACGAGTGAGTAATCCCATCGGAATCACCGACTTGAAAGAGGAGCGCGCACATGAGTAATGTTTTGTAGATACAAGGGCTGGAATCTGGGCCACATGGCTCAGGACAAAGAGACGTGTCAGTCCTGCATAAATAACACAGGCGTTCGGCTTCGGAACTTCACCCTCCTCGGCCGCCCCAGGTTGGGGAAGCGGGGAGCAGCGGGGTGGCCCCGCGGCACGGCGAGACCGGCTGAGCCCCCGTGATGGGTGCTCCCGGGGAGGGGTGGGTGCCCAGCAGCCCTTTGCCCACTGCCGGCACGCTGCCACGGGGCAGGGGACGGCATCCTCCCCGCGCACGCAGGAACGTGCCGCCACTGGGAGAAGAGCCTGCCGGAGCCTGCGGTAGGTGCCATCCCTGCTGCAGCGCAACCGCGAGAGGAAACGGCCTCTCCTCCTCCTCCGAGCACTTTCCCCTCGGTACAGCAATTGCCTCCTAAAGCCTCAATGAAACGGGGTTAAAAAACAATAAAAGGAGAGAGCCAGAGCCGCAGACCACCCAGGTCAGGGTGCGTTTATCAGGCAAGCATCGCTCCCTGCGATGTAAGGCTTCTCTCAGCCTCTTCTGGGAGATTTGACCAGGAATATGACTAACACAACACTTGGCAAAGCAAAGACTAATAGTGTGATTGTTCTGTCGGCTTCTCCCCTTCTTGAGTAATATCGTGCTGAGCAGTGTTCGAGTTAGCGATCTGAAAGGCCTTTTCATTATTGTATCGAAAACTCCTCTGACTGCAGATCTCTTAATCAAAGGACTTTTATGTAAAGTCACATTTTTTCCAAAACCAGAAAAGTTCAGGCTCAGAGCATAAACATTAGACTCATTATTTAGAAATAGCAAATAAGTCCTTTGGGTTCTGGTATCAGATCAAAGCTAAAAAATTAAATTGCTTCAGAAAAAAAAAAATTAGTTCGTTTTGGGAATCAGCATATTTCTTGTTTGCTTTTTCATTATGTAGCTAAAAAAAGGAATAGTGAGATTCTGTCGGTGGTTTTCAAGTGTTTTCCAAAACTGGATGGATGCTGCATGCTAAGTACTTCCACAGTCTGTGGAGGCAGAAAATATTTTGTTGACATGACAATAAAAACATTCTGCAGACTTATCGAATTATTTTCTCCTTCGCCACCCGTAGCCACAAGAAAGCGGCGTGATCACCACGCTCCCGGGGAGCAGAAACCTGCGCTCGGCCGATGTTCCCTTTGAACCGAAGCGGTGGATCCTGCCCCGACACGTGGAGCAGGAGATTTCCAGCCAGGTCGTGGGTGAGACTTGGGAAGTGGCCTCAGTTCAGCAATGTCCCATGCCAACACGTGGCCTGGCCACATCGTCCCAAAGAAATCACTCCTGTTGGGGCTGTCCAGTGGTAACCGGTTTGCTAATGGTGGTTTGGGCAAAGATAATTAGTTTATTATTGCTAAGGAGTTTAGCCCCACTGCTCTGGTCACCAGTGCTATCCTATCTTCCGCACCAAGCCTACCTATCCTCCCATCTTCTCCCTGCTGGTGGCCTCCACCTGCTTTTGTAGGCTATGGACAGATGATGGAATTGGCTCTTGGCACAGGAGCGGGACGGAGAGGTGGGGACAGGGGAGAGCCATGTCACACAGGTCAGCCACTGCCAAGACAGACGCTTTCTCCATCCAAGGCAAATCCCACCCTGGAAGCCACTGCTGCCGACAACAGTTGCCACCCTTCCGGTGGTGGTGAATGCTGAGTCCATGGTGCCGACTGCCGTGCTGGCCATGGGGC
The DNA here is from genome assembly GCA_008658365.1 of Alca torda. NCBI lineage: Eukaryota > Metazoa > Chordata > Aves > Charadriiformes > Alcidae > Alca > Alca torda. The sequence continues at coordinate 1,518,667 of CM018083.1, forward strand.
ACCTCAGGAGGTGCAATGGGGGAGCAAGGGTACAGGCAAGACTAATATAAGACTAATATTTGGGAATTTGGGATTGCTTTTTTTTTTTCCCCATTTCCTTCCTGATTATTTTTTTTCCCCCCAACAACAATTACCTGTCGTGCTCACAAGGCAAATGGGACCAACCTTAATTCCTGCTGATTTCTGTGAAGTTTGCGAGTGCCCCAGAGAGAGGCGGGACTCTCGAGAAGTACCAAAGAGAGCCGGCTGCCAAGGGCTGAGGAATGGCAGAAATGCCCACATGTTTTCTGTTTGTGACACCGCCACTGATGGGAATCGTTTAATCACACGGTGAGACAGGTTCACGCTACCTTTACACCAGTCCTTAAGATGTTTCCCTTATCTCTGACTTTCTGTGGCCTGCTAGGATTTTCCCTGACCGGTTCCTCTGTCACCTAGAAATGGTTTTAAGAGTTTATTCCTCAGGAAATGTGAGTTGCCTCCATGACTCGGCCACAGCTTCCCTGCTTGGCTGTCACACGGCATTTCATCTTTTCACTTCTCAGGTCCCCATCTGTACAAAGAGGTTAATAATGAGAGGAAAACAAGCGTAGCAGGGCCAGCTACACACAGATCGCCAAGTGTTGAGGGCCCATATAATTTCTTAAATGAATCAGTCACATGATACTCTTTTTTTTTCCCTTCTTTACTGGGTAATTGAAACTTTATAGACATAAGGAATCTGAAGCATGCGTAGCAGTTATTTATGTACAAATAGCCTTTTCACTGCAAACTGAGGTTCTTGTAGGGAAGAGAGTCCTTCTGTGAACACTGGAGCAACCAAACACCTGTTTCCACAAGTGTTACGATTCCCACAGCTGGCACGAACAGTTGATATTCAGGGTATAAAAGCAAATTTTCCATCTCTGCATTGCAACATTAGCTGTGGTGTCCCCAGCTAAGACCTCCTCAACCAACGAATAAACAAAGCTTTCCAAATGACCATTCCCTGCTCCCTCTAATAAGGTCTGCCTTCATCTGAGCTAACATCTGCCCAAGTCTTTGCGATGAGCATTTCCTATGGGCTTGGCACTTGAAGACCTGCAACTAGTCTCCTCAACTTGAAGGTCTCCAACTAGTAGGAGATAGGAGGCCCAAGAAGGCAGATGGATGACCTTGGTCCTCCAGGTCTTATCAAATGGGAGACACGTGGCTGTCAGAATCGGCACCAAAAGGAAAGGTGCCTGCTGAGGCGAGGGGATGAAATTTGACCTTGTAAATTCACTAACATGGGAACCAACTACACAGAAATCGAAGCTTCGGCAGGCAAGGCTGCTCGCTGGTGTTAGCTGCTCCCTGGCAAACGGCTGCTCGATGCGCAGGAAAGGTTAGGATCGAGCTGACGCTGAGTCGGCAGCAAAACTGAACCCTCTGGAATTTATGTTCTGTCTTCCTTCAGTAAGGAAGAACAATATATAAAAGTGTCTTCTGGCAGCCCCCTTCCACGCTCTCATTCAGCCCCTGACCCGTTATTTGGGAAACTGCTACTTGAGAAAGCAAAATATAAATCAGTGTAGAGTAGGAAAATAATTTGAAGGTCTGGCTCAAGGCAGGGAATAGGAGGACAACAGAGTCCAAGCTTATCTGCCAGTTCAGTAAAATGGTGTGATATTGTACATTAAGCAGGGGAAAGGAGAAGGACAAACTCTGCTGCAGGCATTGCTGGGCAAAGTGAAGAGACAGGCTGGGGGTAAAAGCAGTTCTTTCTTAGATGTCCTTTCCTTAACTACATGCAACACAGTCCCATGGAGCTCACTGATCACACCACCAAATCCTTTCCACCGCAGGGAGGTGGTGCCTTAAAAATACTCAAACACGGTGAGCTGGTGCTGCAAGGCAAACGAGGAGCCGTCGAAACACGGTGTAGGTGATGGAGCTCCACCGAGGCACCACCATCCTCCGCCTGGGTCTGGCCATGGCGCCCTACTGCAGTGATAACACAGCATCGCCTCCGTGCTGCTGCCTTCACGTCATCGCAGAAAAGATGTTTTCGAGGAAAGGCGAATAACACCAACATGAATCGTTCCCCTCTGAATTGTTTATGGACCTTCAGACACCATCAAAGTCAGAAATACAGCGTGTTCATGGCCAAAATCACTCACTCCATTCTCACACTGGGAGAGGGAAGGGTCGGCAGTAAAGAGATATTATTCTGTGTTTGAAGGAAAAACTCAACCAGAGACATATTTTTCTTTCTGTAGTGGAGTTAATAGTCCATATCGGCAAGTAAACTGCAGTGACCCACTTCAGACCAGGACAAAAATTTAATTTTATTTCATTGTAATCAGAAATTTCAGAATTTATGGGATAGAGAGCACTGTTTGAAAAAATTAAACACTGCAAGATTTTATAACCTTATACTTAAAAGTATAAGCTTCTAAATATCTGTAAAGATGGTCTGTAAAGATGGCAAAAAAAGGACATTTTGAGCCTTTGAGGAGCACAAAGGAGTCTGAGACCCAGGGAGACTTCTGGTTCTCTGAAAGTCTTCAGTGGTCACCTAAATATCTTTTGAACACCGTCCTGCCTGCGTTTTTGCAGGTAGTGGAGATGCTCCACTTGCTTTTCAAGCCCAGGCTTCACCCTTCAGTCCCCCACTTGTTCCCTGCACGCCTTGAGCCCTGGCCCTCATTTTTTGCCTCTGTGTCCTGATCCCCTTTGAGCAATTTTCAAATGTCTCTGGGCTACAGTCTCTGTTTCGTATCTGAACCTATCCCTTCCCTTCCATATCTACACTTCTAAGTATCTCTTCTTTTCTGGTATTGCTTACTCCTAATAGCTCTGTAATTACATTGTGGAGCCCTGTCAAGCTTTTAGGAACAAAGCTCGTATGAAGGATGCTATACAAAAATGGACCTCTATCACAGGGGAATTTGCGCTATGGCAAAGAGACGAGGAAGTTGTTTGATCATTACTCTTATCTAGAACAAATTGCACATAATAACTGTTAGTATTTTCTATCAGATTTTGTTCCTCAGACAGACACAATTTTTTGGGAAATTAATCTGTATTTAACTGAATCATCTAAGTATATCTGAGTCCCCAGAATAAGATACTTAAATGTGCATTAAAAAATAAACAAATGACTAGTTCACTGAATGCGGCCCTTGTTTCACTGCCCTTGACATAGGCTTAGGAACTCCAAACTTTTGTATTGACATAAGATAAATGCCTCAAGACCATTAAGCAATCCATTGTTCTTATGGTACCCAATAATCTAGTCTTTTTATTTAAATATGATAGTAAGTAATCCCAGAGCCAATGAAAGCATGGAACGGAGTAGGTGCTACGTTCCACAAATACTATATTGCATAGAAGAGTTTAACTCCTTATCTGAAAAACAGTTGGCTGTGACCGTATTAACAATTATATTATCAGTTTTACTTGGCAACATTTATGTGTCAAAACGTATCATGGGTTTCACAGCCTAGTTCCAGAAATAGGCTGAGATCTGGGTGACATCATACCTCCCCGTAAAACCCTATTTTCTCTTTTCTTCCTTCCATAAACACTCGTGCTCCCAGCGCTGCTCTGAACCCACTCAGGCCATTAAGGTGTAACGAGCTCTTCCCACCGTTCAGCCCTCCGGCAGGTCAGGAGGGTTGAAAAGTTTACCAAAACAGGAGGGTTTGCCGCTGGAGGACGGGAGTCTCTGTGGCTCTGCTATGGCAGAGCAGGAAGAACGCCGAGGCCGCAATAAAACCACAGCCATTACGCAACGAAGAGACTCCGAAGGCTGTCGGTGACTGAATGGGGCTGTCGGTTGGCTGCGTGATGTAAGAGGACAGGAATGTGTTGTGCTCGGGAGGTGCCACTGCCTTACCCAACCCCAGCCCTGGATGCACCGTGCCGAGCCCAGCCTGGGGCGGGCAGCGGAGCTGCACCGGGCAAGGGTTATGAAAAACCGGGATTGGGCAGAACGGAAAGTCCTCTCGCAGGAGCCCGACTGGGATTTTTAAACAGCAAGCAACCGGATTCTTAAAAACGAAGCGGTGGAAAGTGGCGTTGTGAAATTGCATTGCAAAATCCAATTAAGTGAAGTTGCAAATAGCTACGCAACTGTCTGCTGTGTTGGGGCAGGGAGGTCTGGGTGCCATTTTGATGATTCATGATCAATTATTACACTGTCTTCAATTTTTTCACAAGCGTACATTAGGAAAAAAAGATTAAATTCTAGAATTCTTTCATAACATTCAAAGAAGAACAGATATAAGGCATTCTCCTCTCTCCTTGAAAAAAATAAAGGAGGATGGAGCGTAATTAAAAATATGTAATAAGTTGCCATGGTCAACTCAGTGTCTTCATGAACTATGCCATAGACTATAACATTATTTTTTATTTTGAAGGACCAGTTTCCCAGATATCAACATAACCTTCAAAATCTAGAAAAACATCCTGGAAGTTATAAGCTGAGGAAAAAAAATAAATAAAAAAAAATTCCACTACTGAACTGAAAAGTTGTCTCAGGAATCACTCAGGAAAACTAAAACAACTAACCTGAATTGTGAAACTGAGTGTTTGGACCACATGAAACTCTGGGGCAGCGTTACTCAAGTTTTAGCTATTCCAGCTTTGATTTAATTTACTTTGGAAAAGAGTTAAGCAACAGTGAAGTTAAGGCACTTCAGTCAGAAGCTGAAGAGGAGCTTTATAACGTACTTTAAGGTCTTTAGGTGTTTTTGGAAGCTCCTCTGAGTTTCTCCATGCAAACAGCTCTTCACTGGATAAATAACACCTGAATATTGGGATGTTCCTATCAATTCCTACAGAAGTTCAGAAGTGACACAAAACCCCAAATAAAGATACATTTAAGAATTTCTTGGGTTTTGTTTTGGTGTGGTTTTTTTTTTTTTTCTTTTTCATTTCCTTTTTTTCCCCAAAAAAGCCAGAGGCAAAATAAAAAAAAAAAAAAAAAAAAAAGAGAGGGGGAAAAATACAGTAGAATTGCAGAACAAACAAGATGGCAAAATAACAGAAGTATTTTTTAATAAGCTGGGAATTCGCCTCAGTGTGCTGTTCTTGGAGGAGAGGCAGTTTCTGCGAGCTGGCCAGATTCCCCGTTGCAGACATATGGACACCTGGAAGAAAAGACAAAAGGAAGTTTTATTCTTGTATAATCCTTAAGTTACATTTTTGTGACAAGAGTAAGCGCTCCTTATTAAGGAAAGCTTGAAAGGTTGCAGAACCTGCAAACTGCAGCTTTTACTGGTTAAAAGATAAAGAGGTTTAAACCTGGGCTCTTCACTCTCCCTACAAACGCAGGATAACTGCCCTAACATTGATGGAGTCACAGTCGGAAAGTTGTTTTTGAGAGGATAGTCCTGCTGGTGAAAATAAAATATACTGAGAAAAGTGCTGTGGAGATGGGGAGGCAGAGGAGGGGGAAATGCTATAAATAAAACCTATATTTGAATTAAATTCTTCTTGATCTTTAATGAGTTATGTTTCCTAAGGGAAGAGAGGAATAAGAACGGTGATGGGGGAAACAAATGCTCGTTGAAGATTCAGAAGGTATTTTCCAGGGTCCCAGCCTTGAGGCTGAATGGGAACAGAGCTGGACTCACTTGGGGAAAAACACAAGACTAGTGAGGAAAACGACAAAATCCAAAAGAGAAGAGACATGCAAAGGTGTGCTTCTCGCACTGCGACTGAGCAAGGGATAGAGGAGGATTAGAAGATAAATATTTTTTGTGTGTCAACTTTTTTTCAAACCTAAGCTATGGAAAGCTTCTCAGCTCTTTGACGATTTGCTGGTCTTTCTAAACCTCAATTAGTTAGTTATTAATTCTCTATCTTGATTATTTATTTTAATCTGTTAAATGGAGGCTAGGACTAGCTGTGAGGCGGATGGGAGGGAGCTCTGGAGCACCACAGCATCTCCTGGAGAGGTGACACAGAGCATGTTCCAGTGGCGTGATGCCGTGGGGGTCCAGGAGAGGCTGGGCAAAGGGAAGAGGTAGCGCTTCATGCGGTTTATCCTCGGCTCTTTTTTAGTGTGAGGTGACCTGAATTACGCCTAAATATTGGCAGTTGGCCTCAGCTGCTTTACAGGGTTCTCTGGTAGCTCTGGGCGCTCTTGCTGGGGACATCTGTGGTGAATAAGCAACAGCAAAAGAGCCGGCCGGCTTCGTCAAATGTTCTCTGAGCTGTGTGTGCTATTAAATACATTTATTTTGTTAGTCATCTGTTGTTGTTGGGATCCAATGGGGGACTGCACAGGAATCTCCCTTTACACAGGAGGTCTGGAAAAGGACATTAAGTGCTCGCTGTGATTTTAACAGGAGCTGAATTTCTAGAAACAAGTGGGAGAGCGGGGAAATCTCGAGCCTTCTTAATGCACCAAAAAGGAAGGAGGGTATTTCCTTCCCTTCCCTTCCCTTGCAGAGATTTTCTTTAAAATGGAGTGGTTCTATTTTGGGCAACGTATGTGCTAATGTGCATGGAAGTGCGTCACTCCGCTCGATTTCATCCACGACTTGTGACATTAATTTTTTAAGGGAATTGTGTTTTGCCACCAGGACTTGCAGCAGTAATATTACCAGAACGCATTTTCATATTCCATGAGCTGCAACTACATCAGCTTAAACAGCAAGCTAGCTATTACAAGGCAGTATGTGATTATCTAAAGGCAATATAAAACAGCCGTACAGGTTGCAGGTGGTTTTTGGAGTGCTTTGGAGGCACTTTCTCATTAGGGGTTGACACCGATGCGTTTGTACATTTCAGAATTCAGACTGGGTTACCAAACCTCTTAACACGTGCTTGCCGGGAGGCATTAGAAACCCTACCATCCCCCTCGGGAAGCATTTGGATGGGCTGTGTCTGTGTCTCGGGGTAAGTACAGCTCCTGAGTTGCTGTTTCTGTGCTCCTGCGTCAGGATTTAGACTGCTTGTACCCTTTCATAAAGACCCGTAGTGCACATTTCTAAAGTCACCACCAGCCTGTGTCACAAGTTTGTCAGAGCACTACTCAGCCTCTGGGATGGCCCCGTATCTGGCACTGGTAAGGGTGGCGAATGCAACCACCTAAGTGGCATCTTTAAGCATTGGGCTTTGTTTCTCGCACATGGCCTGAGAAAAAACACAGAATCTACCAGGAAAAGACATTTCTCTTCGCAGTTAGAAACAGATATTTTTATGATATCTCCCAAGTATTCGGTGAAGGCAAAAATACTGAATAACCTACAACAATGAATAATCCACAACGCTGAATAACGGGACTTTTGAAGGCATCTTCTTCCCACTGGCACACTGGAAACAGGCATTGTGGGAACTGGTAGGACTGCAGCTCCATAGATCTAGAATTCAATTGGCCACACAGTAAAGGTAGAGCTGAACATCTTCATACTCTGAATATAGTGAAAAAGAAGGAGGTGGAATAAAGTCAGATGTGTCCCCTCTTAGAAGGACCTGCCACACTCAGCGAAAATTGATGAAAGACCCAGTCTTACTAAATCTCTATTTTGAATAGAAACACAGTGGTGGACATTGATGCAGAAGAGCAAAAAGGATGTTTCTGCCCACCCAGTCACCAAGGTTTGCTTCACTCCATGTCAGTAGTGCAGTAGGGCACCTCTGACCCAGAGATCACTCCCATACTTGATGGCTTCTTCATACCAGGAGTGGAGCTGTAGGGGACAGGCAGCAGCACTCATGATCTGTCATGAGCATCGGATTTATGCAGTCACTTACATCCCATCCTTGAATGTTGCAAGTCAACGTGTGTCAAGAAAATGCATTTGTCAAACGTACCTGCTGACTTTTCTGAACAAGTTGCACAGATGCTCACCTCTTCTTTCTAAAAAAAGGGTTGTGTTGCAGCCAACGTTGCTATCGGAGCTCAGGAACAAATAAATGTGTGGCTCACCTCCAAGGGGTTTTCCCCCTTGTTTCCTCACAATTGACAAAGAAGCCAATGTTGTTTAAGAGTAAGGCAGGATGACAAATCCATGCATGTGCTCTACTTTGTAGCTGTCTGAGCCTGCTGCTGCAGAGTTTTCTTAAGAATGACAGCATTATTATATATTTCCTGGCAGAGACAATCTAAACTGATGCCCATTTTCTTCCTTCTGCCCTGGGAACTGAAAGGAAAAAGAAAACCAAACAATTGTACCCCGGATGGATTTAAAACAGGAAATAACATCTAAAATGCTGGAAAAGCTGGTTGACAAGCAAAAAAAAAAAATTAAAATAATAATTCAAATCTTGCCAGTGGACAGATTTCTGTTGTAGTTTCATAGGTGGATGTAAAACTGGAATAATCTCAGCAGAGTAATTGTGTTCTGTCATGCCAAGTAGTATCCCAAATTACTTCAGTTCATTCAATGGCATTCTTTGGGATGTCTACCAGCATGAAGCAGTTGAGTGGGGACTGATTTTATAGCGGTTTGAAATACGTATCCAGCAGAGGAAATCTTAGCCAATTAGAAAAAACACAGACAGGTGCCCATCAAACATTCACAGCGTGGTCTTGAGCTTTGTCATGATTTTCCTAGTAACAAATGACAAATGAACCTAGTCCACCTCGCTGGGGAACCTGCAGGGCTTGTACGCAAAGGAAACCAAGCTGCGTCCTGGAGGGATCCCACACAGTTCATCGCAGCCAGAAAGAACTGCTCCTCTGCCTCACTAGATGCTCTCATGTGTCGGAAATTTCCCATCTCTAGGGAGTCAGGCTTGAAAGCCAGTCTGGAAGGGCTACAAGGAGTTTGCCGTGCAAGTTGCCACTGTGAAGTTACGATCTGATAAGAGGGAGAGACAAACCAGAGCCAGCTAACAGCTCTCTTCTTCCTCCTGGTTCTGCCACTTACCTCTACCTTCTCCCAGATTGTGTGTTAGGATGAAGAAATATGGATTTGCAATTGCACGAATACTCCTTGTAACCTCTGACATGATTGCCGGCTTCTCATATCTTAGAAGCCTACTTAAATTACAATAAAACACTCTGAAAGTCACCCCTTCTTCCTCCCATTTCCTGTAATTAGAATTATGCTCTGCCCTGACTCTCGTAATGACTGTGAGTTTATTAGCTACCCACAAGTCAAGCCATTCCTGCTGGAAGATTCATGGGATCTTCCATGAGAAAGAGCAGTACTGAGAGAGCTGGAGAAGAGTTTGCATGTAGAAGAAAGGTCTGATGGCATCATCATTGAATTTTGATGGGGAAGAGTGGAATATGTCCTTGGATGTTTCTATGAAACGGAACCACCTGGATATAGTCCTGGGCAACCCGCTTTAGGTGACCCTGCTTGAGCAGGTGGGTTGGACATGATGACCTCCAGAGATGCCTTCCAACCTCCACCATTCCGTGATGATGGGAACCCACTGATGAACTTTGTTTTGTCCAATCTATGCAATTTCTCACTCTCTTAGTTACCCATTGTATGTGTTTGAAGAAAAAAGAACTACTTCACATGTCTTCTGCTGAGACTCGCCTCACACATCTCTTGTGCTGAGACAGACCAGTAAATCTGATGTCACTCTCCATTTGGCCCATATCATTGGTATGAGGGGGGAGGGTTTGAGGGGAGATTGCTTCCTGGGGTTAAATATCTTGTATCATTTTCTCTTGTTTTAAACTGGCAATTTTCCCATTGACACACTGGGTGGTAACATGGCCCCACTGAATTCAAACTCCCTCTTGGGGTCACTGGAGCCAGAATTTCATCCAGTGTCTTCTGTCACACTGTCCTAGGTCAGCTCTAACATTTGGGTCTTTTAAAAATGGCATGTAGGTCCCCTGAACCTCCTCTTCCCACTGAAATAACTGATTTAGGAAGATCTGGTCTTTGGCTCTTGGAAAATTACTCTCTGTGTTCGGAGGGATGTATGTTCTAACAACTGAAGATTTCGTTAGATGATCTGGTCTGATCTACTGTATGACTCACTCAATGTCATTTCAACTACGGAGTTCTCTCACTCCTTGATTAAAAAATGTCTTATCTGTAGGCATCTAGTCACCATCCGAAGACTTCAGGAGACAGACAGATAAAAAACAGTCCTTCATCCCTTTGCTGTAATTTTCTTCTTAGACTTCCTTCTGTGATGTCCTCTTTACAGCCTGTCAGTGCATACAGTAACAGGAGAATATGAAATATAGGGAGAGCTTGGTAATTTAGAATCATAATGGATGATATCCCTCAAAATCTGGGGCATGTGAAACTTATCAGTATGTACTAGAATGTTTTTAATTTGGGGAGAGAATTTCAGTAGGGTCATTTGGGAAAACAAACAAACATGCTTCTTTTCTCATGGCTGAGATTTTGACTTTGTTTTTCAGTTATCAGAACGTCAACCAGCTCAGAGCCTAATGAGAATTCCACCCACCAAAACCAAATTATGTTTATAATGAGTAGAAATGGTTGAAAATTCTGAATTCTGAGTGCTTGATGAAAGTGTGTTGATCGCTTCATTTTTCAAAAGGGAAAGAACGGATTCTGATGTAAATATTGTCAAAGGTTCTTTTCCATACCAATTTTCTGTGTAATTAACACGTTGGTTGGGTTTGCTCATTTTTAAGTACAGAGGTCTTCACAAAAGTTGTGGTTCATCCTGAAGGAGGTTTATATACATATAACACTCAGAGAATGGGAGCCACAAATCAGACAGGCTCGTTTATGACTGTAAAAAAGAGACCACCTTTGCGCTAATGCTTTCTCTTCACTAGAGGGAAAAAAAAAGAAAAGCAGCTAATTTATAAATCATTGAAATAAGAAATCCATGGAGACAACAAAAAATTTTTACTTGAAAATGAGTTAGTCGCAACTACTACACCTACCCAGTCTCCTCTAGCAGTTGACTGTTTTGGTGTAAAAACATATAAATTTTTTCCTCCTGTTGAGACGTACACTAAGATCAGGAGGGAGATACGGAAAAAGGTCAGCAAGGATCAGTCTTTAAGAGGGACAGATTGCTCATTAGTGAGTGCAATAGACTTATCACCACAGAAAGAATAAAATTCAGTGATTGTATCTAAGAAGTATGAATGTTTTCCTTGTCAAATATCATTCCCTTTAGAATTTGGCAATAGTAACTTAATGTAATTTTCTTTCATGTGAAATTCAGCTGGGCTGTGACTCTGTGCGTAATCTTTTTCTCATGATGGTGGTATAATTTGACATATCAACTGTATATTTATAATGGAAATAAACTTCATTATGACTCCCCAAAGGGATCTGATCTAAATCTCATTGAAAGAAAAAAGGAAAGACTCCCATTGACTTCTCTGATCTTTGGTCAAACTATTGTAGCCGTAGAATTCTCTCGCTTTCCCCCTTTAAGCTTTGCATCCGGAAACCACACATATTTTAAATCTACGTATTCGAGTCATCTCTTGTCTTGTTCCCATTGTTTCACAGAGTGTTAGAGGTGCACTTGCAATGTAAAACTGAACAATTATCGGCTTGTTTCAGTGTTATTATCTTGGCAGCAGAGTGCACAAGTATGACAACGCTAAAATCTCAAGTTTACATTAGGTTGCATGGAGCAAATTTTGCAGGCAGGTAACTGCGCTGACTTCTGTAGCGTTGCAGGCAGTTACAGGGGAGCAGAATTTGGCCCCATTTCTGCAAAATAACTGTGGCTTTCCTTAGCAGTCTGATCATGTCATAATTCACTTTAATGCTCATGTATACTAGCCCAAGGGCTTGTATAATTATTACGCCTGTCTCATCATGAAAGATGGATAAATCACACCTGAATACAAGGGTAGGAACTTGTTGTTTTGTTTAGATTTTAAACATTTTAAAATCATTATTAAATGAGCAAATTACGTATGCCCTGCAGTAGAGGGTACAAGTCAAAGCTATCTGGATAGTTCTTACTACCGCTGCTACGGATTTTGAGGAGTACGATCTCATTAGAAGCAAACCGTGATTGACAGGGTTGCGATGAGTTTGTCTGAATAGAATGCAAGGAGTTAAAAAAAAAAACAAAGAAAAAAGAAAAAGTCATTGGACATAAACTACAGAACATTTGGGCTTTAGAATATTTCATAGGTCAATCAATACTTTATCCTAAGCCACAAGATGCCATATTCATGAGGGACTCTAATTATGCAGACATCTGTCAGGAGTGTTATTTACATAAAGGTTTCTCAATAACCCAGACAATCATTTCTGGTTAAGGTAAAGCCCCAGAAGGTGGGTCTCACCTGCCTGGGGAAGCAGAGATTTCCACCTTAGCTGGGTCTGTGACACACAAGGAAGTAATGAAAAACCAAATATTCTATGAAAGCAAATGTCAGGGAGATGAAGATAGCTAGGGCCTGATTTAAACCCTCGGGAAGTGAGTAAAATGGATCGCTTTAACTTCTGTAGCCTTAAATCCAGGCCTTCTGGGGTATGCAAATGGAAGTGTTAAAGTCCTGGCGTGTGGTAGAACGAAGAAGATGCTGCAGACATGGGATGGTACAAGATTTCTTATTAAGGAAACATGCCGTGCTGCTGGAAAAGCACTCAGAAGCACCGCGCAAGCTGTTTCCAGTCACTCCACAGTTAGAGTAAATCGCACAGTTCCCTCCCTACACCAATTCCGGATACATTCAGACTTTCGCTGTTAGCAGGTATATATTTAACTTTGTGATTTTTTTTCTGATTCATTTAATACTTGTGCAGATAACTCTTATAAACACCATGAGTATTGGTCGTGGTAGGAACTGTGAGGAGTGGGAGTATGGGGCTGTAAAAGGCAGTTTCTTTCTTTTTTTTTCCTTAATATTTTATATTAATAATCTTAATATTCTTTCTTCTACAGCCAAATCATCAGCATTTGCATTAATATAGACACTAAATGGCTGCATTATTCAGGGCCAGGCCCACCTCTTGTGTCACTGTTACAGCCGACTGTATAGTTATAACGTTCTCCCTCTTCGTAATGAACACGTAATAATGAGGTCGGTTTTACCTTTTGTGAGGAAAAGGACGAGACAAGGGCTGACTGTTAACATCCTGCCTTCTCCGTCTCAGGAAAAGCCAAGTTTTGAGCTGCCGTGTCCACTCACGCAACTTCTGCTACTTTGCTTTCGCGCCAGCTCCCGCTGGCACCGTTTCAGATAATTCCGAGATCTACAGCTTTTCTTTTTCACTCGCCACCGGGGTAGATGCCATGTGCAAAAGACCTGGGGAGTCACGGATATTGTAAAAATCCAGAGTTCTCCCCTGTTGCAAGACTTGCGCAAGCAAAAGGAGATAAAATCTGAGGAGGCCACAAACGCCCCACTACCTGCTGTGCTGATTCAGTCATTCACGTCGGCCAGGCTCCTGTCTCCGTCCTTTCCCATGCTAGGGAAGACCTTTCCTTGTGACAACGGCAAGGTGAGGGATTGGTACCTCCGTTCTGAGGTTCCTACCGATCTTCCCACACCCTGAAGCAAGGCAGGAGGTGGCAGGGAGAGGAGGAGAGAAGGGAGATCCACCCGTCTCAGGAGTGTGCTGCCAGTTTGTTTGTCAGAGAAAGTGTTTATTTACAATGCGGTTAGGTTCTGTGTGTTGCTAATTTAATTGCAAGGGTCCCTAATTTAGATAACGCAACTGGTACAAAGTGGGGCTTAGAGCAGGTCTTGGGGCAGGAGGGAGAGGAAGGGGCCGAGCTGTGCCTCGGGGGCACGCAGGGCTCCAGCCTGCGGGGCAGCGGGGATGCTCGCGGGCTATTCGGGTGAAACAAGCGCAAATCGGGAGAGGAAGGACCGCAGGGAGCCGGGCAGAAGGATTTGCCCACAGTGACAAGGACGTTATACCCCCACGTTCAAGCCCTGGCTCAAACTTCAGGTCCAACGCTGTCACATGGCTTTAGACACGGTGTCTAAGGCTCTGACCGTGGTTTCAGCCGGAAGATACTTGAGTTGATGCTAATGATGCTTGACCCATCCTGGATGCAAGGCCTTTTGTCTTTGTGGCAAAGCTAATCCTAAATGCGTATCGTCAGTCTGGCGTTTACTTTCACCACAGCCCAAACCGAAACCTCAGACTTAGTTAGGGTTGTGCTCTGCCGTACGCTGTGTTATGGTGTTCAGGCAGGGTACAGCAATATTCCTGAGCCCAGCTCCCTGTAACCCCCTGTGACCTGCTTAAATCCAAGCCAAAGCGACACCTCCGGCATCTGCTACAGTATTTTATAAGTTAAACTCGATAAACTGAGTTTATACCAGTCGTTCTCTACAGTTTTTCTCATGACAGTTATCTTTTTTTTCTGAGTGCTCCCCCCACTCCCCATCATACTCCAGTGGGAATAAAACACGGCTCAGTCCTGTCATCTGCTTAATCTTTTTCTACCATTATGGCGACCTGCCATGGCTGGCCGACCTTAATCCTTATCTTTTGTCAGAAGTTTGTTCTTTTGGAGTGAAATCTCTAGGTGTATCCTATGAAATAAGCCCAAGATCATTAGGATTTGCAGGAAAGTGAAGGGAAATTTCAGACTGAAAGCAGTGGAGGCTCTGACTGTAAACTTGGGAGGATGGCAGGGAGTAAATGGGGCGATTTGTCCCACTGAAAAAATTCAACCAAGTTTGCAAAATCATGGTTGGCAACTGTGGAGCATGCAAGTATCAAAGGGAAGTACGGGTTAAAGGGAGAAATCTAGTAAAAGAATGTATCCTTTGTGCGGGGAGGTTATGCATTTAACAGATCTCTACTGAGTTACTTAATAACATACCAGATGCCAGAGACTTTACAGAAAAATGGAATCACTTAGAACTTCAATGTTAAAGCGCTAGCAGGCATTCCTCCTGACTGACCGTACATCGCTAGTGTATGAGACGTGCCTTCTGCCACAATAGCTCCAGCTTTGCGTTCCCTCTTTTCAGTGTTTTTATTGTGGATCTGTGAAATTGTTCCAGCTCTGTTTGCCATGCAACAAACGGACATTCATGTTCCATGAAATGGCGAGCTGAGGACAGAGCCCTGCCATTCCGCCACAGCTGCAGATAGGGGAGCTTTTAGTGAACCCTCCTTTCTCCATCACCAAGTCTTGCGCTCTGCTGGGGGCTGTGAGTGAAGCTGAGGAGGACGAAAATTGTTTCCCCAGCACTAATCGCATTAAGAATTTCAAGCCTGGATGCTGGGGGGGTGATGAATGAGAGCTAAGCCATCTTGATGGATCTTGAAGTTTCACTAGAGTTTCCCTTGCCTTGAAAATGGAGCCCAGCCACGTTAAGAAGTGCCACATCTTCACTGATGGACCTTCAAAGAGATTCCTCCTTCAAGGTACATCAGACATGAGACCCCAAGGAGAAGGGAGGGTATTGGGGCTTCATTGAGGTGGTGGTCAAAATTTTAGTTTTATGTCCCGTCATTAAGACAAGATTAATTACATTAAGCTGTAATGGTACCAATACAGCTCTGTCAGGCCATTTCAGAGGCAGGCTGGGGCTGAAGCCACCCACTGCATCTCCTGCAGCCCTCCCTCTAAAAGTCTCTGCATCAGAACAGTCTGTGAGGCGGCTGCCCCAAGTTCTCCATCGGCGCCTGGCCATTTTTGTCCTTAGCCCAGCACTTTTAGGAGCTTTCACAAATCTTAACGCAGGACTAAACATCTGCCATGACCTTATGGGGAAACTGAACTGAAAGGTATAATTTGTTTGCAATTTTTAAAACATCTTTTGCAAAATTTTTGTATTTCTTCATGAACCACGGGGCATTAAACCTTAATTCATTAGGAGATTCCTCACGAGTGACTCACAGAAATGGTCGAGGCAAAAGAAACAAGATTTTTTGTCCTTCTAAAGTCCACTTTGTTGATAAATTGGCTTTTCTTCAGTAATGGGATGTTAATTTTCCAGCACACTTAGGAGGCACTTCCAGCGGTCCTTTCAGTGCTTGCAAATATTTTGCAAACAGAGCAGCGTCCCACATGTGCAGTGACTGCTGGACTACCTGAGAGAAGAGGATGGCTTCAGAGTTAAATTCACTGGATAGGGACCAAAACTTCCAAAACCTGCAGGGATTTCATGCATGAGCTTGCACAAACCACTTAATCCCTTTTCCCCTCAGGCTACAACTGCGCCGAACCCCCAAGACACTAACGGTGTTCTCTGAACAGTCCGTAAGATCTTCCCAGCCACGTCTCCAGCAGATTTCCAGCCCGGACTGGGGACATGGGCTGAATCCAAGGCACAAACCCGGACTCACCACCACTCACCGCCCAACCCCTGCCCTGCCTGGGGCAAGGCTGGGATTTATCCACAGGAGCTGACCTCGATTCCCCCAGCAAGTCCCACAGCAGCAAGAGCTCCGTCCTCTGCTCCCAGCTCGAGAGACCTTTTTACCCTAACTCAGGTCCTTCCTCGGGACTTTGCTAAAAGAAATTCCCCTTCAGCTACTGTTTGAGCTGCACAGGATTTCACGTGTATTAAGTTTTTTTATTTTGCACCATGCAGACCACTTTGGCTTTCTGATTTCACGTGTGATCTAGATGTAGGGCCAGGTTTATTCTTGCATGGTTTTACCACCAGATTGTGAAAGCTGCTAATGGAATAGAAATGGTGTCAAACAACAAATAAAGACTAATCCCATGTCAGCACAACCTTTTAAAGAGCACCTAAGAAAACACAGTTGTTTTTTTATATGAAATAGATTGGTATATTTACTAAAAGGAAAATTACACAAAACATGCATGCACTTCCAGACAACTGACCTTTGAGCACATCGCCCTGTGGTCGCGTACATGAAAGCAAGGAAAGACATATTTTCTTCACTGACTTGACTGAGACGTTAATAGGCACCTGGTTAACGAACCGGCACACTTTCACCGTTCTCCAAGCGCATCGGGGATGGATTCTGTTCAGTAAACAGAGGTCTGTGGGAGCAGAAAGGTTCCCAAATTTGCCTAGCTTTTCCCAAGTGCATTCATGTTTCTCTCTAAATTCTGGAGTCCTCTTCTGAAAAGTTTTCAGGAGGAACAAATGGAAACAAATATTTTTTTTTGCAGGTGAGAGGAAATCCAAACTAGAGAGATCCCATCCACCCTACATGCTTTGACTGTTTTCTTACCTGGTGGAGTAACAGCTCTAAGCAGACCCCTCGCCTGCGTTGTGTTTGTGTCGTAGGTGAGCCCTCATTGCAAAGGAAGAGCATGACTTACGCGAGTCATCAGCTTAAGTACCTTAGTGGTTTAATGCTTTCAAGTTGCTTTGAACCAAAGGTCTGAGGATCTAATTAGGTCTTTAATTTCAGTGACTGAGTCTACTGGCTGGAAGAGCCATCCACTTCTGGTCTCCCAAGCAATCAAAAGGAGTGGAACAATAGGAGTGGTGATTAGCTCTCCCCAGGAACACTGGCAGGGATATTATCTACCTAATGGGATGTGTACAATGAATACCTTTATAGTGTAAAGCTAAATAAGAAGATGCTGATACTATGAAATAAATAAATAAATAAATAAATTTTTTTAAGAGTCAGTGACATTGAAGTAGAGATCTCCCTGGCCATCTGCACATTTAATCTTATATTGCCAAGTGGTTCGAAGTCCTGCGCAGAAGAAGGGCTTTTGTAAGCTTTCGTATCCTGTACATTCGTTCTGCTTCCTCCCCAGCTCCTCGCCTCAGGTGACTTATAACAAGCACCATCTACCCTACCTAGAGGAAAAATAAACAATTCTTGGGCTCTCGTGGTACAAGAGCAAGTTTAGCTGGTGCTCCAAAGCCCTGAACTGGGAGAAATGGATTGATTTACAGTATGAGGAATCTCACAAGGGGTCTCTTACAGCAGTAGGTTGTAGATTAAATTCTACTGAAAATAACTTTCTCATCCCCCAAGCATAAATTAATGAATCAGTAATTTACTGAGTCAGTCAAATGCTAAATTTTTCAATAGAAGGGGAGAGGTGAAATACAAGTATGCTTCAGAGGAGCATTAATGTGTTACCCTCTTTATTTGGTGCAACAATCACACTAATTAGGGAAACTTTTAATTAAACCATTTTCATCTAGATTGACTCACAAAATTGCAGTTATTAACAATAAGAAAGTGAATGCCTCATATATGCCGTAGCAGATTTTAATAACAACCGTGTTAACTATGAGAACTTGCACCCCAGAAGTTTTTCGGAATAAGCAAGTGGGTGTGTTGCACCCACTGGACCAACAGAAATGTCACTATTGTCCACATTGGTTTTATTTATCTCTTTCTCCACAATAGCCTAACTCACTGTATACTTGCCTTCTTTGTCCAGCTTGACATTTGGTCCCACACGACCAAATTGTGTCTGGTCTGAGGTAACCAAGTAGGAGTTGGTTGTACTTCAGGGTTTTTTTTCTTTCTTTCCTAAACAGATCCACTTGATAACAGAGCAGCGAGGCATTCCTGAATGCCACAGGGGCACCACTGTGGAAAAGAAGCCCCTACCTACATTTTTATGGTCTGTCCACACATGAAAAGGTGCCTTTACAAGATGTCCTTCTTCATACTCTAAACATGAAACCTGTAATTAAATAGGAAAAACGAAGTTACCAAGCAGTAAGCACTAAAAAGGCTCATGCTTCAATAGCATTCTGTTTCCAGTAGCTCAGGTTAGCCTGAAAGGATAGAAATGGTGCAAAAAAGCAGGTCACAGCTATTTCTAGAAATTGTGGAAGTGACTGGAGCCCCTTGATGCCAGGAACTGGAATTTCCGGACGCTGAAGTAGCACTAAGGTAGAAGATATGTGATGCCAAGGAGCTCACAATTATCATTAATTCAACCACAAGTAAGTGCATTTCAGGTAGTATTAAAAGGCTGGATTAAGACTACAATAGCAAGGACAGGCAATTGAGGACACAAGTCCAGACTGACGACCCAAGCTCTGCCCATCAGAATGGCTCGTGGAAAAGCGGCTCAATGACATAAACACAGATTAAAATGATATGTCTCTTAAAGGTCTTGTTTTTCCTCTGTTTTACAAATGAAGACGTTTAAAAACATAGAAATTCTTGTGAATAGATTAGATCAGATCAGGTTTTTAATTACTTTTGCAATCTTCCTTAAAAAAAGCCCCGAAATAGAACAGTAACTATTACTTACATATAATAGACTTTTTATAGTCTTCCTAATTACATGTTTTTCACCAATAGCTATTATGTACAGTCAATTAAATGTGCAGTTAAAACACCTTAAATTGCATACCATGGACCATACTGAGTAAATAAATAATTAGGGAATTATTAAAATGCAAATTCCTAACATAAAGGAGCAATTATGGAAGAAGAAAGTATTTCAGTTTATGACTTATCGACCATATCAGCTTTTCTGGTGGGTTCTTCTGCATTAATATGAATGTTGCTGACACAATAGACACAGCAGCAAAATGGCTTGTTTCGGTCAATGCCTAATTACTTACAGCTTTTAGATCCTGAGGTCTTGACTTAATGGATTGTAATGACTCAGAAGGGAAAAGGAAGCCCCCTGCATGCCCAAAGACCTCACAACATTCTTCCTTTATCTTTATATATTTTCTCTGTATCTATCTTTATCTTTGCCTCTCATTCAAAATTGGTCAATTTTTTCTTTATTTTTTCAAATTTAGCTAACAGAAAAGGAACCACCCTGTTTGGCAGCCTCATGTCAGTGGAAGCTGAGATCTAATGGAGCTTGGTTATCAGGAACTGGCATAGATCCTGTCAGGGTTGTGATCTTTCAAGCTACAGATGAGTCATAGCTGGTGCATGGACTCCTGCTTTGGATTCTTGGAGCTGCCTTTCACCTCCAGCTTCAGATGTGCCTCCCGGCTTTTGAACACAAAGCCCAGGAATTTGACCACCCTGCCCAAAAGCCTATCCAAAGCAACATCAGGGCTTATCTCTTATGGGCACACACATTTTAATCTCTCCAAAAGTAAGTCTTTGGATGTTCACAGCTGGAGGTGTCTCAAAAATGCTGTCCAGGGAGGTCTTTGCAATGTTTTATTTCAGAGTCACTTGTGTCCTGTTTAAATCGTGAAGAGACAAATTACAGCTCAGGAGCTGTTTCCCTTGGATCAGGGAAAAGGTTCGGTAACATATATAGTTTCTCTGCTCTAATAATCAAATACAGAAACAAGTCCCTAGCGCCACACAAAGCAGTGAAGGCTGTAGACCCTGAGAATAGTTCAGGAAGCTGACAGAGTGTCTGTCCACTGGCGACTGTTAAACAGGAAGGTTCTCGTGCTGCCTGCAGTTCAGCAGTCCCAAAACCACAGCTCAGCCCAAACCCGAAGGAGAACTGAGGAAAGACGATACCCTGCTGTGCCCTTGCTACATGTGTGCTTGTAGGACACAACGATGGGCAAGATGGTCCTTTTGGTCTGACCCACTGCAGGTCTTCTTCTGCCATGTGGGTCATGGCTATCCAAGGCTGGACTTGGTTCCACAAACCACAAGGCTGTCATAGAACCACAGAATCATAGAATGTCCAGGTTGGAAGGGACCTTTAAGATCATCGAGTCCAACCATTAGCCCAACACTGACAAAATCACCACTACCCCACGTCCCTCAGCACCACGTCTGCCCGACTTTTAAATACCTCCAGGGATGGTGACTCCACCACTGCCCTGGGCAGTGTCCCACCAGGCAGTGCTCATGCAACTCGCACTTCTTGCTATGTGGAGTTAGCAGCTGCTTTTCTATCACGGACTAGGAGATGTATGCTATTTCTGAAACACAGCACGTTTTGTTTGTTTTCTTGTCCCTACAGAGACCAGACCAGTGAACTTGCTGCATAAATCAGAGAAACCGTTGCCCTTTAGAGTATGTACAGTGGAGCTGTGTGTGTGCATTACTACAATATATACACTTTGCCATCAACTTCTTTTGTCTCTTTCCAAATGAAAACTAATATGTAATGTATTAAGGATCATTTTCCTTTGCAGTAAGGCATGCTGTGTACGTTCAATGAATTTTATTCATATAAGGAACTGACTCAGATTTCTTAAACTGATAGTGTTTTCAATATTACCCTAAAAGTCCTCTATAAAAAATGTTTACAATTAATTTTAAGTCCTCCAGTTTCTTACAAATACTTTTTTTCCCAAGATTTAGGAGGAAATTCCTATGCATTTCTGCTCCTAACAAATGACATTGGCATTATTTTATTGACATTGATTCCAGCTTTGCTGCAATAACTTTCTTCTGATGCTGTGTTCTTTGCTATGGCTTGGCTAGGCTTGCCTAGAAAATCAAAATTGGAGGAAGAGTTACAGTTCAGGAAATATTCATTGCTATACTAATTACGTATAAAAGTAATTTTTACAAATCACATATTGCAAAATTCCTCCAGGGGAAAAAACCCCCAGCCATAGCGGTTGGAATAAAACAGCTGGTTACCTTTCAGTTTTATTGGCACGTATAATGTCATTGCATCAAACCAGATCCTCAGCGAGTGAAAGCTAGCAAAGCTGTGCCGCCTCCAGTATGCACTGCTTTAACCAGAAATAAATAAATATTTGGCTGTTTTATTGTCTGCACAAGGCAAATAAAATTAGGGGTACGTTTTTAAAGGTCATTGCTTAGTGAGGAGGAAAAAGACAAAAAATACTGGCTGAAAATATTCCCGTTTAGGGAAATAATGTACCCCAGGGCGGGCACCTCACGGAGTCCATTTAGCAGACGCATGGTATGGTGGTTGAGTTCAAAACCTGAGATACGGGATGGAAACCATGCAGCGAGTAGGAGATGGCACCACACCTTACGGACCACAGAGTCTATGCAAAGCTTGAGAACATTACCACAGTGTACTGAGGTATTGTTTGTAAGCTTTTCTGACTGATCTTGGCTATACAAGGCCCCATCTTTAGCCATCAGAGCTTCCCCTAAGTACAACCAATGCTGCTGCTTAAAGCCCCTGCAAGGTTGGAGACAGGCTTAAGCAAGGCAGGACAAAGAGGAAAATGAATGAAAAAGGAAAAAACATGACTTTGTACATGTACTATTTTTTCTCCAACAATTTCAACTTAACAAGTTTCAAGAGGAAAGTCATCTAAATATTGTAAATTTTTCCTATTTAAAAAGAATGAATAGTTGCTCACAACACCGTGAGAATTAATTTGGTATGCAATGCTACTAGCTTCAGTAAATTAAGGAAATCATGTGTGGCATTCTTTTGTATAAAAAAAATAAAAATCCATATTCACCACTCTGCTTTTCCTTGGCTCTCAATTTTCAGCTCTATACTTTGAAAAACCACGTGGGCCATATCAAATTAAAAGTGGACTCCTCCAATAAAGCATCTTTGCCTTGTTTCAGGTAGCAGCAGCAGTAAGTACCTCTCCTGTGGTCAAGAACCGCCCCCTGCACGGTGCTTGTCTGCCCTGTTTGGGTTTTCCCCATGTATAAAATAACTGCCCCATGTCATGGCACCCTTGGCTGGCTAAAATCTATTAATGAATGTAAGTATGTGGATAAATAAGTGAAAGGAGGATTAAAACTCATTATTTCATTAGTGTCACAGTCTTTAACTGTCGCTCCACACTACGAAAAAGTTAGAAATACATAATGTGCTCACGCCATGTTATCTTGCAAGCAAACGTTAAAGGAGCCACAGTAACCAATTTAAAATATGTGTGAATACATATAGTATGTTTAGATTGGTAAACCCAGCCTGTTTGTACTAGGAAATATTTTTAGCAAATAATTTTATTTATAACTTCTGTGCAAGCATTCCAGACATAGGTGGTCTGTAAATTCCAAAAGACACTACTTAAAAGCAAATTCTTCAACTGAAAAATAAAAGTAGTAATATCCTCTTGAGGTGCTAGATACTGCTCCAGCTGGTACCAAGCGTTAATCTTTGGAGAAGTGAACTCATTTTTGTTTTGACACTAAGATAATGCTCTACGATTTCACGGTGAAAACATTATCTATCCCTGCTCTTTCTACCTCCAATAAAGTTTTACGAGCAATGAACCGGCCTGGAGATCCGCTGTCTTCCTGTTGGTGCCTTTGACCGGTCCCTTTTGATGCCTACCGCACAGAAACCTCCCCAGGGAATCATTGCAGGGAACACTTCAATACCACGTCTCGGTTTGGGTGTGCAGTCTGAGCTACGGGGTCTGGGGGACAGACAGACACCGGGAATGGCAAGAATATTCCCAGCTAGGAGGAAATCTAGGTTAAATCTGGATTAAAAGCAGCTTTTGCTTTCTGAGTTCTGGTTGTTTTCTCCTTGGCTTCTCCTGACTTGTTGCCTCCGGAGGCTGATGAGGTGCTTTGCCCCTGTGCCCGGCGGCAGGTGCCTTCGCTCTGCGGTGCTTTGTAATAGGCTTTGCTCTAAACATATAACGACACTGGAGACGGAGGAACTCCCACTTCCTACCCTAAATAACTCTCTTGGGGATGATCCAGTTTGTTCTCAGCCAAGTACCACGTCCTTTCTAACTGGTACCGCTTTTTACTAAAGTAGCAATTAGGAGAAACATTGCCAATTAGCTAATTGCATTTCTCACTGCTGCCTCAGTACAGATTGCCTTATATGTCATAAACTTCTCGTCGCTTTACAAATGACTTATCTCGGAAGTATTTTTTTATAAGCAATGTGTTCATTTATATTTTAATTCCAGGAAAGTTGTTGGCTTTCCTGTCCCAGCCCGTGTAGAACAATGCACCCATCCAGATTTCCTCACGGGTTTTGACAGCCCTGCGCTCATAGAGACCTGAGCAAGAGCCTCAGCACCCTCCAGCTCTAGAAATCCCAGTTGCTGCTGCACAGGGGAGAATATCCAGGGGGACACATCTCCATAAAACCACCCTGCTTCTAGTCCCTCGTAAGCATCTGCCTCTGCCCACCGTCAGGAACAGGATGTGGCTGTATATGGCCTGTGAGAGTGGAACTACCCAAAATGGCAATTCTTGGCTTATTATGCGGTTCAGCTTTTAGTTGGAGTGCACCAAGCCATGTTAGTCACTTCCTCTCCTTCCTTCTGGAGCCCGTTCCAGGAAAGGAGGAACAATGCGCCCTTGTGCAATTCAGCCCTTGCCTGGTGGGCGACACGGGGCAGTGGTGGCACGTGGCACCGGGACACTCGCCCGAGCACGGCTGCCCGGGGATGGAGCAGCAGCAATGGTGGAAGAGCCAAATCCGATGGAATGTTCAAGATGATGTCATTCAGGCTTTCTAAGATTAACTTGAACTCATAGGCATCCTTTTATCTTCTTGTTCCAGTATAACAAAAGCTGTGGTTGCACTGGTTTTGTTCACAATCTGGAGCCATAAGGATGTGGCATATTTTTTAACCGACATCTGTCCTACTTCTGCTCATGTTTATTTACATCATTGTGCAGAAAGACTCTTCTCCAGAGAAATATTCCCACCCCATGACTCCTCCTGGGCATAAACCAGACCTCTGCAGTTCTGATTGGCTCGAGGCAGTGATCAAAGCAGAGGGATTGAACTAAACTGCTAACAAAATAGATCTTCCACTAGAATAAAATGGCCTAAGCTTTGTGCGCAATAAAGTCCAGCCTGTGCTGCAAAGGAATTTTTTGGTGCAAGTCTACCAACAAGTGGGAGAATTTTTCAAAGTGGACCAGCGTTCACTCAAAAGGTCTGAACTTCCACCAAGCCCAGGCCAAGCTGTAACGAGACCCAAACTTGGCAGGACTTTTTAGAGGACGATTATTCGTGGGCTGCTGACACGGAGTTGCAGGGGTCTAGGGAAATTAGATGTTCCTTCAGGTAAATAATGGGGAGAACATCTACTCCCTCTTCACTAATTCTATTGTTGCCTCCAATGGAAAATATAGACCCTTCCATGGCTTATTTCTTCTTTCTAGACTGCATAAACTGAGTTACTATGAGGGCATATCATATGGCATATCAATGGCATACTATGAGGGCATATCAATAATTTCACATGAAGAATTATGGGACAAGAAATACATATAAACCAAGTGCCAGATATTGTTGCTCATCATCACAAACCATCACAAGCCCATATTCTGTGGGAACTGAAGGAGTTAAACTTCTTTGTTACATCCAAGAATGAGCATAAATGGTCTTCTTTAACTAAATTGGCCAAAGATATATTCTTTAATTCCAGGAAGAATTACCATGTTTTCTGGAATCGTGCTGCCTAACCTTTTTTACCTCCTTGCACTGTATCTTTTTAAATTGCATTTTAGTGGCAAAGATATTTTTGTTATTTCGTGCGAGTTCAGCTCCTGCCAATGTTTCAGCGCAATTGCTAAGTCCTGCACATACTTAAAATGATAGGCTTGTGCCGTCTTTCATCTGAAGCCAAATGGGTTCTAATATAGTTATCTCTTTAAAAGCAGTTTCCCCCCTCCTTTGCTGCTTCACCAAAGTGGGGCAGGCAGGAAATTCTTCATCCAACTTTCATTCACGTGCTGTTTTGTAGTAGCTGACAACCAGATCCAAAGCTCGTTGAGACCAATACAAAAAAATCCCGTTTGCCTAAATGGATCTTGGATCAGGCCCAAATAGCTTTCTGGACCTTTATCTAAGTTCTGGGCTTTTCCAAAATATTTATAAAGTAATACCACTCCTTCGCTTGCTGAAACGTAACCTTTCACATTTGCGGAGACTCTGTTCTTTACGTAGATGGATAAAAAGTATTGGAGACGATGCTGGACGTTCCTAAAGGCGGAACAAAGGACTTTAATGTCAAACCTGCTTGTTAAGAGGGAGTGTTTGGGCCGTGCCTCCCCATCCCGGAGGATGCTCCCCATCCGGAGCGGGCGGCGGGGGTCAGACAGCGCTGCTGCCACTCCGGACCCGCTCCTTCAGCTCCTGTGCAAATATTGACCCCGGGTCATGATGACAGAAAAGGTCGTGTCTCAAACCATCCTTTCTGCAAAGAGCCCACGAAGGGCATACGGGAGAACCAGGGCTGAGGCCCATGTCTCTCCACACACCGCCTTGCTCCAGCCGGACTGGAGGGAGGGAAGAGAAGGCACAAGTGATGGGGAGGGGAGAAACTGTCCTGTTTACCAAAGGGAAACACCGAGATAAACTACTTGCTTCTCACATAAGCCAGCTCACAAAGGGACATTGTCTGCAGAGCTGCGTTAGCGCGGAGACTCAGGAGCACGTAGCTACCACACCCCCAGGAGAAAGGGCCTAAGCAGTGAAAAACAAGACGACTGTCCTGTATTGGGGGGGTTTTACTGAAGCAGGTGAGATTTTAAATGTCATTTTCAGGAGACAGAGGGCACCAACATCTGCTTATAGAATGGAAAAGAAAGGATGCCAAATAAATGGCTTGCATTCGGGAGGGAAGGGAAATGTCCTTAAAACCGTGGGGTAGGCCCCGCTGCTTCCCTCCCTCACAGCCCCCCAGAGCCCAGACCTGCTCCTCGCTCACCTGGGCCCAGTTTTCCAGGCCTGCAAAGGCTGGAGTTACTCACATTCTGATTTTCGGTTCAGATGACAAATTCCACTTTATTCCCGGGGTATATTACTAAATCACTTTCTGCCACATTCCGAGTGAGTTGGCCTTTTCAGACGCCCTGCGCTCCAAGGAGAGAGCCATTTGTACGAAAGTCTGTGCAGTGTACATAGGCATTTAGTGGGGAGATTAATATTAAAATACTCGGCTATCCAATGAACTTATTAGGATAATGCAATGACTTGAGTCTAGATGTTGGAGTTCACTTAAAGTTCACTGACTATTATGGGACGGATGGTATATAGAATAGCTTAATCTTACCGTGGGAAAACTAAAATCATGTAGGGGAAAATTAGGCAAGACATGGAGGATAAACTTCCATTCCTATGAGAGATACCACGGGACATGCCAAAAAAGGCAGCAAAGGAACCATTTACTTCCAGCACAGTGGGAAAGGCTGCGCTGTCACCAGTACATACAGTAGCCATTTGCAATCCCGGTCAGTTTTGTAGACATTTTGCAAAAGTGGGGAGGGCAAAAAGAGCTGCTTTATGCTTCTTTTTCAGACGCACAATGCAGAGGGGAAACCAGAGATTCAAAAGGCAGCTCTGTTTTGCAGGCCAAAGATTCCTGCTTCGTTTACTGACAGGACCTTTCTGTGCATAAGAGGAGACCTCCCACACCTTAAATTACTGCACTGAATGGATTTACATTCTGCTTTATCCTCTGCATTCCAGCTCCTGCCCTTAGCCTTGTGATTGTGTGCATGCGACTCCGCCGGCCGCACGCTCAGGTCCCCCCACCAGTAAATCCCAGAGCCAAACCCGTAGGAAAAAAAAGAATCCTCATTTAGCTGTATCCTTCCCAAGCAGCACTGCTTCCCCCGGCGAAATTAAACTTGCAGAAGAAAACATTTGAGAGAAAGTTGGAGGTAATGAAAGCTGCACAAGGTTCTTTGGCTTCGCTCGTCTGGAGAAGAAAAGTATAGCTCTAGGCAAGCAGCAGCTTGTTGAGCTTTAAGAAATGTTACCTGCTTAAAGGCAGGTAAAATCTGGCATAAGCTGTTAATCCATCATTCAGGTTTTTACATGCCAAACTCCTGTAAATGTTTTTCTACCACATCCTGTCTCCTCCTTCCCCAGCTGAAAAATAATAATAATTTTGGAAGGGCATGAATTAGGCCTGTCATTCTTCTTTTTTTTTTCCCCCCTTTTTTTTTCCTTATCCTTAAACTACATAATACAAACTCTCCATCTCTTGGGGGACTTGATCCTGCACTCCTAGTCAGGGGCCAAAATTCATCACCATTTCGATTGGAAGTGAGACTCTGAGTTTTCTTCCAAGGGAGAAAAACTAAGCTCTCCTCCTGTCCGTCACATATTCCTGCCCATCGTCAGGACGCTGCTTTTGTTGGCTACTGGTGACCCAGACGGGGCTTTCCAGCAAGTGACCCTGAAGACGTCCCCTGGGCGGAGGCAGGAGGGACAGGGGAAGGGAGAGGGAGGTTGATATTGATATGAAAAATGGGGCAAGGCCAGATTTGAGTAACTCAGCATTGGCAAGGAGAAGTGTTGACAAAGCAGTCAGCCGGCTGCCAAGGCGTTATTCCGGATGAGCAGTCCCTGCCAGCAGGTCCCAGCACTGCCGGCAGCAGGAGGGGACTCCGGCTGTGCCCACGCTCCTTTGGGCAGCACTGACGCTGTGTCCTCTGCACCTTCCATCGCCCAGTGTGTGCACACAGGCACGTCCAGTCCCCTCCAAGTAGGAGGGAAGATGATTTTTTTTCTTTTTACTATGAATAAGAGGGATGTTGTGAAGGATTTCATGCCCTGTGTTTGCACAGAGATTAGTGGGGAGGGATCCACCCTGTATTGCTCTAAACCGATGCATCGTTTTAGGGTCCAGTCTCACCGTCTCATGGCAGGCTGGGTCACTATCTGATGGTTTCCACGCTGAGACCAGTGACTCGACATCCCCAGTTGGTCTCTCTGGCATTGCCCCTGTGACAGACTCCATTCCCCTTTGCAGCGGTTGAGTCTCACGGCAGAGGTGCCACCCCAAAGCCGGGGGACAGCCCCCTCCCTCCCAGGCACCCCTGGGTGCTGGTCACTGTCCTCTCACGGGTCTGGGGTGTTGCAGGGTCCCTGGATCCCAGCTCCCCTCTCCAGATGTGGGGAACAGCTGAAGCACACAACACCTGGACTTTGTAACACAATTCTGCTGCGAGCCAGACACTAAAAGAAATATGCAGATCTAACAAAACATCCGAACTCCCCAGTGCACCTGCAAGCCCTGAGTTTCCTTATCGCTCCTGAGCATTCCTCGGTCGGAGTCCTCAAGGGTGCTTGTGGTCTCTCCACCTGCACAGGGCTTTCCCCTTGACTCGGCCTCGGTTCTCTTTGCTTAAGGTCTTCTCTTCTCTGCAGGATACCTCGTAGGATTATGTTCCTTTGCTCTCACCCTAAACAGCGTCACTAATTTTGTCTAATTTTCAGGGATGCGGTGTGCTATTCAGTGCCGCAGCGGGCGGGCAGGCTGGTTTCACTGGGGGACTCCCCGACCCGCAGCACTCCTGGGTGCTCACAGCGTCGCCCATGTGTAGGGCCTTCTGCTACTGCGAGGAGATAAAGGCTGCCAAGAAAGTCAGACTCCCACACGGAAAACACAGTTGGCAGAGTCGTATAAAATATGCACCCTCTATTTAGATTCTTTGGCTTGTCGAATTATGCTTCTTTTCCACAAATTTTACTTTCTCCACAAGTAAGATAGTTATGTATAACACCTTTTACAAGGCTTGTGACATTTACCATATCTATGGAAATACGAGTTGCCTCCCTGATTTCCTGTTTACAGTGTCACCTCGCTGAGGAATGCATAATCGCACAGAGGCATTGGTCTGTTGCAGAATATTTTTCTTTTAAGTTTTGTATGTACAGAAGAGAGCATTGACACATTCTAACTTTAGGTCTAACTCAAGGCCAAGCTCCCAATAGTGTCAGTGCAGCCTCCAGAGAGCAATTCAGGATACCTGAGCTTAAAGTCCTAAATTAGGCGCGTGAATACTTCCCAAAGTGTCAAGGACTCCACACTCAGCATAAGGAGAGATACCTGAATGAACCAAGAGGAGCCATTGACCTTAAGAAGACCAGGATTTTCATTCACAAATTTAATGGCCTTTTGTTAAAGTGAATTCTGGGTTTTTTTAAGCCACTTACGAACTTCCTTCAGAGCTTTATGAAGCTGCATGGAATAATTAAGCAAACAAATCTAGTCCCATGCTAAGTTAATTACATGCCTTGTGGTTTCATATGTATTTTTCTCCCTTTCATAGTTACCTTTTAATATCTCCCCATATTTCTTTCTGACTTTTCTGTATTACTCTCTTTAGTCTTCAGGAAACCCATTATTACTCATGGGACCAAGCAATCAAATAAGTCTCACTGAGTGCAATTAATCTCTGCAGCTAGGAGGCTGGCTGGGAGATGGCTTTCACCTTTATATTTTTCAGTTGCTACGGATCGGCACAGCTTCCCCCTGAACTCACGTGTCCATGTCCCTCTGGACCGTGCAACATGTAGGATCTCACACCGGGGAGAGCTTCTAGCACTCCTGGGCAACCATGAATTGGCCCCTTACATTTGACTGTGTTGAGGAAGGAGGGAAGGGAGGACTTATTTCGGTATTTCAGTGATACCCTTAATGAGGCAAATGATTTATCTTCAGGAAGCACAGATTAATGACAGTTCTATTAAATGTGTGGATTTAAAATGTTAATGTCACAGCAGAGATATAGCTAAGTGCATTTTTATGCAGCTTGGCAGAGTCACCGCCCTGGGGACAGGGCTTTTGGTCTGAGTTCAGAAGACCAATTCTGGGGCCAAAAATGATCATGCATCCTACAGAAACATTAGAAATAAAAGATTTAAGTCTTCCAGACTGTTTGGAGATATACCTTGACTTAAGTGAAATTTTGATAGTTTCTTGTGGTGTTCTTATTGGCAAGTTTGAGAAACAGATTGAAAATAAACTTATGCAAGATGGGAATACAAAGTGTGAAAAACAGTTCTCAGGAAAACCTATCTACAGATTACTCTTAGAAAAGAAGGGTAAGGGTTAGGATGTTCTAAAAGCCTGTTACTGGTCTGGTACTTTAAATAATAACTCGTACAATTGACTAGATTAATATGCGTATTAAATTTGGAAACGGCATCAAGCTAGAAGGTCTGCAATATGCTGAAAATCCGTAACGATCTTAGAGATTGGGCAAATGGCCAAGAAAGGATGAAAGTCAATAAGAACAAATAGAATTTTCTGCAACTAGTTATAAATAATTGATCGCACAAATACAGGATGTGACTGACCCTTGACATGCCAGTTCTGCGTGCAAGGATGTGAGGTTTCTGGAGGACCATATGTTAAGCATCGGTCAGGAATGGCCATGTTGTTACAACAAATGCACAGATGCACTCGTGAGGTGTAATGCCCAGGAGTCTTGTCTTCATCGCACACAAAATCATTTCCATCCACATCGTGCTGGGACGGCCTCAGCTGGGAAATATCATCCCATTTTAGCACTACAGTTTAAGAAAGATGTGGGCCATTGGCGAGAGTCCAGAGGACAGCAGGGATGACCAAAGGTCTTGAAAACAAGGACCACTGAAGTTCAAGGATTGTTTAGTCTAGAAAAGGAGGCAGAAAGTCTTCAAGTATGTGAGAGCTATAGGGAGGGAAGACACACATTCTTGTCCTTTTCCTTTACAGATGGGACAAGAAGTGTTCATGAGTTGCAGCAAGGGACATCCTGCTTACGCATTAGGAAAGCTTTCCAGTGGTAAGGATAACTGGCACTGGAAGAGATTGCCTAGGGAAGCTGTGAGGTTCCCATTTCTTGGAGGTTTTTAAAGTGCTAGCAGAGCACAGAGGACGAGTAATCCTCCCCTGGGGCAGAGGGATGAACTAGGCGACCTCCTGAGGTCCTTCCACTCTGTTTCTGTGCCTCTGTGTAAGTAAGACAAGAAACAAATGAGTATGGGAAAATATCCTGTAGCGAAATACTATAGATCCAGTTCACATAGCTTTGAAGGGTAAGTCAGAAATTAATTGATCTTTAAGGAATTTTAAGCAAAAAATTATGCTATTGCTCTCCTAAAGGCATTACATGGATTTTTGACAGCAGTGTAGTACTTATAAATAATTCCCCTATGGTGTTGAAGCGAGTGGGAGGACAGTGGTGTGCGTACCGCCAGTATTTGAGCCAGTATCGAGTATTTGAGTCCTTAGACAATTATTCAAAAGAAGTTAACCTGGGAGACATTCCTAGGCAGAACCATTGGGAAAATTGGTCAGACAAACGGCAAATCGAGAGGTTTACAAGCTGCTATGTCTGACCAGGAGTAGTTAAGTTCTGAAGATGTAACCTTTTCTACATTGCTCTTGTAAGCTATTTAGCTGCATAAAAATTGAATAAAACATGAGTATTTCTGACTGCACAATCTGATGTTCATCGTACCCTATGGGAAGGATAGTCTTGCAGCCCTTGCTGAGCAGAGCTCACGCTAATTAAATTGTCATGAAGATAAATATTAAAGTAACAACTCAAAGGAAAAAGTTAGGCTGGGCTGTTTATAGATGGCATCACAGTGACTAATCATTATTTGTAACATTCCCACTGCTCCTATTGGACTAAATACCTCTGAAAAGCTGTTCATACAAGCTCATGCAGCTTACAGAGATTTGATTTAATGGGACATACGTTCTGATGGCCATACAGGAAAGTACAACACAAGACCAAAGGAAAGAGAATATAATACAACTACAGGGATATTCTGAAACTGAAAGAAGGGGAATAAGAGAGAAGAGAAGATCACCCTTCAGAATTATCCACTGCAAAGATGATGCTCATTATGTAATTGAAGAGCTTGAAGCATTTCAGGCATTTAATTTTTATTTTGGTTTCTTTCTGCCGCAAATATTTATAGCCCTCTCTTTCACTTGCAAGAACATCCAGTGGCATTTTAAAAGGATTTAAATAAGCAGTGTGTCCCTGTTAATATCCACTTTGCAATCAGTTTGACTCAGTTTTCTGGGAGTTATTTTTTCCCAGTGCTGGCAAATGAAAACTTCTGCCAGACTGAGACGGGATCTGTCAGTTGGGGGTAAACAGACCATCACATTGACAAGTCAAATGCATTTATCTGTATTTTAATAAATTTTTAGTTCAAGTCATATCAATAGACAAGGAGGGGGGAGGGGGGAATTGTTTTGGGTACATTTTGCATTTCTTAACTGTGGACCTTCAGTCATGTTTTAATGCTGTTCTTCCCTATTCTGCTGCCGAAGGCTACATGCAGAAAATAAGCATGCCATTTTTTTTTCATTCGGGGTGTTAGCTCTCTGAAAACGCACCAGGCATCACCACAAAATTAAAGAAATGCAACCGGGGTGGGGGGGAGAGGGGAAATCTGAAATCTGACCCCCTTTTTTGAGTGCACCTGCCAGTCCACACCGGGGCTTTTTACTTCTCTTGGAAATCAGGCCTCTGGAGACCGTTCAGGATTGCTGGTCTCAGGAGGTCTTCAGGACCTCTGGATTGCTCCGTGTTTTTGAGCGCGTAGGTCTAGGCCAAGGCCATGGGCAAAGTTGGACTTGAGAAACAGAAACCTGCCCATTGCCCTCCTCAGTCACTGCGGGATGGAAAGCACTGCTGAGATAACGTGGGTACCGGCTGAAGCTCCCTCACTCCCTCACTCGCACCCTCGGAGGCCCGGCTGGGCTAACCCAGAGCTTCCCACAACCCACCTACAGCCCCGCGTTGGGCCAAGCACCCATTTCAGAGACCCGC
This sequence comes from Alca torda, assembly GCA_008658365.1. NCBI lineage: Eukaryota > Metazoa > Chordata > Aves > Charadriiformes > Alcidae > Alca > Alca torda. Next base: position 1,551,837 of record CM018083.1, read on the forward strand.
ACGATACACGGTGGTGATAGATCACGTTTCGTTTCAGCATCAGGTATTGTACAAAAGGCAAGTTAAATAGCACCAAGCTATTATAATCATTATAGGAAGGTTGTTCTCTTTTGGAAATATGATAAAACCCTTGCAGCATTTAAGGGGGGAGGGGGCTCGCTCCTCTGAGTTTTACCACATAGAACTGGATAAATAATTTAAACAAACATTTTGAACAGTTTTGCAAAATGCACTTAATGAATTATTCAATGAGCTCTATTTGATCATCCTCAGACACAATACTGCTGTCAACAGCAATGCAGAACTTTCTAAGTAGGTCTTAAATATTCATTTTTCCCCATTTGAGAAATAATGTGTACTCTGTCCTATCACCCGTGTTAGCATGTCTTAGAGAGAAATAGTTTCACAAGTTGTCATCTCTCCCTGTATTTGTGTTAAACTTTAAATTTAAGATTAGATTATCTCTTACATATATTTTTTTTGAAGATAAGTGTAGGAAAATGTTTGCTGTGCCAGTTAAAACCATGTCTACAATGTAAAAGTGAGAGCATCTCTGGATTCGAATAGTTACATAAAAACACAAGAGAAACAATGGAGAAGGAATGGCATTCCTGGAATGCAGTCCAGATGTATATGGGCTGGGTAAGGCTAGATAAAGTTTTAGAATAAACTCTGCAGTAATAATCACTTAAGACAAAAGGTCTCTAAAGCTCTAATTGCTGATGTAATCCTTGGGTTTTAGGGCTAGATGTCTGAAATTTAGATCAGAAATGAGTGCTATGTGATTTTGCTGAAAGGTAGTGAAAAAAATTGTAGTTATTGAAAGGGAAAGCATGAAAATGAATATTCCCCAAATTTCGCATTAGGGGTGAGAAACTGCTAGAAAGGAAGCAAAGTTCCCACTGGGCTCCTTGGGGACCAGGGTTGCTCCAGATTTACATACAATATCTGTCTGATGAAGGCAGTTTGATGCTGGATCCAGCATCAAGAAGAGAAATGAGAATAAAGGCACAATGTGGAGCAAAACTATGGCACTTCACCATTCACTACAGTCCCTTTTTCTCTACCTGTATGACAAAGCTCACAACCAAGGCACCTGCCCCTTGCAACCCATTGCTGGTAGGGGGAAGGCAGAAAAAGGGGGGGATACCCAACGTGCCAGCTCTGATTCTCCGCTTCTTGGGCTGGTTTCATGCTGGATCCAGTTTTTGCCGACTCAGCAGCAGCACAACAGCTCCACTGGGGTGGATCAACCCAGAAAACCAAATCACCAGCATTGACTGCAGCAGCGGCAGGTACTAACGCAGGGCTCTGGCACTGAAAGGCAGAACGTGCACCTCCCCAGCCAACAGCCATTTATAAGCCGTTCGCCTGAAGGGCCTCTAGTTCTGCCGCAATAAAAAAACGCTATTCTACAACATTGTGAATTCAGGTAGAATTGGCCCAACGTACAACCTCCCAGCGCCTCCGGAAAAAACTGACCTTCATTTAGCATCGTACCACTGGCCCCGACTGCTCCATATCCCATTGTCAGTACTTCCTCCCCCCATAACGTCCCACTGAATATCAGATGGAGAGATCTGCTGGGCATTTGGCTCCTACCTGCTGCTCGAAAGCCAGAAAGGAACTAGAGCAGGCAACAGAAATCTGACTCAAAGTTGTGTAAGGAGAACGCTTCCTTACAGGAATGTCAACATTCACTATAGCCTTGAAGAGATGTAGTAATGGGAGCTCTTTGGAGAAAAAAACCCAAGTGTATTGTATATATTTACACAGAAAAATGATTTTATACACCAAGCAATAAGGATGTTAGATACTACAGGAAGGACAAACTCTCTCGCGTAAGGGCCTATATGCACTTCTGCAACTTGTTTTCTTCTAGCTTGAAACCTTCTGACACCTGTTAGCCTATTTTCCTTAAGAAGTATCTCTCCTTCTAACTACAACCAAGTTAAAAAAGGAGAAAAACATTGCAGCTTTTGCCAAAAACTCTTAAGCCCTTATGTGATGTGTTTTTCTTTTAAGACGAGGTGAAACTTTAAAGCTTCCGAGAGGAAGTTAGTTTAACCTCAGCATCAGAAAGCTTTGTTTGCAAGTTAATGTACTGGTATTTGAATTGCAAGAGCACTAGAGCTCCCACAGCCTGATGACTTAGAAGAGAATGAGGATGCCAGACTCCCGAGAGCCTGGGTTCTCCGTCTCAGCTGATTTGATTCGAAGTCATCCACGACTGCTGTAGAGCCAGGGAAGGACCCCAGATCTCCCCCATCACCTTTGTTTCGCTACCAGCTGAACCATGATACCTGGGGGTGTAACGATCACTGGACCTAATGAGTGCATGAGTCCGCAGCAGGCAAACTGAAAGTTCCCCCCCATGCGACACTGTCCATGTTTTTTCCTAGCTGGCTACACAGCTGCTTATTTTTTATTTTTGCATTTCGCCAGAATCTGGATTAATAGCATCCCGGCCATGCAAAGACCATCAGCTGCACTGATTATCTGTGAAGGTTTTGGGGTTTTTTTGATTGGTATTTTCAGGCAGTGAGTGGACAAGTCACAGTATTCACTTCCAGTGCCTGTTAGCCCGAGATTTAAATCCATGTGTCTAGAAGGAAAAGGCTGGAATGCTTTCCCAGAGCCCCCACATTAACAACCTTGCTATAAAACTCATAGGGGTGATTATTAATTAATTTTCAGTCCAACCCTTTAGCAATGAATACAAAATGGACCCGTGCAGATGTAGAACTGGTTTGTTAGGACTTCAACAGTTTGCTAGTTAATCCGGTGAGGCTTTCTTTTTCCCTAGAAGTAATGACCTTTCTTGCTACTTTTACACGTGTTTCTCTTTGTTGTATATGATCCTCAATTCTTCGTCCGCACAGCCCTTGCTGCTGGGAGACGTTGGTTACGTTGCGGAGGTATTGTACTAATTGAGTTTCTGTGCGTGAGTGAGCACAGGTAGAAGCTACACATTACACCAAGTGTCCCCTTAATATTTTCGTTGGAATGCTCTGCAGCGGCTCGTTACCCTGTTCAAAGACAAAATGTACAACTTAACAATTTAGTCCTAAAGGGGTATGCTTGACATCCCCCTCCACTTAACCCCCAATCACAGGAACCACGGTCTAAGGTAAGAGGGCAATTCAGTCCCGGTCCTCAACCCGTCTTAATAGCTGCTTTTTGTGGCGAGCGCTGCCAAATGTGGTCAAACGCATACCTGGGCGGCGGTTTGGAAGTGTGGTTGGCTGCCTGCAAAGCACTAAGTTGGGCCCACTGATCTTTTTTAATTTTTCAAATGCTGCAGAAAGAACTCAGGCGACAAGAGAGAGAAAAAAAAAAAATAAGAGGAGGGGGGAGAAAGTTAAAAGACGTCTGTGGAATAAACTGCAGGACCGTGTGGGTGTATCCGACAGACCAGGGCTGGCAGCGAGATGTTGACACACTCACACCCATGTACCTTGACTGAGGAAGAGCCCTGGTAGATTATATTTCCAGGAAAGATTTTAGAGCAAGCATTAAATTAGAAATGTCAGGAAATGTAGCATCTGGTACAGGACGAGGGAGTATTTTAAAGAAATGGAATGTCAAAATAAATGTCTTTGTATCTCTATCTTCCTTAAGCATAAACTACTGAAAAGCTCTGGCTTACCAGCTCACACAGCACAAGCTACAACTCAGTAAATTTATAAGTCTGCTGCTTTTGCTGTCTTTATACACTATCAGTCCAACTCCAGCTGATTCTGGACGGAGATTAGATACAGCCCCACTTTCCATCTGTGCTGATAAAATGAGAGAAAATGAAATGATTTCTGCAAGCTTGTAAATCCGTTTCACTTGCAGTTTATCAAGAGTTGGCGAGGGCAACGACAGAGGCAAAATCCCCAGGGTCACTCCAGCACACACTGTGCCTCTCCTCCTGAAGGACTTCTCCCGCTCTCTCCTGAATTAGCTCATGTGGAAAAAGAAAGAGAGAAAAAGACAAAAACAACAACAAAAAAAGGAGTACAGACAGATCCAATACTCCAAAAGAAAATAACAAGACCATGTCAAATTGCTCTATGTTCCCTTCTGAAAAAACATGCGTGTTCAAACAGGTTCTGCAAAAGTATTTGCCTCGCTCACTCCGAACAATGGGGAAGAAGCTCCTGTGTGCAAGGGGAAATGTCACTCGGATTCAGATGTTAGGCTGCCCTTTTAGATCAGGAGGAATCCGGTGGGGGGTTAAGACCTGCAGGATTTTGTAGAGGATCATAGCTAATGCTTACAAGCAAACTATATCTCCTAATGAGCACTACGACGTGGGACCTGGATCCACTAGAGTACGTCTGTTACACACCTATATGAAAGTTATTGCAACCTTTCTGCAAAGCCAATTGCCTTCTAGGTATCCCATCCTCCACAGAAATTGGATAATCCAGGATACTGGGATGCAATTATCCAAACCTCTACTGATACAGACTCCCAACAGACTCCCATCTATTTAAAAGTCTGCTTCATATTCCATGAGATTTGTTTTCAGTTCCTGGTGACAACAAACTCCCTTGTGAGGTCTATCTGGGTCAAGTTTTCAATCTGTTTTTATGAACAAAATTTACTTGGGAACGTTGTGATATGATGAATGTGAGCTTAAGTATCTGTCAATAAAAGCCAGTTCATTCTGCAGTATCAATATGGATTCAGTTTTGCTTACAAGTTGCACTAAAAGCTTAATCATACTAAATCTTCAAGCTATATGTACAGAAAAAAGGCAAGTTTGCAGAAACCTGGCACCAAAATGCTTAAATCTTCAGAGTTAGTGAATTCAGACAGGCAAAGCCAGAGCTGGAGCTTTGTAATCTCTCAAGCCAATCGATACAAGAGATGAGCACAGAAGACATGGGCAGATAAACGTCAGAGAGAAATGGAGGTACCCAGGTCATCAGCTTTGAAAACCAAACTATATAACAGGGTGGATTTCGATTGCTTCCCTGGTCACATGCCTTTGTTAAAGCAGATGCCTGCAGGGTCAGGAATGCAGCCAATAAATAGGTCGGAAAGCGTGAACTTCTACTGTAACAGCCCGCGGGGTTTGCTGGGCAGCCAGCACCGATGCTGAGCAAGCAGAATGCTGCAGACAACGTGTCCTGCTGCCTGGATCCCCAGGAAGGCTGTGGCGGAGGCAGCGTTCCCCCGCTGCCGGGCCCCGCGGTGTTTGCGGAGCCCCCGGGGGGGCACACGCAGCGCTGGACTTGGCCCCCCGGCAACCTCATACCTGTGGCTTGGCCAGCAGAAGGGCAGCATGAGGGAGACGGGCAGCACGGAGAGATACCACCTCTGCCTGGGGCTCTCTGCCTGGAGCACAAAAGGTTTTAACAGGGTAAGGACAATAATGAGGACAATAGGACGGCTCCATCCATGTGCGGTAGAGGACTATCCCGGAGGAACGCGAGGTGATCCATGTGCGGGCAGATAAATAGCAGCTGCAAACTCCGCAGACACCGTCACAGATGGAGGTTAGCAACCTGTGGGTGTCTCTTTCAGTTCTGCAAGAAGAAAAAAAAAATCCAACCTGTAAATTGGAGGAATCACAGAGAAAACGGAGAAAATAAACACCAAGGATGGAAAGATAATTATAAAAGTGTGTTGCACACATTCACAGCAGTGAAGCTTTCTCATCTGTTAAACAACACAAAGTAAATGTTCGCTTCAGAAAAACCACATGGGAAATGCCAACAAAGGCTGGTATAACACCGTGTCCTTCCTTTATTTGCAGTAGCATAAAGACCTTTTTATCAGACATTTTAATCTTCCTTAGCATTTAATAGGACAGTGTGCTGGGATACCCACTCTGCTATTTCTTATTTAATTAATTTGACAGAAGTCCAAAAATACCGAAGGCAAAACAGTGTATCAATATTTACTGTACTGATTCACTGGAATTAAAATACTGTAAAAACATAACTGTGCACAGACACCGTTTGTCTTGGCCAATAAAATATTTGAAGGTTCATGTTCAAAACACAGGTTTGGAGTAAAGTTGTCACTGAAAGGTGTCGATCAAGCTGTTGTGTTCCTAGCTTTGTCTGATACCACTAAATATTTTGAACAACTTCATTAACTATGGGATGTTAATGACCAGGACAAGGTTAGAAAAACAAAGGCTGACATTGATAACTAAATAAATATTGCCATTAACACACTGGAATCTGGAATTTCTATTGGCCGAAGCTGGACATTTCACTAGAAGCGTGAAGGGAAAGGTGGAAACGCAACACTGATTTTTAATATGGCAGAATCTTACCCAATTGTGTCTGTGCAATCCCTTCTCTTCTCTAAATGAGTAGAAAATACTAGAGCTAGTGAGTGAAAGACCACATCAGGGTCTCGCAAAAGGCAAGTGATGCATCCAAATGGTAGGGGCTTTGATCTGGAGGATGCAGAGAATGTGAAGACATTAATTGCAGACTTAACAAGCCACTGAAAAACTCCTCCTTTAATCCAGGTTTTTGTCAAGAGCACTTCAGTCTGGGTTTCATTCTCAAGCAAGTATTACTCATTAACCGGATAACAGGAGCTCTGTACAGGCAGCCTGTCCCCGAACTGAAGTGCCTGATGATTAAAAAAAAAAAAAAATCAAATGCAGTATAATAATACAACGGAGCGTAGTTCCACTAAAAGCATGGGGGGGGGGGGGGGGGGGGGGGGCGGCGGGGGGCATGTGCTTTAACGAAACAGGGAAATCCAGGAAAAAAGGTTGGGTTAGGAGTGACCCTTACAGAAAAGACTGCTGGAAGGATCCAGCAGGAATGTCCTTAGCTAAAACTTTTATGTACATAAATGGCCATGATCCTTCTCTAGTGTGGTGCAAGTCCATCCAGCCCCCAACATATTAATGCAGGCGTGATGACTCCATCCGCACACCATAGCATCCCTCTCTCTCTTCCTTCTCCGTCTGCTGAGTGGTCTGAAGTGACATGTACAGTCCCAGTGCTTGAGCAGACGGGTCTCCGGCACAACTGGGAAGGAGTCCTTAGCCAGGATGGCCAAAGCCTGGGGGCTTGTGAGAAAAATCGACTTAACTCAAGATGGAGGAGGGTCACTGGTGAGTGCTACAAGACAAGTCCACAAGCTTGAGAAGCAAATGTATAAAGAAAGGAGTTGACCAGCACACAGGGTATATAATTACTAATCCACCTTTCTTAGGCAGGCAGGTATCAGGACTACATCTCAGACGTGTTTTCTTTTAAAAAAAAAGAAAGATAAGAAGGAGATATGGTATCTCTAAAACAGAGACCGAGGTTTCTGATTGCCCACAGCAGGGGTGAGCCATTAGGCATCGGTCCACATGTCTGTGATGGCCTGAATTTGACTGTCAGTCTCTGCCTTTGTGGCCAGTGCGCACCAATGTTTTCTTTGGTTCGTGCCTGTAAATTTGGGCAGTTGGGCAGGATCTAAATCAGGTCAAGGGAACTGCAGCTCCCCACTGCCCTGGCTGGGAACCAGGATCTCCAGACAGGCAGCTGCGGAGAGCAGGGGAGAGCGCTTGTTTAGCACATTCCTGAAGGGCACTGGCTATCTACAGCCATTTTCAAGTGGTTCTCCTCAAGCCGACCCAGGAATGTGCTGATGGGCCGTACAGGTAGGGCCAACCTCGCAGAGAGGATGCAGGACCTTCAGTACTCTGCAGGGAACGCGACGTGACCCTACGGTCCCTTGGAGAGCTGCAGGGAGGGAGAACCGTCTGCAATGGGAAGCATCGCAGACCAGTGCTCTCTGGAAATAATTTGTTATTTGCTCCTAAATTAAGCACACTTAATAGCTTAGCCTCCTTCTGCTTTGTGTCAGGGATGAATCTTGTGCAATCATATGAAATAAAAGGAGGTGACAGAGGAAGAGAGGGGTGCTGGAGTGCCATCAAGAAGCCAGCACTCACACCAGCTGGGGAGGTTGGGCTTTAGTCTTCCAGAGCCTCTGGCCCCAGCTGAAGCAAGCAGCATTTCTCTCTTTTGCCGGATCACTGAGTCTGAGGGAGGAAATAGGTTGGTTGAGAAACTGCTTTTCACAGAAAAGCCAACATCCTCCAGGATGGAGCACTTAGAAAAACTTTGCATGAATTAGCAAGCAAATGTGAGGCTGGAACAAGTAAAGAGGGACAAAACTTGTCAGTTTGTCATTCGTGCAATAATCCTGTCAAATGTGAAATTTACTGAATCGGTGAATTTTGGCTTTGTTTTCAGAAGGGAGGAAGGAAGAAGGATATTTTACTTTGTTTCTGCTGCATTTGTATTTTTCCAAACTGGAGAAGCAACCTTATTATTTATGATCATTTCTTGTCTTGGGAATGTCACATGGCAATCTCAGGATCCTTTCTGATTGCCGTACTGAGGTGCAGCCTCCGAACATCCCAATTGACTATTTCCTTCACTAATGGGGAGAATACATAAATTCAGGGCTCATTACATATTCAGAACAACCATCAATGCCAGTTTCAATTCCTCATGAATTTAAAACCTGGCTGGAATACAAACCAAATCATAACCCTATCTTTTGTGAAACAGTCCAAAGTTTTCTGCCATCAATCTCCAACCTGTTCCAGTTCTGGGTCTTGTACAAAAAACTTCATTCCAAAAAGTCCATTAGAACCTCAAGATCTAGTGTTACAAAAGGATAAAGAACTGCTCGAATTACCAAAAAAGCTCTAAAAAGACTAGTCCATCTTCTGATTCCTTGGGAAGGGAAAACTAAATTCAACCCAATTACGTATACATATGGCACCACAAGAAACACTGAAATACTCGTGACAGGTTGGTCTAGGTGCCAGCCATCCTATAGCCCTACGAGGAAAACACAGATAGTTAAGAGCATAAGTTATTTCATTTATGGTGACAGAATGGGGACCCAAATCAAGAACTAGACCCTCTACAGAGCATAAGAAATGGCACCTTGATTGTCACCCAACAAAGCATCTTTGTCTGAGAATTAGTGAACCCACTGGCAGGGCCCAGAAATAAGTCCAACTTTTCGGATTTAAAACTGACACGGAAAAGCACATAGTTTCTGATCTGTGAAGTCAGACGGAGGAGCTGTTATCTGAAATAGTGCACAGCGTCTGAGTAATCTGCCAGACTTAACACATCCTGCCTCAGGAGTCCAGGTGGGAAACTTTACTAGAAGGAACAAAATGAAATGCAAAAATACCTGCTAATAGTTCAACTAGTGCGTCATCAACACTCCACAAATAAAGCTGTTAAACTGCACGTATCTCCACCACTGTAACTGCTATGCCAGCTGGAAAAAGTCTGTAAGGTTAGGTTTAGGGAAATAAGACTTCCATCACCTGTCCTAATTAGGGCTGGATCAAAAGGCGGACTGATTTTTCTTCATCAAACAAAGCAAGGAGCTAGAGTGTGCCACTGGCGGTAGAGTTATGGAAGAAATCCTGAGCCTCTGCTGGGTGCAATACACGTCCACGAAGACCATCTTATGCAGGAGGAGCAACTGACATCCAGGCACTGATCCGGAATAGATAAGCAAGCAGTTCAGGGAGAAAAACACATCCCATCTCCCTGGGAGGACGTCGTTCCAAGATCAGAAGGATCCAAGTTCTCTCCTCTTTAGACACTCTAAAGCTTTTCTGGCAGATTCTCCCTCCCGTCGGCTGTGCCAGGTTCAACCACTTATCACAAGCTGGAGGGGGATGTTTCCCCACATTTATATTTGGCACGAGAATTTTCAGCTCGGAATGATGGAGCTGTTACAGGGGTAGTGCTTATGAGAGCAACATCCTCCCAGATGGCCTCATAAAAGAGGGAGAGGATGAGCTTGTCTCATTGACTGGGAATTGCCAAGTCGGCAGAGCTAAAGATCAAGTTTTGAAAAGAAAAGGTCACGTTGCATCACATAAGTGCCGCCCTGCCCAGGACAATAGGCAGCCTTAATCCAGCATCACTCAAATCAACAAGAGTTTTTCCAATGACTTGAACAGCAGCAAGATCAAACTTTGAAGACACCATTTAAAGCCAGGGAAGATAATAGGAGTCTTTCTAATCGCTGGGATGGGCTTTGCATCAGTCCCTAAGTGACTAAGACATGGATCTATGCCTGCAGAGAATAAATCTTAAAAGGAATAGAAGCATAGTGTTGCCGGTAGATGATTTTACATTAGTTTAATTTTCACATTTGCTAGGTGCACGAGTAGTGATGTCTTCGGCAAAGATTTTGAAGTTTTGTCTTGCACAGATGCCTCTTTGGAAAGGTCTATAAATATCAAAGCCAGCTCAAAAGCTGCCATCAGCCGGCAGCAGAACCTGGTACTAAAACCACACGGGATTTCCTGGTAGGACTAATATCCACGGCCTGGCACGCAGCAGAGAGGCAGAAGCTGAGCTCCCGTCAGAGTGAGCATTGGCCATGGGAAACTGGCACGTATCTTCTTTTGGGGGCAGCCGAAAAGGATGGATAACGCACAACGTGAGTGCCGCTTTCCAGCCAGCTGCCGTTCAGACAAACCAGGAACCTCTCTCTGCTGTATCAGCTCTTGCAAGAGACCGACGCTGAGCCGCTACACAAGAGCCTTGCACTACACAATTGCATAAATCTTTGCTGTTTAGTGACGAGCCTGCAGGAGTTTTTGCCAAAATAAAATAAAATAAAAAAAAAAAACAAAACAAAACCAAAACATCCAGACAACACCTCCTCCCTCTCTCTTTGCTTCCCTTCACCACTGAAAAGTATGATCCACTGGTATGTGATAAGACTTCAGCTTCCAGATAGTTAAAAATTCCCAGTTGGAAATCAAATCCAGACAAATCCAATGAAAAAATAAGACGACTCTTCTAAATGATGCTGGTTAACCATTGGAACATCTTAGCTTGGGCTCAGTATGTGTCAGTAGACTTGTAAGACACATTCCTCTGGCTACCTGCTAATATCTGAGTTGGGAAGGGTCTAGGATAAAGTTTGAAAAGAATAAAAATCAGGGATGATGGACCCAGATTCACAGAAATGTATTTTCAGAAGTGAAGCTGGTCTTCCAGCCAGGTCTGGATTTCAACCTTCAGCTGTTTCACGTAGTCTTTGTGGCAAAATGCTTGACCCGTGAAATTCAGATTAATTTTCTCTAGGGCAAAAATACCCTGAAATAACAGCCCGTACCCTTGTGGCTGACATTTCATCTTGTAGCGGGGTATTTCAAACCACAAGGCTGCCAATTTCACATGTTACTAGACTCATATGTATTTCCCACTAACTGTCTCTGTTGAAAGATTTATAGCTTGATTTTGTGTTTTTTGTTCTGATGAGTTTATTGGGAATACCTTGATAAATAGGGCATTCATTGAATTATCCTACATCAGCCATAAACTACTTCAAAACTGAAGGTGCCTGTTGTCAGAGGAAGATTTCTCTCCACCCTACTTTATACACAGAAGTTACTTCTTGTGCTCGCATAGGAACCTCCCTACACTGAGGCAGATGCAACATGACTAATAGGCTCATCATGACTAATAAGTTCACCCCAGTTACAGCACATTAGTCAAATCAAGTATTGCTTTTCACCAGACATGACACATCATGATGTGTAAGGCTGGGAATTTTGAAAGATAATGTTAGTGATAGACTGCACCCTGATGCAACATCTCAAAATGCAATTTTAACTATCTCCGGGGTAACCATGTGGAATTTCTTCTGGGAAGCCTTGGGCCAGGATCTCGGCTGACTCCCCTGAGTGAGCGTCAGGTGTTGGTAAGGATATTGCTCTGCAGTGTCCATGTCATCTTGTTACACAGGGGGTGTTTTTAGAAGTCCCTTCAAACAGGTTGGTTTCCAAGATTATTGGGATTAAGGTTTGAGACGGAATCACGCCTTAGGTAAAATGCTTACAAAGATCGAACCTTTGAATAGCTTTTAACTAGGATTAAGAGGTGAATAAGACAGGAAAAAGCAAAAGTAAGCACCCAGCAAGAGGGTCAGTCAATGTGGCTCCGGGAGTCCCAGCAAGGCTCTGAGGACACCTGTCTGATGTCGTGAGAGATGGGTGCACCTAAGTGGGGTTTATAGCAATACTTCAACTACTGCTATAGACAGACAGTTTGGAAGAAATTGTGTTTTTTTAAAAAACAAGAATCTGTTAGTGATGAAAACAGAACCTGGTAACTTTCTGCCATAGCCATGACCCCATTCTCCCACTTCTCTCACCCCCCCACCCCAAAATCCATCATTCTAGGTAAAGAAGCATCACCTTTTCTTTAATCCTCTCAGCACAAGCAGTGGAATTTATGGTCTAGTCTTTGAGTTTCAACACACAGACTCCTGCAAAGGGGCCATAGAGTGAGGTTCTGCAGCTTTGTCATAAGATCATTGATGTTTGTTAGACAGCTTCAAGACTCAGAAGTTTTACTTGAAAACCTCAACTCTTTGGCATTTCTAGATACTGAACCCCAAATGGTAGCATTTTGACTGGCACTGGTAGGCCGTCACTGGTTTGCTGTTAATTACTCCCTAGAGGTGCCCATGAGGATCACTCTGGCTTGTGGTATTCATGAAATGTGCAGAGTGAGAAATATGTAGGCTGACGGGAACATTTTCTTCTGACCTTTGCAAATTTAAATGGTGATGTGGTGGTCGCACTGATGGGCAATTTGGTTTGGGGATCCTTTCTTCATTATTTCTGCTGCTTGATGCCATAAGGCTAACTGGTGTGGAAGTTAGTGGCAAAAATCTCTCCTAAGCCGCAGTTAAGTATGACATAATGAGGACATCAATTAATTTAGGGCAAGCTTTTATGATTAACTATGAAAATCAGTAGCATTCAATGGCACATAACAGCAGAGGGAAGACAGTCTTCCGGACCATTATTTCAGTACAAGGTCATAATCTCACAGCAATTTCTTCAGTGTCCTGACTGAAAAAATATAATTTTTCAGTAGAGCTTTTATTTTGGGTGTTACTGCATTCGTAATATCTGAAAAGGCCATTAGCTTTTCATATAACATCACATAGATGTGACCCTGCCTTCTAAACCTTTATTGAAGCAGCAGGAGAGATGTTACATGCTATAGATTGCAACTGCCAGCTGATATTACTACATAGTCGAGATAAATACGCACTCTATTCTGATATTTACCAAGAGGAGCAGAAAAAATTATCTACTGATTCCTGCATTTATAAACCATCTCACGGTCTTAGAAAGGGGGTCAGGGAGAAGTCTTGACAGGAGCAAGAGATTTATGGATAGCTATGTTTTGCCCTGGATAAGAATTTGGAAGACGATGAGGTAGCAGGAAAGGCGATTCTGTTGAGAGCTGGTTTCCTCCAGCAGAGACCTCGTAGGCACGAGGCGGAGAAAAGCCAGGCTGTTTGTGTGCAGCTCTGACCCAGCCTCACCTGGCCAAGAGGGCAACCCACAAGCCACAGAGGCCGGCAGACCTTCGGCATCCAGCCCAGCCTTTATTCTGGGTGACTAATGACGAGAAAGATAGTGACAAGCTGGAGGGCGTTCGGCAGAGAGCAGCAAGGGTATTACAAGGAGAGAGGAATTGAATTACAGGGAGAGATTATAACAAAAATGAAATATTGCTGTAGGCCAGGTCTGTGCCTACAGCAAAGCTTTACACGTATAGAGTTGCACTGATTTATATTAGCAAAGGCTTTAGCTTCTAATATCCTTACTCATTTCGCACAGAACATTTTGGTCCTTGGATGGTTATATGGAAGCCAAAGTCCTTTTCTCAGAACAGGGTCTTTCAACAGGATTATCAACAGGAGGAAGTCAGTTTGGTTTTCAAAGCACAAAAGCACAGAAATTTCTGCAGAAATCAGGAGGGGAAAAAAAAAATCACACAATGTGTCAGTTAAGGTCTCACACACTGGCATTTGTTTGAGGCCTAAAACTGAGGGCTGTTGCTTGCCTACAAAAAAGGTTCACTGGCCTGAGCGAGAGCTGGTCGCGCTAAAGGCTGAGCAAGGTGTCCCACATAGACCCAATTTGTGTAAAACGAGTGTCAACCCAGCAGCAGAAACACAGCTAAACGCCTTGATAACGACAAAAGCAAGAGAAGCCACAGCAGAATAGAAACGAATTCCAAAGCGAGAGGGAAAACGAGGTCTGCAGCACTCACACGTACGGATGTTCATAGTTCCCCCCTCCAACCCTTAGCAGACTGTTTGCTATGGAGCTACCGGGTCAATAGGCTGGGTATAACCATAGCTTATCTCTAGAGCCTCTGTAGTCGACTGCTGAGCTTCTGATCAAATGCCACTCACACTTACAGTGCCTAATAACCGTTTCAGGGCTCATTTCTAAAATTGCACAGAACGTTGTATAAATGGAAGTGTACCATAACGTGCCATTGCCGAAGGTGTCTCAGTTGCTCTGAAAAAAGGTCCACCATGAGGGAAACAAGTGTAGCTCAACATCTAAATAGCCCAGACAAGCAGTAACAGCCAGAAAAATGCATAAAATTCCACTTGCAGCAGCTGCCAAAAAAATAAAATAAATAAGAGCAGACTTACTTCACCCATTAAATCCATCAACCCCTAGGAGATCCATTAACAAACCTACTCTCAACACCCCAAGGGTCCCACTCCCCAGGATGTTATGCGCTGTGGCCAGAATTGCCCTTCCCAGCGAACGGTAACGTGCAGAGGTGTCTCCCCTTGCTCCTTCTGCGGGAACCGAGGCTCTCCACAAGGAATATTATTTTTTTCCCCTCCCTGTACTCTGGCCAGACGTCCTGCGTGCTGCGTCTTTTCTGCACACTTCATCAGAGGGGGGGATGGCCGCGGCCATGCCACCCCTCCCTCCGCGCTCCCATCCAGGCCTCGGGAGCTGGGAGCTCGAGCGCAAGGTGTCAGACCTGGCGGGGGCGCGATGCTGGCAGCCTGCTCTGCTCCGCTTGGCTCGCAGGAGAGAAAATCTCCGACAGTTTGTAGCCCTTTTACAGGAATCCTACGGGCTACAGCCCCCTGGGAGACATGAACATTAGAAGTACCTGCGAAATGAGTCTCTCGCTGCCTGGTGGGACTGGTGGAGGATTTGCCGTGAACATATTTTTCCACAGCTGTGGGACATTTTGGGATAGGATAAGCCGTAATGAGCTGATGCTGACACACAAGGTGCCAGACACTGCTGCACCCAGGCAAAGTCCCCGTCCTTTGCTACTCTGAAGGACAGTGTCGTGTGTGACCACTCCAGCCCCACGTCTCGCCACCGCCTATTGAACCTCCTCAAGCCTACGCCATGTAGTAGTCTCCAGTTCATGGACAATACCTCCTCTTCGTGCCCATGGTCTCCTGTTGTCACCCAAAAAGGCGCTGCAGAACCTGGGGGAAATGGTTATGAGCCTGCCTCTCAATGCTTTTCATTATGTTCTGCATAAGAATGGTTGATTTCTGGTTGTTATCATATTTTCACTAGGTATCTAGAGATACACACATAAATCAAAACGATGTTTCCCATGGTACAGGCAAATCAAACCGGCAATTATTTTCTCATTTCATTTTTAACCACTGAACTCCTGTTTTATCTCCAGATAATGATGAATATGGTTCTGACACCAGAGGTCCGCACGCTCCTGCTGTACTCATTCAGCACGGAGCACAAATAAGTTACTTGTTAATATATGAACTGTCATGTAAGAAGCCACAATTATGCATGATTCACCCCTACAAGCTATGTAAATCTGTGGTGTGTATATATGATAACAAATGAGTGTTACTTGATGGGAAAACACAGGTGCCAAGATCTGGGACTCTCTGCACCGCGGATGTCAGATACGGCATCAGCGTTAACGCCTCCACTAACCCTTACCTTCAGGTAGACGCCTTTCCAAAGGCTTATCGAGCATCCTCCATCACCGCAGCCTGTCAAAGCGCTGGCTGCGAGCCAGGTCGGTCCCCAGCGGTGTTGGGGGGGAAGGCAGGGGGGAGCAAGGAAAGCACGAGCCTCCTTCCACAGACCAAAGCCTGGGCCGCACCCAGCCCCCCTGCTTTCGGTTTTATAGGGCCAAAATTTGGACTCATGCCCGTTCTTGCCATAGCAGTTATTAGACGGTGGTGAGAAACCATAGCGGAGTTGCGCCACTTACTCATGGAGCAGCAGGGTGGCGGGTCTCGCCGGAGACAGCCACCGGGGGGGAAGGTTGGAAACAGCATGTCCGGAGACATCTCAACCAACATACTGCCCGATGGAGCTGTTTGTAAAGCTTTGGGTTTGCTATTTCACCCATGGAGGGCATCTGCATGCACGTCAGGTAAAGGAACGTGTTGGGGAATGATTATCGTTTCTTGACTGTTCTGTCCTCCTCTAAGCAAACATCAGGCCACTGTTAACTCGCTTTGTCCATAATGCTGAACGCTTTCGCCGTGGTGCACGTAAGCGTGACTGCGCGCTCGGCGTGGCACGGGGAACGCAGGGCTGCGGCACGCGCGGGTCCTGTAGGGCCGCACGGATACAAACACAGGAAGCAGGAGCAGAACACAGAAAGGTTTTCAGTCGCACACCCTCGCCTCCTGTTGCAGCTCCCACCCTGACACACAATTTAGTACGATCTGTGTGAAACTGGGTAATTCACAAAACCTTCCAGCGTACAAATAGGTCGTTATACCTGTTAGCGTTTTCTTCTCCTCTTGTTCGTCTTCAGCAGAAATTATCACGGGACTAACCTTGGCCACTGATTCTGCCTTTGGCTCAGGAAACCAGGGGGGATGAGTGTCCCCCCCATCCCCTTCCGTTTCAGCCAGCAGTGCCAATTCCCCAGGCACGTTTTCAGCATCATCCCCGCATCCCTGGGAGAAGGGAAGAGGTTAATGCCCCCCCTCCTGTGCCCAGCCTGCTTTCTGCCCCTGACAGGCTGCAGAGGTGAGGCAAGAATGCTAAATTATACTCTTCATTCCAGAGAATAATTACACAAACCCAGCAGTTTCAGGACACATCCTGACCGCTTCAAAGTAAAATTAAAGGTTACAGTGGTGGAGAGCTTCATATCAGCACAATTTTTGACATTTTAGATCCTTGATGAAGCAGGTATTAGAAAGAGTGGTTTGTACTATTTGTCTCTGATTTATTAATGTTATAAATTATAGTGTAGACCACCCTGTAATCAAGTGATTGTGAACCCCATGTGTAACACCTTGAAAACGAGCGAGTTGGTCGGTAACAGAAGCAGTTTCCTTCTTGAGATAAAAATGTAGACGCTTGAAACACAAGCCGGAGCAGTCCAAGGGTCAGAGTGAAAAAACCGCGCTTCCTCACAGGTTTTGCATTCTTCTTCGTGCCCTTCTGTTAGTTATGGTATTGGATAACATCTTTGGTGTTTTCTTAGCCCCCAGCGGACAGTAACACACAAACCCAAGCTCCACACACAATTGGAATAATCTGTGCGTTTGGGAAACAAAGGGCTCCATTGAGTGACCGTCACCACGTGTGAACGGAGCGGGCAGAGCGCCCCTTCGGACAGGGGGTACATTTGGATATGTGTCCCTGATTCGCACCCACACGAAGGAAAAAAAAAAAAAAAAAAAAAAAAAAAAAAAGACCACTTCATTTTTCCTGCTCCTTGCTGCAATGTTTCCTGCTGTAAAGGCTGAAAAAAACCCACTGATTTCTTTTTCCTTTGAAAGGAATAAAATGCTGCTAATTTGTACTCCCAGTAGGGGAAGAAACTGGTGGGCAGCATGAGCGAAACACTGATTAGGCTGACGGTGCAAAGATATAGCAAGAAACTGGATATAATTATGCCAGACACATCACATTCATTGCAAGGTGCTATTCGCAGGGCTTCTTATCTTCTGAAAACTTTAATTGTCTGAAAATGGCTAAGAAGTTAGAGCGTATCCAGGTGATACCCTGGCAGGTCAGGTCTCTCTCAGGTGTTTCTGTATTGTCAATCACCATAACATGCAGACGCCGTAGCGTGCCGTAACTCCGCTTGATCTTCCTTCTCTCTCCCCTCTCACCCTGCGTGACCAGGTGTGCGGGGCTGCTGAAGCAGGTTTCCCTTGACTGCTCCTGGTGCGCTCTTGGCGCGTGATTTACAGATGAAAGATGAACACATGTGGCCACGTTCACACAAAGGAAGAGCCGATCTTTTGCTTTCTTTCTGCTGCACAAGTTTTGCGGTGCAATCGCTTGTCAATCACGCTCCACTCCTGCTCACGTCCCTGAGGTGCAGTTTTGATACAGGGAAACACAATGTACTTTGCTCCGTACCCTGGGGAACAGCATGTGCATCAAGAAACTATCTCTTCATCTCTGCATTCATAGTGCCTCCACTTCCAGTTTCAGAGCTGCTTGCAAATTCTTTAAGATGTTTCTCCCTGCAGTACACGCTTAGTTATTAACAGCATCTTAGATTTACAGATTTGCAGCTAAGACTCAAAAAAAACAGCGTTTCAAAGACCTCTAGGTTTCTACACTGCGTTATCTAGTTAACTTTTGAAAACCCTGAAGACCCAGATCTCAGTGACCTGACCAAGGTCACACTAGGAGTCAGTGGTAGAGCAGAGATCTGAACTGCAAGTTCTGAAAAATTTGGAGGAAAAGTCTGTCAATCCTTCCATAATATGTGCATGAGATGTCTAACCAAATAGGCTGAGGAACCCTGAATACTCCATGCAGAAACCAGAGCGCTGAGGGCCAGATAAACCCTCCCAGAGTGAGTCCCTCAAGTGGTTGGCCCACACGTGCTGTACATTTGCTCTTCCACAGGATGTCCCTTGGGTAATGTCTGGCTGAAGAAGGTTTTTTTCAACTGCTTTGGGAACAGTCATAACAAGGCAGCTGCGTTTGTCACGCAGCTCCCACTCATGCCCGTGGAGAATGCACGTGAGGAAGGCCCTTGTTCTGCAGGAAGCAAGTGAGAGCAAGGTGGCACTCACCTCCTGGAGACAGAAAAACATGCTAGGAAGACCATAGCAATGCAGGACTGTCATTGCAATGACCTGGTTACTAACAACAACCAGGTCCTCCTGAGAGCAGCACCCCTCAAGCAGAGAAACCTGCAGTCCCTCCCCCAAAGGCGGCAGTAGGGGACATTGGTTTCAAAGCCTGTGGTCCACAGGGACCGTGGAGCAGCAGCAGAGAGCAGTATGGCACCATCTCCAAAAGAGGAACTGCTGTCGGACACACAGCAGCTGAGCCAAGTGGGCCAGACAAAGAGACATCCAAAGGATGTCCAAAGTCCTGACCTCCTTCCTGGACTGATGAAGATGTTTTTCTTTTTGGTTTGGTTTTGGGTTTTTTTTGGGTTTTTTGGTTGTTTTTTTTTTATGGGAGCATGGTAGAAAACTCACCGGAGTTATTGCCTCTTCCTTGCCTGTTTTTCCTCTCAAGCCTGGATTAACGTTTTTGTTTGGAGGGCTTTCTAACAAGCTGAGGTTTTCATCTTAGTAGGTCTGCTAATAGTACAGGACGTTCCCCTGGATTTGCGATTTCGATGCAGGGTTTTCTTTAGAGAGTGAGGAATTTTTTTATTAGAACCAGCCAGCCTACAGAACTGAACTGTACCTAAAAATAGAAGGCATTGCTTTTTTTCAGACGTTAAAAATAGAGATGCATAGAAATGGTCATGTATAGGCTGCTTTTTACAAGGAGGCAGAGGTGCTCTGAATGGAAACATTTGCTATCTGCCATCTAGCCGAGAAATGTAGCATTTCACAGTCCCATGAGCTGCTGCTTGCGAAGAACAAAGAAGAATGTAGTAACCCTGGATGGTCTGAAAGTGGAACTGATACCATGCTGAAATACACACGTGTTTCCAGGGAAAGAACGAGACATTTGGTCTTGTGGAGCACAAACACATCCCGCTCTTCAAAGACAGGGAGGTGCAGTGGGATGGATGAAGCGGGACCATCCCACGTTGCTACTGAGCTCACCTCGTTCTCCTGCCGGTGGAACCTACCTCAGCCCTTGCTCTGACCACTGTGGGAAGTTGGATTCCTTCCAGTTTTTCCAAAAAAAATTATCAAGCCCGCTTTTTTTCTCCTGCAGAATCCCTCTGTGTCCACCCATGCCACTCAGGGCGAGCACTGAGCAGAAAACACGAGTCTTAGTGAGAAGAAATGCTCCCAGAGATGCTTCCGAAAGCCAGCAAAACTCACACCCATTTAGAAAGCTGCATCCTCTGCTAAGCCCCGTCTTTTTGGGTGATCTGGCGAGCTGAGGATCGTATGAAGACAGATGGATTTTCTTTGCTGTGCTCTTCTTATTCCATGTTACCCACAGCTAATTCATGGTCCTATTAATCTGCCATATTATAGCTGAGGTGTTCAAAGCTGTTAAAGTGATTTGTATAAAAAGTTACCAATAACTGGAATTGGAATTTGGCATCTAGATCAGTTGAAAGGGGAAAAAAATCTCCGCCTAGAGGTCTATATGGCATTTGAAATCTGCTGCATTCATAGTTCTGTTAAGTATTAATAGCTTATTTCAAATGCAAAAAACCTCCACCCTTATTTTAAAAGGATATTTGCCCCATAAAGGCTCCAGGTAGACTTCAGGTGCCAGGGCTCAGACAGTAGGAAATGCTGTAATATGCTGCCCCAACTCATCTAAATGAGTAACTGCTTGGTTTTTTTTTTCCTTTTCTTTTTTTCCCTGAGCATTATAAATGGTTCACCAAGTTCCTAAGACACATTCACCACCACCTCCCCAACCTCCCACCACCACATAAATCCCACCCTGGAGAACCAGCTGTGTCTCGAAAATCTCAGATCAAGCGTTCATGACATTTTACGAGATGTCAGCACCATGTGTGTCAAATTCAGTCCTCGATTACCTCTAGTTTAGAGACACTCATATTTCCATCAAAGGACCTGATACTCCTCGATTTAATGGCTGGGGCGGTTAAGTTTTTATTGCCATATAGATGTCCTTTCAGCTACAGTCATGTGAAGCAGCCACAGCTCAGTTCAATCCTCTCTAATACCAGGAAAAGAAAGTGGCCAACAGCCGCTTAACGTCAGTGGTCTTGTGGAGCTCGGCATGCTGCTTGACCTTTTGGTCCATGAGGACTAAGATGCAGAACGAGGGCTGCCTTCCAAGAGAGAGCAGAAAAGGAGCTTAAAAACCACCACGGGCTGTAGCAAACAGGGAATGCCTTCTGCCTGGTTTGATTCTCTTCCCCTTGCAAGACTATTCCCTGCAGAGATAAAAGGAGGGATAGATGTACAAACAAAAAAACCAGACCGGGATCGAAGATACACCCAACAAATGTAGCGGTTTTCCATACGTTCATCAGCTATGCAGAGGAAAGATTTCGAGTAGGACGTCTGAGATGAAAGTCAGCACAGGTCTCAGGAGCTGGACCGAACAGCTGTGGATGGATTTGCTCAAGAAGGGGGTCCCACCCTTTGGGTTCTTACTCCCTTAACTAATTGTAGCTTGTTTTACTAGCCATGGTGAAATGCACATCTGAACAAGTGCTGGTCCGTGCTGCATGGATCTAGGGTCTTCTTGCTATTTTGAAGTGAAATGTAAAACTCCTCATAATTTCCAGAAAAAAATGCAGTTCATTACACTGTTTATGCATAGACGCACCATATATTCATAGCCTCATACATGCTCCAAAAGCAAAGCTGAGGTGATGTTTTGTTTTACGTAACTATAGGTAGATTTGGCAGTGAACCGTTAACATGAATGATGTTCCTTTTGAAATGGCAGCGGTGCTCTGAAACAAAGTAAATAATAAACAATACTAAACAATACATTTGTGTGTGAAGGGAAGTGTGCATTCCCATCACGGGCAGTAGCTCCGAACTGAACACCTCCCTCTTAACTCTGAAGCTACAAGCCAAAGGGCTTTTCCTGGACTCTACGGCCACTGAATCAGCAGCATCTCCTGAGCAGACAGAGAATGAAGAGCTGTAAGAGAAGGCAAGGGGAGGTGGGAACTCTGTGGCAAAGTGTTTGCCCCTGAAAACTTAGAAGCCGAAGGAGAAGCTTCCCCCCGTCCCCTAAACGGTGCCTTTGTGTCTCCCACATGCATAATTGATTGTAAGCAAACCATTCGTGCTGAACTCAAAGCTGCTTCACACACACGACCACATTAGAGGAGTTGCAGACCATGGAAAGACCAGAGCTGATTTAGGCATCAATTATGGATGAGAAACTTCTTCAGTATAAATAGACTTGCTGGTTCACCACTGTACACAGAAACCTCTAAATAAAATAATTGATTATTCAGAGGCAGTTTGTCCCAAGGACATGTTTTCTGCTTGAGTACATGCACGCACACGTGCGACCATGAACACACGCTTGGTGAAACCCCCAAGCCTCAACCAACCGGACACCATAACTTAATCCACTGATAGACTCCTCTTTCTTGAACAGCTTTAATATAAGAAAGTTTACCTGGTTTCCCTCTGAAGCCTCCTGCCATTTTTGCAACCCTGTATGTCCAACTAAATCCCACCGTCCCTTCAGGAATTCTCATGAAGGGCAAGACTAAAATTCTCCCCTGAATGTAACTATTCCGCTTATTTGTCCAACTTCAGGGCATTCCGCACACACACACGGGCACACACTTGTGTATATAAATATATAGCTTTGAAGGTGACCTATTTTCCAGCTGCAAAATCCTGTCGCTATCAGAGGGTTTTGCCAGCCAGGAAAGGATACGGACGAGGGAGGCGCAGAGCAAACCGCAGTGTCTGCATTATTCAGAGGCTCAGCACGCCGGGTTCACAGGTGTTCAAACTACCCAGGAACCATTTGGCCCACTGGTATGGAAAACAGGATTTTAGAGATTGAAATCAGCCAGCAAGAAAAGGTGTTTAACCGACCAGCTACTGCAGGACAAAGCAAAAAGGCAAAGTTTTCTTTACATTTCTTTTTATCATTTTTTGTTATTCCCCCCCAGCACCTGCAAGACTGCTTGCCTGACATCCTTGGGAACTGCTGGCAGTGGAGGAATTTATTAGCCAGAAAATTCCCAAAGTATCTGTAGCAACGTTTCAGAGAGAAAAGAACTTGCAGGAGGGAAAGGGACTGAAAATCAGGTTCTGAGACTGGACAGACTCCCCGACGGGAGAGACCGTGCCTACGGCTCGACACAGACCGTCTCACCCGCGCAGCTTTGCCAAGGCACCCACAGCCCAGTGTCGCTGAGGGAGGAGGGCGGGAGAAAATTGTCAGGGCGTCTCGTTCCTTCCCAATATCCTGCCTGAAAACTGGGGATCACATTGGTGGAATCATGCCCAAAGCACAACTTCCACCATATTTCCATGCTGGACTGGGTTTAGGGGCAGAGCGGGGTTATTGTCCAGCAGGGACTGAAGCCCAGCATCGGCCCTCAACAGGGTCACGCCTGCAACTGGGTGGCCAGAGAACATGCAAGCACCAAGCAGCGTTTCTTCCCTAAATATACGGGACCTGCCTGAGGTACCAGGACTATTCCAGCCCCGTACACCCTGTCTTCCTCCCCGCAGCTAAAAATAAGGCAAGTAGCTCTCCTGAGCTCGAAGTCACAGCCACCGTGCAAAACTGCACTCAGCTACCTCTTTCTGCCCTTACAAGTCTGTTATTATCAAGCAGAGAGAGAAATATCTTCATAAATATCTTTCTGAATGTGCAGAGGGATCTGAAAAAAATATCTCTTTTCTCCCTGTTCCTTCAGTTCCAACTCACTGCTAAATACACACCCAGAAGTACAGGGCAAAAGCGTATAAAATTGCCTCACTGACTCTGAACGCAAAATCCAATTTCTAAAGGAATTTAGGACCTGACAGCCAAAGAAACGTAGGTACCTGAAGATGCAGTTGAGAATGTTCCCAAATACTCAGACACGGTCAAGTCCTATAATGCGTTGATTTAAAAAGGCTTCAGGCGCCTGAATCACCTTTGAGAAGCGCAGGTCTGTTTCTGCGTTACTCAGACACTGCAAAATATGGCCATATATTTTCGCTCACATTTCCTACTTTGCAGAAACCAAATTATTTTCTTTCCTCTAAATATATATTCATAAATACACACGCACACACTGTAGTTCTGCACTAATTGGTATTTGCAGTGTAAGCACTGGCCTTTCCTTCCTTTTCGTCAATGAAAGTAAACATGATCAAAGCCTGCCAGTATTTAATGATGAAAATGTACCATGTCTCTACAGTCTTAATGTCATTGGAATGAACTTGAGGATAGGTTTACAACAAAAATAATTAAAAAAGGATTTAATAACAAATTCAGGGGAAATAAGCCATATTTAGCTTTTCTTTTTATTTTGCCTAAGGGAAAGAAAGGAATAAACAAAGATGTTTTAAAATGACCGAGCGAGGGGCAAAATAAATGCACAGAGATTTTATCCAGCACTTCTAAGGATCGTGGAAGTGCTACAACTACACTGTAGTTTCTTTGTCACAGCTCTGTATACATTTATACAAAAGAAAGATGAAAGGGGGGAGCGAGGGGTTGATATGGGCTGTGAGAAGTCGGTGGAATTGGATGGCAAGGGGTCAGGTTACAGACAATGTAAGCTAAAATGCATCAAAGGATATGAAGCAAAGGACTAGATCAAAGTCCAAGAAGCCAAGTACAGGAATAAAAGAGTGATAATTGTAGGCAGCGAGAGAAAGCACTGGAATAGAAATGTGATAATGGCATGACCTCATGACTCAGACTTTTTTTCTTTTCCCCAAGTCACCGGTTTCCTCGCACGGGGCTGGGGAGGGCAGGGGGTGTGTGGCAGGGGGAGAAGGGAGAGGAGCCCCGGGGCTGATAACCTTCCTGGGCTTTAGGGAAAAACTCACTTTGGTTTTTTTTGCAATGTGTTTCATTCATAAGTTTTCCACAGGATGCCAGGGCTGTGCTCACAGGCACTGGTATGGAACAGGGGGCGCAAAGCTGAAGAGGGATGCCTGGGAGACTGGAAAGCTGAAGGTCGGATCCTGCTCTCCTGCAGCCCAGCAGAACATAGCAGACACCAGTGGGATTGGGCCCATTTTAAAGTCACAATTGGGCCCTATTTTAGAGAAATTACTGGGCACTGACGCCCCTCTGGCTGAGACATCATGGCTGGGAAAGATGTCATCCAGAGAGCTCCCAAATTACGCTCATCTTCAGCTGTAGGTTTGTCCTGAGGAAGATATTTGCATTAGATACTCACTTTGATAGAGACCTAATGCATCTTATCGGCAAGAAGAAACTTCCCCTTTGTATCTAACAATGCATCTTATTGGCAAGAAGAAACTTCCTTCTTCGTATCTAACAAGGTCCCTCTGTCCTCACTGTTGTGCCGCACGGAGTGCAGGGCCCTGCACACCCAACACAGTCCAGCAGACCGGGGCATCTCTCACCCGCCCTGGACTGATGCTGCAGGGTCTTCTCAGCCCTCCCCATGCCCCAGAAGGAATCAGTGGCATCACTTCGGCTGACGGCATCAAGGCTAGGGTTTGTTCTGTGGTCCCTGGAAGGACACGTTTCCGCATTCACACAGGTTTTAGTTTGAGACTGGGTAATGGCCGTCACCATCCGTCGCACCCGGCCCATACCAACATATCTCCTGGTGCCTTTGAAGGCTGAGGCCAAGGCTGCACAGCGTAAAAGCTCCGCTTGTGAACTTGTCGCTGCACTTTGCTCCGTGCCTGACCTATGGGAGCGTGTAACAAATGAGGACAGTCATCACAGGCAGGTCTTCTTCCACCGACCACGGGGCTGAACTGATGCCAAGACCCTGCTCCAGCAGCTTTGGAAACAGCAGACAGTTGGTGCCAGAGAGAGAGAATGGCGTCTCTCTGCTGCCTCCTCCAGCAGCGCAGACACCTATTTCTGTTTTACCTGGAAAGCAAAGGAGACACCGCTGTCTTTCCCCCTCCAGCCCTTTTGCTTGCAGGCTCCAGCGAAGTCTCCGGACATCTGCCTTCTCTTAAGGGGGTGAGCAAATCAAAGTAAACCACTTGCCGGTCTCTCAGGGCTCCATTTGTGCACCATTTATCTCTTCAGCTCCTTCCTTTCAATGCGGACCACTCGGAGTCATTTGGCAATGTATTTGTTTATTTTTGTGACTTACTGGTCGAGCTCCATCTCAGGACAGTGTTATGGGACACGGGGATCTGTCAGAGGGTCCTGGATTAGTGGATTTTGAAGAAGCAAAAGAAATTCAGTGAATGTTAAAGTCTTTCCTTGCTGGGCCACAGGTTCATGTTCAAGTCTTTCTTCCTTGAAAAAATAAGTTATCGAGACACGAAAGAGGCAGAGAGGCAGCCAGCTCCTCCTCTGCCTCACTGAACTGTCCCTAAGCCGGACTTACCCCATCTTTGTGCGGCATTGCTTCCCCAGTGAGCGCTCCGGCAGCTATGGGGTTCTCATTGAAATGTCTGCATCTGTCTCATAGACATGATTAACCAGAATTATTCTTGAACCTGTTGAACCATCCTCTAGTTTATACCTGAGTGAAACAGCTTAGGAGACCTTCCAGAGAAAGATCTGTACTTTCACCATGTTTGAGTCAAAAACTTTGGCTCCTCTGGGCTGGATTCTTGAGAGACACCGAAGGCAATCAGCGCGTTGACTGACTTGGGTCAGAAAGGTCCTTGCTTTCCAGAGCAAATTTATTTCGCTGTGTATTTCGTTTCTTGAATTTTCAGCTTACATAGAATACAAAATCTGCATTACACATCTGTGACATGCTGTCCCTGAGCTCAGACACCAATCAATATTTCCAACGTTTACAGGTCCCTATGCATTGTCCCCAGGAGCTGGGCTGGTGAAGTTTCTGGCGGAAAAACTCAGGCATTTTGAGGACATGGGAGGGTGTGGGAGACCAGACAGCAGTGTGACAGTTTCAGGTTTTATGTGTTTGTCACAGAGCGTGTGAGAAATTTGACAGGAGAGTGAAAATTCTCAGTGGTGCATCTTCTCTGGCTCCCTACAGGCTTCGGCGTTCAGGTTGATGGCTGATGTTCCCCAAGAGCAGGTCATATCCAGAGCTGTTTGTGCCGTTGTCTGACCCCAGCACACCTGTGGGGCAGTAGCAGCAGGTTTTTGGCCAGAGGTCCAGTGGGCCAGAGCTGCTGACTAGCAGTGATGGCTGAATGCCAGGCTCCCTTGCAGATACGCTGACGCTGACATGGACCAGAGGTGGCTGTGAAGTGTGGCATGCTATGTGCTCCCTGCCCTCTCTAAACCCTCCTGCCCTGTGCTGATAAAACAGCTCCAGAAACTTTGCCAGGGCTGATCATGGTTCAGTTGTGTCGGGCCTGGTACAACTGATGTGAGTCACGGAAGATAAAGAGAGTAAACATATAGGAACTTTTGCCTTAAACTTGCTCAATCCTATCAACTGTTCAAAATTTAGTAAAGAGAAGCTGCCATCACAAGGTCTAAAATGTCTTCTGAAGCTTGACAGGGACATTGACCACTGCTCTACCCACTCTTGGGTAGCCACATTGGTGTCACCAAGACCCAGAGCCACCAAAGGTTCATCCCGTTGTGCACAGAACCACCAGTGGTGCCCCTCTGAAGCCTTGGGACCATGCAGGAGTCTGGAGGAACACACATGGAGAGCAGAAGGAAGTGTGGCCTGCACAATGACATGGAAATTGGCTTGCACATCGATAGAGAACTAGCCAGCAGGAAGATTTACATTATTTTTTGCTTTAGTTGAACTTCTGCTGTGAATTCTGACCTTTATAGATGTATCAGAAATATAAAACTTCATTCCCAATGGTCTTCCTAAACCATTATCTTGATGATGTGTACGTGCCAATTCCCAGACCCGAAGGGTGTGGAAGGATTAAGGAGTAGTGGTTCAGGGATATTTAAAAAAATCTGAAGGTATGCATGGAAAGCTTGTCTGAAAGGTTGCGTTTTACTAGGCAATTGCTTGGTTTTAGACACCTGTAGAGGTCCTGCACCCGAAATTGATGTCATACAGTGTCTTGTGGTTGTCTAGCCCGCAAATGTGGGTAAAACCAACTTCCCTAAAACCAGTTCCTGTTTTTCTTTTCCATTTCCATTCTTCTTAGGTTTCTGCAAAACATGTGACTTGCAATGACTCACATCTTGATGAAATGGCAAATTGTGACAGGAATTTTCCAGAATGCTGCTAATTTCAGTGTCACTTGGCTTGGGTTAGACCGTATCAATTACTTTCCAAAATATCAATAGTTATCGATCCCTGACCCTAGGAGACAATAGAGGAGCACAGGATGGCCCAGCAGCCACTGTGCAACTGCTACCCTACATCTGGCCAGGGGACATAACACACAAAGACAGTGACACTCCTCGTTACTCAAAAAGATGAAGCAAGCAAGGCTCACAGCTGTAAGAGCGGGGTCAAAAGGACAAGGAAGCCTTATGTTCTTTCACACAAGAGCCGTGGGCTTTCTGAAGAAGTGGAAGGTGAAGATTCCTCTCATGTAAACCAGCCCGGCCAGTTTCCTCAACCAGGGACCCCCCGTATTTTGTTGCTTCCCACAGTTCTGACGTGAATCTGGAAATTTTTTACTCCTTTTTACCCAGTTGTTTTCCTCCCATTGACACATTTAGCCTTCTATAAGAAACTGTAAGAGACATCTTAAATGTTTCTTACTGGAGGGTGCAAAGTGGGGAGAGCACTCAGTAATGGGTGTTGGGTGTGCATGAGAAGCGTTTGTAAAATCTTCCAAAAGCAGCAAAGAGAAAAATTTTCTTATACATAAATCACATCAAATGTTCTCTCTTTAAAGGGTAATCATAAAAAAGTTCTAATTTGCTCCTTATAGGTTCACTAAGCAAGAGTGCCTGTACTCATCAGGCAGTTTGGCCAAAGCCGCTGAAATCGCTGTTGTGAGAAAGTCGTCGGGTAGTTATGATCAGTCCAGAAAGTCAGATAAAACAATGATGGGGAAAGTTTCCTTGACTGGAGTGAAGCTGGAGGGACAAACATCTCCTTAAATTCCTGTTTGTCAAAGTTGATTTCTTTTTTCTGTATAATTTCAGTGGTTTAAGTAGTGTTATGATATGATATTCCTTCGGTGTCTTTGTTCATTTGGATTATTTGACCTAACAGTCCCAGGCATCCACCAGCAACACCTTGGGGCCGCGACCCAGAGATTTATAGCCTTTCTTTTTACACATTCTTCCCTTCTGATGCATCTGCTGCAGTGACACATACCCTGTGCTTGGAGACACTCTCTTCCCCACCGGCAGCTATGTTTTCATCACACACACAGAGTCACAGGCTGGCAGGGGTGGGAAGGGACCTCTGGAGGTCATCTCCTCCAACCCCCTGCCACAGCAGGGTCACCCAGAGCAGGTGGCACAGGAATGCATCCAGGCGGGTTTGGAGGATCTCCAGAAAAGGAGATTCCACGACCTCCCTGGGCAGCCTGTCCCAGTGCTCTGGCACCCCATAAAGCTTTTCAGATGCTGCTCTTGTTTTAGGGTCTTCTCTCTCCCCGCTCACTCCCATTTGCACCTGAGCATCCCCTTCAGCTAGGACCTCCCCGCCCCCCCTCCCCCAATGAGGACATTCCCACTGGGAAACAGCAATCGTAAACTTTGCAGATTGATTCAAGCTATTCTTCACCTCCTCTCCTCCTTTCTCCCTTTATCTTTCCGCTTTGGGGAGATTAATTGCCTTGCAGGTTTGTTTGCTTTCACAGGCCAAGAATGAATCTCTCCCACTCAGGCTGCATTAATGGCTCATCCTTGTGACACTGAATTTTAAACCCCAGCTTGGTCCAAGGTCACGATTTCTACCATTTTGCACAACAGTAAAAAGCACAAATTCCATAATGGCTTGTGACTATGAGTTAAGTTCAATATAGCTGGCAGCTTCTCTTAGGCAGATCTGCAGCAGAACTGACCTCATTGACTGAATGAATCACTTGTCCCCCAGGGGCAGGAATGTTTCTTCCAGGACAGGATTGAAGCTGCTTTCTTACAAAAGCACTATCAACTCCCAAGCAGGGAGTTGGAAGCTGCCTGAGCCACACACCTGTCTTGTAGATAGTTCCTAGGCCTGCCAGGCATTTACCATTCAAAAATATACATTCTTCATCAACTTGAGCTGAACTTTGGCAAAGAGTGTAGGGGGGAGAAAGGAGAGGAAAGAAGCAGGGGAGGGATTCAAGGGGTTCAACTGGAAGTTTTTGTTCAACCCTGGACAGCAATAAATATCCAGGTCTGTCCATTTTGTGCATTTGTTAAATGTGCCAGGGCTAGAATTGTTACCCCGTACCAGATTTCCAGTGACTGGTTTCAAAAATATTTGTTTTTTCATTAACAAGATTATCCCAGCAGCTTCAAGTGGAAGGAGTCAGAAGTAACCCGGAGGGAGAAAAATGTGAAATGAACCGGCCTGGTCCCAAAAGCAGGTAGTGTCCGTCCTGCCCCAAACAGTCCCGTAGGTGTCACAGAAGAGAACTTTTTTGCCCACCACGTCAGGTCGGGAGTGGTCAGGGGGTGAGATGAAAGTTTAGACTTGACAGCAAAGCAAACGTGCAGGCGAGCCCAGCGTATTCTGACTTTGAATGGTCACGGTTACGCCCCAAAGTTGGGTTGTGACACGCTCCCTGACCTGGCACTGGACATGTCAGGCCAGACACGTGGTGGGGCCCTTGGTCTGTGCTGGTCACCAGGATTTCACTGGGAATTGCGGTAGGTCAGAAGCACGGAAAGATGAGAGCTTGGGAGAGCTTGATACATCCCAGCACTTCATCTTGTTTTCCATTCCAGACATAGGAAGGAACTCTTCACAGGCTTCTAGCTAGGCAAGGGCTTTATTTAGATAGTTATGTCTTGATTATGCTGAATGAAGGCATAAATAAGAGTCACCTCTTCCTCTGGCTATGGCTCAGAGATGCTGCATCCAAGACTGAAATATTTTTGCATGCCTGATCCATACCTCCCCTGTGCTAAGAAGCCTTTAAGCTCTTTTTAGCTGATGAGACATGAGCAGGTGGTCCAATTGTGAACAAAATGTCAGAATCCCTTCCCAGGTACAAAACCCCACTTAGAGAGACAGTCAAGCTATGCTGATAAACGTCAACTAGCCCCAGGCACCACCAACCCCCAAATCTCTGCTTTCAGTGCTAACATTAACTCTAATTATGTTCATCCTAAATCTGCTTCCAGTCTGTTTTCATTACCTTCATTCACGTTACTTTACTATCACTTGTCCCTGCTTGCTGGTCTGATCTATGATCAGATCTATTAGCCCATCTGACGCAGTGCATTTATATTCCTCATCAGCTTGCATGTGGCACTTCGCTTCTCCTTGGCCGGCGACGTAGCTGGTACACTTCAGGTGCAAACTTCTTACACTGGGAAACAGCTCCATGGGTGTTTTCAGAGTGTTACCAAAAGCCTGTTCCCCTTTCATTGAGGTCAGCAATGAGACTAAACATAAACCCCGATATGTCATTAGTGGGAAGCTGTCCTTTGCGCTACACAAACAAATAGTGGGCATGTTAGACAAGGCAGGTAAACAAGGCACCTTTGTTGGGCTTCCAGGAGCTCTGGTGGCTTAGACGTCTGCATAAAAGCAAGTTTGTTTTTACGAAGATGCTCCCTCTCCGGCTAACTGATCGTCCTAACACCTCCAGAGTGATGTAAACACACTTGGGAGATGGCAGCGCCGCTCTCTGCAGTGTGGTCACGTACAAAGCTGTGGGACGGCAAAAGCCTTTTCTGATTTCCCTCTTTCGGCCATCGCATGCCGGAGGGTGGTGCTGTGTGCGGGTTACATCAGGGAACGTCGCACCCCAAGGGCCCGGATCGTCAGATGGACCGAGCACCCAAGGCTCCCAACTGACCACAGCGGGAGGCGTAGGCGCCCTGTGCTTCTGAAAACAACATTTACAATTTAGATCAGCATTTTATATCTTAGTGAATAAAAACCCTGAATATTATCTCAGTATTTCCGGAAAGGGTCTAGGTACTTGCAGCTTCCCTTGTGCCCGCGGAGTGTTGCAGGCTCAGCCCTGAGAGCAGACACAAGGCCAATGCCATCCCGAGGATAAGCGCACTGGTCCCAGTGTAGCCACCAACAGGACGCGTCTAGACCAGAGAAACGTGCTCCCTTCTTCGGAGAGTTGTAAGATTCTGCAAATGATTGTAATAAGTTGTGAGACCTTGAATGGAAGGTGCTACTGAACAGCAGAGCGTTATCTCCGGGTGGATTTTATAGGCATTTCCACAGTACTCGTGAAGTAGATAAGGCAAATGATATTTTGAACACATTCTCAAATGGATGTGTCATTCCTGTGTGCTCTCACCCAGTTGGCAAAAGAGGCAGGTTTTTAAAGGATACTTCACGAGGTGTTACTATCCCAACAAAACACTCAAGTTTGTTTACTGAATCTGTATGTAGAGTATTTACTGATACACAGTAATTCTCAAGCATTTTTATATTTAATAAATGCATTTCTAGTGTTTACCATTCACTCTCACCCTTTCAGTTATTTGGTCCCTATTCAACCCATTCAGAAAGACCAAGGATTAGCCACCCTTCACAGGGGTTTCTTTTCTTCCGTTTCTCAACTTTGATACTGTCATTTAAGTAAGATATTCCCATACCCTTTCAGAGGAAAGGCTACTGCCCACGGCACTGGGCAATGAGACAGGCTTTCACCACGTTCTTTGCTTCATAAAATCAGTGGAAGGATTACCCGCATCACTGGAAAAGGCATATTTGAACTGACAAAGCAGAAAAGAAGAAAGTTCCTCAAAAGCTAGAGAAGACTCAGTAACTCCCTTCCTTTGCATGAGAACAGAAATTGAATCAAGGCTCTTCTTGATCCGTGCGACTGAAAGAAAAGGGAAAAGAATTGCGCTCCAGGTTTCTTGGGGGAATAGTAATTCCTAAAATTTCTAGTGAGGAATTGAATAATTGCAAAACCCCCTTTTAAACGTGACGTAGTAAGATGAAGCGTGTCTTTCCTGGAACAAACACAGGTGACTACCTCGGTTACAACCAAGGACATGAGACACCGTCCATGCAAGGAGCAATTATTTGGAGAGGTGCGTAATAATACAAACACTGGGAATGATTCAAATGGCCTATCATCATGCCAAGGGCTCCTCTTCAGTGTCTGAACCCTCTACAGAGATTAATGACCTTTGGGTGTTTGAGCAGCAGGTCAAGTAGCTACTGTATTTTAACTCCATTTATGTGTGTTTTATTATTTGTGGTACGTATTTGCCTATCCATCTAAATTACGGGCTCTGGAGTTTGATTTTTTTCTTAGACTTTTTCTACAGAAATAGGAACATGTCCTTCATTAATGCTAAGTCAAGTCAATGCTTGTTGGGATAAGGGGGGCAACCATTTAGGAGAAAGAAGTATTTTAAATTCCTGCCTTCTTCAGTCACGTTCTGAGCTTCACACAAGCATTCTCCTCCTGCTGTTTTACTGTTTCACACTTGGGCAAGAAGGGAATGCAAGAAATACATCCCAGACCCAACCCTGAGTGGCTGCACATTGTCACTGAGGTGTGGAGTCCCCTGTTCTGTAGAGCTTAGCACTTTTCTGGGTTGGACCCTCAGAAAGTCAGTAAAGAGGAGCGTCATTCGGGGTTACTTTTGTGAGAGGATTAATGCCTTAATCAAATGACCTGCTCGGAAGAAAAATTAGCAGATGCTGTGGCCTTTCAAGCGTCCTTCAAAACACCGGTAAAAATTCTTTATGCTCAGTAAGATCAGATACGTGTGTGACGGTCCCTATTCAGCCTGTGTTTGCAGTTTGCATATTTCTGTGTAAATGTGTGTCTTACAATTAGCTTGAGGATGTGCTTACAGTTGCTTTTACAAGTCCTGATTCTTGACAGTTTTACGGATGTTTGCACTAAGTAGCTTTTAGTGGCATACTGGTGAAACTAGGCACCTTGTTTTCCTTTCTTAAAGGCCCTTGGTTCTAATACCTACAAAGACTAATCCATTTGCCTCAGCTAATCCAGTCTAAAAGTACCCCAGCGCACTTGAAAGGATGTCCTGTGAGCAAAACATCTCACCTTGAGAATGGGGAAAAACTTGTTTTGGAGGTTGCTTCCCTCTGAAGCAGCAACTCCAATTGGCTAATCTATTTAGCAAAATTAATTAGAGGGCCATGGATTGAGTTTCATGGCAGACTAAAGCCCAGCTTTCTCAAAGAAAGGAATTCATTGTTGAACCTTTGATGGTCTAAAGGAGGAGAGGTGCATTCATATGTTTTGGGTAACTCCCTCATCATTACTAAGATAAAATAAAAAGGCTTTAAGGTCTCTTTCACCAATCGCCCCACAAGTTGGCAATTATATAGGATTACTAGTATCCCATAGACCTGAGCTACCATCAGCTATTTTATTCACTTGTGTGATGCATTTTATGGTAATAACAAAAGAGCCCTTCAGGCTATTTTGTGGTCCATACAGATTTTGAAGGAGGGGGAGCTCTTATTTTTGTTTGTGTTTTGAGTGGGGGCGATGGGCAAAAGGGGGTTTGTTCTGCCAAGAGATTAGCGTGAAAGAATGAAATGAAATGTTTCGGTCTTGTTCAGTTCTAGTCTAATCAAGCCTACTCTCAAATTAATGAGCTCTTACCGGGGGGAACATCTCTCGATGCTGGAAGGCAGCAGTAAAGCTATGCACTTCTATTTCGAAAAAATGTAAAGCAATATCCTTTTTGGCTTCAGATAAAACAGTGAAAGAAGCATTTTTCATCTTTTAAGGTTTGATTTAATGCTACACTGACTCGCTGGGTTTGTGTTTATTGGAGGCATTTTTCTAGAGAGCTGAACAAATTGCCAATAATTTGAGGGTTAGTATTCTGGTCTGTTTTGGCTCATGGTGAATGAAAATTGTAGGACAAGGAAGTCTAGCAAGGGAAGATAAATTCCAGTTATTTTCTGAAAAGGACTTCCGAAACCCTCTTCAGATCATACCAATCCTCCTTAAGTGCCATCTTCTAATGGCACTTCCTTGCTCTCTCCCAAAATTGTTCTGCGCTGCTCTGGCCAGCTATGGGACAGTCATTCAGCCCGGAGCGATGGTTCTTCCATGAAGGGAGAAAACTTCCCTTAAAATGTCTCATGTACTAATGGCTCCCAAGACCAGAGCCTGGGGGGCTCCTCTGGGGCTGGGTTAAAGCACAGGCACAGGTTTGCAGTGCCTGGGGGCTGTAGGTCCCAGTGGTGTGGGATGACACCGCATGGGAGAGGTTTCTGTGTGCCAACAGATTCAGGACCGCCTTGAGGTATTCCACACTGCTTGGAGCAAAATCCAAACATTTTCTATGATAACACCCACACCAGTTTTATATTACCAAAAGCTAAGGCCAGCAGATCTCACATTTGCACAGTAGGAAATGCCCACTGGAGTCTCATGTGCAATTGTCGTTTGCCCTTTTGCGTGCCCATTATAGCGCTTTTATGAATTATCTCAACACGTGCTATTTTTCTCACTTTATTTAACACAAAGGGTGACTGGGGCTCACTGAATCCCTGTATGGTTTGTATTCTCTTGTAACCTCACTTCAACAGTATTTTCAGGTCTTATCTTCTGTTCTCTATATCCAAGCATTTACTGAAACAAGGTGCATTCATATATTCTTTGAGTTTCCAATTATCTTGCTACTATAGTTTGACAATATTCCACAAGCATCAGTTAATCTTTACAACATCCCTGGGAGATAAGACCCAGAAGGATTAAGCCCAAACTTGTCACATTTTCTAATGTAAAAGTCATGTAGGGGCTGACTAGCTAAATACCCTGTGCTTTGATAGGACACAAGTAGAATGTACAAATACAAAACTCATTGTTCCAGCCATATCTAGGTGAGATCTTTGGTTTTTGTATTCTTTTTTTTTTAACAGACTGGATCTTTCTGTGAATCAGGGGAATTCAGGAAAGGAGGAATTCACCATGAGTGAGGTCACGTGGAAAATTTCCTCTAAATTATTTATCTAGCATCACATCGGAGCTCCCTGGCAGACCCCAGGGATGATTCCGGTCGGGCACTCGGGTCCCTCAACCTCACCATCATCTGTGTTCTTCACCAAGGTCCCTGCCTCATTTACTGTCTGCATTCCAGCTCCTGAGATGTGTGAGGCAATGGCCTGGCTAGCAACAGCCTCCTTCAGCACAAACCATGATTCATTTCCTCAATATCATTCTCAAATCGTGCTAGAAGCCAAAATGCCAGACGCTACAATACAGTTCTTCTAACGTTTGCTAACAAAATACCCTTGGATTACTTTTTTAAGAAGAAAAAATAAAAAAAATAGGGCTTCCCACAGGTGGAAACCTACTGAGTTTCACCTACCCAACCAGCAAGACTGGACTTTGAGAGAAGCAAGGTGTACCTCTACCTTTCGAGCTGCGAGAGGGACTGGTGCCGGTATATATGCAGCACTTTCCTCTGTGGGCAAGCCCTGATGGGGGATGAGGCAAGTGAGTCGCCAGTCAGTCTGCAAGGGTCAGACAGAAGTGGAAAGACTGGCCTCCAAAGTTGGATAGGGATATAAGGGCATCCCAAAGGCCTATTAACCCATCTGATCTTTATCCTCTGCTGCTGCTGCATCCCAGCCTGCCTCTTGCTTCTCTCGGGTACCCACCAGTATCTTCATTTTGCCTTCAGTTGAGAGAGTGAGAGAAAGACTCCTTGTTCCTTAGCCCGTATTGAATGGCCTCCATCAGCCTCAAAGAGCACTTCCAAACGCATGGTCTGGTTGTTGAAGCCACTGCCTTCAAGATGAGTACGGTGTCCTCAAGAGTTTCACAGCCTGAATGTGCAGGCAGCAATGCTCAGTGATTTCAAAAGTTCTCCTTTAAAAAGCCATATCCTGGTCCCCAGGTGAGCTCCCCAGCTCATTTTCAAGCTCCTACTCCAAAGCAACACAGCACTGCAAACTTCTGGATGAAATATCTGCAAAAAGTGTTTTAAAGTTGTTCAAATTATTTTTTCCTCATGTTTCGTCCCTTCAAAATAACGGAACTATTTTTGCTAGAATATTCCGCAAAATATCCAGGCAGAGGAATACACCCAGCATGGAAAATTCCAGTAGAGACCATCGCAAGGCCTCCCTACCAACTCCTTGTAATTTTGCCAGGCACTAACAGGAAGAGACAGGCTGCTGTAGCGATAGCTGCTGGTGTCAGCTCCATGTGGAATGACACCAGGAGCCGATATCGTTGAGTGGTGCCACATGTTACTTCTGCTAAGGCTCAGAAAACAGAACTTTTTGTTAGTAAATGGTAATGCGACAGGCCACAGTTGTATTTTGAATAAGTGCTTTTACACTTGTAATGAGCTGTAAAGGTGGAACTGAACAAGGAAATTTGTATGACAAAGTCATGAAGGTTTTTTTTCCCCCCAGAAGGGATTGCTGTGCTCCTGCAGCCTGGTTTCCTCCAGACCGAGGTCAACAATCTGGACCCTGAAAGCCCAAGGTGAGCTGTCTTCATCGTGGGCTGCAGAGCAGGGACTGATTACAGGCAAGGCGTGTTGGTGTGAACCACAGTTTAAGTTTATAAAATGTAAACAGGAGTGCAGCAAGGCAGATCCAGTGTCAGAAAGGGCTGGGAAGAGGAACGGGTGCAGCCCGTCTGCAGGCCAGCAGGAAGGTGCAAACATCTCTGGGATGTGGCAAATCAAAATCAAAATGTCTTCCAGCTAAAAGCCTCGCCAAAATGCAGCAAGTGCTCTTTGCAAATAAAACGTCCCCTTATTTATCTAGCTCAGCCACATAAGCTTTTAATTAGACTGTATGCATAGCTTCGTAGACAGCTCCCTGAAACTGGAAAGCTCCAAGAAATCTTTTCCAAAGTGAAAGCCATATCAAGTTGCCCTTGTTCACAGCATGCCCTCCTCTAGAGAAAGAAGCAAAATTAAGAGTTCAAAGCAGATGACAAACACCAACACACCTGAAATGGCTTAAGGGCTTATTATTATTGCTATTATTGTTATTATTGCTGTGTCTTTCAGCAGCCAAATGCATTTCAGCTCAGAGACTCCAAAGTCCAAAAAGGAAAATCCAGCAGGAAGTAGTGTCACATCTTTCTCCTGATCTGCCTTCTCTTCAGGTGCCACCTCACACATTTTCGTGCTTGCTTTCATGAAAAACGTGAATCGTTCATACACAACCGTGTCACTCAGACTACCAAACATCTCCGGCTCGGCTCGCCCCGTAGCCGTTTTACGAGGCTGTCTATCACTCCGCATAGTTGGCAATGATGTGTGGACTACCACGGGTCTGTTTCTGATCATATCTCCCAGTTATACTGCGAATGAGAACTCCTAATATGGGGCTATCAGCAGACAAATTGCTTAAGCCTCACAATGCCACATGCAGAAGTGTAAACAACTGGAATCTGCTCCATTTAAGCAATGCACAATGCTTGCATTGTGTGCCCAAAAACAACAACTGGAAGGATCGTTTCTGGATTTTTAAGCCCGTCTGTTGCCAAAGCAGAATGGGAAAGCACACAAAAAAGGGAATGTTCTAATGAATCCACTGACACCACTTCAAACTGGAGCAGGATCACAGAAAACTCCAGTACTTGGAAAAATCAAATGCTTTGCCCTTGAAATTCTCCCTGTGAAGTAGTTTTGGGAAGACTGGGAGGACTCAGAACAAAAAGAAAACAGAAAAATATGTCACCCCTTTGGAGTCTGGGTTTATTGGCGCAGCCAAATGAAGGTGCAGCTGGAAAACTGTCCGTCCGATGAAGGTTGCCCTTCCTCCAGCTGCCACAGCTCAGAGGAGCAGAGTGCAGACTGGCAGTCCTAGCTTCAGCGTCTTCCTTCTTGGCTGTCTCCCCTGTAGCACTGACGCTTCCCTGGCCCTCGTATTTTTGCCAGATTAAATGTGTAGACTCCTTTATTTTTTTCCTTCCGTCCCTATTCAGCTCAAAACATGGGCAAAGAAAATTGGCTCGCTCTCAGGTGGCAATCATCCTCTCTCCAAGCCCAATTTATTTAGGAGGGCACTGGAGGTAGAAGAAGGGGGCATACATTGAAGGACCCGTTGTAAGCTGCTGATACCCAGCTCCAAGGACTGAGAAAGGCACATTAGCTTTAATTCACCTAGACGGCACTAGCAGAAACTTCATTTGATGCAAGCTGGCCATGATATCTGGGCTTCTCTTCCATCACAGAGCCCTCATTCAGGTGCTGTCTTTCCCTCTGATGTTGTTCTTTCTCTACTAGACATGAGGGAAAAACTGCAGGTGTGGAGAGGACTATTCCACGCCTACCTACAGGGAGGCTGAGATACTTTCAAGACAAGTTCTCCTTTTTTTTTTTCGCTCCAGAAGGAGGCTACCTATTTTTCTACATTTTACTGATAGCATTCAGTAAGCATAGCACTCTGAAACAGAGAGGCATCCACAAGTGAAGGATGCAGAGCCTGAAGGACCTGGCAGGAGCCTGAAGAAAAGCACCTTTGAGGGATAAAAATATCCTAGGTTAATAAGGCTGTTTATTTGGGCCTCTCCTGTTTGGTTGTTGATTGTGGGTTTTTTTTTTTATGATAACAGGATGAGAGTCTTCAGTCACATCAGCTTGGAAGCTCATCTACATCTGCTGTTCATAAACCCTTCCTGCTACAATGTAGTTTGTGCAATCTCAGCTATGCAATCGAGCACTGTAGCTTTCTCCAAAAAGTCTTTTGCCATCCTTGGATTAACATATCCCACCTTTGCTCCCTCTAGGACATCACTCCCCAAGAGAGGGAAAAAAATAAGCCTTTACCTCATGTACTGGCTGATGTTTATTGCTTCTTCCTAGTGGAGGAACCCTTGGAGCTCCACACTAGTGTGGTCACAGCAGTTTTCTGTACATGGAAGAAGGCTACTGGCTTGGGGCAAGATCCCAGAGGAATCATCAGTTAGTTATTCTCCATATTCACCAAAAATTACCGTAAGAGTCTCTCCAGCAAACTGTAGGCACTAGTTTCATGAAGATGTTGATCAACCAGGTGTCACCTGGTCCCCTGTCCTCAGGATTTTCCCCTGCTGTGGCTCTCTGACAGGGTTCACCTGGGGACATTTTGCTTGTGACCCACCATTCCTTACTTGCTATATGGCATAGAGCAAATTCCTGCAAAGAAATGTGAACAAAAGCATTCTTAATTGTGGTTAGGAATCACAGGTCGTGACCCCGGGAGGAAATGTCACATCTGCAACGCGCATTTTTACTTTTGCACAGTTGAGAAAGTCTCGTGGATGGATCTATCAACAGGGCGATTCCTTGCTGATAGATTGTACACACCGTTTTCATGCCGCAAACCTGAAGAGAAGACATGCTGAAGTCAAGGGAAGGAAACGCACCAATGTGTTCTCCGAAATTTCAGCCACCAGATCTTGAATCTGGAAGAGGAAAGCTTGCCATAAAATACGAACTGCGGCATTTGAAATAAAACAAAGCAAGTGAAGTTAGAACCCAAAAGACTGCAGGACTCGGAGAAATAAATGGGTTGCTTGATGAATCAACACATTGTTTTCTTTTTTGGGGATCTTTTTCACCACTGATAATTTTCCTCCTGAACAAAATGAAGCAGGGAATTGAAATTTCATTGCACAGAGATTTGAGGATTCCAGCAATTATATCATTCCCTTTCAGAGAAAAATGTATTTTCTTTCACATGGAAACCTTTTGCATTGATAGAAATTAAAAGTTGTCTTCCACTCATGGCTGTTTTCTAATTTAAAGTAATATATAATGTAGGATCGATTTTTAAAAAGTAATGACATCATTTCAAAAGAAAATAATATATCTGCATGTTTTTTTTCAAGTATGGAGCTAATTTAGGATGTTTCAACATTATTGGAACTTTTTCATCACTTTTTTTTTTAAATGAAATTTCCCCAAAAGCAACATGAGCTCACAAACTTCTTTTTTATTATTATTATTTTAGTGCTACTGCATTTTACTGATGGGAAAAAAACACTTCTCCATCAAAGTTTTTTTTCCAATGAATACTACTCCTGAGTCAAGTAGGAGCGTGTTTGAAAATCTTTCAGATGGAAGATTTATTATGTATCATTGGGGGAGAAAAAGCTATTCGGGGCCAAATTCTGATACAAGCTGGTTTGTGCAAATATACTGAGCTCCAGCCAGTGAAAACGAGGTCTTTTCAATGTACTTTGCGCTCCTAAAACAGAGAGGTGCCCAGTAAAAAGGGTCAAAAAATGTTAGCGTGCGTATGTGCATGTGCACACACGTGTGTGTATGAACACAGCCACCCTGTTCCTGCTCCTGGCACTCCAGAAAGGCTCTCGAGATCATTTTAGAAATATATACGTTCAATGTGATGGCCCATAGCCATATGATTTTCAGGTGTTTTTATTGGCTTTCACTTCTTTAATGTTACTTTTAAAACAGCTGCTTATTTTTCTTGTGAGCAAGAATTTCACAATCCTATGACCAAATATATCAACTAAATTTTGATACCCACGAGCGAGACCCTATTTGCCAAGAAAATCAGCAGGTCGCTTGCCTGTCAGTAAGAGCCTCCCCACAGGATTGTTACTGGATGTTAAAAAAATACTCACTTTGTGGAAGCAGAACAATTTGGGCACAGAAGTGCCCTAACCAGCAAAAGGGTTAAGGAAGTTGCGGTAGAAGCAAACCGGCGTGTTTCTTGAGTACAATTAATTACCTTCCCTGCAACAACTTTTATTTTTAGGAGGACGGTAAATAGAAAGATATATCGGCGCTGCCAAGCTTCAGAAACCCACTCAGCCCAGAGGTTGTCTGAGAATGTTAGTCTGATAATACGGTTTTACAGACAAAAACATCGCGATGCGTATCAAAATACTGCAAAGGGGTAAGTGCTCTGCCGAAATGAAAGCCAGCCCTCGCAGATGTGAGGCACAACAAGCTGGGGTGATTCAGCCCCTTCCTATAAACAAGATGCAATGGAAAGAGGTTGCATAATTAACCCACTGCCCCAATAAACAATATTTAATATGCCATCTATTTAAAATTAAACTGCTGTCAAAAGCAGCATTTTTATTTCTCATTTTAATTTTGTTCAAAGCAAATAAAGTCCTGTCTGCGGTATTGCCCTAGGCAATGACATTAACTGTTCCAAATGTGGGGTTTTGTGGCCTGATTTACGATGTTACGGAATGACCAACATTATATTGCTGTTCGAGTGACCTGGATACAACTGAGAAACACCCGGCACTCGTCTGGAGCAGGGAGCAGCGACAACTTAATGTTCTGCTTGGGCCACCTGGGTCCCGCCAAGTGCAGGCATAAATCAAAGAAACCTTCATGTGACAGAGGCTTGTCCGGGCTGAGACTAGGTCAGATCCGCTCCTCCAAGCAAACTAAAACTAAACTGTAAAAAGTTGTGCCGTTACCGTTTGCTTTGTCGTAGCTCCTAGAGTCATTCCACCACGAAGGTGAAGCGGAGGAAGTCACAGCCCAGAAGAGTCAAACTTGTCTCCTTTCCTGTGCTTTGGGCTCATCTGCACCTGCACCCAAATTTCTTGGACAAATTTGGCCTTGAGCACAGGCTTGGCCTGCACCGCAGATGTAATATTGGCATTACCACAGAGGACAAACAATTAGCCCGTTTTCACACCCCAGACTGGTGGCAAAGGCAAGGACAGGACTCGGGGCTCTGGAGGAGTCAGTTCTCGGGCTCTGCCCCGGAGCCCAGTGCCTGCAGCGAGAGCAGAGTTTCCAGTCAGACAGACCTGAGCTTCTCGGAGGAGATTGAGTCTAACTGAGGAAGATTCCTGCAGGTGGTAGAACTTCAAAATAGCACCTCTCCGTGTGGAGGAAAGCTTCTGCTTCAGGAGCCACTTGACAACTACACAATGTTTAGTCTTCCCTAGCCTAACCAAGATAGACCGCAATAAACACTCATGTGACATATATATTTCATCTAAAGTAGTAAATATTTATTCTTCTAGAGGTCCAGAGCTGAGCAGTGCCGGGTAATTGAAGTTATTCCTGGATGTACTGGCAGCCTTCGCCTACCCCAAGACTACCACATGTTTACTCCAGCTCTGACATGCAAGACCCCCCTTCCGTATTTACCCTCCGTTGTGGCCGTCGTGTGCGTGGAGGATGCCAACCACGCCGAGCTGCGCGGGGCTTGTGGCCTTGTGTTGCGGTGGCACCTGTCCTCTGCAGGCAAGGAAAAGTTTCTCTATAGGTGGCCGCTAAAAAAGGTAGATTTTGTAGTAGGTGGGATTATGTTCGGCACTTTTCACATTCAAATGGACAGAATTGTGGTTGAATTTGTGTATAAAGATGGCAGAGTGAAAGGTAGGAGCAACGGATAAAACTACTGAAAATAAAGAAGACGTAATTGCCCATTAACACATTTTCTCTCTTCGCTGTTGGTGGAAAAGGCTAAGAATTATCCATAAATATCCATTAAAAAAAATCCATCCCCTGCTGTGGAGTTCTGCTTTATTTTTTATTGGCTCCTATGTAGTCCTTATCACCAGAGTATAAACCATTTCACTTCTGAAACATCATAAAATCACTGCCATTAAAGCCCTGGTAATTAAAGCTCGTTTGAGATGGAATGGCCACAGAGTTTGTAAGCCGCATGAGAAAATTCCTAAAGCCGCCTATTTACAAAGAGCTTTGATCAGAAACTCTTTCCAGATATGGGCAGCTGAAATGGTATGGAGACAATCTCAAGGCAATCTTAATTCTTGTAACATTGATTTACTCAGGAGCTCATAGCTTAAAATAGGCTTTGATGGCAATAGCTTATCTCCTCGAATCTGATAAACTCTGAGGACAGATGTATTGCTACAATTAACATAAAGTATATACTGCAGAAAGCAAGGAAGGAAATAACTAGGCTGAGAAACAGGCACTCCTTAATGCCACCTCTGACAGGGCGCACTTCATAGCCCGGCTCCACGCTAATTGTAGGACTCGCCAGTAAGCTCCAAGGAAAGAAATGTATACTGGGAGGCTCCCCACCATGTCTGAGCTCTTTCCAAAGGTGATTTTTACGGCTTAATTAACGTCTGTCACCAGTCTCTTCCCTCATCTCCTCTTGGGGAAGCAAGCTCTGCTGCGACCTTGTGTTGTGGGATGCCAGGGGCAAACCTGAATCATTAGGTTGGATTTCTGAATTGCTGCTTCAGTGTGATTTGGCTGCGGGTTTATATTTTAAAGGTCCAGGTGTTTGGAGAAGAGACTGAGGACGCCTGTGATGAGACTGCGTTCCTGCAGACATTCATCCCACCCTTTCAGACCCTCCTGAAGAAAACTCTCCATTGTCCTGCAAAGACAGGTCTGGTAGAGAAGCTGCTCCGTGCTGTGGGACTTGTCACTCTTCATTTTCGTGTACCAGGCACAGGCTATTGGTCTAGGGTTTGGACTCGGGGGGAAAGGGAAGGAAAAGTGAGGCTGGGAACTACACTAAGACCATAATAGTCATCTTATAAATGCAAAGTAATGCAAGGAAGGCAGTCCTGTCTGTGGGTCTCCCGCAAGATAGCATGAAATGCTATCTGAAAACCAAATGCTAATGTCTTCTCCAACACCA
Source organism: Alca torda (assembly GCA_008658365.1). Lineage (NCBI taxonomy): Eukaryota > Metazoa > Chordata > Aves > Charadriiformes > Alcidae > Alca > Alca torda. Next base: position 1,596,236 of record CM018083.1, read on the forward strand.
AAACTCTTTAAAGACTCTTCTTAGAGCAGTCAGCAATGGTCAGAAATTGCTTCTTGCAGCTATCCCTCAAAACCACGTAAACACAATCAAACCACAAGTTACCGTTCTGTCTAGCTAGCTCGACGAAAATAACACGCGGGTGAAAAGCAAAGCGTTTCCCAGCGACCAGTCGGAGGTTGCTCGTGCCACGCCATGTCACGGGGGAGGACACAGCAAGAGAAGAGGTGCTGCTTCTCATGTGTCTTTCTCATCACCCAACAAAACAAGTGCTATTTGCAAAGAAGGGTCTACTCAAAGAAAGAAGGGGGGAGAAGGGAGCATGAAATAACATGGTAATTCCATAAAATTTCTCAGGTGCCGGTCGCCAGCTGAGGGGTGTTTAGTAAAGTTGGTTGCAACCTGGGGTTTCCCTTGGAAGCCAGGGATATTAAAGTCTTCTAATTTTTTTTTTTCATTCCTCACTGGAAAAAGAACATGCAAAGTTGAAATTTCCTGCGAAATGGAAATCCTGAGTGATTTTGCTCTGATAGCATCAGAACATTGTATTGCAAAGATTTGTTTCAACATGGCCGCAATCTTAACGAGGTCACAATACTTCACTTCCACAGAATTGTTTGGAGTTTTATAAAAACACAAATTCAACAGGAATTTTGGAGTGAAAACGCAATCTTTTGTTTTCATCAAAATGGTGGTTTTCAGTAACTTCTCCCTGGAAAAAAAAAAAAAAAAAAAATCAGCTTGGTCATAGCTTTCCTTCATTAAAGAATTATAGTTTGCTGGAAAATTTCCAGTCTCAAGTCCATTTCCAGTTAAGCCTATGCAGAGAAGTTTTGCAAGTGCTTACATGTTTGCAGGAGCCGCGCCATGGACATATCATTACAGCTCCAAGTTGTTTAATCTTTTGTCTAAATATAAATAGATGAGTGAATATCTGTAATTTCCTCCGTCCCCCTAGCTCTAGGGAGTTTATCTGAGCAAGGGAAGGCTTCAGGATTAGGGCCAGTCGCTGGGGCTGTTTCCAGGCTATCTCTTCAGGAAGGCTCATGAGCTGTTGGAAGATAACACCCCGTTCATACTTGGCCTGATCAGCCGTGCTCCAAAGGGCACCCCACATCCAACCACAGCGCTGATTTAAAGAAACAACAGCTCGGCTGCTCCCGGCTTTCCTGCTTCTGGTGCAAAATGGGAATTTTCCCATGAGGTTGACTTGACCAAAAGGGCCTCTTTTCTTCCATTTTGTTGCTTGGGCTGACCTTCCCTTTCTTTCATTCCCTTGCTGATTTGGGACCTGCCGGTGAGCAGAGATCACCTTGTCTCCATTGACCTGACTAGTCCAGTAAAACTGGAAGCTGTGGTTGGTGTTCTTCAGGACAGACCTCCCGGAGCCTCATGCCAGTTTACAGGAGCTTTAGTTCCTGCTGGCCGTGGTCACTGCTCTTATCTTTTCCCATAAGTGTTATCAATGTTTTCCTTTTCATCAGAAATGTCTTCTCTTTCTCCCTCTTGATCTCTGCTCACTCGCCTACCAAATGTTCAGCAAAAGGGTGAGCACTCACCCTGGTGAACTCGGATCCACATTTCTTCCCAGTCCCATCGCTCTCCTCACACGACCCCAGTTTCTGCTTTCCCTGTCCAAGTCCCATAGCTAAAAAAAACAACCCCATCACGGTGGTTAGCTGACACAACCAGATAAAGACGCCACAGCTCATAAGGAAAACTTGGACGGGAAGCCCTGAAGTTTGGATTGCACTACACAGGGAGTTAAGCACTATCAAAATAAAACGCACTCCCTCCAAAAAATAGGTTCCAATGTGATCTCGTTACCCCCATAAGGATTAAAACCTGTGCTTAAGCTGGGCAACTCTCCTGCTCCGTAATTTAGAAGTTTGCTGAGCTGCGGCTATTTGCAGTTGTTAGACTGAAACGTCCTTTCATCTCCGCAATCTCATTCAGTCCCCCAGCATTGTGGGGACGCAGGAGAACCACTATAAATAACTGAGCCTTTTCATGTCAGCTGGTACAAATACCAGCCACTTCGAACAATCTGACCTTTCTTGGGGATTCAGACCAATCTGCAGTAGAAGACGGCTAATATCTTTGAGGATTTTCCATGGTTAAGGTATATATAAAAATCGCTAGCTGTTTGCGTGCACTCCAAACGCTTTCTGGCTTGTTTAATCTGGCTGTGACACTTTGTTCTGTGGTTAAAAAATGAAAGTAACGTCCCAGCTAATGATTTTTGATGAAACCCATTATTCTCACAACTATTTTTAAACACCACGGAAGGCAAATCAATCTAACACACCTACAAGACTAATATTTTAATAAACTAACAGAGACAGTGGTCTAAAGCCATGGTATTTTTCCTCTGAACTCTTGTTTTTAAATGAAACCCTGTGAGGTTACCTTGGCATTCCTTCGCATGGAGAAAGCAAAACCTAGAAAACAAATTCCTGTTTGTGTCTCCTGAAGTTCATCTTCTGCTTTAAATGGAAAACAAAATAGAAAATCGCTTCAGCTTCGTAATTAGCAAAAGCTGATGAAGGATGTTACTGTAGAAGGTATTAAATGATTATGAGATTTCCCCTTCTTCCACACACCTGTTAAATGGAATGTGATAATGCCTCTCTCTTATTAATATCTTATGAGAAACGTCAGAGGGGACGTATCCTTGATCAAGAGATCCATTTTATACTTACCGCTATAGTTCATTCTGGAATACAGGACGAATCTTGCCTCTGTGGGAAACCAAAGATATTGACCTTTTTCTCAGTCATCGTAACCAGAAAGCTAGTGAGAAAAGGTCATAAAACATGGAAAATAATCTAGGCTGTGGCTTGCTTCCTAGCTTTGCTAGAAGCTGTACTGAAGTTTCCAGAGGATTTTTCATGCCCGGCCTCCCCCCTTCACTCACGCTGCTGCTGCGAGGTTCACCCCCAGCCGCCCCCTCGGTAGGAAGCATAGCAAAAAGGATCACAGGGATCCACTTGGTCCACTGGGAGAAACAGCTGGGGGAGGTAAACCCTGGGGGGAAAAAAGAGACTATTCACAGAGGGAGGCACTGCCTGACAGGGCGAGAGGGGCTGTGCCTGGCTCACCACAGTTGCCAGGTTTCTTACGCCACTTCGTAATCCCTCATGAGCACAGCACATCTCAATTATAGATGTTCGTCTTGCTTCGAGATAACAAGCATCCAAAAAATAGACAGGGAGCAGAAATGTATCTTTATTATGCCCTTTCTTGGGGTTTGCTCTCTTCCATGTTGCCCTTTTGCAGCTTAAAGACAAGTTCCCGATGTTGTAGTTGGTGGGAAAGCTATGTACCCAACAGAAGGTGCTCAAGAGCACAGTGCTCGTTCTGTAGGATCACTGTGTCTGCTCTGGGACTGCCAGATGGACTCTCCATCACGCCCTTACAGCGGCTCCCGAGCTGCCTGCAAGTAAGCAAAGCCGTGTGATGGCGAAAGATGGTTGCAGTGGCAGAGTAAGTCTGGAGATAATGAAATATCTTGGCCACAGTATGAAAGCGTATGCACAAACGCTGTGGATGCTGACGGGACACCTGAGAAGCCCTTCACGGGTTTAAAAGTGCAATAGATTTGAAGGAAATCGATGAGGAAAGGTGAGGAAGGAGGGAAGGGGATGAGCTGGAATACTTCCCCACCTCCCTGCGTTGCTTCCCCTGCTCCCCAAAAGGAGCTGGCAAGTTCTGCCACAGCTTCTGGGAAAATCCCAGAGGGACAATCGACTCTCTGCCGCCTGGGCAGTCCACAGCCAACGCAGCCACTGATTTCTTACCCCGGCTCTTCCCGCTGAAGCCGAACTTGCTCACAGCTGTGTGTTGTGCTTCAGCGAGCGCCGGTGTTTTTACGTTCGCCCCTTCGCAGCGAATAGAGGGAATTTTCAGACGCGATTCCCAGGGACTGTGCTGTCGCCGCAGCCCAAGCCAGAGGCTGTAGCAGGGAGTGACCCCATGACCGGCATTAGCAGCGCTCGCTCTATTAAAGGCAGCCCTCAGAAAAGGAGAGAGTTACTGAATGTCAATTAAAATGCTTCAGTGATTTAAGTGGGCAACTTCCATGCACCGCTTTGTAATGCTACACCCCTTCGTCTCCAGTTAACGGCACTGCTCTTACAGCAGCCCCTAGTAGGTGAATTTATGCAACAGCATTGACAGTGACCTTAAAGAGGGATCATGAAACTATTCTCCACGCCTGAAATTCGTAACTCAATCTGCTTCCTCTGCGGGAGAGGACGAGACAAGGCGGGGAGGGAAGGAGCAGCTCGTTGACCACCCAGAACGAAGGAAGAACCTGAAATCACTCTGTTAGCCTCGGTTCTTCCTGGGGCACATCCTAGAGAAAGCGTTAAGAAAAGCAAGAGGTCTGATACCTGCAGTAGGGTATGAGTGTACTGGTATCTAACGGCAGAGCCAGAGGGATCTCGGTCCCCGCCGGAGCGGGCAGCACCCTGAGGCTGGCGCGGATGCGAGTGACGCTCCTCAGGGAGGACGACGGGGCCCTTGTTGTCACCGCGGCCACGGCTGTCCCGAGCTCTAGGGCCCACCGCTCTGCTCACGAGGGCTGTCCCCGCGCCCCGCCGCCAGACCCACACCGGCACCCCGCAGCCGTCCCGCAGCCAGCACCAGCGCCAGCCGGCGGGCGTCCCGGCAGCCGCGCCTGGCTTATGGGAAAGGGTGACTTTGGTCACTTGTCTCATCTCAGACACGCTGCAGAGTTCAGCTGAAAGCTTTTAACGGTCCCTTGATGCTGAGCCTGCAGATACAGAGAGATAGGGAGCATAATAAACTTTCAAAATATGATCTAACTGCATAACACATCAAATGTGTATCTTAACTGTATCCAGCGGAGCTGAGTGGAAACAAACACGCCGTTTCAGACCAGACCACACACAGCAAGATAGCGCACATGACTAATTTTGATGACTGATTTCATATAAATAATGTACCAAGATTAGTAGATGCACTGTAACATCCCTTCATTTCACTCCTTTAATTAACTTTTCATTGCGACTCCAACTGGAAGTGGCTGATTAATAAAGTGTTGGCTTTTTACTACTTAGATTAAGAGTACATCCTGTCCTTGACGAAAACAGAGAGAAACTGCATGAAACTTAGGGAATAGCCTGCTTAATGCCATTCAAGTAATGCCGGCATTATAGCTCTTAGCTGGGTGGCAAAAAGGAAGGAATAACAGGTGTAGATAAGGAGTGGGAAGAGCACAGTACTGTGGTTGCTGCATGTTGTAAATTGCTATGGGAACCAAACAGTTGTGTTCTAGATCAGTTTTGCCACCTACACAAAAGGGGAATAAGACACAGATAACCCTACAGCTGAGTTCTGTTCTTCTGATGTCTGGCAATGTTTAAATGAACTCATGAAGGAAGTGTTGAGTAGCGAAAGACAAATGACCTTTTCCATCTGGGAAAGGTCTTAAAAATCTTAAAGCTGCAACGCCCATGTTTGTCAGAAGAGAAAGAAGGGAAAATGCAGGTGAGGAAGAGAGAAGCCAAATCCACGCTATCCGAATTCAGAGAGGATGGCAGGATTGAAAAGAGCAAGTGACCTTCAGGAAATTGATCCCGGTGTTGATGGATCACTATATTTAGGACGCAGACTAATAGGTCAGCTGTTGCCTCTTCACTGCAGAAAAGGTAAGATTTCCTACCCCTCCAGAGACAGAAACTTTAAATGGCTTTGAATGAAGCAATTTTAACACTTATTACACCATCCCGAGGGATTTTCAAACTATTTTGCAAATAAGGCAGGCAGGTAGGGGAGATAAGTCCTCCCATCCTGTCATTACTGATGGAAAAACTGATACGCAGAGATTTGACATGACTTGTCCCAAAAAACCTCCCTAAAAGGGACTCTCATCGCCTGCTTCTCAGGTATGTGATTAACCACCAACCACCTTTCCCTTTTAACAAGTTTCATAGGCTTTCATTTTGGAACTGTGCAGAACCACAGATTTCACGTATTTTTTTAGTACTAAGCCATCAATTAGTCCAGGTTTACTCAAAACAGTGCCCAGGGTCTCTTTACAGGTCTATAAACCCGAGAGGACCTATTTGTGAGCTTGGGCTGAGATTCAAGTTTTAAAGGAAAAGTGAAACTGGGGCAATTTTTTTTTTATTCCTTCAATTTTCATACTTAGTTCTCATACTCTACATTTGGAAGTGCCTGCAAGGCTTGCGTGGAAGGCAACTTGCAGATTTCCAAGGCCTTTTTCTGTTCCAGCCTTGATCCCAAATTCTGACCCTACTAAGGCTGGCAGCCCCTCCATACAGCATTCGTAATACTGACATCTCAAATAGCATCTGGATTGGACCGTCCAAGACTCAGGAGCAGTCAAAGGCACGTTTATGAGATCCATCTGGAATGGGCATTGCCCCTCCGTCACACCGTGGTGGAGGAGAGCAAAACACCGCAACAGCGGCATCAAAGCTGGGTAGGGGAAGCTAATAACAGCAAACAGAACAAGGAAAAATAAATAATAAAAGGATTACCCACTGCATGGGAAGCTTCCCAAGGTTCAGTATGACTGTGGGAAAGAATTCATAATCCCAGGTTTCATTCAGACCCTGTCTACGAACAAAGGCACCTGTATTAAAATCAGAGTTGTTGATTTTGGCAAACCGTGATCGAACAGAATAGAAAAGAATAGAAAAGATGGTACAAATCTGATTATCCCTGGGCATATAATTCTTGGTGCTCCACACATCCTCTCTATCCTTCCCACATACATCTTGGCGTGACCCCGTATCCTTTGTTTTGCCCAACATCTTTTTTGATTGAGTGAAAGCTGAGATGTGAAAATATCCTTAAGATGGCAATGGGTGATGAGTATGAGAGCGCACTCAGTAGTTGGAGCGAGCCGGCTCCACAGGCGCAGCCCTCCTACCTGCCAAGTCTCACCACAGCCTCCTGTCCCCTGCATCCTTTTGGAACCCGCTCTGAGAAAAATTCAGTCATATGTTTAGTTAATTTTAAACTAGAAACCAACCAGAAGACAAAGCAAAGTTAATAGCACTCATTTAAATTAGATGTTCTCCCGTATATGGAAAAAGGCCTTGGCCGGGTTTCTTAGCAGCTGGAAACGCACATGGCTCCTCTCAGCCCACAGCACCTCAGCACCTTCCCCGGCGCTTCTTTCCAAAGGCATCAAGAAAAGCAAGATGGGAAAATGAATAAATACTGGAATCGTTCAATAAAATGTTAGAGAGATAAGAATAGCCAGAGATAAGAATAGCTAGTAAGGAGGAACGGGGGACTGGCACAGGGTCCTTCCACAGCGAGGTGTGGAGCAACTGGGGACCGTCGCTCTACGGGCACCTCTCCTGAAAATAAAACTGCAGCACCTTAGCCTGCCCCCAGGACACACAGCACTTCACAAGCAGAAAGTGCTACCAGCTGACGGCGTCATTCACTGCTGAACTGCAGCATGGAGCAAAAAACAGCATCTATTCAATAGCTGTTTGGGACAGAAAGTGAAAAACAACATGACCATTGAAACAGCGGGAGGAATTTCTGGTAGGCAGAGTGTAATTAGCCAAGTTGGCCAGTGGCCAGGACATGGAGGTTAGTCATCTCCTTTTGTGAAAAGTGCCATCAGATCTTCAATGACTGAGAGCATTCAGGACCTTGGGTTTCTGTCTAATCCAGAAGATGGATAACAATGCTAAAGAGGAAACATCAGAGGCGAGTATGATTATAAACAGGGAGGATATGCGAGATATCTTCCAGATAGAGGGGGAAAAAATGGAGCTCTAGGCACTGGCCAAAACAAACAGAAGTCTCCAGTCTCCATGAGTGGATGGGGGTCATTCCAGGCTACTACATGAATTACATCAGGAACCGACACTGCCCTCCGCGTGGCTTCACAAAGTTTGGCTTTAATGCTTGAATGCCACTGGCAGAACAAGAGAAAAACGTTGCACCCGTGGGCAAAGAAAGCCAAGAAGGAAACTCAGGGAGACAGAAATTAGGAGTCCGATTTCACTTGGGGGAACAATTAAGAATTATTTATTGAGGATGAACTAATGGATCTTTATTTTTAGAGGAGAGCTTTGGGGAACTTTAAGAGTTTCCCGCTCTTAGCTCATATTTAAATAATAAGTAACTATCTGAGTCCTGGGGAAGATTCAAGACAGCAGTTCATCCAGTTGCAGCCAGGCCACAAGAAATTATTCTCAAAATTGAGAGAATGAGAATAACTAGCATTCCTGGAGCCAATTCGGATCTTCTTCCATATTTCAGAAAAGACACAAGTAAATAATTTCACCTAGAGTTACTATTGCTGTCTGTGCTGCGAAACAGGGGACAACCCTAAAACATACATTTCCGAAACTAAAGGATAGATCAGTAACACATCATTCAGCAAGAAAGTCTGCAACCGTGAAAAATAAATCCTGCAAAAATAATCCTGATGAGTTTTCAGCCATCGACAGACTGAACAATCCTGGATACAAATGTACAAAAATTGAACTTTGCCTATGGCTCGTACCTGAGCTTAAAGAAGGGCTGAATGTCAAATCTGCTGCTTTTCATCTGCCTCAAACTCTAACTAAAATGCAGACACACAAAGCTAGCTCTGATTATTTACTTTAAAAACATTATGCACTTTATTTTAAGTACAACTTTTAACACCGTCTGTAAGCTATTTATAGGGACTGTGTCTTTACCCATTTCACATACACACGGCAGCAAAAGGTCGTTCATAAGTATGCGCCAGAAGTGGAAGACAGTGAAGAGGGATGCTAATCAGAGTTGCTCCTAACCACTTGCTGTTCAAAGAGCAGAGCCGGGCTAGATACTAATGCATTTGACCCTTCAAAAGCTTAGTAGCCAATTAGCTTTGTAAAGGCTGTGATGAACTGCACTCGTTTACTGTGCGTCCACACACTCAACTGTCGTGTTTAACAAGCAGCAGGACCACCTAGGGCTGCCCAGCAAGGCCCTTTGCATACTTAACGCCGAGGCCGCATATGTAGTCACTGGAGAGGAAAAAAGATGTAAAAAGCACAGCTTGGGATGACTTCCACAAACAAAGCAATGTCATTTGCAAAACTGTAAGATTCCAGTCAGTTCCATAAGTTTCCAAAGCTTTCCTTGAATTCTCAGGAGTGGCTCCAGAACGTCTGTCCTCTTTGCTGCATCAACGGCAGGTCTTAACGTTTCCTTCCAGAGCACCGTAGTCATAACCATGCAGGTAACCCCTGGAAAACCCAAGGTGATCCCTGACGTCTTCATTGGAAAGATTGTTCCTAAAATGCCTGACCACATCTGAAGACGTTCACACATTTGCTTGACACGTCGAGCTCATGTTTCCCTCTGCACTGCCCCAGGATGCTTGGCCAATACTGGAGCCCATCATGTCGCAACACTTCATTCCCATCCATAACTCATGAATCAGCAGTGCAGATTTGCTGTTTTTCTTCTTGGCCATCGAAGCAAGCCAACCAGGGCTCACAAAGCAAAGTCCAGGTAGATACAGGCAGAGACAGATCATCCGAGGTTCCTTCTATGCCTCAATGTCCTTCAATCAATGCAGTACCTGAAGATGAGCGGGGCTGAGAGCACAGCAACCAAACCGGACAGGTGAGAACACCCTTTATCTGAGAAATAACTGCACATAATTAGTCAGCTACTTGGGAAGGGCATTTATTGGTCTGGTACCAAATCGCTAAAACACTTAACGTATTCTTAAGTCACACATGTCCCACAAGTGAAGTATGTCCTTGGCAGGAAGCTGAAGCCAAACAGACTTAAACACATGCTTAAATATAAGCACATACGTAAGTGTCTCACTGAACTGTGGCTGTGCTGACATTCGTATTACTAGCCAAGGTGTCAAGCAAAATCATTTATTAGTTTCTTCTTTCTCCCCGTTTACTTTTGTTTTTTATACTGGAGTCTTCGTAAAGAGAAGTTGCATTTCATACCAAGCAGACACAACTAATCAGTCTTGTTTAATAAGGAGAGAAATTAGGCAAGAAGGACAATGGCGGCTGTGAAATTGGAGAGAGATGTTGATGTCTTATTTTTAAAGCTCCTAATTTTTTAAAAAAGCACTGTATTTCAGCCCTTGGCACCAGCGATTATGCAAAAATAAGGCATTGCGTTAGGCTACTTTGAGCTAAAGTTTTCTTTAAAAATTTCCAGTAAGTTAAACTTAATGGAAAGTCAGGGACGTTTGTTTCACGAATCAAAAGGAAAGTTTCCCCTTTTAAGCAGCAAAGTGAGAGATGGGGAACGTTTCTTTTTTCTCAGCATATACCAGTCATGCGGCGGCACTCTCAAAACTTCCCACGCCTTCTATGTCTCTCCGCTGAGCTGCCATCATCTGCCTCACAGCGTTTCAGCCCCGTGTCAATTTGAGGGCTGCGTCTAGGACTCAGCCAGAATTCATCAGGATCAGATGGCAGCCAGTCCTGAATGCACCTCCCGAGAGCTGGGACACTTCTCACCCGGCACGGAGCAAAGACAATTATCTGAAGCTACCCACCTGCTCCAGGGCCACTTCGTCGAATCCGATACTTCGGGGGGTGATGCCTACCTGTCATACTGACTTTTTGGATGTTGACACAGCAGTCGGAGCGAACATCTGCTGCTGCTGCTCCACAGTGAGCTCATTTAGATGCTCCAGAAGCAAAGATGAAAACAGGTTTCAGTGCCTCCCTCCTGCCTGCTCCACCTGAGAAACCCTCCGTGTCTCATCTGAACAGCTGTCACCAGACGACACCTTATCCCCTTCCCTCTTTGGAACATCGCTTTAATTCCCAGCTACTCCCTCGCTGAATCCTCACCGCCAGCGGCATTCCTCTGGGTACCGAGCTGTCCCTGTGGCCATTTTCCCACCCTCCCATATAAATATCTCGGCACCCAAAGCAAGGGGAAATCAGACCATTTGCTTTGTAGCTGACGGAAACTGGGGATAAATTTAAAATAAAAAATAATAACATTTTAAAAAAAAAAAAAAAAAAAGGCTGCAAGTCACAGAGTGCATCTCCAAGGTGGTTGGGTGTCCCACTGAAAGGGAGTGTGTGGAAATGCTAGGGCAGGATAAGGGACTCAGTTAGAGCAAGGTGCTGGAAGCAGTGGGTTGCAGCCCGCTGTCCTCCCTGCTACGGCTGCACGCCTCCTGCAAACCATTGAGAACGATGCACACTGTTCCTTATCTCTAGGATTTGCTCATTATTCAGGTTTTGGGGCTCTTAGGTAGTTTTTTGTACTCTTCTTACCTTGTTCCAGTTGTGCAAGCAAAAACACCAAGCAGCTTCAGTGCAGCTGGGTGAGTCGAACAGTGGCAGAGAAGGCTGGGCTCCACCACTGTGTGATGCTACTGCAGGAGAGTTAGGCTGGAAAACGTGGACAGGATGGTCTCTTTGGTTACCTGCCCACAGTTAAGCTGTGGGAAGCTGCCAGGGTCAGTCCTCACTCTGGATCTCAGCCTAAATGAGTTTTTTGGGCCGCAGAAGTGAAAACTCAGAGGAAAGCAGCATCCCTGCTGGGCTTTAGGCTTAGATATGGTATCAAGCCCTCTTTTCCAAAGCTGGCAGCAATTAGAGGAGGATGGCAGGTGCTTTCTCCCAACGGCCTCTTGTTTAACGAGCACCTCCTCTGCCTCTAACTCAAGATGCAGCTGGAGACCCTCCACGTCAGGCACAAAGCTTACATGCAGTGTCACTCGGTAAATAATAAAGATAGCAATATAACATAATCGTAGCTACCTCTGGGATAGACGTTTTCTCAGTGCGACAGCTTCCAGAAGTTCAAAGCCTTGCACGAACAGAATACAGGCAGGCTGTGTGTGTTAACTAATCAGTGTCTCCATCTCTATGTGATCATTTTCTAAATTGCCATAAAAGTGGTACCAGGAGCACAGAAGATGAAACTCTTCTGTCTGGGTGCTGTAATCACACTGAGTGCATCTGAGCAGGCTGCATAGCAAACGGGCACTGGAGATTTTAAATATCTCAGTTTCCATCATTAAACATCGCAAGCTAGTTCCTGTTTCCTTCTCAGTCACCTCTCCTGACTCCATCAGGCTGCTGATGCGGCACTGAGTGATACGCGGCAGCACGTTACTCTCAGTGGAGATTAATTATTTCTTTTTTAAGGCTTCTACAACCCCCACCCCCTCTGGGTCTCTCGGTTGGTAAAGCAGCACATCAAAAACTAATGGGAAGGTGTGAGACATGACATGACTTTACAAGAAAATAAAATTTGGGCCAAGGGAGACGGAGTTTGGATTTTGACAAGGGACTTTGTTTTCGTGTTTGTTTCTTCCCCTAAGACTATGTTTCTATTTTTAGACCTGAATGCACTGCTGTGATTCATACTGTAATTGCTAGAGGAAATGGGGAGGGACTGCACCTGTGTGGGACCACGAGGGACCACAAAGTGATGCTGGTTCCTCCCCACACCGACGAATCCCCGTTGTCTGCTGTGCACAAACACCACTACCTGCCCGAAATCCCTTCAGCCCGCAGATTTCCATTTACAGCTGTCTCCAGAGTGTCGCAAGGAAAGATGATGGATGGGCAGAATTTTATTTCCATTAGAAGGAAGCCAACTGAGTATTTCCATCTGCTTTATTAAAAATACTAGTTCTCGCTTTGCTTAATCTTGAAAAATGCAACATGTTTCTGCAGCTGAGCTTGCATTTTGTCTAGGAAATGGATGCCTGAAGTGGAATGATATTCTGTGGGTACAGAGCAAGGTGGAATTCAGTGTGGGCAGGGGGCATCCAACTTGGCAGAGAGAAGCTGATACCCCACAATTACCATCTCCCCAAAGGGGTCGTACTTCAGGTTTTTGGCAAGGTGACCCCTGCAGTCCGGCAGCGAAGGCAGTCAAGGAGATAACGGGAACTGGAGACCTCTTCGTCATCTCAGCCTTGCCTGCTGCTCCATTCCCTGACCACCTCCGAGCCCTGCAGAGCATCGCTCCCCCTCCTTGATGGGTTGCTGTAATTCCTGCTGCTGACAACGCTGCTCGTGATTCGTAGTTGGCATCAGTTACAGCAGATTGCTGGAAGAAGGGAGCACTAGAGTGTTTGGATTCAATGGGGCGGGAGGGATGGGGAGGGAAACACATTAGAAGTGCAGGAGCCTGGCATCTAACGTAGGGGCCCAAGGGAGCCAGCTGTGGGTGAACAACTGCTCTAGCACAGCACCGTACAGCTAAAACTCCGTCCAAAGAGTAGAGTTTGTTCAAGGCTTTTCTTTTCTTGCATTGCTTTTCCTATTTCCCTCTTGTTTTCCCAGAAACAGAACATGACATTTATTTTTATGGACAGCATGATCTTATGGCTATTCCCCCGTGACAGGGTAATCTGAACACAATTATGTTCTGTTGACAAAAAGTGATAAAAGTGTATTGTGTCAACACTCTGAACTAACAGATTTGTCATCTGCTCTACTCTCAGATAATAGAAACAGATTTAGAAAACGCTCTGACAGACTCTATCCTCTTCTACGGTTAAGTAAGCCCCAGCTCTGTGCTTGGTTGCTGTACCCCATGTTACCCCTCTTCCAGAAAAATCTGCCTGTCTGTGTTTTAAACTCAAGTGTAAAGTTTGCCTTGATGGACTTCTTCTGGCAGTTTATAGCTTATATGCTTTGAAGTAGCTCAGCCTAAATTCTCCATTTCAATTCAGTTCTATTACTCCCATTTTTTTTTTCTATGGCTTTGGAAAATCCAACGTTTTCGTGTACCATTTTTTTGCCACGCAGATTTCCTTCTAGAAAATGCATTTGACAGTAGTACCTGCATTACATCCTCCCTCCAGCTGACTTCTTCATGGGGTCATGGACAGCAGTCCCCCTGGATGGTCGTTTTCCCGAGACAGGCACCCACATTTGCCCGATGTGTAGGGCCAGCCCTAAGCACACGCACTTCTCCGCGGGAAGGTGCGCATACATCGGAACATAAACCACCACCCCGTCCTAAGCCTGAAGACAAGTCTCCACTTCCAACTCTTGGTTTTTTGGATGACAATTACTGCTTAAGAGCTAAAATGGTGATGATATCATTCAAGCAAAATAGAAAAAGCTTTCTTCGTGGCCAAAGAAAAGCCATTTCCAAAATTTCTGTAAAATATTTTGTTTTGCAGCTGTGACTCCTGCACTGTTAAATGCCATTAAACAGCATTTCCATTCAAAAGGGGCATGTGCAATGTATATTAAGGCTTTCCAAAAATAGGAATCAATAGCCACCAGGTGCAGGTGTGGCATGAGTCAAGCATGATGGCATCTGGTCACCTAGCTAATGCCTGCCTGAAAAGATCATGAACATTGGCCTCCTCATCAGAACAGAAGTGATGATAGGTGCCATGAAGATCTCACATCTCTGGTCCTTCCTCTGCTCATTCCTCCAGCTTCCAGGTTAAAGACTGTGTCAGACTGGGACTCCTAAAAATTGGTTCTTTTAGGACCACAAACATCAGGGTAATCCAAAGCCTACTCTGATTTGAGGTGCGTGCCGGACTCCCTCTCTCCTCTAGCCTATCCACCACAGCCCACTTTGCTCCTCAGCTTCTGCAGTGCCCCAGCACGTCCAGCCACGAGGAACTCGTCCCCGTGTAAGCAGCATTTTGCACAGACATTCCCTTTGGTTCGATACATCTGTTGTTTGAACAGAAAAACGCAAGCGGTTTTGACAGCAGGGTGAAACGAAGTGAGTGTGTGCACATGAAGCTCTATTGTTTATTCCCCCGATCCAGCTCCTGGCAGTGGGATCTTTTTAGCATGGGGGTGGAATCAAGGCATTTACATCCTGAAATGAGAATAATGGTCTGGAATAGTGGTTTAAGGTAGTTTGGCACCATATTCTGATACCCATAGCAACCTTTAAAGAACATTGAGCTGGACGTTGCAATGGAAACTCAGCACCATCTACAACTGACTTCACAACCCAAATTTTCCCAGAAGAAGCCACAGCTCATTACCCCACCTACAGAACCTCTCTTGAAAGAGAGCACAGATCTGACTCTTGCTCTTCCTCCTCCTCTCTGACTGACAGCCAGACTCGGCGCTCAGCAAAACAATGCTGCTGCGAGAAAACAGCTAGGGAAAAAAAAGGTGCTAAAGCTCTTTTCAGAAATGGCTTAAAGCAGTAAATATATTGTGTAACGAAGCAGTTTGCATAAAGTGAAGCGATACCACTGCGGACAACACACTTTTGCTTATCCATCAGATTGATCCTCTCTGTGTTACCACACCGAAGGCTTAACATCATGTCAGTCTCCATAAATTTCTGTCCTAATGTATTTGACCATATCAAAACAAGCTGCATATACCTAACGTAGTTTATTTTACCAAAAACGTTTGGTCCTAACTCTAATCATTTTGTAAGTTTATGCTCAAGATAATATTTTCGGTAGAATTCGGTCGTAATTTTAACACTAGTCCAAAGTACCTTAGAATCCAAGATACTCAGCTTGTAGCACTTGAGTTTTCCACTGGAGTCAATGAGGCCATTATTCACATGCTTAAAATTAGGCATATGCTTAAGTGCTTTGCCTTTGGGATAAAGAGCCCATTTGGGACTCTTCGGTACTTAGCTCTGATAAAATCCATCAATCTTGCTTAGATGATTAAAACAAAAGCATCTTTCTCAGAACTTCCAACAGATGTTTTCATAAATTTTAACGTACTTCTTTTCCCTGTCTCATTCATTTCCAGTACAAGTATTCCCTTAAAAGCTGAATGAGAAAATCTGTAAACTTAATGGAGGAAATTTATTTGGATAGAAAGACATCTAAAGAAGTATAACAGCACTTGCAATGATCTCTGGCCAAATTCCGCACCCATTAACTTTCTTTATGCCTTTCCCCGCTGCCAGATGTATCTGTGCAAATGAGATTTTCCAAAGAAACTATTGTCTTCTCTGAATCCCACAAAATCCTTTCTAATAGTCTCCGAGTAGAGTTTTTAACAAACCGAGTGAGTGTATAACTGCTCGCTCCATATGTCTGAAGTGTATTCTTCCTTCCACCCGCCCCATTTCATTCTGTCGACAACATGCATTTTGTCAAACCTCTTACTGCAAATCATTCAGTCAATGAAACCGAAAGACATTTCAGCACATTTTTATCAACAGAATGTAATTTTGTGCAAATCATGCTGTCAACAGGAAAGAATGCCAGAAGAAAAGTGAAAGAACCCAAACTCATTTTGTCCACAAAAAATAAATTACAGTTTGCTTTTATTTTGTGCATGTAGACAAAATGGAAATAGCAAAACTTCCCCATCTGTGGACAAAACTAAGATTGATCTCTTAATTCAGGAAACCGAATGGTATTTGGTAGAAAAACGCCAACACTATGAAGGACAGCTGAGATGCTGAGTCAGAAGAATTTTTCCAGCGCTCTGCACCTTTCACTGCTTGCGTTGTATCAGTGAAACGCCACCTGAGATGTTCAATCCATTGTAGATTTTCAGTGATGAGCTTGAATATGGGCAAGTAGGCTGAGCTAAAGGAAAATGCAGATGCTATTTCTTTCTCCAGCTGATGAATGGCTTGGGTTGCTCTCCAGGCGCATGCCCGATGCCATCTGGACAGTGCCCTCTGGTCACTGATGCTCCTCACGGCTTTGTGCCGTACCTGCAGCCACCTTCCACTTTCCTCCGCTGTGACGCTTTCATCCCTTTGTTGCTGTCAGGTTTGCTCTTGTTATTACGATAAGAATTACTTGTTGTTGCTCTTGTTCTTTCAGCAATCATGGCTATACCTCAGGGTCCTGGGCCCACCGATGGCTGGCACCACACAACACAGCCCTGTGGTCACTGAAGCTCTGCAGGTCAAGGCAAAGAGGGGTTTCAATTGGAAGTAGATGTTCTTTAAGGTCCCTTCCAACCCGAACCATTCTGTGATTCTTTGTGAATAACCTACTTGCAACTTTTCTCCACCACAGGACTGAAACCGGCTTCTACCTCCCAACAACTAAAAGGACTTTTTTGCTGGTCCAGGGCAGGGACAGGATTCCCTGTGTTAACCCAGCAAGACCCACCAGAGGCAAAACATTCGGCTTCTCTAAAGACGGAGTGAGAACTGGCCCCTGGGAGCAGACGATTCCAGGAGGACATTGAACCATTTTCTTTCCTACACCTACTCGGGTTTTACTTCAGGGTGTGCTCAGCTGATTATGATTATAAGCTTATTTTTTATAAGGACGGCTGTTTAATTCTCTTTAATATTTTGACACTATTTTTCTATGGACTGGGGTTATTTCTTAATATGGCAAAAGACAACAATAACATTCCTGTGTTTTCTGAAGAATTTTGCCGTGTTTTTAGATCACCTTATCCCTTCCAGTTCTTCAGTGAATTGTTCAAATAAGGCCTTGGAGAACTGACAGTCCCGAAGAGTTTGTGTGGGGCTGGAGGAGCAGAGACGGTGGCTGTTATCCAGCATTTTAGAAATCGGAATGAGACTTGCCACATGCCATTTTGGTATACGCTGTGGGGGATAACAGATCATTTTCTCCATCAGTCCCCAATCTTTACTGGGGAAAGCGATGATCCAGCCAAATTCCCGGAGTCCTGCTCATCCGCAAAGGAGGGACGCGCGGAGAGAAGGTACGCATTGTGCAGCATTAAAAATGTAACTGCTTTGAGACACGGGCCAGCACACTGACACCAAAAGCTGGCAGCAAATATGTCAGAGGGATCACGAAGTTGGCATGAGAGGGTTTCAGCTAATACAAGAGATTATTTTCAGGGCCTTATTGCGTGCCAAGCACAACACAAAGCTGGCCTCAGAGAGCAGCACTTCTGCTGGAGCTGCAGGGGGTGGCAGCGGAGCGGAGCAGACGCCCGGGGAGAAGCCAGGCTTGGGTTTTTATCTGGGACAGCACCAGGGCTCTGCAGGGACCAGCTACTTCTTGGCTGTGTGTCACTGCTGTGTGTCCTAGCCAGTCTCTATTTGCAGCGGTCGGCACTTTAGTGCCCCTGGGACTGGTCACCTTTTGGATTTCTGTGTTCTCGTTGATGCGGGAGGGGGACTCGGTGCATCCCTTTGGCTGCTCCAGGCTCCTCAACTGAATTTCAGATTGGAAAGCCTTCACCTTTGACAACGTCAAGGACCTCCTCCTGTTTAATCCTCACCTGCCTTTCTATCCAGAGCAGCCCCAGAGGCAAGAAAGCACTCATTAAAAGTATAGTGTCGCTTTAAAAACGGTAGATAGTTTCAATGGGAAGAAGTATCCTGAGGAATGAAAAAATAATTTCGGACCATTTTGCTGTGCAGTTCTCATGGTACCTTCTTGCCATTTTGGTTGTGCCGACAGCGCTGCCCATTGAGAGACAGATTCCTACCTGCGAGGCACAGGCAGCAAGCACTGCAAAGCATTTCCTTGGTCTGGATCAACGGGAACGTTCCTCCCTTTAAAAGTGACTGTGCCAAAGCCTTTCTGAATAAGTGGATGAGGGCAATGGCTCTGCCTTCAGCCTGGCCACCCTCGTCCAGTGGCACTAAATGCCCTCACCCGGATCAGTTACGCTAACTAACCTGTTTTTTTCTTTCTGTGTTGACTTCAGCTTGCACAAAATCCTCGGTCCTGTCCTAGTCGTGTCCCAACCCCACCTTTTCAACAGAATTTTGAACGAAAAAGAGGTAATGAAGGCTTGGGAATTTCCATGGTTTTCATGACAGATTTCTTGTACACATGTCACACAATTAACTCACAAGGAAAGCTGGAAAGCTTATATCAATATGAAACTACGGAACTCAGCTGTAGGACACCTGGAAATCAAACCAGTAATGACTACCACAAAGGTAGATTGTACGTTCCCTGCTGGAATTTAACCACATCCTCATTCAACAGCAACAATAAAATTACAGCAGTGGTGATCAGAAACAAATATTCAGATGGCAACCTGTGTTGCTCACCTATTATTCTGCCAAACGCAAACCATCAGCGCTTTTAATTTACAGTGAGAAGTTGGGCAGAGACCAGAAGAAAACGGGGAGAGGATTTGAGTGGTTGCTTCTTGGCTCAGCAGCAACTGCTGCGAACGCCGTGCCTTGTGCGTGCTGATGGGAGTCAATGCAGCATCTGCGCTGGTTCCCCCTTCACTTCGAGGGAGTGGAGGCTTGAGATGGGTGGTTGAGAACAAGCTGCTTGCAGAAACTCATGAACTCACCACCCAAGTAGCTTGCTGAAGTTCACCCTCAACCACCTACTGTCCATCATGTCAAGTAGATGGCTGCAAGGCCTCCTGGACCACCTTGTGTTAAACGTGGGACCTAGCCGCATACACAGCTGGCTTCTTCCAGGCTAATCTACTAAGTGCACCCAAAATGTTGAGCTCCAGAATGGAACTAAGTCACCCCTTGGTACAAGTTTGATAGTAAGGATTGAGCTGCTGTTTGGAGATCAACCTATTGGTCAATGTAAACGTGCCATTGGAGGGAAAAACCCTTAGTGTTGTCACCATGGAACAGCAACAGCCTCCCACACCACCGTGAATGTGCTGATGTGCCAGGTCACGGCCAGGAAGGAGCAGTAAACACAGTGCTCATGCAGAGCTGTAGAGAAGCGCGTGGGCATACAGTCAGGGTCACCTGTCGAAGACTTTAGCTCCCAAACCTTCTGCAAAAAATGGCTCTTTGTATTGAAAAGCTGAACTCCTGGTAATAGAAACCCGGAAACCTGGCCGTTCGCTTTTAAATGGCGAAAGCCAGCTACTGGCAATTTCCCGCAGAAGCGCAGAACAGTTTAGACTGGAAGGGACATCAGGAGATTTCTGGTCCAACCTCCTGCTCAGAGCAGGAGCAGCACTGAATTCAGCCCAGGTTGCCCAAAGCTTTGTCCAGCCCAGCCCTCCACATGCAGCCTCTCTGGGAAATGTCTTCGATTTGGACAGTCTCGGTGTGAATTCTTTTGGTTTTTTTTAACTCTTTTGTTGGTTGGAACCTCCCCTCTTTCAATTTATCACCATTTTATCTCTCATGCTCCCCCCATTAACCTCCTCCCTCTCAATTAGGGCTGATTTTCTTGCATACATGTGACGTGATAGAAGCTTTCAGTAATGGGAATCAATCAACGTGCCCCAGTAATTCTAAGTGCACTATGGGGAAACAAAAATACAACTTTCAGGCAGAGGTATCAGCTACGCGGCTAATGAATGTATAGTGAGTGGCGTTACGGGGGAGCGTGGCCCCATGAATCCAAAGTGATTTACTGCGTTCTGCTCTACATCAGGAATCTGCAAACCCTTTAAATGTCTAACATTTAAAAATATGTATATCTTCCAACACGCAAACCTAGAAAATGTTCACAGACTTTGATGTTGGCACTTCTCACTGCTGGGGTTTTTTTTGCCATAATAAAATCAGTTCTGCTAATCACCGTTCATGACGCAGAACTTATTTCATTTGAACTGCAGTTCAGAGGAAAACATCTCTTGGTTTTATTCCTGTCTCAAAATATCTGCAACTGAATTCAAAGATGGACTTCAAACCGCATCCTTTGGGAAAAGTTCAGTTCCCTGATGCTAGCAGTTGGATCCAAACCTGATGTCGCATCAGTCTTGGCAATCTGCAAAAAAACAGTGACTTTCAACCCAAAAACCACCTGTATGCTGAATTATTTCTTAAAAAAACAAATCTGGAGCAGGTATCTGCAAGGGTAGGGAAATCAGCAGTGCCGGGCCTCTCTGCTTCACTCAAACAGCTGGCATTCCAGGAAAGATGCCAATAAAGGACTCTGGGGCAATTTTTGCCAAGTTGAGTTTTTAATTTGTGTACTTACATGACTGAATGCAAGATAGACCTTTAAGGTTCAAAAATGAGAGAAGAAAATGGTGGTGCACCAAAATCCTGCAGGGTTTGGTTGGGGTTCCTCGGCTCCTTCTTCCCCCTTGCTCGAACACCTCTCCGCCAAGCTGGAGGGCGAGTGGCAACCGAAGCGTTTTGCCCTGAAGGGTATTAACAGGGGCTGATAATGTTCCCAGGTCATTTGTAGCCAAATTAAAACCCTGGAACTCGGCTGTGCGCAGTGACAAGATAAGCCCTGCGAAACGAAGGGGAGTGAGGGCCGAGGAAAGGGACGGACCCTTCCAGCCCAGCGGCCACGGGGGGTTCTTCGTTAGGG
This sequence comes from Alca torda, assembly GCA_008658365.1. Taxonomy (NCBI): domain Eukaryota; kingdom Metazoa; phylum Chordata; class Aves; order Charadriiformes; family Alcidae; genus Alca; species Alca torda. Next base: position 1,617,357 of record CM018083.1, read on the forward strand.
CAGAGCCAGCGAAAGGTGTGTTGACAACACTGGGCTGCCCAACCTTCCCACCACCTCCGCGTCATGCTTTCCTCCTAGCGCTTCTACCCGGCGATACGAATCCCTGCCAGCGCGCTCCACACTATCTGGGACACCTCATGCGCAGGATCGTATTTTGGGGGGTGCCCGCAGAGCGGGCGAGCCGGCACGCTCCCGGGCACAGGTATTTTCACGAGTAGGAGCGATGCTTTCCTCCCGTCTCTCACCCAGGGCTTCTCAAAGGCTCTCACCGCGCATCTGAGCTGCGCTCGCTTCTCCCGCAGCCAGCAGATTCACACCTGTCTGTGGAGCGAGCCAAGAACGGTTTGAAATTACCTGGCCGGTAATTTTGGCCACCCTCTGCCTGCTGTGCACTTCCCTGATACACAGAATGAACGCATTCACTCCAGCTATTTGGATACACACCTCTCTTTTCCAAAACTGCTTGGTCTATTTTAGCATAACTTTCAAGAACGCCTCTTAGCACAGAGAGTCATTGAAAAGTACAGCACCGTTAAAGCACCCGACAACCAGCTGCATTGCTCCAAAACTGATTTATTGAAAAATAGTAGAAAAAGGGACTTAGCATGCCTACTCTTCCAGTATAGACAGCCCAAAGCTGATCCGCTTTCCGGTTTGTTTGACTTACACAATTTATATGGCACGCGTCCCTGGAGGAATTTATTAAAACACACTAACGATTACAGTATGGAAAGAGATATTGTGCCTGCAGCCAGGCATCGCTTGAACTCCCGGGCTGACAGTGCCACGCACTTGCTGTGTGGCCTCTGGAAGTCACTTGGCCTCCAGGAATGGAGTTATCCCAGCAAAAGGTGGCCTCAGCCCCCCCTCTTCCCTCCAGCAGCCCCGGGCTACTAACACGCTGGGCTGGGCCAGCTCGGTGCTGCCCCCGCTGCTGCCTGCGCTCCCATCGCCAGCCACCCCATCAGAGCACCAGGAACAACACTTGGCTCAGGGGTAAAGGGTTAATTAATTTGCGTGGACAATGGCATTTTGGAGATGCTGTGCTCTGTCTAATTGCCGGGGACTGTAATAGGTCCCAAGTGCACCTTCTTCTCTACAAAAGCGATGCTGCACAGGCAAAACCATCTCCGGGCGCTCAGGCTGCGGCATTATTGCTGTGGCAAAAGCTCGTCTGACGGCAAGAGCCCTTTGAAGGTGGCAGCTGAATCAGCTCCCAGATACCAAAGGTTTGTTCTCGCTGCCGCAACACGCAAGAGATTTCTGCTGCAGCACCTCTGGGGTAACCTCTCCCTTATAGTCAAAGTGGGAGCAGAAATGTCAAGACCCGAATGGAGAAAGGGAATTTCTCTGAAACTCATCACTCTGTGTCCAGAAATACTCCCGGCAGGATGCTGTTCCTCGGGAAAATCTGAGGATGGAGAAGTGAGTGATCCTTTCTGGGGCTGCTCCTCAGGATCAGCCTGCATTGCCATTTAAGAAATAACGTGAAAGAGACAGAGAGGCTGGAGACAAACACCTCGGAGCAAAACTACAATTCACACGTGAGATAAGAAAGGAGGTTGAAAAAAGTCCGGGTTTCTCTGGGGAGCACACAGGAAAGGGCCGTCACTACCTGCTGCGGCTGTTTGGAGACGTCGGGATGCCTGCACCCGCGCTGCGTGCCGGCGAGCCTCAAACGGGGGCAAAACAACACACCCGCCTTCTTCCCATCTCTGGGAGCATCGCTCCCGCCCTCGAAACGCCCCAGCCACCCAACCCGCCTCAGCTCTGCGGCTCTGTGCTGAAATCTAAGTGTACAAAACACGATAACCCCCCCCAAAACGGCACCACGAAGGGAAATTCAAAGAGTTGCTGAAACCAGAGAGGAATTCGGTGGGAGGAAAAATGTGAAAAGATGGGAATTGCAGTAGGATACGGAGAGCTGTGATAGTGCAGGGAAACGGGCTCAGGAAATGCTGCTGGAGTAGCACGGCGGTGGAAGGGCCGGCAAAGGGAGGTGTTACGGCTGTTGGAGAAGCAAACCGTGGTGGTCTGTAAGAGACGGGCCACCGCAGGAGGCACTGCAGTGGGAAATGTCCCCTGAGACCTCCTCGCCTGCAGACCCAGGCGCAGGAGCAGAGCCCGCGGCAGCACCCGAGCCTGTTTGGAGGTGGCAACACCCGCCCCCATGGGGACAGGCTGCATTTGTCACGTACAAGAAGGTTTTCTTGGTGCTCTGGTGGCTTTCCGTCACACTACTGAGATTCTGCGGCCTGAGAGCGCTGTGTAGGTCTTCGCTCAGTCCTCACCCAGACGTGCCCGGCTCCCTCAGCAAGTACCCTGTGATGTACAGGGACCTTGGCAAAGCTCCCCGTGTAGGTTTGGTATCCCTGGTCCCTACCCCACCGTCCCCATCCACCGGGCTCATGCTACCGCTCCAGTGATGATGGAGCCATGGGGACTGGACAAAAGAAGGCCCTGGAGAACCACAGGTGTAGGACTGGAGTCTGACGCGCAGTGGGGTGATACAAAATAAAGAAATAAAGGAAAGTCTGTGGTGCTTTCTCCACCCTTTCTGCCTTTCTCATTTCCTGTTGCTATGCCATTCCCCAGGCAAGCACAAAAGGAAGAGCTTCCTCAGCCACAAAAATGAGATTATTCAAAGAGCCCCTCTGTCTTCTCGTATTTATTGTGATAGGCAGTGTTAGAAGTGTTTGACAACAACTCAATTATTCGCAATGAATAGAAGCAGGATAGGCAGGCAATTATCCACTTTACCCGTGTGAGAGACACCCATATTCAAAATCCACATTCAGGGAGAGCCGCATTATTTCCAAACCATTTTGCATATTTTTAATTACCAGCTTCAATTTAGCTGGATGGTTATGACTCCAATCAGCGCGCTTTGGAAGGGCTGAGCACTTGGGTTGGAGCCAGGCGTGCATTGTCTCACTCACATCAGCGCGCTAATGTGCAATATTTGGACTGTTCGGGTTACATTTTAAGAAGCAGCCTGCAGAATGGTGCACAGCATTGGAAAACCTGCAAAAAAATTTGAATCAGAATACGAGAAATGGAAAAATTCCCTTAAATATAGATTTCAAGAAGATGGAAATATTACATCAAAAAATTAAATGACATGGAAAGCTTCCATCGTATGGACATTTCTTGAACATTTTAATTTTTTTAGAATTTTTCTTTCAAAGTAAACATTATTGCTTTTTCTATGTAAATGTTTTTACTTAATATTTGAAATATTTCTACTTAATATTTTAAATATTCTGAGCGACCTGAACTGTTCTTTCTGAAGGAAATACTTTTCTCGTCTTGATTTTGTTTCTTTTCTGGGTGAGAACATTTCTCAGCTGCAGAACATCATGGGATGCTGAAAATACAGTTTCTATCCCTCTGAAGTAAATACATGTCCTTCTGTATTGTTTGCTCCGCAACACTGCAGTCAAATTGGAGTTGAAAGGGGAATGATTTTAAGTAATTTTTACTGGCTTTCAGTTGAATAATAGTATGTTCCTCACACACAAAAAAATCATAAATCACAGCTTAGGTGGTGGAACTGTTCACTTTTAAAATTTGAAACTGGACTTTTTTGCATTCACTGTTGCGTGTGTTACCAGAATATTCCAGCTATAGGAATCCACATTTCCCTGTGAGAAGGTTTCTAAGTTTCACAGTATCCGTATTATTCTTAACTCTTCAGCTGCTGAAGGCACGGGATTAGACAGGATTCACACCTTCCTTTTTTTTAAGAAAACCTTAAAACATTGAATTAAGCAAAAAGTAATACTACGCATAATTTAATGCCTTAGAACCAGAAGTCAAAAAAATTTGCATTATTTTAGGTGATCTTGTAACTGGGGGAGAAACTTCACTCACTGTTTTGAATGTACGACTTTGCAATGCCAGTGCCATAATTTTAATAAAGTTATTCCTAATTCGCTGAGACATAACAAGGTTCAGAAGTTGGTCCGTGGTATTTTTTTTACAACTTCTTTAAGCTTTTACGCGGTCCAATTCAAACTCAACCGCTTCCAAGTGCTTACACATCCCAGAGCAGCCCGGCTGCGGGCACATCGGTTGCTCCTGAACGCACAAATCTAACTGCAGCAAAAAGTCCTCCATACGCCAGCTGCGACGACTGGGTCAAATGAGATCCAAGGATCAAGGGCAAGGACCTCAGAATATCGTTTGAGGCTGTATGCGCCTAATCACTTCAAGAAACTCTCCTTTTCCATCCTTGCTATGTACTTCTCCTTTTCAATTTTATCGCACGCCCTTCATCGATATTCCTCAAAGTGTTGACTGTGAGCTGCACAAAGAGCACATCCTGCCTGGATCTCACCAAGGTCCCAGACCTAGGACACGTCCCACGTTCTTGCAGGATCTCCCATATTTCTGGTCACCACCGGAGGTCCAAGGTGCAAAGCTGTGATTCCTGGCTCCAAAGGGACATGCAGAACCTGCCCGGCTGGGTCCGGCTGCAGCCAGGACCTCTGCAAGACTGGGGAGCCCATAGTAAAATCATGCAGGAGATCCCAGTGAAAAATGAGCAAATGTGCTCCACATTTTTCTTTTTAATCCTTGTAGCTAAGCCCTTGAGGACAGAACCGTCACCAAACCTGACGTTGCCTTGTCTATGTGACACCACGTTGTGATTTCACTGCGTGTGTTTCGGGCTCTGCAGCACCGCAGGCTCTTCAAGGGAGCAGACACAAAGTTCCCTTAAGTCAATGAGCCTTGGGTCAGCTCTTAAAAGGTTCAGTGCCGTGACTATTATTTAATTTTTATGTTTTCCTTCTGGTTCTCCCAGAACGTCAATACGAAAGCTTGTTCGGGGAAATGGGGGTCTGTATTTGCATATTTATCCAGTAACATTGTGGGTAACGTTGGCTCATGTTCTACAGCGTGTTTGTTTTCATTGTGCAGGTTTCATCTGCCCAGGGGGTTCAGTTATTTGACCTACATTAATATTTAATGATTCAAATACTTAAAATAAAAGTCCAGGCACAGCCAAGGCTTTTGGTAACTCAGCTTTAAACAGCCACCCTTCGTTACAATCTGGCTCCGTTTGAAAGGGTTTGATTTCTTGCAGGGACCGAAACAGGGAGCAGTGCTTTCGATGGGTGTTTCATGACAGTTTGAATATTGTCCTGGCTAATATAGTTGTACATCAAGTCTACATTGTAAAGGACCTTTGTGCAGCTCTTGATTTACTGAGCAGAAGAGATCTGCGGAAAAATGAGAGAGAAAAATCTCAGCTGGAATAATAAAATCGATCATTGTATCAAAGCAATGTGTGTTTTTACTTTGCAGTCAGGCTAGACCAGTATTTTAGCATGGGCAGTTACTGACTATGTAATAAAACGTTGTCTTTCTCTTCCTTGTTTCCCCAAACTAGTGATGTCTTAAGTTTTTCACTAAAGGCTGTAAAAAAAGATATTATTCCACTAACTCGATCCTATTCCAAAACAAGGTTCTCCTGGGTTGCCTTAATCTCCTGAATTTCAACAAAAAAGCAATCTCTCCTGGCATGCCTGTAAGAGAAAATTTCACCCATGAAAAGGGAAAGGGGCTTCTTGGCATCAGGAGAAATTATCTGTGTAGCACAGTTCAGTCTATAGATGTTTTTGCTGTGAAGCAGCATGAAAGCAAGTGAATGGCTCGCTATGAATCAACCAGCTGTTTTTTGCTGCCTCTTGCATTAATCCAGCGTATCTCAGCTTGCCTTTCACTCCCCGCACAGGGAAGAATATCCCTGCATCTACCTTCCGCGAACAAAATGTGCACTTTTGCCTCGGGCTAGGGATGTGTCAAGAAGTGGAGGAAGAAACACAAACCGAGCCTCTAAAGAAAGAAAAACAATCTTTAGAAACACACTCAGCACAACTGTATAAGAATCCTAGAAGCTGACGACATAAAGGCAAAAAACCCAAACTTAGAGCAAATGTGCCATCAGCTTGGATGTGATGCCGTTAAAATGCACACAAAAGCTTTGTACAAACTAATGAATTGATTTAAGGCCCCACCGGGTGATATACAATGACACATTATTTATGTAACCTGTAGTTTACTGTTCACATAGTAATTTCCACCTCCCACCCTGTCAAATAGAAGAAACTTTTTCACCTTAAATCTTAGATGATGATGAGACCAAATAGCAGGAGAGGATGTATAAATGAAAGTAATTTAGTGAAGAAGGTCTGACTGACATGAAAAGACAATAAAAGTTATGATAATGTTAGGGATATCAAAGCAAAAGCCAGGTGGGCAGACGAGAATAGGCAAGTTCCCAAGTCAATCTGAAAGGCGTTCTTCAACACTGGGGAAAATCCAGCCATTTATTTTCCAGCTTATCACTGCATGGGTCAAAAAATATGTATTAAATTTGGAGCACAAAGACCTGCCTTGTCTAACAATTGTACTTATTGTAGAGTCGGGCAGGGAGGAGGGGGAAGGGGAAAACTCTCAAAAGCTCAACACAGACTTTAGAGAAGAAGATTTGGGATTTTCTCTCTAAAAATCAGAGCATATGAATCTCACCTCTCCCACTGTTAGGGGATGTGTATATTAAAATGCCTTTCTCCGATGTTCGTGGTTGCCTTTTATTGGCGCGTGGTTTCCTCTGTTTCGCAGTTCGCTGGCGGTAGTCACCATCCGCACTGACGACACAGCCTGGCGCCCTGAAAGCGTCCCCACGTGGGATTGCAAGGCCTGGATTTTCAGAGCAACTTAAGAAATGAAGCTCTGAAAATCATCTGAAGCTCTGAAAAAATTATTAATCTGCCTACCCAATGCTTAGAGAGCGCACGGCTCAGCCCAGCAACCCCGCAGGTCTTCAGCTGAAGTGATGCCGTTGGGATAAGGGCCTTACAGGTGGGAAGTGGCTAAAACCCAGGGGATCAGTTCCGAAAATCAGAGCATTGCCAGCTTGTGGAGCAGCCGGGCTGCATGAGCGATGGGTGCTAGGACCAAAGGGCTGAGAGTTTGGGGTCCCACAGCTGATGGGGTCCCCGAGGCCTCCCTGCAACCCAACAGGGACCACCAGCAGCTGCCAACCCACAGAGATATGGCTACTGGATTTGGATGGTGCTGACACCTAGTTATATACAGAAGGGTCTTGCTCTTTCTGAGACGGGCAGATGTTTAGGCTTCTCATAAATAATAACAGAAAATAAGCAAACGCTCCAAAAACCCATGGGCACTCCAATTGTGTGAGGAATTCTACATTTCAATAATATTCCTTTTCCTTCTGTTAGATTCTTTGATGGTTCTGTCCCTGTTTTTATAACTGCCCGGAGAAAATATTTAAAAAAAAAAAAAACCAGGCTGGGAAGAGAGGGTTTTTCTTGAATCTCTTTCCATTTTAAGTTTCCACCTCCCCAGACAAAAAACCAAAAGCCCTGCTGAGAACAGGGTAAATAACAGTCCCAGTGATTAACTCCTCTCCTTTTAAAGCATACAGTCAGGTGCTCTAAGCACTGAGCTGAGCCCTTCCAGCTTAACCCTGCCAAGTTGGATGCAAAAAGGGTTTTTTTCATACTTATGGGGGCGGGGGGGGAGTGCAAGACATTGTTCTCCAGGACAGCAAGGGCACGAAGGTTTCTATTCTGAACCTGTTATTTCTGGGAGCAGTGCGGTGAGTCAGCGGAGAGCCCCTCCGCGTGCTGACATGAAGGAAATCCCGGCTCCGAGTGTTGCTTCCGAACGTGGTCTGAGCTCAGCTGGGAACAAAACCAGTGCGTGGTTTCCAGCGGGGGGGCTCGGCTCAGACTGTTGGGAGGGAGGGAGGGATGGATGGAGGGAGGGATGGATGGATGGATGGATGGATGGATGGATGGATGGATGGATGGATGGATGGATGGAGGGATGGATGGAGGGATGGAGGGATGGATGGACGGACAGACAAACAGACAGCAGGGCAGCACAGCTGGTGGAGCAGCAAGGCAGGACCAGAGGGAACACAATCACATTGTCTTATTTAGCCTATTTAAGCTGGCAACAATTTACGGGCCTCCTAAAGGCAGGGAACTGACGTTGCCACCTCTGTTGGGCCAAGACAGAGCATCGTTCAGACGGCTACAGCTGGCATGGTGCTTCCCAGTGGTACCAGTGCCGCTCCTCAGGGGAGAGGACCCAGGAATTGCACCTCAACCCAATCTCCTCTCCCTTACTCAAAGGATATTGCCAAGGAAAAAAAAAAAATCAAACTGGATGGTGAATTTGATATTGGCTACTTTTAGGGCATTTGAGACACAGCCTCACTGACATCCTCTCTGGGGCGGCAGTGGACAAGGAACATACATTTTTGCACCTGTGTCTTATATTTCCTTTAAACACCTAGAAAGTTAGCAAGGTTAGCTTGTTTCCTTTACCTCTTTTTTATAATAAGAAATAGATCCGGCACCGTAAATGTCACACATTACCAAAACCTGTGTACACATTGGAAAAAAAATTCCCTTTCTGCAGGAGTGCACGCCGGGGCCACCTTGTGCCTTCCATCAGCCGTTCATGCTGGGACGAGCCTACAGCAACGCTCCCACCCGGAAAGACTCCGCTTAGGTCTTGGAGTTCAGCTTCCAGACAAGCTGGGGAACAACTCCCGGTGTCTGAGGAAGCACAAAAGTCAAATGATTAAGTCAGAAGTCAGACTTAATCTTGGATTAAGTCTGATTTGGTTTGCTTTTGTACCCCTTCTTTTTTCTTTTTTCTTTTTTTTTTAAGCCACAATAACATGAAAGTTTCGAGCCAAGCGCTCTCATTCTATGCAAACATTTGAAACACTGAAAATTCAAAGTCTGTGAGTCATCCTGACAGTACAACCGATGTGTTAATCCACCAGGTTTCCTTCCGAGTACCAGTGAGAAGGGGAAATATCATCATAACACGGAGAACGGTTTCACTTTCCAGCATCCACTTCCTCAAGAGGGTACCCGGTAACTAAGGATAAGGCCAAGTTTGCCAACAGGTTGGCAGCACTCAGAGTCTCTAGCTTTGGGCATCTAATTTTGTCATTCAGATTGAGCTCCGTAAACAACCACCGTTGAAGGTGGGCCTTTAGCTATTCCGAGTTGCCCCCATAACAACAACAGAAAAGCACCAAAATGTTATTACGTGATGTGCAGACCTGTGGCTCTTTTCACATTTATTTATTTATTTGATTTTCTTCAGTTCTGTTTTGCGTATTTGTAATGCCTTCGGGTTGTTGGGGAATATTCTGCACGGTGCCGGTGAATGGGTCGATTTTGTCGTGTGGTTTATTTACAGCATCTCGATCAGCTGATCTTCATCCCGAATAAAGAGAAACTTTGGGGACCGGACTCACCTGTGAAGCAGCGGTTTCTGAAACCACTGGCTTCTCATCTGCAGCTCAAGGAGGCTGGGATCAGTAACCATTTCACAAACCACTTTACGGGCGAGTGCTTGGGCTGAGAAAAAGAGCCATGCCATGCCAACACAAGCAATTCCTCTGTCCCACGAAGGGACTCACAGGCACTTCCTTCTGGTGTTTGCGTTCTGTGAACACTCGTGTCAATGCAAAACTGACGCACCAATGTTCATGGAAAGCAAAGGCACAGGAAGAGCAAAACCAGACGTGATTCATTTTCAGACGCAAATAAATATTTCTGGGGGGAAAAAACATTATTTATCCATCCAGCTCAACTTGAATCCTAAAATCAAAATAAGGTTAGTAGGAATGTTGACTGGAAATAGGAAAAGTTAAAACGGAGACACCTTGTTGAGGCTATTTGATTGAAAAGCAGGTTCCACCTGCATCCTTATAGCCAAAATGAATCTGTTCCTCCTTCTTCACCAACTGATGGAGCTCTTTACTGAGCAGTGTCTAGCGGTGATCAAGGTGATGCTGTATCTCTTCGGAGGCAGCCCTCTCCAAGGATCTGTTAGTGTCATGACTTGCCAATGATGTATTGCTCTAAAAATGGTGCCTTCTACAAAAGAACAGGTCCTGGAGCAGATTTAGCCCTAATTACAGGAAGGAAGGAACAGGAGAGGTATGCAGATACCAGGAGATTCATCGTGCCAAAATAGAAAGTGTGTTGCTGCAAGCTGGAGGATTTAAATGGTGATGCTTTGGGAAGAGCCCCATGCTAAACAAATACCTCCTCGGCAATAATCAAGAATTAGGCTAGAAAAATGTAGATATCTGAAACCATAATGTATGTGGTTTTTTAGATAAGAGACTTACTTGTAGCCAGAGAGACTCAAAATACCTTTTTACTTCATCTTCTAATATAGCACAGCGTCTCACGTTGAATCTATGACTCAGTATCATACAATCACATCCTGTTTTTATTAGGTAATTTAGTCCTAAGTAGCAACTGAAGAAGTCCCACTCCCCTCTCGGTACTTCTCAGATTTCCTGTGTTTGTCACCTGAAGATGATTATTTGATATCCTGCGTTACTGCTAATTATCATTATTTTTTATACTAGACTTTTGCATTAGATTACTCTGTTAGTCTAATAGCGACCAGACTCCCACGCAATGATACACGAGGGTGCACATCTGAGGGGGTTTTATCTCTTTTCTCCATTTTACAGCCCAAGACATAAAATGGTTGAAATTATTCGATGGCCTTAGACAAGCCCTTTAAATTAGTAGCAAGCCCAGGAATAAAACCCAAGCAGTGTAAATCTCAGTTCCCATTCTAAGCAGAGAACAACACAAACGCACCTCTGTTTTGGTTCATTATTCTGTATCATGTAACCACCAGCACATTGTCTTGGAGCGCCGAGCACGGTAGGGATTAAGTTACTAAATGCTCTTATCATAAAACAGATATTGCACTCCTCAGGTTTCCTCTGTTAATCTGTTTGTTTTGCTGTATCTGGAGGATAAAAAATGTGGGAGTATGAAACATTTATCTGCTAATTAACAGTTATAAAACAGTAATGGAGCTTGTGTGTTTTAAAATACGTGAGACAATGTTTGATTTTATGCTTCATTTAGCAATATCATAAGGATCTAGGCATATTCTATAAATAATTTAGAACACTCTATATGAGGAGATACATGTAATCAGATGAGAGACGAAGCCCATGCTGAAAATAATGACCTTTTTAGCAAAGGTGGGTGCGTTTGTATAAATACAAACGTCCGGGTACTAGCTTCAGCGTTCACACTTGCCTAATTCATTTAAGCATATGCAAATGAATGCAAGGTGTCAGGCTATGCCCGTTAAGTGCACAATGAGTTGAGCTTGTCGGCACAATTCCCTTGCGCTACCCTTCCTCGGCTCCATGGAAAACAGTGACGGAACACCGGCGGGCAGGAATAATTGTTCTTTCCATACACCCAGGGCTGAAGCTCCTGGGGTCTCTCGGTGCCTCTCTGCGGGGTGTGACTGTCACCTCAGCATCGCTGGGGAAGAGGAGGAGAAATCAGTCTCTGGTCCGTAGAGCTATTTCGATTGCCACTTGGTGGGATCATACACGTAAACGTTTAACCTGGCGGAGCTGCTGCCCCTCCTGAGCCACAAACTCCTGTTGGCTCCGCGCTGCAAAGCAGCAGCGGACAGAAATCCCCACGCTGAAAAATTTACACTGAGCCAGCAGGAAATCGAGCCATTTGCAAGTATGTTCGCCCGGGAGGAGCTGAAAGGAAAGGTCACATTCAGAAGAGGATCGCTGCGTCCTGATTTCATTGAGAGCAATATTGCACCCGTCGGGGAACCACAGGCCCCAGGCTCGCAGGGGGACAGAGCTGCGCAGGGCCACGGGCAGCAATGCCGCAGTGTAAGACAGCAACAGAAAACCCATTTCTTGTTAAAGGGATACGGACTGGCCTTTAGAACCAAGACGTATCCACTTTTTTTTATTTACCACTGTCAGGTGATAGACCGTGTGTGCCAAATAGCCTTGAAGAGTTCTCTCCCAAACACTCACAGGAGGTGAGGAAATATCTGATAGAGCCACAGATTCCATTTTCCGGATCTGTGCTGGGCCCAAATCCTGAGCACGGAGGAGCGCCCAGGTGGAATTGGGCTTTTCAACTGGAAAAGAGAAAAATAGGGGGGCACAAAGAGGACCCGAGAAAGCCCCAGGTGGCCCAACCCTCCAAACTGACCAGGAGCCCTCTTCGTCTCACTCAAGGGGGCTCACCAGGGACACACAGCAAGAGGCACAAAGCGTCCCTCACTGACATGGGCAGCTCTGCTGTGAGGTTCCTGTCGTCTCCATGCTTGTAATCTCATTTATCTTGAGACAGGACTTCTGCAATGCCTTCTTTTCACTACCGCACATCTGGGGGCCTCTGTGAAGCACCGAGGGCTTTGCAGCTCAGAAGGGCTTCCTCAGGGAGCCGTGAATTGCTTTGTACCACGGGAAAACTGCCTTGTGAAAGGGTGGGAAAGATCTGAGGAATCTCAAATAGACTTTAACTAGGGTGGTCGAGGTGTTGGGCTGGCGCAAGCAGTGACCTTGGGGGGAGCAGATGGACACTGGGCCTCGGCCGCTCTCTCATTTTCCTGATGAGGAAGTGAGGCATCAACATCCATTATTCCTGAAACTTCCTTCTTTGCCACTGCCTTCATTTCCAGATCCAGCTAATTATGAGTGTACAGGGTAGCTTTGATGAATTTTCCAAGCCCATGGCCAGATCCTCACCTACACAGAAATGGCAGGCTTTAATTGCAAGCCAGAAGGAGCTGCTTTCCTTGCCATTAGTGCCATCTGAGGATTAAAAAACATAGGAACAAGTCCAGTAGGATGCCAGCCAAAGCGTCCTATTGTTTCAGAAACAATGTGCCTGTCATTAGAGCATGGCAGGGCAGTGCTTTCATTAGCTCCTTGAGACATTTCTCCCTTCCCATCACCACCCTGCCAAGTGCTTCCAGAAGTAGATGCTCTTTATAACACGCACTGCTCTCCAGTGGGCTTGGTCTTATTTGTATTAATCCCAATATTAATGATCACTATTAATCCCAGGGGAGCTGGGACGGCGGTTATCAAGCTGCACGCCAGAGCAATGCCGACGGCATCTCACTTCTGCAGAGTTTCATGTCCGTCCATCAAAGGCAACACAAAAAGCAGGGCTTTAAGAGCTCAGACCTTGTAAAGCCATAAAAAGTTAACGCTTTCCCGGAGTGCTCTGAATCCTGTTCCTCTCCTTACTCCGCACCTTCTCTCACAACTGCCCTGTATCATGGCAACCAGCGATTGGGACTGTGCGTTAATAAAAATAAGCTCCGCATCCAGAAATAATTGAATATTACATATTTTCCCTCATTTGTGGCTTTCACAAGCCCTTGCTTTCTTTTTGCTCTTCCTGCTGCCTTTTTTCCTGAGGCTCTCCCAGGGGTTCAGACCCAAGCAAGCTGGACACATTTTTCCAATGAAAATAGCCAGCTTACTCATCAAACAGATTCAAACAGATATTTTTTTTTTCCTAAATTGGAGGTTTGGGGAGTTCTATGTCTGATGGACCTGAAGTTCAGAGATCCCGTTTCACGAACCATGTGTCGTGATGACATCCAAGTGTCCTGGGTCTTTCCCCCTGGAGGAGTTTCCCAGGGGAAGGAAGTCTGCTCGCTCTTTTGGGAGACTTTACCAGGGCATATGGGACACCAGTTGTGCTTTGCTGCAACACACAGGCCCCTGCTGTCAACAAAACCGCGCGCTGCTAGAAACAAAATCAAAAGAGGGGGGAAAAGAATTAAAGTTAGCATTTGTGGAAGGAAGTTGCTAGTTAAGAACACGGTTGTTGGAAGCAGGTGTTAATCTTTACTGGCTGGGTCCCTGCAGGAGTCACACGGGAGCCTGATGTCCCTCTGCTTCTTGTAATGTCATCGCCAGCTGCACCGAGAGCGAAGTGACTGCTCCTCCCTTCCCTGCCCTGAGAGACACCAAAAAAATGAAGGGGGAATATATTTGGCATGAAAGTCCTGCCTCAGCAAGTGCTCTGCTGGCTCTATCTGCCGGTGCCCATTACAAACAATAGCAGTGATGGCAGCTCAGCCGCCCGATTAACTCAACAGCAAACCGCTAATGTGAATTTTAACCAATGTAGGACTTTCTGAGCTCTGGCCGCGTTCTTCGTCTCCAAGAAGCTCCTTCTCCTTCACCTGCCTTCGCACCCCTTGGGCGCTGGCAGCGCCGCTCCACGGTGCTGCCAACCCGCGGGGGGCTCCTCTCGGTGGAGGAGCTTCGGTGCTGCTGAAGTGCAGCCCCAGCCTCCGGGAGGGCGCGCGGAAGGTCCGTGAAGCAGTGGTGGAACGGGAAAGAGGTTTCCAGAAGCTGCTCTTCAGGGCCGTGGCATTGTACTTGGGAGCAGAAGGAACCTTTGGCATCGTACTAGACTGATCCTCGCTCTTTCTACGCAGGTAATAATGGTGGCAAAGAATTACATCCCCTTCCCTGTCCACCCACGGTACCAGGTGAGCCCGTTTTTTCAGACAATACGATAATATCCGCAGACACCTCATGAACAGACCCGGTTTGCAGCCGTCAGCTGTAACACGGCCGCTTCAGCGTGCGGCTCACGCAGCTGTAACGTGCGCAGATAGACCAGCCGCGTGTTCTTCCGCTGCTGGTCTTGGGCAATTAAACATCTGCTTTCCACGGGGAAATAATCTTCTTTGTATAACCCTAAGGGAAAAGAAGCTGGTTTATTTCATTTTTCACACTCTGCATTTACTCTTCATTAAGACAGATTACAATTAAGGCAGCCCAGCATAACTCAAACCATTCCTTTCCGCCAATAATGATGGGGACAGTTTTTGACCGCTGGCCACTTCAATTGCCAAACTCTCAATCTTTTTGCAGTTACTGTTTATTCAAAGAGCCTTTGGGGAGCTACCAGCTAATGTGCTAGCTCCAAGCGCTCCCGTGGCACAGTTCACATCCCAGTCTCTTTGACCCACTTCTAACCATTGCATTCAAATAATTATTTTTAGATTGCACACTTATGAAAAATAACCTCTCTGCAAGCCAGAAAATCCAAACTGAGGACAACTTGCAAATTCAAACCGTGTCACGCTGTGGTGATGTCCAAGAGAATCAGAGCTGAGGCTGGATGGCACCCCTGGGTATCACCCACCCCAGTGCGGATGGCGACGGTCACCTCAGCTAAAAGATACCATAAATATAAATTTGCAGGAACAGAGCACAGGGACGTTGCTTGGAAGCCCAACGTTTCCAATAGGATTTTTAAACTGAAGTGTTTTCTGTGATGAGCGCTTAGCTACAGACTTCCCGAAAAGCCAAGGGCCCTCCTCGTAATAGTTTGTCCGCACAATTTCTTTTGTCAGGTGGCCACGTATCGACCCCCGGCAGACAGACAAGACATGGGAGCCAAGTGCACACAGCTACTTATTCCTTGTTTACTGCTGCAGCGAACTGCGTGTAATTGCTCCCGTGTTTACAGAACGGGAACACAAATCTGGCCCTTAAACTTGCCCGGTCCATTCTGAGACTCCACCAAAGCGAAGCGGCTCCCTCAGACCCGTCTTCACTTTCCCCGTGTTTTCCACTTTTTGCACATTTAGCACATTTCCGTTTGCAATTTTACACCTTTTCCAGCGCAATCAAGCGTGTTTTCAAGCAGCTGGGGGTTCACAGATACATGTGTGTGTTTCACGGACTTCGAGACTTCTAAGGCAAGCGAAGGGACGAAGCAGCCCGGCTCCCCCAGGCCATGGGGGGGCTCTGGAGCAGGCCCGCAGGGCGCGTGTGCGTGCGCGAAAGCAAGAGAGAGCGCTAAGGAGCTCAGGGTGCCTCCAAGACAAAACGGTTACTCATTGCCAGAAGCCAGCAGCTTTGCCTACTTGAGGAATTCCCATCCCTAACCTTTGCAGATAAAAAAAAAAAAAAAAAAAACAAAAAAACCCCATCGCATTTAGCCAGCCCCTCATCATCCTCTCGTTTATCAAACACAAACAACTATCTCTAACAAGTCAACTAAAGCACACAGGGAAATGCGATGTTCCCAGCTCTTAAACCTATCGGTTACAAGCAAAGAGCCGGTGGCTAAACAAATAGAAGAGTAATCTTTCAGAGCCCAATTGGCTTCCCATCTATTCCGAGAGTGCCTGCAGCTTCACCGGTGATTTATTAACCACCATTGAAGGACAGAGCTGTTAATAAAAGCTCACCTACAAATACCTCAGAAAATGTCAATACGCGCTAACGACAAGCTCCTGAGATTCCCATTTAGCCCCAAATCAGCGCAGCGCAGGGCACGAGCGATGGTTTCCATTCAAAAAAAAATGCGCTTAACTCCCCGTTGGTTTCTTTTCTATTTGAAATAAATACATAGACCCAGAAAAAACAACAGCACTTTTCATGACCTAAGTTCTTAGAGGCACAGCTGGCACCCCCATAGCGCTAAGACCACGTTCAGTGTCCCTGAACTCAAAGAGAAGGGGTCTAGAAGCAGTGCCCAGAGGCTCACGTTTGCAAAGATCGCTCGTGTATTGTGGATTATTTGCATTTGCATGAAAGCCACAGGTCTGGGGTATTTTCCATGTACACTGGTCTAAACTCGGTGTAGTTCAAATGAGAGCAGAATCTGGCTTCGTGTCAGTGAAAGTATTAAGTGTACAATCTCTTAGGGCTTCATATTCCGTGCGACCATGCTTTTGTGGAGAGCGGGGACGTTGCGCTAAGGGCCCTCTCCGTTAGTTTGCGGACTTCTTTTTTAACGCTTGAAACATTTTAATAGTGCCAAAGGCCATAAGGCTGTTGTGGCAATTACAAAAAAAAAATAATAAATTGATTACATTTGTTAAGTAAGGTACCAAAAAATCATACCATTCATGACTGCCAAAAATAGCAGCTTTGGATTTCTCATAAGAATTTCAGTACTGAAAGGAGAGGGAAAATGTCAGGGCAATCATTCCTCACTCTGGGAACCAGCGAGGAAGCGTAGTGGTCCAGACTGGGCAGCGTCCACCGTCCAGACTCCCACCACTTCGTCCCTCCCATGCGCATTTACACACATGCAAAGTAGGTATAAAATTCTATTGCATCAGAGAAATATTCCTGCTTTTCCAGTTGCCAAAAGCCTAAATGACAAAACGTACTATAGGCCAGGGGAGAATCGGCCCCATAATAGCAGCTGTTCAACTGAAACTCCCCAGATACTTATTTACATTTTTTTTTAGGAAGAAAAATCCCCTGAGATTAGCTTTTTCTTGTCTTATTTCTGATAAATTCTGGTCCCAAACCAATGAAAATATGTTGAAAAAAGCTTTTGTTGGACTTTTCCATTAAATTAAGAAACAGGATCCAAGGAGAAAAATTAAAGGAAATTTTAAGAACTTTAACTTAACGTCAAAAATTCTTTAACACAGATTTGAATTTAAATTACAGGTAAAGATTTGGTAGAGATTCCTCCTTATAGTTATTTTTGCTGGTTCTGACTTACAGATCTACAAGTATTTTCATTGCATTTGTCCCATGTGAGGGTTCATTAGACTGTTAAATCCGTTTTCAATAAAGCATGCGAGGCTTTAGCCATGCGTAGACTAATGAATGCCTATGCAATAATGATATGAACTCCATCCAATATATGTGCTGTTCGCAGCATATTAGTAAATATCAGGCAGAATATAAGTCATTTGTTGTGAAGGAGCCCATAATTTAAGACACCTAAGGAATTCCAGCGCTCTGCAAGGCAGTACATGAAGTAACATGCAACTTATGCTGTCATTATGGCTTATTTGAGAGGTTTAGATAAAGGGGAAAAATGCCAAAAGCAAACTAACACTTCAGAGGCACAGTTAAAAAATGACATGCTTTGTGGTGGGGGAGGAAGGGGCTTAATTTTTCCCTTGCTGGTTTTCCTTTTTTTTTTTTTTTCCCCAGATCTGAGTAATTATGACATTCCATTTCTCGCACAGCTTAATACCTCGATGTATTGCCCAGTCTGTGCTGCTCAAATACATTGTCAGGACTCAAGGTTTTTTTTCCTAGGGCACAGACTGGGCGATCTGATCCCTCCTGTCAAATTACCCGGATTGTGTCTGGAGCAGGACCCAGTGGGGAATATGCAGGAATCCAGCAGATCAGCCAGGAAGCACTCCAGCCCAGGAGGGACTTCCCTAATTCCCTTCTTAGGCGCCAGTGCCAACATAATGTTCTTGGCTTCAAGAAGTGTGAGTTTCTGATTCATTTTTATTTTTAAATGAACCATTGCATGGTGGAAACCCCAAATCTTTCCACTCCGAGGATTGCCGTTATTATTAGTAACGAGTAGTAAGGGAACATTGAGCGTCACAAAAGAAGGGCAACCTTTACTGGAGGTCAAAATACTATCTCAATCCAAGCTGGTAGTGCTGTTCTATGTGGGTGACCAGTTGAAGGAGATGTAGGGAGGTCCCTCTGCCCAGGATGAGCGGGGTGAAGAGCAACATCTCAAGATTCATGATTACCGATTAATAGTCCTACCCAAAAGTGAGCTGGTGTGCAGCCCTAGGTGAAGGAACCAACCTGAAGCCGTGACATAGCTTTGGAAGCCTAATGAGATATGTCACTCTTAGCCATTAACTCGGCAGAAGAATGGGAATCTCTTCGAAAATTTCCTTTTCTTTACACCAGAATTACCCTCTTCGACTTGTGGTAAAGCAGACTGTGCTAGGCAAAGTCAGGGTTGGGTCATCAGGGCTTGGGCTACAACAAGTCTCCCAAGGCAACTGATCTCAGCCAAGATGAAGAAGCCAGGTAGGGAGTCGTTCAATATGTCTTGGTTTGGCATATTTATTTATTTTTTATTTCCCTTGATCTCGCTTCAGGAATAAAAAGAAGCACAGAGCCGTTGAGCAGCTGCATGGGTGCGGCATTATCGCCCTGCAGCCTGAGAGCCCAAAGCTTGGGCACCCCCCTCCCGTCAGCTCTGGACCCACCGCCTGGGCTTCAAGGTGCGCGTGTTGGTCGGCACAAACCCGTGCTCTTTCACACAGGGACGTTTCACAAAACCTTGGTCTTTAAGTACGTAGCTGACAGCTCTCACTTGCGGTTTACATGGCAGAGGTGGCAACTCGGCGGGCAGATCGGCTTTTAAAACATTCTTGAGTCGCCGTGTGTGTAATGGCTCATGTGTCTGTGCCACTGGCAGGTCTGGCAGAAACCCAGTATCGCTCCTGACTATGTGGCAATCCTGAGTTCAATGATCAAAACTGAAACAAAAAGCTTAGATAACACTAAAGTCATGTTTCAGCTCAATCTCCGTAACTTTGAACCACTAGGTCAAGGCTGGAAGTTTTCTGGGGGATTTTCAGAAGGACAGCGCGTAGCTCACTGCAAAGCACACGGGCTCCTCATCTTTTCCAGGGAATGATTTAAAAACTGCCCGGTGTCATTGCAGAGCAGAATTGAGGCCCAAGAATTAAATAAACCATTAACTTTCAGACCTGGGTGCCATTCTGCTGGAGGGAGGGAGCCAGAAATTCACTCCGCGCAACCTTTTGGGCTCGTTGCCATTTTTGGTGCTCATTAATTGCCTCGCGGTAATATGGAGGGCCCCCAACAGAGGTCTGTGCCTGACACTGTAGGTAGATATCCAGGGTGGCATTCCTCTCACCTAATTTTAACTGTCTAAAGATTAGCTATCTAGTTTAAACTAGTCGTCTAGACTCCCTTTATGGGGAGTCAATGGAAAGAGATAGGCACCTTTGTGGTAAAATTTGTCAAGGGTCCTAACTGATGGATTTAATGTGTGTGTTTAGGCCTGAATTCAGCAAAGTACTTAAGCAAACGCTTGTCTTTAAGCACGTGAATAATCTGATCTCTGCTAAGTGGAGCACGTCAGCGTGTTCTGAGTTTGAAGTCCATCGTGGGCTGTGCTGAGTCGCTGAGCGTGGAGTCGGGCTTGAGGTGAAGAAGCACGGCAGAGCAGAAGCCAAACACACAGCACTGAGCCCGGAAGAAAGAGGGATTCAGGGGAGGGCGAAGGGAGGGAAGACAATGTTCAAGGGATGGCTGAAACTCCCAGGTGAATAGAAAAGACTGGAAGGATTGGGAACAGCCCTGCACGGGTATCTCTGATACCTGTGAAACAGACACTGGTCAAGGGTAGGTGCTCTGCCCTCCGTGTTGCTGCCAGAGAAGAACAAGGTGACTTTCAATGCGATGGAAAAGCGAAAAATCCAAAACCAATAAAAGGGAACACAGCTTAAATCCAGGTGCAATGAATTTATGGACATCATCTCCGCAGGAAGTCACGGAGGGCTTAACAGTATCAAAAACAAGGCTGAGTATTTCTGAGGATATCCAGAGAGTGTCAAAAATAAAACCAAGAGGGGAAATCATGGTATGATTACTCAGCATCCTTCTTTAGGGCTTGAGCCAGTTTCTAATCGCTAGGACTCAAGACGCAACCCACAAGGAAATGGCAAGGGGGGGCAGTAACCTCCCGGCAGCCCACGCTCAGATCCATCCCATCACGCTGAAGCTGCTGGTGCCAACCACTGCCAGGTTCACACAGGACTGGTGTGTGGATCCGTCCCTTGGGCCATTCTTTTGAACCCTGGTGTGTACAAATTCCCGTAACAATTTCAGCAGTGAATTTAATTCTACATCTCAAGCTTCCCCTGCAATTAAGGGTATTGGTTGGAGCTCAGCACTGCATTGGTAAAGATTGGCTTGATATTGTAAAGTAAGCCCAGTGAGACAACGGTCATGTCTATAAAATACCCTGAATGATACCTCCACCTTTCACATATCCTGTTCCTCCGGTCTCTTCATGCTGATAAAAGGGACATCTAACTACGTCCCAAAGCGCGGGACAGAAACAACAGCTGAGGTTGGTCTGTGTGTGGACGCACGTTTCAGGTTTGCAGGTACCTGTCACCAAACCTGTTCTGTTGAGCTGAGACGTCTTTCCCAGCAGCTGTTTTTCTGATCTTGGCATCATTCTGCCTGCAAATCCTTGAGAGATAGGTGCCGTGCAGGTCCCGTGGAAGAGGCTGGGGGACAGCAGGTGCCAAGCTCAGCACAGGAAGGAATTTGTCAAAGAGGCAGAAGACCCAAAGTAGATGGGTCTTCAAATTCAAATCCCACAGCAAAACCCACTTTCGGTTGCGCCACACAGTGTTAGGACCTTTGTGCAGGAATGGCTGTTTCCCCCAATTTGGGTTTGTGATCTTATTTTATAACCACGCTCTTCTCACAGAGCTCTGCCCTGAGACGCACCTCCCTCCCCCTCTTTCAGGAAGGCCAAGCCGTACGAACGTCCGGCAGGTCACCCTGCCTACAGCCCAGATTGCAAAAAGTCACAACAGAAGCACGAAAAATGACTGCTGTGCTGCAGATCGGGCGTCTCGCATACCGGCGGCTGGGACGGTACAAAGGCTGGGGAAATCTGAACTCTGAGGAATAAATTCCTCTTTTTTCTCACAGAAAATCTTTGAATGACAGGGTAATTTGCCCATGAGGCTCCAAATGGGAAGCAAGGCTGAAAAACATCAGCATCTGGAGGTTTTAGCTGTCTTGGTCTAAGAGACAGAGCAGACAGGGAAATCAAGATGATTTACTTTTTGTGGGGAAAAAAGGACACTCGAGCAGAACGTCAGAGGACCCTTTGCAGAGTCTGATGCAGAATCACCTTCACAATCATTTTCTTTCTCTGTCCGCACTATATTCCTTCTCTTTTTTAACGTGTGTGATAGTTCCAGGAAGCTGATGGGAGATGTTTTATAGTGCATGTCAGGAAATATTGATATCACCTTTTAATTACCGTACAACACCCTGAGTGCTGTTACAGGATGTGGTGAGGGGGCGAGCTGGGGGAGAGCTTTATAGATAAAGTGAGTAATAGAGCACCTTTCCGTACCTAAGGCCCTTTCAGTGCCAAGCAGAAAATTAAATTCCAAAAATCCCAATCAATATTTCTAACACAAATACATTGCTTCTAACTCTTCTGAATTGTCCCTCATCGTTTTTCTTAAACGGTCTCCCTGGAGACAAGTGGTTGCATGAGAATCAGAGTTTTTCCTTAAAATATAAGAAACTAAGTTTTTAACTCCTGGTGCCTATGAAGAAAAACCTGAAGGATGTTTCTAACAACTCAGACACTGAATAAGAGTCCTGTGTTCCACAGCCTGTATTTATTGTCTCCATTTTCTAGGCTCATCTCATGTTCAGAAACTTGCCAGATGAGATATGACTATTTATTGTAAATTATCAAAATACAAAGTAAAACAAATGGGAGGAATAAACAGTTCAGGGACTCGACTGGCACGCTTTGGGTAAGTATTCCTGGGTTTTGCTGAGCACCCTCGCAGAAACCCGGCTGCTGGAACTGCCCCCAGCAGATGCCCACCCCAGCACACAGGTCAGCCCACGGTCACTGGTTTCAAAGGGCTTTGGGCAGGCTCAGCCAGCAGGCTCCTGGGTTTTCACTGTTCCTTTAAACTTTACTCCTTCTGCAGAAGGCATTGCCGTTGACTGATTAGAAACTTGGATCATTGGCCCAGGCTTACTCCACTCCTGCGTTGCAATACCTATGATAATTACTGTTCAGTTCCCAACAGGAAAATGTGTATTTGTCTCTTCGTGGAGGAAAAAAATAACGTATTTTCCCCAACGATCGGCAATCCACATGGGTTTCTAATAATCAAAGGGTTTCCTCTGGTTCAGCAGCATGTTGTAAAGTTTATAATGTTGAAACAGCAATTGCTGGTGGCTTTCTTCCTAATTTCTTGCATAAGTGAAGTGCAGAGACCAATTTCACATTTTACTGTTACCTTCAATAAAAATTAGCATTTAACTTGTCAGAAGGAGCTATCTCTCATGCCAAGCAATGTCACAATGTTGAACACTTTGCAGTAGTATGTTTCTGATAGATTTTTTCCAGCAGCAGGGCAGCTCCCAGAATAAAAGAGCCAAAACTCAATTCCTTGTAATCATCGACAGACAGTTCTCCAAACGCATGTGCTTAACAAAAGGGCAGCCACAGAAGTGAAGACCAGGGCCAAGTTTAACGGCCTATCAGTGATGTCTGTGACCAATGAACACTTAAGAAATCTGTACACCGCCTGTGAAATGAATGAAAATGGCTTTTTAATTATGCACCGGCTGTATAAGTTGTTTGCAGCCAAGCCATTTAGAAGCTCCGTGTTGGAAAGACCAAGACAAGAGATTTCGTCCTGGGAGCCCTTGAGTTTGGTTGCAACTGTCTTGTCACTCAGGCAAAGCCAAAGCCTTTTCTGATGGTTACAGCGGAGGGAGTTGGATGCTGCCGCCGCTGTCACCTCCACATACAAGGGCTTTTGGTTCCTTCCCTCACCACCGGCTGTCTCTCTTCACTGCAGACGTGAGGAACGGTCTCTGAAGGTGAGCCCCAGCAGCTCGACTAGCAACGTAGCGATGTGGGCACGTTGACTTCGAAGAAGGTCAGTTGGACATTGCCAGTGTGACAGGTCGCGTCAGGCCAACTCCCCAGCCCTACACCCCACACCACGTTGCCCACCCAGCAGGGCCTGAGCTGGCTGGTTTAAACATACGTATATCTGCAAGATCTTTTGTGACTGCAATTAGCGATGAGTGAGCAGCCTGGGTGGGATCCATCTCACCCCACTTCAGCTGCCTGACAGGGAGGCGTCTACCCATCTGGGCTTCCCCTGTCAATGGAGAGAGGCAAGAACTGCCAGAGGGTGATTCGTCACACCTCGGTTACGGGTCGGATGCAGGTAGTTGGCTTCTGGAGGCAGGTATTTCTCTCCACGGGTTATAATGGGAGTCTAGACACCGACCTGCAGCCAGACAGCGCGTTCTGAGACAGCGGAGTGAGAGGAAACCCACCCCACGTACCTGCCGACAGTGGCAGGCACCGATCCCAGCGAGGGGCCTTCAGTGTTACTGGAATGCAATTAGTAAGATTCATAAACGTTGACAGGCCCAATTGTCTGTGGGAAATGAATTTTTTTTGGCTCCCTGACTTCCCAGAATTGCACCCCCTTGCATCACTGCCACTGCTGACTCCATAGCACTTAAACCGAAGAAAAACAAGGGCAAGAAGCATTTGAACGGGCAGACGGTGTGTTTCTGGAGGTTGCCTGACCATGTCAGAACATTGGGCCTGCTAAAATATGGAATTTGATAACATTGAGGATGGGTTGGTAGGCAAAGAGTTTCTTCCTTCATTTTCGACCCTTTCCCTTTGGATTATCCTTAACATTAAACAGTGCTGGAAGTACGATTTCGTTTGTCTTCAATAGGAAGACGAGGAATCGGTGACAGGCCACATCCTGGGGCCATTGCTCAGGAAAAAGCCTTCTTTGACCTGACCAAACTCTGAGTTAAGGACCTCAAGTCTTGGTCCCTGTGATTAAAACTGAAATGGAAACAACTGTGGTTGGACTAATGAGACAAAGATCACCCTCTCAGAGGGTTTTTAATCAGAAAGATTGTCTTAGTTTCTCTACAAGGGGGGCTTCTTTATATCGTCCCATTGTCTTTTTGAGTCTGGAAGGGATTCTGTAGGTTTCTGAAGGATTTTCTCATGCAAAAAAACCCCAAACCTCCGACAGCAGACTACACTGAAGTTTAATCACCTTTCATCCCAAATGCTCACTAAGCCTCTGTTTTAGGGAAAAAGAAAAACAAAACCAAAACACCCCCCAAAAAAAACCCCAACAACAAAAAAATAAAAAGCCAAACTCATGGATAAATACTGCTCATATTAAATCAAATGACACCTTGTTTAGACTTTTTCTCTTCTGTTGTTTGAAAAATTTGCCAAAACTATAAAGTTTTGAGAAGTGCCCAGGATTAGCTGAAATCCACACCACTGAAGGAAGGGTAAAACTCCAATGGACTTCAAGAGGAACAGGAGTAGGCCAAAAATTAGTAGTTCTGAAAATCCCGCACCATTATTTTTATCAGTAATGTCTGAAGGGAATGTGGCAGACGCTCACAATTCAGATGCGCTTCAGATGTAGATCCCAAACTTAACATAATGAACTTGATTAATTCCAAGAAAATATAATTAGAACATGTTTATAGGCATTAAGCCATTTTGATGAAAGAAATATTTTCCAGCCTTATGAAGAACAAGTCCTAACAGACTATTGCGGGTTTAAAAATCTCAATATGATTAATGAATTGGATTGTGCTTCTATCCGTAAGCAGAGCTGTAATTTAATTCACTGATGAATAGTAAGAGGACAAAAATTAACCAAGCATCTAGTACCTTCAAATGCAAAAAGACTTAGTAGCCCTACAGCACTTGAAGCAGTTCTCCATTTAAACCATGCTCTATACGAAATGTATATACCTTAAAAACGGAAGACATCCCTTTAAGCTGAATTAATTACCCTGATAGAACTATATTTATAGCCTTCAAACCTCAAGGAAGAAAATAGTATTCCTGCATTAGAAAATGATCTGGGCTTTCCAGATGTTACTTTGCAAGTTTTAGCCTTACCTCTGATAGTCTTAAGAAACAGAGAGGCTGCTTAAGGCATTCTTCCTTGAAATCAGAGACGGCCCAGCAGCCCATCCGACACCACGAGTGAAAAGCTCCGTAAAGTCATTCCTAGGTTTAAAGCATCGCTTTGCATTTGGCCATTCAAAGGAAGCAATGGGACTTAGGGATTTTAAAGCTGGTGACTACAAAAACCGGTGAACGCAGCTTTCTGCGGTCGGCAGCGGGGAACAAAAGGAGAGCTACACTCCAACTGGTTTCAGGAATTCAGCCCGGACTTTGACAGACTTTCAGGACTTAAAAGGGAGGAATGGGAAGGGAGAGCAGTTGGATCTGAGCCATCCAAAGGACTTTCTGACCCGGAAGGATTTCTTCAAGCTAGAATAATCGTTCTGCGGTAGGCTTTGACACATGTGCTTAAATAAACAAGATGGCCAAAAAAAATTACACTTTATACCATTTTCTGGAGACAAAAGGACAACTCGGTTGGAAGAAAGCATATCTGTTAGTTTGTCGTGGCTGATTCTCTTCAACTCACAAAGTCCTCGGTAATTGGGAGGGATTCACAGAAGTTCAGTACATTCCTGATTTCTGTATAACAGTGATAACAATGTTCATGGTGCGCTTGGAAACTCTCACCACTTTACATGTTCAAAGCATTGTAAAAACACCGCTTAATTAATAGCTGCTAAACTGCGCTTTATTCGGGTGGTTCAGATATGCCTTTGAAGGGTACATAAGTACTTACATTGTGAAAAAAATTGATATATTTGTTCATTTTAATTAAGTTTTTCCATGTTTACATACATGATACAAGGCAGCAAAACATGATCGTACAGGTGCTAGAAAGGAGCAGAATCACGGGGGCCCAAGGGGATGTAGAGAGCTGTCATAGGATGAAACTGGAAAGGCGAATTAGGAGACTATCAGACAGTGTTTCCTACTGACTAAAAACTGGAGAACTTCGTATCTGTGCGCTACGCTATTATTTATGGCAGTAAACGTATTAGCCAGAATGATGCATGAGAACGCTGAAGGAAAGCAAGCGAATTTCAGACACACGTCCCAGAAATGCTGTGGAAATATAGGGTCTAGTCCAAAGGCCATCAAAGTCAGTGGAAAAATTCCTACTGAATGCAGAGACCTCCGGATCCCAGGTTTCCCGAGGGAAATCATGAAGGCGTCACTTCTGGATCTTTTTTAAAGCAACGAAAAACTGTAGAGGAGAAGTCTGAACCCAACAGGGGTCACAGCCAGGGTCTGAATCCTGCTTCTGCTTAGCCCGGTGATCAAGCAGCTGGCCCGTCTCAGCCTTCCTCCTTTATTTTTATATTTTCACTAAAACTGAGTTAGTTGCATTGAAGTGCAACCAGAGCTACTCACCCAGTAACAACCTAGTAACATCTGATAAAATCAGTTATTTCCAAGAATTGGTCATAAAAGGCTATTACAGCAGACAGAGCAAATGACCCAAGAACCGTGAGTATTGCCCTTAAGTGTAGTCCTTAAATAATGATACCAATGTCACATCTGTCACAAGAAGAACAATTTTACTGCTGTCCTTTGTTTACCATGGTCTTCAGCGTCTGGTTCACTGAACAAGAGAAAGAAGTTTGCATGGTTGGTAGAAATCACTGGAAATGTCCAGGGACTGTGGTCTTTACTCTAGATTTTAATTCTTCCCATAACATATTTTTCAGAGCTAATCTGATTTAGGGAGGAGACATAGTTGTCTCCAGCGCGTCCCCAGAGACTTTGACCTCTTCAGCTCCTGGATTCCACCCCTCTGACCATCGCTAAATATGAAGACTATCCACCAAGTATAGCGGTATATTTAGCCACACTCATTTACAAAGCTTTTTGCACCCTGTTCCCAGCTTCCAGTATCCCCTTTGATTATTTTCCTCCACGGAAATATCTTCCTGAGATGTTTTTTTCTTTTTCTTCTGTCTGTCCAGCAAACCCCCAAAGTCTGCCCTCATACACTTACCAGGGGAGTTTCTGTAGGACACTTCACCTACTAAAATGTGTGGAATTTCTTGGTCCTACTAGTTAGAACATGATTTGGTCTTCATTCAAAGTGAAAGGCAAATATTTGTCTGGCAAGGTGACTCTAAGCATTTACTACGTGTTACTTATGCAGTTGAGTCTTGGCAGTTCTCCCTACCCTCATACAGACCAGCTCTCCCCTGCTTTGGTTTTTTATGCTCAGATACACCCAAGTAAAACTCCTCCTGACTTACTCTGCCGCTGAGACGAGCAATGCGAACTCCCATTCTCTCGGTGTGGGGTGTCATACTGCGTTCCCATTCACGTCTCCACCGTCTGAAGCACAAACGTCAGCCCTTCCTACCCGCAAAAATAAATGCATTAAAGACTACGACAGGCTCAGGCAGGACAGTAATGGAGCCCATATAAGTACTTTGCTGGATAGACAAGACCGAGTCCTAAAATGGGATAAACTTTCATCTCGCCCTTCACGAGGAGAGCACAGCCATTTCTCTCTGTGGGATCTTACACGAAGAAATTAGTTCTTGTGAACGCTTCATTCCGTGCACCCTCATGAAGGACACTTGTTGGCCTGTTTCCCACCGTGCGCGAAGATTGCCGAGGCCTCCTGGCGGCGGGCCAAGCCGTGTCACATCCGAGGGGCCCGCTTTGCATTTTTGGCTTGTATGTGATTTTTGTTTTCGACTACGGTGGATAAAGTTTTCAAGTGTATGATTCATCGGTGCTCTGTGTCAAGCCTACAAATCTTTGCTCCTGAAAGCCTTCCCTTGCTCCTAAATTATATGCCAGCCAAGGCCCGAAAAGCAGAATTGTCATTCAGAGGCTCGCATACGGCTCCAGTGAAAATTACTTAGTAGGGGGTGACGTGACTTTATGATACCTATGCTGTCGACTGAGGAGGGCTTTTTTTAGTTAAATGTGATGACAACTGCGCCCTATTTATACCAATGAACTTAGGCGTATCAAAATAGTAACATCAAGAGGAATATCCTGGGCAAAAATTTCGTGCTGCTCAGTTTACGCTTCAGAATAAATATTTCTTTAGCTTACAGTTGATCACTGGTTACAAACGCTGGAGAAGTGTTTCGTGGCTTTGACTCCACCCCGAAAACAAGGGGAGCGTCGGGGCTGGGCTCCTTGGGGGTGAGGGGACTGACCGGGCAGCCCCACGAGGAGGTAGGTGCCATCCCTACAGCCGAACGTCCACCGCACCGCTGGGCATTTGACTCTGTCTCCCGGGCAATTTGAGCAGAAAACAACCAGCAAGGGAAGAAAACTTGTAATTTGTGGTTTGCATCGCTCTTAACACAGTTGTTATTATTAAGGAGCTGCCGTGACCCTGTCCTTCAAAATTTCGGCGTGCCGCTTCTGAGCCGGCACCAGTGCAGTCTCACCAGCTAAGTGCAGGATGGCAGGAACGTATCCGGAGGTGGGGGGGGGGGGCGGACATCCCTTTGTACCCTGGAATTTTTGGGGTGTCTTTAGGCCATGCTGAAAGGAGAAGCAGCATTCCCCGGCTCTCAGCTTTCACCCCCCCCTCTCCAGAGGCTTCCCGAGCAGCTGAGCGCCCCGGAGCGGCGCAGGGCTCTCAGAGGCATCTCATTCCAGCTGGTGGGACCAGCACGCCGTCCGCTGGGGTCCCAGAGGAGTTGTCGCCGGCTCAGCCCGTTCCCTCCGCTTCACGCCGAGGGGGAGAATTCACCTTCAGCCAGAAGGCAAGGCTCGCCCGCATCGCTGGAACAAATTTCATCTTTAAATAGTCACATTTTCTCTTTCGTGCCCTGTGGTATGATTACCAGAATCCAGTCTGGTCCCAAATCCCCCTTTCCCACCAGCTCCCACAACTTTGGAACGGTTTAGAGGTCACCCTGCATTTTGCAGTATAGCCCTAATTACTACTCAGCGCTATAATTGATACATTAAAGCCTATTAAAATATGGAGCCGAGCCACTGCTCTCCAGTCCCTGCACTTCTAATGCCAAAAATCACTTACAGTTTGTTTCTGTGCTTCATTTCAGCTACTTTTAAATAAATGTCTCTCCCCAGGACCTGGACGATGCGAAAGGGATTTAGTCTCAGAGTGTGAAACTTTGCAGCCTGCAGCACCAGAAAAATAAAGCATTCTTACAAGGCTATTCAAATGGATTTCCCTCACTGATTGCTTCGGCCAAAAGTAAATTATAAGCCAGACGTTATCAAAGAAAATCGGCGTAGCGCATTCCAGCTCGTTTCACTGTGCAGCGAGGATCTGAATGCAGCGGTGCAGGCCTTCAGCCACGGTTTCATATTCGCAAGGCAAACTCACACACTAGAGCAAACGTTATTTATATATGTATACTTTAACTATCGCTTCTGTTATTTATTATGGCAGAGGATGCCTTCAGGACATTCTTGAGGGGATGAGCTGTCTGGCACGCGTATAAAAACGAAGCAGCAAAATCAAGTAAAATTAAACTTAGCAGAACTATTAAAAGACTTAGACGCCCAGCAGCCAGGTGAGGCTACTGCCGGACATTTCCAAAAGCTCGTGAATACAAGATAAGAGGGGAAGGGGCTGCCAAAAGCCAAGGTGAAATGTGTGCTCTTGCATATCATTTCCAAAGAAACACTGGGAAAAAGAGGGAAAGCAAGAGAGCTCAAAGGGCTGACCCACTCGAAAGCAACTTGTGTCAGGGCAAAGAATAACAAGGAGAAAATACAAATGGCAAGAAAAAGATAGCAGAAATTTGTTAGAGAACAGCATTCTCCAACGCTAGGAAATAGAGGGGCTTCTCCAGGACATGCAAAATTCCACAAACACAGGAGGACTAAACGAGCTCTACTTAAATCAAAGGAATTAAATGCTCTGCAGCTAAGACCATGCTGGGAAAACTCCAAGTCAAACTGGATTCTTTAAAGGCCTTTTAAGAAATGGTTTGGCCAAAGTTTCCGAAGGCATCTCAGAAGTCACCAGGCACTTCTACTCAGGCATATAAATGGGCATGCACAGGCTGAAAGCGGGTTTTCTGTCATTATGTTTGTTTCTTTCATCTGAGTCTTTTCAGGAAGCATTATACGCATGGAAATAAATCTTCATCTGTGCGGCATCTACCCCCCAGCACCGGGGACTGCCACCAGGGGCGGTCAGATGCACCAGATAACAGGTGGAGATGTCATCCCAGCCTGGACTGACACCCCACAGGACACAGCTTCAGAGGAGCTGAGCTGACGGCCTCATCACAGTGCCTGTCCGCATTTCCCTGGTGCCACGCTCAAGAGACACAGCGGGAGAGGGGACGGAGAGAAACAGATTTCTAGAATCAGTGGGGGGCTACTGGGTGTGACACCTGAGACAGCGGGAGGCTGGGCCTCCCAGTCCCGCACCCCTCGATTCCCACAGCCTTGCAGTTCTCACGGCGTTCAGCACACGTGGATCCGTTTCTTCTCTCAACCATGACCTGGATGTGGCCACCAGGGAGGAGAACCCAGGACGTGCGTTGAGATCAGCTTGCTTTCCAAGCTGCTGGGAAAAGCCCCACATCAGCTGTGTCTTCCATGGCACGGGGAACGGCCCAGCTTAGAGCCAGCGGTGGTACCAAAGTGACACCCACCACGGAAAGGCTGCTTTTAAAATAGAGAAAGCCCCACGGTGGAGGCCATCTGAGGGATGCGTGGAGTCAGGGTACCTGTATCCCACCCACAGCCACTCGAGCAAGGACACAGCACTGCAGTGGGACGCCCCCCTCCGCAGCTTTCCTCCCTTTCCATCTCACCCCTTGGTGCTCGCAGATGCACCGTGGCTCACACGTCCGCGCCGAGCCCGACAGGACATTCCCAGTGACACGGCGATGCCCAAACAACCTCAGCCTCTTTAGATCTTACTGCTTTTCAGATGTGACCCCCTACAGCTGTGTTACATATCCAAACTCTGCATGTAACACTCAAGTCTCTGATAAGGAAACAGCTGCTTCTGCAACTCTTGATTTGGCTGTAACCAGCACGTTATGACAGTTTGGCTCCCACTAAATTCTCCCTACCCTTGGCACACTTGGGACGGCAACCGACCCCTCTCCCATCTTCCAAAAGCAGGAGGATTTCATTGTGGAGCCATGAGAAGAGATAGGTCTCTGTGGGTGTTTTCAGAGTACAGCTCGCCTTTATGAAGATCAACATTGATAGTATTTGAATACCTAATACCCAGCTCACTGAGGAGGTGCCACCACAGCTTCTGGAGTGCATTGGACTGACAGCCTTATATATTTATATATATATATATTTTTATGCATATATATATATGTGCCTTATACATCCCCCCTGCTACAAGGTAGCACTGAGCCAGCCCCAGCCAAAGTCAATAAAGTGCCGTGAAGGCTCAGGATAAATTTTATCCGGAACAGCAGTAATTGTGCCCATCACCCTCTGGAGGCGTAGAGAAAGCAAAAACTCTCTGATACTGTGTAAGGACCTTTAAACTGCGGGACACATTGGCTGTGGAAAATCCTCGAGCTGCATGAGATTGTCCCAAGGAGCTGCTGGAGAGCCGGCGGGCAGGAGCTGCGCGCTGCGGAGCAGCAATTTGTTCCAGTTTTGAGATACGGTAAGAGACTTTTCCATGATTACTTCCAAACCGGACAAGAACAAGCCTTTTCCTGCCATCTGAAATACATTCTACTACTGTAATACTGGTTTAGGGGAAAAAAGGAAAAAAACTACTCAAAAAATTATCCTCCCGTTAAGCCGTGCCCAGGAAACACTGTGGAAAACAAATTCTGTCATGTGAGCGCTGGAGCACAGACGGGTGTTTTTAACCAAGAAGACGATTGTCGAGCTAAGCCAGCTCTCTTTGTGCTCATCAAATGGGCTATGTATTTCAAAATTAGTAGTTAATAATAAAATGTCAAAGGGTGAAGGAAGTGCAGGTTCTTCCGCGTAGCTGTTTGGGAGCTTCTGAGCAGTTTCCACATCCATTTGCTATTCAGCCACGCTGCCAAAACGGCCAATAAATGGGGCAGTCATAGTCGCGCTTTTTGTGCCATTCATCCCCGGTCACTCTACACGGGACAGACGCAACTCATTCATTTCATAAGGCCACCGCACAGACGCCGGGCGGGGAAGGCATCCGGTCCCTGCCGAGCTGGCCCGCGGCTTCCTCGGGATGAGGGTCTCCATACGCCGCTACGGGCCCTTGGAACAGCTCAGCCTCCCAAACTCGTGTTCCTTTCTTCCGACTAGTGAAACAGAACCGCATTGTCAAGGAAATGCTCACAGTGATCTAATAGGTCATCCCTAACTTTAACTTCTATCATTCGAAATAGAAGGAAATTATTTTCCAATCGTTTGAAAGTTCGCATTGTGAGCGAAATAAAGCAAAGTTCACTAACCTTTCATTTGCTTTGTGAGTTTTTTCCCTTATGAGCATTTAAAGAAATCAGATGTGACAATCCTGGACAATTAAAGTCTTTAAGAAAGGTCAAAAATCTCCCAAATATAGAGAAAATGTAACGTTTCCAAAAGGCTGCTAAATCCTTTCCAGTGGATTTTGAAATAATAATAATTTTTTTTTTTAAAAAAAAAGCCCTCTGTTTCTCTGCCAAGTGCCACCAAACAAATCCGTATTAAAGCCAGAAACCTCTCTTACGGGCCAGTGCTGCACAGCAGAAAGATAAGTTTCCTGATCTGAAAATTAATCTGAGTCATGTCTGCATTTCAGCATTTGTGAGGAGCACTTTTGTAATACTGCTAATTCCCTGATTAGTCTGACAGGAATTTTTTTTTTTTTTTTTCTTTTTTTTCTCTCCAGATAAAGAGATTCTGTAACCCAGCAGACATTACCACATTGTTTTTGTGCCGTGGTAACTGCGGCAGGGAAGAGCTGCGGGCTGGGATTTCCAAGGGCACGTTTGCCATTCGGCTCCAGCTGGGAGCCGGCAGCGCTGGGCGCCCACCCCGTCCTGTCACCGTCACCCTTCAGCGCTCCACGACGTGCAGCAGGGGGTCCAGCCTCCTCTGGCAGCGGCTCCCGAGCTAACCTCACCCCTTACGTTAATAATATCAAGTTTTTCCTTCTCCGGCTGGGATGGAATTCAGCTCTGGCTTGCGTGCCGCTGGAGTCCTATTTTGAGAGCTCGCATGAGACTCTCCTCTTAGAAGAATCAAAGTCTTCTCAGCCTCCAGCCATTGTTCACTTCACAGCAGGTGAACGCGGTCTCTACAGCCCCTTGCTCGTCTCCCACGCAGCCCTTCGCAGTGCCCATTCTCTGGAGGCTTAAGGGATGGCAATGGGTGGGAGGAGGGCGAAAGTGTGGCCTCTCTGCAGGTGCTTTGAGAAGGTCCTTACGGTGTTGGCATCTTGAAACTCAACTGTCCTGTGTGCGTGAGCACCTCCATGAGGAATAAACAAAGCCTGCTTGAAGGACTCACTGGGGAATTCAGTGAACGGGTGACACGACTTTGTTTTAACACTAACTTCCCGCAGCATCACTCCTGGACGAAATAAAGTAAAAGCAGAAATGCTCGGCCCTGGGTCAGGAGCAGCTCTGTCCTTAGGGCTACGCTGTCACAGGGCTGCGTCCTGGTAATCCAAACGTGGAGGAAAATGGAAAGTTAGAACAAAAGACCCAGGGCTGACCCCCCCCACACACACTCACGGGAAAGGTAAAGCAGCTGCCAGCCCAGGCCTCCAAACGCTGATTATTGCTACAACTTTCTGAAAGTCGGCGGTCACCAAGGAGATGGAGCAATGCGGCATCCCCTTTGCAACACAGCGTCTCTGATGCAAGGGAGGTGTTTCAGGCTCCAACCATGCTGACTCTGCCGGCGGCTGTCAGGGGGAGCTCCTCCTGTTCGGGCAGCACGTGGAGGCCGGGACCAAAGGCAGGGACCCACCGTGCCGTTGAAATGCCTTGGACGTTCTCAGTGTCGCTCTCCAACAACGGCCCTTCTCCGAAGGAATGACAAGTTCCAGAGTGACAAGTGAAGTGGGCAAGAGAGGGGGTTTAGCATGGTCTCCTGATTAATTCCTCTGTAATTATTCCCCATCTGGGCATTTTCCAAATTTTTTTTTTTTTTTCAATTACCTCCAATCCTGCCCTGTCTAGGAGGTAGCAAACCGGCTGACTGCACCTACAGTCACACAGTTAATGCCTGACGCCGTCTCCGAGGCCAGAATTCACCTCCAAGAACCCTTTCACAGCCCGTTCCTTTATGGCAGCAACCTGCTTAATGGCAAACGGGGTCAGAGCAAAACCCGCGCAGCAGAGGTCGGCTCCTCTTCGCCCGGATGAGGCCAAAGGGGACGTATTTATACAGTGACTCAGCAGTGATTTCGTCAGGGATATTTATTAACCGCATTTTGGGGAGTGGCGGGTGATGTCAGAGGTCCTCGCAGTGTCACGAGCGACACCGCTGCTGGGCACCGCGCACGTCGCTGCGCTTTGGGCTCCCGCTCCTCCTCCTGCCTCTCCCAGGAGGTTCCCGTGTCGTCGGATTTGCACCTTCTGGCCCAGATATGGCAGGGGAAAAATGACAGAGATTTCAGCATCTTTTTTTTTTGTTATTATTATTTTTTTAATGGTGCTAACTTCCCTGCTGTGACTGGATCATAAAAATATTGGCAAGCTATCATTTAGTAGGACACCGATGAATTCACCCTCCGCCTAGTATTTTTGGAAATATTACTGGCTCAGCAGGGAATTCAAAATGAATAAGGGAAGCGTATTGAAACGTTCACAATACCTGATAGATAAATAGGCCATGCAAACCCAATCCAATTGGTTAATTACCTCTTTCCATTTCAGAAATAGCCCACGTAATAATCCATTCTTTTCATAATCCTATAAATCTATATTTTTTCTTTGTAGAACTTGTTCTGATTGGGTTGACAGGAATTTAGCCATGGATTTTAAATAAAGAACGATCAGACCTGAATACAATTAAGTCCTAGGAAATGCAGCAATATCTTTCTTCTAAAACGCCGGTTTTATACACAACAACATAAAAAAGTTTATTTTCAATCAGATGATGTCAGTGCAAAAATGAGAAGGAAAAAAAAAGACCAAGAAAATATTTCAAAGGAAGTAGACCCCTGGGAAGATGAAAGTGCTGTATATTAGGAGAATGATAACAGGATTGGCACAGAATAGGAAATTATAAATATAGACCAGTGGTTCTCAGCCTCTTCTGTACCATGACCACATACTTCAAGAGGGAAAAATTTGGGACTTTATCCATGTAGCCATCAAGAAATAGAGGGTGGTCACTTGCTCCCTGGGGACGGAGAACCACATACCCCACAGAGAGGAGACTGCAGCAGAACCCCTGAAAATCCAGCAGTAGTTTGGAACAACAGCTGCGCGGCTTTTTGGAGGACTTACCTTGGTAATTTCTTAATCAAAAGCAATAATCTATCATCCAAGCTAAACTATTGTTGCTAAAAAATGTTAATGCTAGAAAATGGGCCTCTAAGTTATTTAGATGTCTTGGGAAATGTTAATCTCGGATCTCAAGACCTATTTTCCAAAGAGGCCTGGAAATCCGGACTGCCTTGCTGAAAAGATGATCAGCAGCTGAGAACAGCCCAACTCTTTGTGCCGCGGCTCAGGTTTCAAAGTCAACGAGAACCAGGCTGCTGACTACCTGTGCCCCTCCAAATAATGTCATCAGTCACCTAAAGCGATTATGACCCTACACGCCAATTATCACCAAAGCAACCCAGTCATCCAAGTTTTATCTTAGTGGCATCTCATTTCCATGCCTTGGCCTCGTCCTGGCCTCAGTGGCAGAGGCAGCTGTTGACCTGGGGGACCCTCTCCTTCCACTTGGGAAAGCGGCTGCAAGAACAGCTTGAGCTGGCCGTTCCTCTGCTGTTACTAGCCCACTGACAGAGGAGGAGGTTGACTTAGTCACCAGCGTAACTACAAATATATTTAGAGGAACTCGTATCCCCTGACCAAATGTTGAACCCATTGGGAAACTTGCCTGCTGCCTTTTGTTTAAAACGTGAATCGCGCACTCGTTGCCAACACATATTCTTCTTTGTCCACCGTGACTCGTGGTTTCCCGCCGGTGCGCAGCCACATGCCTATTGGCAGGGCTGCAGCACTGGTGGCTTCTTGGTTTTCCCTTCCTGCCTTTGGCTTTGCTCCAGGGGAAGGAGCAGAGGTTTACCGGAGGGCGTCACTGACACTAACGTCCTCCTCCGACCACCTCAGCGGAGGGGAAGATGACCGTGAAACCACTCGGTAACTTATCTCCAGTTTCACTTCAGTTCTTCCCTCACTTACGCTCCTCTTGTTTCTTTCAGCAGGGACGGAGGGGTTCAAGCTGGAAAGCTGAAGATGCCATAGGCTGGTTAACTTTAACGGGGTTTGTGGCAGCATGTTCACCTAATACATAGGCCGGCTTCTCCTCAGTGGTCTTACCCAACTGACTAAAGTGTCCAGTGAACACAAAAGGCCACTGGGAAGGCACTGTACATACAGAAAAAGTAGATTTGCCTTTTGATTTCCATGACCCAGAACTAATAACATGTTTATCGCTCAAACATCGCAGCTGTCCTCCTATACAAGGGAAAGACCATGAATATGAACCACACTCCTTCCCCCACGAAGCTCTGTGAGATGGTGCCACCTTTCCCCACTGATCTAGGTTGCTCCCTCCTTTTGGGGAAAGAAGGGGTTGGTTGTTTTAGCCAGGTTAGGAACCGAATCCCAAATCCCTTGCAAGCAAGAGACCTGCTGCAAAGACTGATGGCGCAGCCCTTTACTTGTGTCTGGCCACGCTGCAGGAAACGAATGGGACCGTCTCCATGTGAGACTTCTCAGAAGCGTCCCCAGCTTATCACCAGAGCATGGCATGTAAATGAGAACTTCAGCAAGGAAACAGAAAAGCTCATGGAAATGCCAGCAGGGCCCCACCCCCCCACACAAGACAAAAAGGACTTTCATGCACACAACGATTTTTTTCTTGCATCTGACTCAGAAGGCCAAGCACAGAGCAAGTTGTCACCGCCTGGCCAGACTTGGGTGGGCTCTGCCTCCTCCCGAAGAGCGAAATATTTCTTGAGGAACAGAACTTAATGGTGTGTCTAAGTGGTGGTTGAGTGAACGTGACTTGGGGTCAGATGGGGAGCAACTCAATGACTGACCAGGGAGAGCTGGTGAGAGCCAGGGCTGCTCCTTAGCCCATAACCTGCTTCAGGGAGACGGTATTAAACCAGGTGTTTCTGTTCCGTGGATCATCATTGCTCCGAGGAACATTCCTGGCATTTCTGCTTCCTCCTGCAGGCTGGCTATGCGGGGAGCACCAGGGCACCCTGCCCAAACACCGCCCTGGGATGGGGCTTTCCTCCACCATTGCCTGTGAAACTCTTCCCAGGCTGCCTGTGTTCTGCCAGAGGATGCTGGAGACCTGGGCCTTGACCTCTAGACTTCAAGCACCCCAGGACCTGCCATCTGAGGGTTTTCCCCTCGCCCTCTTTTCTTCCCCACTCCGCTGCTCCATCGTGTCTGTATGAACAGGGCGATGAAGGAGGCCACTGGAGGCCTGGGGACCACTTGCCCAACGGTGCTGCCTTCTGCTGCCAGAGGCGGGGGGCGATACCTTACACCACTTGGATGCAATTCAGCCAAAGATGTCTGTCACCCTCCTGAAGCCAGCGGGGACTGCCGAAGAGAAGGCACTTCTGTCATCAATTTTTAAGGTGCATTTCTCCCTGGGATCCATGATATGGCTGGACAGGTTTTCTAATTTATGTCTAGTCAGAACCAGAAGAGAAACCTAAGCAAATATGAATAAATTATGGCCGGCACACTTAGCTGGCCTGTGGACTGTTAATGATTTTCTGTTGTTCTGTTACATTCACTCATCCGTGATCCGTGCTTTTGCGTTACAATAGAGCCTCCCTATTCCGTGCTACTGCAGAACCTCTCCGGTGGATTTGTATAATCCATACCAGTAAAATTTTCATGTGTGCTAATACACGAGACAGCCCGAGAGAAGAACGTTAGTTTGCTTGGGGTGGGGGGGAGGAAAAATACCATCGACATCAGACTCAGGCGTTTCACTTAATAGCTTTCCTGGAATATACCCATCTTGCCAATAAGAGATAGTAGCTTCGGCAAAGCCGTCTCATTCACACAACATATGGGAGCGCGGAGCGTGGGGAAGATGAATCCTTAGAGCTACCTTTTGAAATGTAATCGGATCGCCTGGCTCGCCCAGCCATGCTGCCTGGTACCGATTTAATAGCAGAAGAATGACATGCATCCGTGTATCTTTTTCCACTGCAGTAAATACTTTATCTGCAGCTACCAGTCTAGCCGCACCGCTCGCCGTACCCCGCTCCCCACAGGCAGCCCCCCGGCAGCTCCCAGCGGCCACGACGCTGATCTGCCGCGGGGGCAACAGCCCCGGCATCAACACTTGCCGTCCCGGCAGCGGATGGGGAGGGAGGAAACTCACAGACTTCCAGTTCCTGCCTTCGCCCCCCAGGAGAAACCTGGCCGGGACACAAGCCTGGGGGACCCCACAGACGGAAAAGCAGCTGCCATGGGAGAGGCAGGGCTCCGGTCCCCCGCTACCTCCTCAGCTCCCAGATCCTGGGCTCTGCCCTCCTCCCTTCTCCTCCCTTGCAGTGACACCGACTGCGGGGTCCCCTCTGCTCTGCTCCCTCCTTTCTCTTCAGGTCCCCCACCGCCCACCATCGCTCTCCTCGCTTGCAGGCGTTTTTTGCCCTCTCCTGATCTCTCCCCTCTCTCTGTCAGTTTTCTGCCCCTTCAGACATTTCCTTCTCTCTTTTCCACCATTATTTTTCCACCATTATTTTTCCACTATTATTTTTCCACCGTTATATTTCCACCATTATTTTTCCACCATTATATTTCCACCATTATATTTCCACCATTATTTTTCCACCATTCTTCCCTTCTGCCTCAGCCATATCATCCTCTTCCAAACACCACCCCCAGGCGTACATCCTCACGGGAGCTCTTCTGCAGGAGAGAACGACTGGGCTCACAAAATTTAACTAGAAGTCTGCGGATGCACATCTTGCCTCCTTCTCCTTCCTCTCCCTCTCTCCTCTGCGCGCTGTGGGGGAAGAGACATGATTTTCCTGCTATCTGCTGGCGTGCGTCGCACACCGTTGTCCCACCGAGCTGAGAACCTGCCCAGTGCTGTAGTAAAATCAAGTGGCTTAGGCAAGGGATGCGGTGGATATATCTGCCTTGTTTCTTGGAAACCTGAAAGCCAAAAACCTGTTTAGTAGAAAATGGTTGGACATTTTTGCACTGGGAACTGGAGGAGGGAAGAACTTTCAGCCAAAAAAATATCAGTTTTCTAACAGAAAATGGAAATGTAACTAAAGTAGACACTAATAAAAATGTTTGACTAACAATCCAATTTCCATCTCGATGGAAAATCTTCCAGCAGCCTTAACGCAGTATTTTGTATAACTGAAAATCAGTTTGTACTATTATGTTTATTCTCTGCGAGTTATTTACGTACAGAAAAGCAAATCTTTTGTGGCTTACTCTTGGTATGAAGGATTTTTCCAAGATTAGTCACTGTAGTCAGCCCTCCTGATTAAAAATATTCATTGGAAATCAGTAAAAGATCAGCATGTGAAATGTGAGGTCCTGATAGTTCATTAAACTTCTAGTAATTAATTCTTCCAGAATGTATGATTTTCCGTGAGTAATAAAGCTTCATATAGTTGTTTCAAATTAATCGGGTCTCGTCCCACCCTCAACCCCCCAAAAATCTTGAGAAAATCTCATTTCACAGTTTCCCATAAAACCAGGTGCAAAACAGCTGCTTTGGGCATGGAAGGATTCCTGCAGCACTTCATTGGTATCAGTAGCCAGTGGAAAACCATGAAATCGAAGGGATTTTGATAGGTACATTCACAATCCTCCGAGAAGGTGCCACGGAGGATAGTATGGCTGAGCTAGTGTTTCCCACATTCGGAGGAAGGACATTCACGCGGTCTAGTTTTCCAAACTCTGTGAAATTTCGCAGTAATGGCTTCACTCAGCGCTGCGTTATTGTTGAAACCCCCCTCGGTTTGCTCTGCGGGGATGATACGGGTGACTGCACTGATATCCCAAAGCTCGCTGAGACCATCCGCTGGAGAGAGGAACTTTCCAGTCTTTCTTTAATGGCCATCACTAAGATAAACGGCTTTGGCTATTTCGTGTAGCATTCGGGGGTTGTTGCTGCCTTCCCCGTACACCTTCCACTGAATCATTTGTTCACGTATGTCAACTAAGACCTTAGGTAATGGGGGGATTTTGCCTATAACTGTATCCAAAGCCAATTAAAGACAAAGTCTCTCCATAATTCACTTTCTCCAGCGGTACTTTGATTGATCACAAGGTTTCCTTCCACTGATTACCTGCCTTACTACGAGCCTTGCTTTAAAATTGCTCTCTCCAGGCAGGTTCCACAGGAACTGTAATTTAATTTAGCAGAAATATCGAGAGCTCGGTGATTCAGCCCTAGAAACATTTACCACCTATGCCCCCTTCTTCCTCCACCAAACTGAGCTCTGCGGCTTCACGGGAAGACCGTTTCAATGAACAAGTTTTCATCCACCTGGAGAACGGAGAGGGTGAGATCATGTAATGTAATAAAGCCTGTAAAATTTCTCCTAAATCATTGAGGAAGCAAAAGAAGCAGCTGCGGGTTCCAGTTTGCTAGCTGTTGGGTTGGTGGTTTTTTTTTATTAGAACTCCATTGAAGTGCTTGGTGTTCAGCACTGATTTATGCCATACTTAACTACTGGTTAGGCATTTTGTTCCCTTCGTATGGTATTCGAGGAAGATGTAACGATACGTGCTCAGAAGAGTCAAAACAGGGGATCAGACGTTGATACTCGAAGAATGACAGTTCTGTTTCCAACCCTGCTTTAAATGATTATTTTTAAAGAAGAACGCTGAGCAAATGACAATGGCTTTAAGGAGACAGGTCACCTCCTGGGACAAATTCTGACGCCGCTGTGTTGTGAAGGATGTTTTCCAGGGCTGGGGGGGGCGATGGTCATTCTGGCTATAAGACTGATACTGGTGATATTCCTACTGTGAGGAAAGTATTCAGTTTTCACCATTTGCTTAAAAAAGTACCATTTTGTTTTAACAAATGGGAACATAAATGAAAGATATTTCTGTGTGCTCTGCTTACATGAATATTTCCCAGTGTTTT
This sequence comes from Alca torda, assembly GCA_008658365.1. NCBI lineage: Eukaryota > Metazoa > Chordata > Aves > Charadriiformes > Alcidae > Alca > Alca torda. The sequence goes on from CM018083.1 coordinate 1,658,921, forward strand.
TATATCTCGGTTCTCTAAGGAATAATGTTTTCAATTTCCTTCAGCCTCGTACCGAAATGTAAAATAAGACCTCTGGGCTTACGGACTCCATAAACGATAGTTCTTACTTGCTTTCTATTTAATTAGCATGAAACAGATCATGTAATCATTCAGGGATAAATTCTGACCTCTCTGGAGGGAGAGGAGGGAAAAGAATAAAGGAATTTTCTTCTCTTGTCGATAGCAAACAAACAAATGCAGAAGATGTATGAGGGTGAGCTGGGGTTTACCGCTCTGCCGGGAAGCCAAGCTCTGAGCGGAGGGCAGGCTGGCTGCTGGCAGGATCTCACCAGCAGAGGCTGGAGAAGGCATTTAAAATACTGCTCCCCGTGCTCTGTGCCATGACAAATCTCGCTCCTCAATAAACAAGAGTTTTCAACTGCTACGCAAGAGTCATTTACCTTCCACATCCTTACATTACCAGCATATTCCCAGTTGACTTTTGGTTCAGAAAGGCCACAGATGATGAAGAACCATTATATATATACCTGTGTCCATTGGCAAGAAGAAACCTTGGCCCAGGGCTCTCGGAACCGTTATTATTTATCGACACTTCTCACGATTTTCCATTGAGAACCCCATCTCTGGAAAAGCAAGCAGCAATGCTAACACAGCCCGTAATTGGCTGGAGACGCACAGCTGAGCTTCCAGGCTCACAGGCTCGGGAGACCGGAGCACAGGGACTAAAACCAGGGCATTTTCCATGAGCATTTTCTCACATCCAAAGCCATCCAGAGCCCCAAAGGAGAGGACAAAATCAGTGGCACGTGAGGCTTTCTTCACCGCTTGGGTTAGCCCTGAGCAGATGAGGTTGGAAAGAAGCTTGGAAATGCTGGTGTGTGTGTGGAAGGGATTGCTTCAAATACTGCTGCTACACTGCTTAGGTGTCGTTTGCTTTAACCCTGGGTATCCGGGCATCTCCGGACATGGCGCGGGTTCAGCGTTCGCCGCAGAAAGGAGCCTGCTCCTCAAAGTCTCTGCTTTCGCAAGAGCCGCATACTGGGTTTGGCCCGGGGATTTGTTGGACGTTATAAACCTGACCTGCTGTTCTCCCGAGCTCCAAATAGCTGCCTGTGCCCGAGGTAGGTACAAAGCTCTGCAGCTCCTGTTCCCTGGAGAGGCGACTACAGGCTGGAGATGCAGCAATAAACATCCGAAATGCCAGGAGAGACGGTCTACTGAAATGCATGAGGGTAAGGACATAAATGAGTGGAACAAGCAGGTACCGGAGAAGCAAATTAGACACTTGGCTTCCAGTAGCTAATTTAAACGGGAAATGGGAGTTGTTCCAGGTATTCAGTAAACAGGCTTGCAAATTAGCTTCCCACAGTTTCCTTATGCCGCTGTACATGCATAAAGAACATGTGCCGCGGTTCACTGCTTTAACTCACTTTGCTTCCAAAATCACTGAATTTCTCCATTATTTCCAGTTACTTACAGAAACGTTTTCCTACCCGGTTGTGAGCAGAAAGGGAAGGAGATAACCGAAAGTGAGTGCTGGGCTGTTAATAACCAGCCAGCCAGCTTCTTTATTTGTTAAATATTTCCTGAGCCCGGTGTTACCAGGGGATACAAAACTGCTTTTCAGGAGCCGATATCGCCCTGTATGAGAGAGAGAGGCTCAGAACAGCTCCATATCTTCTCCTCCCGCGTTAATTCCATATGAATTAGCTGGAGGCCAGTTGAGGCCTCAGAGGAGGAGCGCTGAGGGAAGGGGACGGCTCGCCAGAGCTGAATCGGCTCCTGTTCACGGGGAAAAGGGGTCCGGAAGGATACCCGTCATTTAATGAGGGAAAAGATGGTGTAAACCAACCCATTACTTCAGACTCCAATTTTAGCCCTTGATTAGCTTCAGTCCTTAACCCAACATTAATCTATATGACAAGAGATCTCACTGCCTGTGCTTGCCCTCAAAAATATCTGTTCTCTGGTTAAAGCCAGCACTGAAGATGGTGTTATTGAGCTCATGACAGTCTTGGGCGAGTAGATACATGTCCCGTAAGCTTTAGCAAACAGTCCCTACCCTGACGCGGGACGTAACACAGGAGCGGAGGAGCCCTGTTTCCCTGGCTTTCAAACTGGCCAGAGCCTGACATGTTTTAGCAATACAATGTCGAACGTATGGTCCTTGGCTGTTGAAGTGCCAGCAAATGGGCCAACAGAGCTCAGAGCAAGGCGCAGGAACACCAGAACTACCCGTAAGCCATTTTTGCTGGGAATATTCAATTTGCCACATTGTCCATTCCATTTAAACGCTAAAGGCAAAAAAGAAATCAGCATTTCCAGTTCTGCTCATTCCTTATATGGTGAAATGTTAGATAACTTGTGTTATTTATAACCTGCACATTTGGTATTTTTTTTAAAACGGGGGGAGGAGGAGGAGGAAATAGTGGGCACGAAAACCATGGATTTTTTCCAGTCTAACTGAAGAATTAAGAATTAAACCGTGTCACGAGAGCAGTCAACTTTATACCTATGCCTTGTAGAAGGGCAAATCTTGAGCTGGGCAATTAAAATTGATGCTGTTTATGAGTTTAAAAAAGGGACATACAGGCATAGCACGTACAGCATGGTGAGAGGTAACGAACGCTGATCCTACAGCTCTGAGCCATAAGGTGGTCTTTGGATGTTTGTATTTCAAGACTTCCACACTTCCCAACTCGGTAACACTTCTAGCAATAAGAGAGGGGAAATCGGTTTGTGGACTTGCAGGGGCGGAAGGTGTCTCACATGAGCTCCTGACCTTCTCCCTGCCGCGACCCTGCTGCATTTTCAACCACGACGCGCTGCCCGACACGGCCGTGCCGCGGCTCCTCCCCAGGTGCGGTGCTCTCCATCCCTCTTGTCGCTGCCGTCCGCGCTGTCCTGTGTCACCTAGTCATCTTGTTTTCCAGCAGTGTCATTGTTCCCATGCTAAACCCTGCCGAACCACACTAAAAAGACTGTTTTCTCCCCATGGTGGTTACGCACCCGCAGTGCGGAGCAGACCCGTACCCCGGCCCCAGGTTTCATCACTCACCGGCCCCTCTTCCTCCCCCCGAGCGGCTTGTATTTCAGCTGGGAAGTGAAGGTCAGGGCGCTACCCCGCCGCTTGCCTCGGTCCCCTGGTCAGCGTGTAACGGCACTTCTCTGCCATATTCGTGAACTGAACCGTTCTTTGAAATCGGGAAACGGGCAATTTCATTTCATTGAAATCACTTCAGGACAGATGACCTTTACCTCAACGCGTGTGGCACAAAGCTCTTCCAGGCACGCTGCAGGGCTGCGCCACAGAAAACTCAGAGGGCACATAGAGCTGCCCTACGTTGTCTTCCCAAAATGTCAGTTATTTTCCGCCTAACGGCATTTAACGGGGGGAGAAACCTCTTCGCATGCAACAGTCTTTGTCCCGACTCTTCGCTCAGCAAGTGCAATGATGCACGGAGGATCACAGGTTATTTCTAAACTAATACTAAGCCTAAAGCGAAGGTAAGTAGGGCATGACATATGTGAATTTAAGGGCTGTCTTTAGCTGTGGTTAAAGATTGCTTGCAGATGTTGACTACTGATTTTTTTAATTTTTTTTTTTTTGCCTTGTTCTGCCTCTTAGAATATTGTTTTCAATGTCCTCATTGTCTTAGTAGCTTTCCCTTCCCCCTGAACCCGGCGACATGCAAAAGGAATGACGGTAGATGTTACTTTTTCCTGCTCCGTGGCAGAGCGGAGTGTAGGGTTTCAGAGACTGTAAACTATTTCTTCTGCACCGAGAGACTGACTGCCTGGGTAGAGCCCATTAAATATAGCTACGCTGACAGTATCGCTTCGGAGAGTTCTGTGGGAAAAAATCTGTCTGCACTATGTTGGTACCTCCAGCCAGGCAGAGGGCTGCCTCCATAACTCCTTCAGATAATGGATAAAATGTGGAATGAATTCCATGCAGGATCAGCCCTCTGTTGATGTGAGAACCGGTTGCAAAGCGTACGACAGGATCCTCCTGTGGCTGTTGTTTTAAGCTTGGCAAATACCGTGGATTGTATATGCTGAAGTCAGGATATTATTAAAATAAACCCTCCAAAACTCCAGAGACTTAAGACATGATGCGGCTTCCTTTGAGCTCAGGTCCCCTTATCGCTGAGATATGTTGTATGTGAACGCAATTTATATGAAGTTCCTTGAGACTAGAACAGCCTGTTATTTCTGCCATGCCCAGGAAAATCAGGAAAGGTATGTAGCAGTAATAAATCAATTATTTCTTACAAATTAGACCAAGATAGCATTGCCTAACAGCAGTCTTCCAGATGGCTGGGATGAAAGGTGGACTGGGCTGGAGGGGAAGGGAGGGTTTCTAGATAACCAGAATAAATGGGATGCAGTCTAGCTGTAGAACTGAAAAGGTGCAGAGGAATGACACCTGTGTGCGAGGAAACAGATATTTGAGAGCTTAGGTTATGTCAGTGGGTTGGCAGAGCAGGTTGGAACAAAGACGCTTCCTAGACGCCATCAAGGAGACAAATTCTTTACAGTGTTGAATTAGGAGTAACCATGGGGATAGGAAATGACAGATTAAATAAAACCGGGGACACTCCTAAATATTCGGGGCAAAATATCCTTTTCCCTAAGAGACAGGGACCAGCCAAGGGGGGAGCGGAGGGGCAGGCACCGACGCAGGAGTAGGAAATGGGGGCAGTGGGAGGGCAGCCCCCGGCCAGAGGCTCCGCTCTGCAGAAATCAGCCGCCGGCCGCCTCCGAGGCTGTGTGTCCCGGTGGCCAGGACGAGGATGGAGGACTTGCACCCTCTCGCCTTGGGCTAGTTGCCACTCTGCCGTTATGCAGGTGGTGGAAACCGTTCCCTCGACACACGGGGAAGGCTGTGACGTGGCGTGTTTGTACTCACGCCCCCTCAAAAGACACGGGATGCCTTCCAGCTGTGGCTGGGAGAGATCGGTCCAGCACTTCCTCAGACTGGGATGTTGAAAACAATAGTAATTACCAAAGAAAAAAAAAAAAAAAAACAGTTTTGATCCCGCAAGTCTATTTCAACCGTGGCTCCCAGAAGCACTAGAGTTTTCAACTGAGCAAAGCCCATAAGCAAAGAAACCTGATGATAATTAATTAGAAATTGACGTTAACTCATTAATATATGTCTTTGGAAATATTTAAATATGAAATATATTGATACTAATATATGATTATTATTATTATTTTCTAGTTCATCTCTTCCTAATCACGGGACTAAACCCATTAATGTTACTGAAGAATATCTATGCATCGGTTCCCAAAAAGCAGCAGAGTTTGCTGAGCAATCTGGATCGTCAGCAGAACTGGGGCGAGTGCGTGAGTCCCTCGAGGGGGCAGAGGCTCAAAACCCGGCAAAGCCCCCAAGTACCCACTGCGGCTGGGCGAGGGGGAGTCCAGTAGCTGAACCAAGGCTGAGAGCTGGGGGGGTTCAGCCTGGAGAAGAGAAGGCTCCGGGGAGACCTTCCAGCCCCTTCCAGTCCCTAAAGGGGCTCCAGGAAAGCTGGGGAGGGACTCTGGAGCAGGGAGGGGAGCCATGGGATGAGGGGGAAGGGTTTTACACAGAAAGAGGGAAGATTTAGATGAGATATTGGGAAGAAATTCTGGCTGTGAGGGTGGTGAGCCCCTGGCGCAGGCTGCCCAGAGAAGCTGTGGCTGCCCCATCCCTGGAGGGGTTCAAGGCCAGGTTGGACGGGGCTTGGAGCAACCTGGGCTGGTGGGAGGTGTCCCTGCCCAGGGCAGGGGGTTGGAACAAGATGATCTTTAAGGTCGCTTCCAACCCAAACCATTCTGGGATTCGATGAGACTGGCCTGTGAGGCAGTTTCACGCAGTCCTCATGACAAGGCCAGTGGATAAGGCATTTGTCAGCCAGGACGCAGAGGGTCTGGTGAAGCCCTGCACAGATGCCGGGCCACCGCTGAACATCTGGCTGGGAGTAAGAGCGGCTCCGGAGCGTAGGAAAGCAGACTGTGATAAACCAAATAATCCCTGCTAACTCTCTGCGTAACAGGCCAACACAACTCTCCCTGATAAGTCCAAGAGGGAATTAGTCACACAGACGATTTGGGATGAACCTGAAGGAACAGCTTTTCACTCCGTGGGAAGCAAGAAACACTCAACACCACTTTGGTCCTACACCTAAAATACTGGTGAAGAAACACATGTTTTACCGGAGGCATTTTTTCCCAGTGTCTCTCAAATGCCTGCTGCTTTCCCAGCACTCCTAAGACAATCCTTCAGCACAATTCTTCCTCCCGCCACTGGGTCTGCTCAGGTCTGGCTGCTCTTGGGCAGCTGCTGAGAGCAGGCGGTGCAAAGGGTCTGCAGCTCTTGGGGACACGCTCTGAAGGAACAGGGCACAGACAGACCGATGTCCCTTCTACCTGCTGCAGATTCTGGACTGAATTTCGTCCTGGCGCAAGGAGGAATAGCCCCACGTCCTGCTATAATTTAATCACAGCCCCACCACTACTCCTCCAGGATGATGTGAAGATCAAAACCAGCTGAGGGTTCTCACCAGGCACCCGGGTCTCGCTCGGCACTTTGCATACGCTCTGCATCAGTCCCATCGTCCTCACCAAAATGTCTATTTTTCTCTTTTCAAAGAGCGAAAACACCCACATCTGCTATATTTGGATGCTGGACATCTGAAAAAAGAATCACCCTTGAAAATAGCCTGGATGAACCTGCTGAATGGCAAACCCCTGCCAGCTAGACTGAATGGTTCTTCTCTCCGAGATGTTTTTGCCATTTTCTCCTCTGACAGCAATAGAAAAGGATGGGGAAAGAGCTGGTTTCTTTTCTCACGCACGCACCCAGCAGCAGCAGCTCTGTTAAGTCCAAAGAACAGAATCTCTTTTCCCAGTAACGATGCAATAACTAACAATCCAAATCCTACATGTAATACTCAGAGCTGGCAGGCAGGAAAATTATTTCTCGGTCGTTTTTCTTGTTCTTAAAACTTGTGAATTCAACAAAAGTAATTCAGATGTTATTGCAAGGGAATAACTACGGAACCTCCCTACCTCAGAGTCCAGAAATTTCAGGGACAGACGGATTTAACACAGATATAGCGAAACAGAAACAGGAATCTCCTTGAGAACAAGGCAAGGAAAGCCAGAGAGCGAGGCAAGAGGACGAGGGATTGCTCTGAGGTCCCCTTGGTGAGTGAAGAGGGGGGGTGGTGCAAGATAAAATCAGGAATTTGACTTCTCAGGACAGATGGATTTGAAAAAGAAAAGAAAAAAAAAAAAATCTACAGGCCAAACTAAAAATGGTTATCATGGTGAAGTTATGGGCTGTTTCAGGCTGCCAAAACAAATAGCTTGCATCCCAAAGCAGTAAAGGTTACACGCATGGAAAATGGAGCTACCCCTGAGGACTAACTAATATACTGCAATTATTATTATGATCTTTGTCAGAGACCTTTGAGAAAACCAGGGCACTACCGAGTCTGACTGCACCTACAGAAGTCTTCAGAAGGGATGTTCCAGCCTACAATTTTTTTCACATTCCTAGCTTGGCTAAGATCAGTTAATGCTGTTTGAGCAGTGAAGGCAGTATTCCTTCAGGAATTAACGAGAACTGTTTGAGGTTCCTGATATACTAAAAATGCTTTGAATTTCAATAAGTTATTTCCTAGTACAGCTTGAGCCACTTCTGCAGGAGATATACCCAAGTAAAACGCAATCGGTTCTGGAATTTCAGCTAAGTATTGGGTACTACAGGGGGAAAAAAGTCCACAGCTCTGCCAAGGTTGTATCAGTCTCCACTTATCTGCTGGTTTGGCAAAACTGCCGAGGTATTCTGAAAGGCACGGTCTCCAGCCTTGCTCTCACGCCTACTGCAGCCTTTCTGCAGCGTTTACTGTCAATTAGTTCTATTATTACAGACTTAGATTAGATTAGTTCTATTATTATAGAGTTATATTAGTTATTGTGTAATAACATTGCTTCTTTTTGGAGCAACCTGCACGGCTGTAAGAGAGCGTAAATTCCCCCACGTCCCGTTTTTCTTCGAGGAGAGTTGTAGCCTAATGGCTAGAGGAAAGGACGGGACACTGGGATCTCCTGGGCTTCGTTCCCAGCTCTGCAAACTATTTAGGGACGCCTTCTCTTCCACGGAAGTCAATGGAACTGTACTGAACTTTCCTGGGAACACGATAAAATCCTTAATCTCGCTCTGCCTTCCTGCCCTATCCTGCAAGATGGCAGGCACGCTGCCTCGGCCCGGCCCGCAGCGCCCTGGGCAGGTGCCGGTTGGGTGCAGAGCTCCCTCCCCGAGCCCCTGCCAAGTGCTCCGCCGTGTCCGGAGCCTGGAATGAGTGGGGGGCGAGTATGTTCATCCACCTCCAAAGGATGTTTCAAACATTAAGTAAGAGGACTCCTGGAGACTGGGCACAGGATGCAACAGAGTGAGATTACCATTTCTACCCCTATTCTTAATACTATTAATGGAAATAGATGATAGAGTATCTATGTCTCTACGTATACAACGTCTCTCCCATCCTGTCAAGGCGGAGCATTATCTGGTAAAAAAGCGGTGCTTTCAGGTTTGAGGAGGGGGAAGAAGAAAAAGGAAAAGCTGTTTATAACACATTAAACAGATACTGTTTGGAGGTTCACACTATCGCTCTCCCAGGGGAAGCCAGAGCCTACCTACAGGGCGTGTTGAGTTAGTTCCTCATTCCTTCTTTCTGTTTTTTTTAAAAACTTCTTTTGAAATCACTGAGTGTGAAGCATGCCTTGCCCCGGGGGAACGTATTGCCGAGCTGCTACTCACACTATAACAGGGTGCCACTTCTCGCTCCTGCCTTTCCTGGAGGCCCCGTTTTGAGGTGAGGAAAGGGCTGACTGGGCAAAGCGTCGGAGCCCGGGGCACGCCGAGGGTGCTCGGGGGGCTCAGCCTTGGCCCCCGCCTCTGGGGACCTCATCCTGGCTGGGAGTGCTCCAGCCCGGGATCACAGGGGACTTCCAGAGCCCACTCTGGAGGTTTGGTGTATCTCCTAAAGTTGTTCTAGCCTGGAAGGTGGGGTCGGCCTGAGAAAGACATTTCTTTGGGGGGAAGAGTCTCCTATGAAGGACACCGGTTTCTCTCTCCTCAATGACTGGCTTTAGACAGGTTGGGGATTAGGAGGGAGTAAAAAAGGGGGTGTCCTCTGAAATTTAAAGCTAAAATCCCTCACTCTGCTCCAGGGGACTCTGCCCCTCTTTTCCCTCGGCATGTGCCGGAGGTTGACCCACAGCTGAGACCGACGCAGAGTCACGTCCATGCCCCGGTGTTGGCAATCTCGGGCGCTTTCCCCTTCCCCGTCAGTGCAGCACGGAGCCGAGGCACAGCACAGGCCTCGGGGCTGCAAGGAAAAACAGGAATTCTTCACAGTTTATAAACTTCACTGAGTTCATACATCCCCATGAACCTGCAGCCTTCCAGCTCCCAAACAGACCACAACGCAAGCTACGTGAATGAGGAGAAAATCATCAATGTAGTTAGCAACCTACCATGAAATCCACCGATTAAATTACTGGATAAATATTTGAGTGGATCTAGCTGACAGGTATGTCGTGCACGCAGTCTTAAAATAGGAAGGTAATGGGAAATGAGGGAGAAATGAGCCAAGGAACAGGAACGGGAATGTGATTTCTGGTAATACTGCTCATGTTCATCAGTACCTTTTTAGCAACATAGAGGACGTGTGCGGTGAAACTGAGAGCAAGGCACCGCCGTCAAAATAAACTGAGAGAAACTGCAGCTATGAAGAAACAGAGCGTTAAGCAGCAGTTCTCCGGGAATAAGGCTGGTGAATGAATTTATGGGGATTTACATCGGCTGAAGCTGGCACGGGCAGTTTTTAACGTGCTCGCAAGAAGCAGACGTAGGTATTTCCAGTAAAGCTGTGGCGGGTGCAGGCTCGTGGAGAGGGAGGATGTTCACACCGGGCTCTGATGGATGGTGCTGGGCTTGGCCCTGCGCTGGCTCCTCTACCTGCCATGGCCACGAGGGGACGTTCCCTCCGCAGCCCCGGGGTCTCCTGTTTGATTTAAAAGATGAAAGGAAGAGGTGGTCCTGGTGCACAAATGCGTGGGGCCAGCGCAGGGCGGCTCAGGGCTCTGCTCACCAGCTGTGGAACCAGCACACGCGCGGCTGCGGGCAACAGCAGGGTTAGGCACCACCACGTCCGCCAGGTCAACCCCCGAAGGTCTCTACGGACGGGCCGACCACATTTGTGTCACTCAGGGTAAACAGTCTGGAAAGTAATTGCTTTAAAACACATCTAATTCGCTTTTGACCGATTTTGCAAATGTTTCCTCTTTCCTCAATGCGGCATTGACTGGCCCCGCCACCCGCTTGGCGTTGGCCCGGGCGGTGCGTGCAGTCGCTCTGCTCCTTGATGTCACCTCATCAAAGAGCAGCTGAAAATGGTATTTCCAGCCAGACGGTTTTCAAGAGTGGCCGGTGAACTCGCTCTGCCCTGTGCCCTCCGACTCGCGATTAGTTAGGTTTCCTGTATGTCAATTCAGCTACAGATCGGTGATAAATTTAAGATTGTGACTTGCTGACGAAAAAAAAAAAAAGATAATAAAATCATGACGGGCTATTTTTGGTTTCAAAAGAAACTCCTCTCGCTTGGTCTTTTCAAGCCCTCACCTTCGTGTACAGCTGCGGCGGTTAAGCAAAACAGGATGCAGGGTCGTAGTGTTGGAGGAACGGGGCGTAAATCAAAGGAGACAGGCTGGTCCCTGTGTGCTGCCTGGGCTCGACCGCAGCCTTTGAGCAAGGTGAGCAGTTGTCGCTTGCTGGGGGCTCTCCCAGTGACAGCGCTGCCCAGCTGCCCAGCGTTTATACTGGGCCATAGCCGGGTCTCACTTTTTCCTCCCACTGTGTCACCTCCTTCCCGTGTGCTGACAAGTGATTTAGACGGCCTGCCCTGCTGGCCCTGCATTTGAAATGTAAATCAAACACATGGGACATAAAGCTGGGTTTCAAAGTTGACTATTAACGAGGGCGGAAGGGGTGGCGTAGCAAAAACAAACAGTTCCAAGTTCAAGTCTGAAACCATAAGAGCAGGCTGGAAAGCCTTCCTCCTCTTCCATCGCCAGCCAACGTGAGGGTGAGCGCTTTCCCCAGGGCAGAACATATTTGGTGGTTCCCTGATTTCCTAACCCAGGTGCTCGGACTCCAAATCAAGGCTGACAACCGACTTCAAAGGGAGGAGGATGCTGGGGTGCTGGGACTGGCCTCGCGCATTAGTGTGCAGTGGCTTTAGTCAAGGGTTTCTTGCAGTTCTTCGTGTCCTGAAAGCTTTTGACGTTGAGCTCTGCGGTGTGCTCGGGCCAACACGTAACACCCCAGAATGCTAAATTAACCTGTCTCTGGTATGGAAAATCTGGTGTTTAAAAGTAGTGTTTACTCAGCTTCCCCCAGGAGAGTTAATGACCAACCCAACCTCGTAAGACATCGGACTCTCCCAAACCTGGAGGCCCCCTCTGCTGTCCTAACGTTTTCAAAACCAGTGGAAGTCTTGCCCAAGAAAATATGGAGGCCCAAAGCAAATCTGTATGAACATGTTTTTTATCAAGTAGATATGTACCTCTACCATCACAGAACGTAGTTTAATATTTCTTTACCCATCACCCCAAATAATTCTGGGGGGGGGGGAAAAACAGCTAATCCTATTTTCTTTGACGTAATTGCTAGCATGACTTAGGTAATTTGTCTTCGATAGTTCTGTCATGACATCCTCGCCATTAAGGTCTAACTTGGATATCATAGACGTGAGCAACTGACAATATGGAGAGGCTTGAGCGAGTTCTGCTAAGCCCGGCCATTGGGGTATGCAGCATTCTCCTGGGCTTGGCCAGGTGAGCAGCAAATCCTGCCTGGATATGGAGCGAGATTTCATAGAACCACAGAATAGTTTGGGTGGGAAGGGACCTTTAAAGCCCATCGAGTCCAACCCCCTGCCATGAGCAGGGACATCTTCAACCAGATCAGGTTGCTCAGAGCCCCATCCAACCTGGCCTGGAATGTTTCCAGGGATGGACCATCTACCGCTTCTCTGGGCGACCCGGGCCAGTGTCTCACCTGTGTTTCGTTGCTCTCAAGGACAAGGTGAGAGTGAGAAGTGCTGTCCTCCAGCGAGTAGCAGTGGTCCCAGCAGCGCTGCGCACCAAGCTGGCTGAGCCGCGGGTGGCTCGAGCCTTCAGACACCCTACTCCGACAAATGGGGCATGGACCCTGCTAGGCAGGGTGGTGTCCTGGCACGCCAGGGAGCGCCTCTGACTGTCAGCCAGGGCGACCTCGGACACACCGTCGCACCTTTCTGCACCTCAGCTCCCCTGTTTGAGGAGTGGCAACACCTACCGCTTCTGAAAACTGATCCTGGGGAGGGAAGCAGAGCTGTGGCGCTGCTGAGTGACGTTTCCCCAGAGGCTCAGTGCCGTATTTCTGTCCACAGCACCGGGAAGGGCTCCGCGTGTGTGTAGGTGTGGGTGTGGGTATAGGTGTGGGTGTAGGTATAGGTGTGGGTGTAGGTGTAGGTGTGGGTGTAGGTGTAGGTATAGGTGTGGGTGTGGGTGTAGGTGTGGGTGTAGGTGTGGGTGTGGGTGTAGGTATAAGTGTGGGTGTAGGTGTCGGTGTGGGTGTGGGTGTAGGTGTAGGTGTCGGTGTGGGTGTGGGTGTAGGTGTAGGTGTGGGTGTAGGTGTGGGTGTAGGTGTAGGTATAGGTGTGGGTGTAGGTGTGGGTGTGGGTGTAGGTGTGGGTGTGGGTATAGGTGTGTGTGTGGGTGTAGGTGTAGGTGTGGGTGTAAGTGTAAGTGTAGGTATAGGTGTGGGTGTAGGTGTGGGTGTGGGTGTAGGTATAGGTGTGGGTATAGGGGTGTGTGTGGGTATAGGTGTGTGTGTGGGTGTAAGTGTAGGTGTGGGTGTAGGTGTAGGTATAGGTGTGGGTGTGGGTGTAGGTGTAGGTGTGGGTGTAGGTGTGGGTAGTTTCTCCATCTCCCCAGGGATCAGCTCCACCCTGGTGCTCTCTGAAGGCAGAAAGCACTAAGTGCAATTTCCCGTGAGCCACTAACCAACGTATCCGTTAATAACATTCCCTTGCTGATAGCCTGGACCGTTTTCAAACAGGCTGCGTCGCCTCCTCCAATATGGGAAAGCACTGCCCGAAACCATCCAGGATTATAATTACGTGGTGGCCTTCCCGCAAATAACGCGTGGTTCCGGTGAACCGCCCCGCTCCTCGCCAGGCTGCGTGGCAGAGCAAGTTGAAGCCAATTTACTGGAGTAGCAGCGAGGATCTCATTGCATGGTCTTCATTTGCATTGAACAACTGGATCTAACTCGCTTTTATTTTTAGGCTAACCGTGCTGAGCTTTAAAATTGCCTTGATTTTAATGTCGCTTTTAAACGATTTGTCGTGGCTGATCGTTTCGCACATGAAAGTTGCTACTAGCCGATTCGGAAAAAAAAAATCCACCGTTGCTTCTTCTATCGCTTAGGAAATTGCAGTCCTCAATCTGAAGCTTGAAAAGCGTGTTGCCATGGAAATGATGCTTATGCTGTCGTAAATAAAAGTATTCTAGGGTCACCAGGGTCTGCGGCATAAACAGGGGCACAAATACTGCCTGGAAAAGTGCCAGAGCGCTTTAAACATATAGGAAGATAATTTTAATGGTATTTCACTTTCAGTGCGATCGGCAGAAGGACTGATGAAGGTTAAAGTGTAGCTGTAACCTTGGCACGAAAGCAGAGCAGAACAAGTCTTGGCTATTGGTATTAGTAACAGAGGAGAGAAAACAGCACCCCGGCCCTCCTGGCCAGTATTCCTCTGCTCCATCGTATCAGTGTTCCTCTCCCGTTGTATTTCTCACACGCTCAACAGTGAAATCTAATTGCGCATTCACTCAGGGGCAGTTTTATGGAATTGATGAGCACAGCACACGGGAGCTTAGGAAAACCTGTTGATGCTATAAAACGCTGTATCGTGGACTACGCGGTTGTGCTGTGAATTTTCCCTGATTCCCCAGCCCCATCCCAGCCGCAGCCCAGGAGCAGCCGTGGGAAACGGGCCTTCCCTTGGAGGGGAAACGCTTTTGAGCCAGAGCTGGGCCGCGGGAAGGAGCCCCCGTGCCCTCCCCTGCCCCTCCGCAGGGGCCACGGAGACATCTCCCCGCTGGACCGGAGGCAGCACCGGCACCGCTGGGAAGGAGAAACAGAGGGACCAGCGAGGGAGAGGGCTTGGGATGCGCCGCTTCGCGTGGCTTTTCGCGAGGAAAGCAGGCAGTTACTGTTGCTGGTGGGTTCTTAATTGTTCAATGGGCTGCTCAATGGCATTAAATGGGCCATACCGTGAAGCTGCCTTGGGCAGTATCAGATCAAGGAGACGTGCTTTTCTCTCTGCGTTTTTAATACCCGCACAGGCATTTCGAGCACAGGCAGTCACTTTAAATAAAACTACAGAGATTGCAAATGCCACAGCTTGCTTATTTGCTTACTGTCTCTTAGCCTGCCCAAAATGTGGAAATAATGTTTCCAGAGATGCTGGAATTCGTGTGCCTGTTGAGGATCCTGGCTGCTGTCCTGGATGATATTGCATATTCAGGGGATGATTCACCGGCTCCCGAGAGGGAGGAAGGGCCGTACCAGCTGTACCACCTCTCCTGCGCTGACTGACAGCCTGGCGGCGTCTCCTCAAGGCAGCCTCCTGCCTCCAGGTTACGGCAGCGATTACGGAGCAACCGAAAGGGAAGCGCAATGGAGGGATGACTCACCACGGGGAGAGAAAACAGAAGAGAGAGTCGGAAAGGTGATGCCAAGCCCGACCGACAGCAACATTTCCATTTGTCTCAGCCCCAGGCGTGCAGGCAGGATTCTGCATTTCTTTCGCGTGGACATCAACAATGTCCTTTGCCGCCTGCACGGGAGGACGCCGGAGGGAGCAGCTCCGCTCCGGGGCTTCACCACCCCACTCCGGTCAAAGGCTGGTGAAGCCCACAGCCAGCAGCCCTCCCTTACAGACGAGGGAGACCCAACCCCAATACCCTTGACTGCTCCGTAAAGTGACTTAAAATTTCAAGAAATGGGGTTTCCCTCTTGCACTCCAATTTTTAAAAGATTTTCACCCCCGCTGGGGCAGAAACTGCGGGGCACGGGGCTGGTACCACGCGCGTTACACACCTCAACGTGGCTCTATCGCAGAGGGGCGGCCGAGGCTGACGGCTCCCAGCTGGCTGGGGGCTCCCTCGCCTCCCTCCGCGGCTCCTCGGGGGGAAGGGGGTGGAAAAAATGGGCTCAAAGGTTGCCCAGAATGACCAAGAGAGAAAAAAATTCCTCCTGCCACTCCTGTGCTAATCAAAGGGGTGTGGAGAGGAAGTTTCGATCTCTCGTGTCCCATGCTGCCAAACAGAAAAAATTTTATATATATATAAGTTACACAGGAAATTCCTATATTAAGGAAGAAGCCTCCACGCTATCAAAATCAGTCTTGAAATTAATCTTGCCTGTGGTATATGGAAACTGAGCCAGATCGTCCAAGCTGCCTTAAAACGTCTTTCAAACACACCTAATCTGTTTACTCCGGGCTTTTACTGCCGGCGGTACCTGGGACTTCGCCTCCGAGATTTCCTTCAGTTTGTGATCTTAGCAGGTCAAAGTTTCCAAAGGTGGGGAGAAGAGTGTCGATCCCTTCCCCGCCCGTGCCGCAGGTATGTGCCTCCGAGCTACTAATTTAGAACCAATGAATCAGAAATAAGTAACATAAAAACCCGTCTACCATTTGTGTTTACAGAGCACCTCCTCTAAGCAGACAAAAGCGTGTGTCAACAGGGAAACGGCCATGTCGAGCCTGCGTGGCAAGCGGCTCGGCGTATTTAAACAGCTTTTCAAGGATGTTAACGTGTTGCCAGGGAAGCAAGAGCCCGCTGGGCTGTAGGTGCCCTCCCGCACCGCGACCCGCCGGCAGCACAAGGGGAAAACGGAGCTGCCCCTGCCCTCGCAGCTTTTCGTTTTCATCTCTGTGGCTTAAAAAAGGCAGCTCTTCCAGCGGCTGATTGATGGTCCTTCCGCAGAAACTGCATTTTGCACATATTTAAAAATCTTGGGCTAGATAACACTTTGACCTAAAATGGAATAGGTTCCTTTTATTATTTTTTTTTTCTGATAGTGCCTGACACTCGTAAGTTTTAATACATTATTTTCGAAAAGAGCCTTTTCTGATTCGCAGAAGGCAGGTGTGGCTCTGTGTGCGTGTGACACCCCCTGCACGCGTGTGGATGCTCTCCGCACATGGCTAGACCGGCTCTGGGACATGGGGACACATCTCAGACCACCAGGACACGTCTCAGACCGCCAGGAGACGCACCCCAGGCTGGCACCAAGAGCACATCCCGGGCTGTGGAATATGCCCAGCGCGGTTCCGCCTCTCCTGGGGGAAATCAGAGCCATCCCCGGGCCGTGAACCCTTCCCCACGGTTCCTCTGTCCCCCGAGCTCTCCGTGTGTGTGAGCCGAGCCCCGGTTATATTAAGCCCGTTGCTCAAAGGACCAGAAACGATGGCTCCCATGGGCACATGGCAACTACAGGACAGAAAGAGTGGAAGCTTCAGGGAACAAGCGGCACTGTAATATATCATACCTACCCGGAGCGTATCTATCCATGTACATGCTCCATAAACACACCCATTTCTCCACGTGGCTGATATGTATTTATACATAGCAGTCCCAAAATACCAGTAAGTTTTTATTAGCCCCATTTGCAGATGGGGTAACGATGAGAGACAAAGTGCTGTGTTCCCTCCGGGCCGCTCTTTCCCAGGAGGGGAGAATTTGGGTCTTCTCTCCCTCGGAAAGGGAAGGGGGCAGTTGAGCTTTCCCGAAGCCCAAGCAGCTCCTTGGTGCGAGAGTCCTGCTCAGCTCCCGCTTTGAATCACGCTGGCAAATAAACATGAAAGCGAAAACGGCATTGTGAGATAGTTATGCAAGAGCGGGCGGATCCCGGGACCGAGCCATTGTTCCAAACGTTTAATTAACATTATGAAAGCTGATTAAAGGAAAATCTTTAACCTCCAGGGAAATCCCATTTTCCCTCACTTCCCATACCTCTGCAATTTCCACAATGTAAGAAGGAAAGTGTTATTTCAAGGCGTGATTCATATCAGCTACAACCTGATCTTTGCCACAGCCATGTCCTGCAGCTTGAATCATCCCTCGCAGTGACACCAGACGGGGACACTTCTGAGGCAGCACTTTTCCCCCGTTATACCATGACCTGAATTGCCATCATAATTTCTAGACTTTGTGTCACCCTGGCACGACGACAAGCGCTCACCCACGCTCCAGAACTAGAAGTCAGTTGGCGAGGGCAGCGATACCTTCCCAGACGCAGCATCCCAGATACAAAGTGCGAATGACACGCCACCGCCCGCCTTCGTAAGCGCGGGGGCTGTTTGCTTTGGCCACCGCAGCGAGTCCCTTTGAAGGCAGGAGACGGAGGCTCCATCCCCTGCGACTCCCCATCGGAGCCCGAGCAATCGCTCACCCTGCCTCGGCTCTCGGAGGTGGGGACACAGGCAGCGTCACCTCTCTCGGGAGGCACTGAGAACATTCATGGATGTAACCAGGCACTGGAGATGTTTAGGTGGAAAGTGCTGCTGTGGAGAGATTTGCGCTCAGCCGCAGTGGGTTTGCGAGCGAGCGCAGCCCCCGAAGCGTTCAGCTGGGGGGGGGTTGCACATCGCCTCTCTGCTCTCCTTGCCCTGTTTCAATGATGGGGCATGGCCAGCCCGTCAGAGACCTCATCCTGGGGCCTGAGCTCGGAGGCACGGGACAGCCGGCTGCACCGCTTACTCGGGGAGCGACCCTGGGGCCGTGCGGCCGGTGAGAGGGAGGAATGAAGGGGCTCCAGGAAAGCTGGGGAGGGACTTTTTACAAGGGCATGTAGTGATACAACGAGGGGCAATGGCTTCAAAATGGAAGAGGGGAGATTTATATTAGATATTAGGAAGAAATTCTTTGCTGTGAGGGCGGTGAGCCCCTGGCCCAGGTTGCCCGGAGAAGCTGTGGCTGCCCCATCCCTGGAGGGGTTCAAGGCCAGGTTGGACGGGGCTTGGAGCAGCCTGGGCTGGTGGGAGGTGTCCCTGCCCAGGGCAGGGGGTGGCACTGGGTGGGCTTTAAGGTCCCTTCCCACCCAAACCATTCTGTGATTCTATGATTCTGTGATTCTATGACACGCAGCGCCCAGTGAAGCCCAGGGCACAGCCAGCACCCCCCCCCCCCCCGACCAGCCCGGGCAGCGCTCCAACAGCGATGGCACACGGGTGACATCGGGCAGACCCCCACAGCCCTGGGTCCTTCCCAGGGTGCAGGACGCATCTGCAGACACCTCCGTCTAATTCTTGAGAACACACAGGGCTTCAGTCCTTCCCAAGCATCAGGCTTATATAAATACCTACACATATAAATACACGATACATAAACAGCCCCTGGCAGCAATAACAATCTCATATGCAGATCTTCAGTAGTTCTTCCCATCTGTAGATCTCGCAGGACACAGACACCACAGAACTTCTGCAAAGGGGAAAGATTATCTTTTCCCACTGTTGTCTGCATTCGTCTGGTGCAAAAACCATTTTAATTATGGTATAACAGGATCATCCTCGCTACTCTGACTATGAAGAACCGGCGCCGCTTCTGCACACACAGAGACATCAATAAAGTAGAAATTTTATTTACACGATGAAATTCCTCCTTCAAAAAGCGCCAGAGATAAACCAAGGGAATATTAATGCAACATCGTGAATACCAAATGCATGAAATTCTAACTCAATAAAAAGCGGACAGCTGGGTGTTCTGATAAAAATGGGCCTTTATTTTTTAATTCTTCCTTTCATTACCTGGATTCCATGTTTGTCAGAGCAACAAAATATAGTTTCCTCGATACGTAGCAAATCTGAACACAGTCCTGCAAGTAGCACCACACAAAAACTCCCACAAAAAGGGGAGAGCTATAAAATTTGAGAGGCGAGGAGGCTTTCAGAAGTGCCAGTTTCCCAGTGCAATGGCTGGAAGGGTGGCCTGGCCTGGCGGCAGTTCAATCATTTTGTAACGAAGGACAAATACTTTCAACATCCTGAGAAAGAGGGCGGGGGGGAGGGGGGCACGGCTCCCTTGCCTTCCCTCCTCCTGCTATTCTTTCTCCTCCCTCCCCCCACCCCCTGGATTTTCAATAGCCCTTTAGTGTTTCCATCAAAGGCTTTGGCCATTCATCCTCCCTTCTGGTGCCTGCCTTCCACCTGTCTATCCATCACAGCCCCAACCCAGGTCCTGTTTTTCCCTCCCCGCCTTTGCCATTTTTCAGGCGGTGGGATTTGTTTATAAGCTTCTGTATTACCTACGCTGGAGGGGAGGAGGCTGCTGGGAGGAAAAGTGAGAAAGCAGGATTAAGGAGTAATAATTCAGCTCCCTCGCATTTCCATCTGAACGGTCATAAAATGTGCAAATCCTGTTCCTGGGAATTTCATGTCAGAGGCCTTCCCTGCCACTGCCCTTCCCGTGCCCCCTCTCTCTCCCCCTCTCACGCAAAAACAAGCATCGGGGAAGATGTCTGCAACTCCAGGGACGCCAAAGCCCCCCGTGTGCCCCGGCGGGGAGAAGGCTCGTGTCACCACCTGTGCGGGGCCGACACTTCGGATGCGGCCGTAAACTACGGACGAGGGGGTGGGAGGCTGCAGGGACTGAATCCAGCAGGACGACAGGAGTAAGCAGGGAAAGGCTGTTTGGTGCGACAGCTCCCAACACCCCCAGCTATAACTAATTAGCCTGGGTAAAAAATAAAAATAAGGTAACTTTCCAGGCTTGTTCGCTCTGTAAGAAAATGATACAGAAATTATACGTGATTCAGACCCCCTCAGCTTGAAGAGTTTCTCCTGTCTCCTTTGTAGCTCATCTACCACCACAAGGCACCAAAATAGACACTTTCTAGATCTGAGAGATCCACCAACAATCCACCTTTGACCAAACTGCAAGACAGAAGAAGGACCACTGCCGTACACAGGTGCATGAAGCTTTGTCGTTGATTCAAGCAGAGGCCAACACAGCTGGATGTGGCGTCTGTGCACCCTTCTACCTGAGCAAACACACTCCGAACAGCAAGTAGTGCTAAAAAACAGTGTCCCTTCACCTGCCCCAACCCTAGTGAGCCCACAAACCTCTTCCTGGTGGAACTTCACATCACGTCTGCTGAACCTGGCAAGAGCTGGCAGCTTTCTTCCACTTACGGACACATCTTGGAGATAACTGAGGATCACCCAACAGGGACCACATGTCAAAATAAGTTCCTTTGATTGAGTTATTTATTGTTTTTAAATAAAATGAGAACAGATTGAATGGGTTGCCCATCAGCAGCTCAGTTCTTTGTTTGGCAACTTCTTGGACAGTTTGACCATACATATGACAACACAAAATAAATTTCACTTGCTTGCAGTAGCAGTTTGCTACAAACTCAGTCCAGCAAGGATTTATAGTTCTAGCAGCAGTGGGATATATGAAATGAGAAGCCCTTTCATCCTTAAACTGCTCTGCCGTGTGGTCAAGATGATGGAAGTCATTGTTTCTAAGGCCAGGGGAGAGCAGGGGTTATTCAGCCAGCTCGGCTGTGCTCGGAGGAGGCGTGCAAATTGGGTCCAAAGGCGAGAGGAGGCCCAGCGAAACAGCAGCCCTTGGTTTTGCAGAACAGCCAAAAAGAAATCCTTAACGATGTCAGCCTTGCTTTGCAGGCCGGAGGAGAGCAGTATTTCCATTGACTAAATGATCTCCGCTCCTCGGCTTCCCCGAGAGCGCTGCGAGAGGACGGGCTGCCATCGCTCACCAGCGTCACCCTCAGATGTTTGTGTCCGTCCCCTGAGCGTGTCTTTGGCACAGCAGGTGGTATCCGTAATCCCACCCAGGGCCAGCCCGAAGCGAAGATTAGCAGAAGAATTTGTTTTCATTAAAATCCAACCTACCATTACCACCCTATCTGATGGCGCGGGTTTAAAATGCGCATGTCCAGCTATTCTAGCAGCTCTCTTTCTGCAGGGAAAGGGCAGTTCAGCAACCTGCCGCTTCACTTTCTAATGGCTTGCTTGCTTTTGATCGACAAGGAACCAAGAGAGACACAGCCAGGACTGTTAAATGCACCTCCTCCCAGAGAATTTGCCAGCAAGGTCAGTGGAATTGGGATTTCGCCTTTATTATGTTTCTTTTGACTGTGGAACTGGTCCGATTTTCCTCCCAGAGAAATTTTTTTTATGGGTCCGTGGAAAAAAAAAACCCACCACAAACCAAAACAAAACAGAAAGACACACACAAATAAACACTAATACGTGCAGGAAAAATACAAACCTTAGCACCATGCACTCCCCTCATTATTAGACAAAGGTTGGGAAGGGTTCACAAGTGTAAAATGCTCATGTGAATTATGAGATTACTGCTCAGTTTTCTTTCAAGTCGTGGGCTGGAAACAGATGGTGGCTGTAGCATTTATGACGGCACAACATGTTACTGCAAGCCTAGCCATCTCTCTCTCCTCAAAAATGCAGCTGCAAGGAAAGTTGTGGAAAATCACATTAATAGTCTCTTCCACCACACAGTTTTCCAGCCCTTCATCCCTGGCCAGCACACGGACAGAGCCATCTTGTATCCCAGTAAGAATACTCTTCTAATCCCCGTCCTGAATAGTTACCGCTGACTGGCTTATTTAACGGCTAGTTAAAATGTGGGGTTTGTTAGCCTCGTAAAAAAGTCTCCAGAAAGCAGGTCCTTAAGGTCAGAGCAGATGCCATGTAACCCCAAGCGCTCCATAAGGGAAAGACTTGGAAAGACTCAAAAAGAAGCCATCAGACTGTCCTTCGGCTGTTTATTATTGCAACATTCAGCTCGGGCCAAGCAGGTTGATTTAGAGAGAAGCAGAAAGACAGATAAAACGTTTGCAAAAGCATCTTTGTGACTTAGGAGCCCAAATCTCACTTCCAAGCACAAGCAGAAACTTTCACAAGGGCAAGCACCTCTTGATTTTCGGTAAGACAGCCCTCCAGTGACAAGTTTAGAAGTATCCAGGTGCCTGAAGGTACAAAGAACAACTAACACAATATTTAAAAATCTTGCTGGTATTGAAGAAAAAAATGCTCAAGCTTCACCACCCCTGTGCTTCAGTCCTGCCTAAAATATGTTCATACATAGAGCTATCCTTCCAGTCGGAGTGAAATACAAGGGCCGGCGGGGGACGAGTCCCCATGGTGGAGGACAGCAAGGTGACCTGCGTGTCTGCAAAACCCCGCATGCGACACCGGTGCAGCCAACACCGGCTGGTCCTAGCCTGGGGACCGCACGGCCGGACACAGCCCCTCCGCTCTGTGGTCACCATCAAGGGGCCCGCTTACACCAGGAACTCCTGAAACACTACAAAACCCTTACTTGTCATCCGTAGGATCTCTGGAGGCTTTATGAATATGGAATACTCCTGTTTGACAGCACTTCTGAGAGCACCAACTCACTCACAGTAAATCCAGTAGCCTGGGATTCAGGCCTTTGTACGAACCCAGGATTTTAGGATTACTTCTTCAGTTGAGTTAATTAAGAGTGAGTCTGCCAAATATTAATTTTCCAGACAAGTGTCACTGGTAAATATGAGTATCCTGAGTATCCGAGCATTCTGCTCCGCTCACTTTGCTGGCCTCGCTGCCTGATTGAGAACATCAGCACCGACGTTACCACGTCCATCCTTAGTCATTCAAATGTTCTCCTGCCGTCCTGCCTGCAGCCAGGCACGGGCAACGTGGGATTTCTGCCTCCCAGGGTGCAGAACAGGGCAGCTGAAAACCAGATAGACTTTTACCATTCCCTTTATCACTTTCTGCAGCTCGACCAGGAAGTTGCTACAGAAACTCGCTAGCGTGTGCACCTGAAACTTTAAAAAGCCTCTTCCCAGAAGCAGAAACTTCCCAGGTGATATGACCGTGCCCATCAACTGCGCAACTGAAAGAACCCTGAGACCTTTCCTCCAAGATACAGAAGGTGCCATTTTTTTTCCATTTGGAAACCTCATCCTGCAGAATTCATTAGTATCCTATGCAACAATGTACTTCCTGTAAGTAATGAGCTATAAAGTGTATTAGAAGTTTCCACTTCTGGTTTTATCTTTTCCTGATCTAGCCTGAAAATTCTTTTGAAGTTGCTCAAAGTGTTCTTCACGTATGCTTGTTTTAGGAAATACCAGATCGCTATTGGCAAACTTCTCCTTAAAGGAATCGAGATTATATGATCTGCTTAATTTCCCACCTTTTTAAGGTACTATTTTGAGATAATTTTTTTTCACTTGCCTTAGAAAAGAAACCTGCTGAAGAAAATAAGGAAGGAAGAGACCTCAGAGGCCCAGAGCGGGCAGGCATTGCCATGGGCTTTCCAGCGGAGCTGAGCTTGGTGAGAGAAAGCCACTGAGTAGTTAAAGATTTCCCTCAATACTATGGAAGAGTTTACTGCAAGGCTGCAGACTGCTTCTGAAACTACCATCACTCCAGGCAGTGCATAAAAGGAAGAGACTAAGCTTGCGCTCTGTTAGCACAGTAGGTTCTTCAGGGCTTCAGCTGAGCCAGCCAACTCGGATCACACCTAACTTTAAGCGCAAGTAACTTCAAAGAAACACCTCACATGCCTCAAGTTCAGCTTTCCACTGACTCTCTTGCTGAATCACGGCTCGGGGGAATGCAGGGAGCTAACAGGAAACATTCACACTCGCTAACCCCGGCTGCAAGGTCCCCAGGCCCCCATCAGATCTGCAGACACAGCCTAGCCATCTTGGGCCAGCCAGCAGGCTCTTCCCAACAAATGGATGCAAGCTGCTAGGCAAGCTCTTCTGAAGCATGTGTAAGAGAAACAGACATCCCTGAACAAATAGTGACGATCTGATTTAAAAGCAAAATTTGTGGCAATCAGTAAAGCATGTGAGCTGAGCATTGACCTGCAGGACTCATACATGGCCTGTTAAAGAAACCACTCCATCTGTGATAAACTGCTTCTGTCACTTTTGCTGTGGAAACCCACTGCAGCCAAGGGAGAATTCAGATCCTGATGATGTCTTTGAGTAGCTTCCTGGCTCCAAGGAGACCTCCGAGCAGCTTATTTGACTGTGGGTGAGTTTGGACCAAGAAGGGTCTTCACTCCCAAGTGTATGAGCACAGAGCCCAGTCTGCATGGGAATCCTGCTGCCAAGCAGACACCAGGTCTCCTCAACCTCATCATGTACCACGGGACCCTCCCCTGCATGAGGGACAGATAGGCATTGGGTAAACATCAGCCTTCAAGGCAAGGAGGAAAGGGAGAAACTGCAGTGCTTGGTGGCAGCCAGGCAGGACGTGTCTTCAGGCAGGACTGTTGGAGCACAAGGAGGTATCTCCTGGTTTCCCTGAAGTGCTGCACCCTGAAGGTGGAGCACGGCTGGAGTAAGGAGGACTCCCCAGCTGAAATGTCGGGCTGTCCCAGCAGTGAATGGGGCAGGCAACAGGTGCTTGGAAAGTCACTGCTAGGAAACATGTGCACTGAACAGCAGACACCTAAGCTGGGGCTTGAGCAAGGCTACCTTGGAAAGGACGGCGACACTCACGGCAAGAGACTGGAGTCAAAATTAGCCTCTCTGTAGGACACAGAGAGCCGGGGTCTGAAGCCAGCTGTGGTTTATTGAAAGTCTTGTACAAATGAGTTTAAATTGGATGCTCAAATCCCTTAGACTGCTGGAAAAAATCCCAGCCAGGGGATGTCCAGCAATTCTGGAGGACTCTTGATACTTCACTGAGGTCTACAAGTTGAGTTCATCCCCAAAGGGAGCTGAGGCCGCTCAGCACTTCACCCACAGGCCCTCTCTGAACAGTCTTCTTTCTGGTGGTCAGGCTGGGGATATCTTGAATTTATGTCTTGCTTCTCCCCTTGTGAGCAAACAAAACAATTTCTATGAGTAATTCTACCCGCTAATTGCCAAGGAAAAGTCTGGTAACAAATGCTTTGCATTTTTGACAGGTCAGAGGCTTCCCTAAACAAAGTTGCTGGTTTATGTTTTCGAACAGCACATGTTCATGCCCGGGGACCTCGGCAAATTCCAGTGTGGATGAGTCTCTGTGGGAAATTGCTTTTCCAGGTTTTCTTGTTTTAACTGCCCCAGGAAATGAGTCTATTTTTACAAAACCACTAAACAGCAAAATATGAAACCATTATCTACTTAGTGGCAAGACTTTCGGGTCAGTTCTCAGGTACCTGTCATCTCCAGCGAAGTCACTGGAGTTGTACCTATTTATGCAAGTCAGTGACCTGGCCAATTATGTAATTGGTTGATGAGTTACTAGAACAAAGAGCTACCATTGGCCTAAGGAGTGTCCCATTTTCATACGACTCAAAGTTCATCCAAGCCCTGATGTATCGATAAGTGAAGTATTCAAGTATTATGGTCTATAAAGATGATCATTAACTGCTGAAGGATTTAAGCATGAGTATTTTCCATGAACACCTACTTTCTTACTGAATGATCATTAGATGTAGTGTATTTCCTGGATTCTTTTTTCACCTGCCAAATAAACCAGGGTGGGATTTTCATAAGTCTTTAAAACGCTCTTCTTCTACTTCTCCGTGATTGCTTTCAAGGATCAAGACATTTTAAAAATCCCCAGGGGATTTCAAGCGCTATGGGCTCACTGGGCCCACTGCATCTCTGGGTGCTCCTGGTTTGTGCATATCTGATCTTAACAGCTACTCTCAATTTCAAAGATGGACAGTAAAACCAGTTGCCTTCATTATGCAAGATCAAAGATAGCACGTAGAGGCCAAAACACCAGGTCTGATCCTGGGAAGATGAGCGTGCAACACTTGTTAAAGACTTGGCTCTTTATTTCCCTGCTTGAGGGGCTACTCCAGCCTTCATTATGTGCATTTCTTTTCTGTTGAAGTACACAAATCAGCCTTTCTTTGCGTATTTTTATCTAAGATCCTGGAGCACATTTGGCATACGCAAGTATCAGACCAAACAGAAATTTTTAGACGTTAGAAACTCAAACCAAGTCAGATCTGATGGCCTGCTAATGAGTCGAATGTAATAATGATTGAATTCCCCTGTAGGGGAAGAAGAACGCTGGAAGAATGTGACTCAAACCGTCAGTGACAGAAATTCTACCACTAGGCTGTTGCCAGAATTTAATCTATTGATTAGGAACAAGGTTAAGAGTAAGCACTTCCTTAGTTTCAGGTTGGGAACTACGCATTCTTGACTTTACACCTAACTGAAAAGCTCACCAAATGTCACGCAAGAGACCAGCATACAGAAAACAAACTTAGAGACAGTATCTAAGGAAAACAGTACCTAACCTATGACTTGGTCTTTGATTTACAAGTGTGATTGCAGGCCCCACCTCACAGTCATATGCCATGATAATAGGGAGCAGTTCAACGAGAACCAGCCATAACTTTTTACGTGTTGGAGTGAGCGACTTCAGCACATAATTTAGTCTGATGCAGCAAATAATTTGAATGACTAAAGGGATAGGTAACATTCCACAACTGAAAAATGAACAACCAACCTTTTGGTCTTGTTCATTTTGTTTTCTAATTCCTTTTTTTCCCTAAAGTGAAAACTGCCATTTTTTCACATGAAATTCACTCTCATTATTTTTTCTCATCTCAAATTTGTCTGTTATGGATATGACTGTGAGTTCTCAAATTATATTCTCTGAGGTACATAAAAAGATAATCTTAAATGGGATCACTGGCATTAGTAATTGCAGTCCCAAATCTACCCACGTCAGGAAAGTACTTTCCCAAAAAAGAACAAATGCGTATTTCAAAATGGCAACCTCCACGGGAGCAGAAGAGAGTGCAATTCTCCCAGCTGGTCTTCTAGTTGTATATTCCGGTCTTGTTATTTCATCTTTGGCGTTGCTTAAAACATCGTTCAACTCTCTAGGAGCACGAAGACCCCCATCCCACAACTGGACTCCTGGGTCGGGAAGGCACACCCTACTCGAAAACAGGAATAAAGCATCGACTCTGCTCCATTTGCCTGAGGTCAATGGGATGTTTGTCTGAAGTTACAAGCCTGCTCAGGCACTGGTTTGAGGAAGGGCAAACACAGGCACCGCTTAAAGTGCTTTTCCACGTTAGGGCCTGGGAAAAAAATTCAGGATTGGGCCCATGATAAAAACAGTTCCCTTAGGAAATGTTACCCACACCATAAAAGGAGTGAGAGACACTGAACTGAAGGGAAGTACAATGAAAATTGTCCACTGAATTTTTGTAAATTCCCATAAAATCTGAGTCTTGATTTGTTCTATGTGCATAATCATCGCTGTAAGTCACGAAAGGTTGACTCCTCAGAGATGCGGGAAATGACTAGCGCATGATAGCAAGAAAGGCTGCACAACTGCATGGCCAGAAAGCCGGATTTTCATCAGTCACTACATTCTCTGACGATACGGCAGTGGTTTTGATCAAGTACCCAATGCACAATAATTAGGCAAAATGACTTACCCTCAATCTTTTCAGTATTTAGCTCTAAGGGTGCAAGGATTCATTCTTGGAAAGGGAAGATGGTCGTGGGATTTAGGGCACTGGATGAGCACTCAGATCTGAGTCCTATCCCTGGTCCTGCCATAGCCTTGCTGTGTGACCTTGCACAGTCATTTCTCCACGCCTCGGGCTCGCCTAAAATGGGATAACAATAGTTCTTTATTTCAGAGGAGATACGAGTACAAACCAGTCCAAGGCTGCGCCGCAGAGATGCTACAGCGAAGAGCAGCACAGAAGAGCTCAGACACGGAATAACACCTTGCTACTACAATGTGGGAAAACACACAGTAATTAAACGAAATAATAAATACAAGACATAGGCTGATTTTTGAGGAATGCAACATTGATAGGCTTTTCTCTGTTAGCTGAAATTAAAGCAAACTTAAGTGGGATTCTCATGGCTTTAAATGATTTTTACCTGACTCTGACATCCGCTAGCACTAGGAGCTGCGTATTAGAAACACCAAGAAAATGACTTCATTGAAAAACTCCACATTGTTTCTGTTTTAAAGCAACGAGAGTTTCCAGCCCAAGAGAGGGTCAGATAAATATATTCAGGGTAAGATTTTCAAAGCTCTGGAAGGGGCCTACAAACATGATTTCCTTCACATTACAGTAAAATACGAGCATGCAAATCCGAGGTAGCTTTGAAACTTCATCTTTGCTTTTGGGTATACTTTCAAATTAAATTATAAACGGGGCCACTGATCTTAATTGAACTGTCAGACGTCTGGAACAGCTTCAATACCGCCAGTCCAGAGTCCCACTGTTGCTGGAATTGGACAGAGCTTTAGCAGGGAGCCTTCAGTAATGAGTATTTTTCCAAATGCAAAGATGAATCTTTTTCTCTCCACAAACCCCTGTCTCTATAACAACATTAGTCTTTCATGTGGGGGTCAGTTATGGGCCCGCAGGCCTGGGACACGGGATCTCGGGGCACATGCCTAGATAAAGCAATTGATTTGGAGATAAACAGATCAAAGGCTGTTCTGTCAGGCAGGAGGAGAGAGGAGAGGGACGTGATGAGACAGATCCTAGGAAGGGAAAATAATTTTTGAGAGGCAGAGAGGGACAGGAAAGTCAGGCAGAGAACAGCTGGAAAGCAGACCACAGACAGGCAAGATGGACCCGAGGAGGACAGCCGAGAGAACCTCACAGCTGGAATGCTGAAGCCCGTCAGAGGGAGGAGACAGTGAGATGCTGTTCCAAGCAGAGTAGAAAGCCTAAGCTCAAAGACACAGAAGTGCTGGAGCTGCCTAGGAACCTCCAGGGCTGGAGAGCAGCAACTGCCTGTAGTCACCGTGCTCTAATAAACAGACACCAAGCAGGACGGAGGACAGGAGAAAAGGAAAGCAAACTGGTACGTAATCCTTGGTTTCATTCAACAAAAGCAACTGCAGGGCGGCTCTGGAAAGATGAAGCACAGAATTAAATGTAATGAATTGAGTAGAGAACCAGCGACCATGCACCATATTGCAACACTGAGATTCTCTTTGGACAGGCCACTA
Organism: Alca torda; assembly: GCA_008658365.1. Lineage (NCBI taxonomy): Eukaryota > Metazoa > Chordata > Aves > Charadriiformes > Alcidae > Alca > Alca torda. The sequence goes on from CM018083.1 coordinate 1,688,038, forward strand.
CACACAGATTTTCTGACCAGAAAAGACCTCAAGAAGGATGAAATCAGACCAACAACTTCTGAATCTCTGGGCAGAGGAAGTGACTGCAGAATGTAAAACAGAAAAACCTTTTACCCCCAAATCTCTACCTGGTATGTACATGGACAAAAATGACAAGGTGTTAAAGGATTGCACGGAAACGTGACTCACAACCACCATCTTCAACTCCTTCATGAAGTCCCCTACTCGCCCCCCGCCCCCCAAATAACAGAGCTGTCAATCAGATCTCCTGGGGCTCCAATTGCTCGCACCCTTCCCTCTAACACTCCAAATGCTGCACTTCAAAAGTCCACATGGAGTCCACCTCCAGCGGACAGCGGAAGAAGATATGACACGGCATTCACAAATGCACAGAGAACTGTTTAATTTACAGCCACAATGGTGAAACAAACCATTTCAGAGCTTGGACATTCAAAGTTAAGTCTGACACCCATTCTTATATTCACTTATTGTGCTTAAGTATTAGAGAACACAGGATTACATTAACAGTACACGACAATCCGAGATCCCTGCAGGACCGAGTAGTGAAAGGGATGAGCAAGAATGAGGGACCAGCCCCTCAAGTGGTGTAAGCTGGTACAGCTCCATTGCAGGCAACGGAGTGGTGGTGATTTACACCAGCTGAGGATATGGCCCTTGAAATGTCCAACTTAACTTTGAATTGATGTCTCCTGCGTCACAACCTTTAATGGTACTGTTCCTTCTGGTTGTATCTGCCACCTCAGAGGAGGACTACTACCAGAGCCCGTGATGTTCCAAGGCTGGCGGGCAGTATCTCAGCTGGACTACAGCGAGTGATGCTCATGTCATGACACTACTCCTCATATTGTAAAAAACCACGGACTGGATCCTCATCTGATGTAAATTAGCTTAGGGGCAGCTGAAGTCAAAAATGTTTGCCAATTTGTACTAGCCGAGAACATAGCCCTGAGATTTTTGTGTTTTCTGCTGCATGCCGTATGAACACTGTGCTTGCGAACAAAGACGCGTGTGCGCTTCATTCCTGGTAACCAAATTAACTCGAGACGACAAGTCTCAAACAAACAACAGCTGGAAAGGACTCCATTCAGTCTTCATTCTCTCCTGGTTTTCCGAATTTGCGTAACACATTTATTTGCTGGCACCAATAAAATGCATGCCGCTCGGTTTGCCTTTTTTCCACGACTTTAATATAGGGCCAGACTCACTGGTGATGTAAATCAGCAGACCTCCATTATACTCAGCGGAGTTACTCCAGGGAACGTGGCCCGCAGATCTGAATGCGACCTTCTTATGCCAGTGCAACCACAGGACTCCAAAAAAGCTGTTTTTGCAAATTATTCCACTTAAGTGACTTTGATATCCTTTCATACCTGCACAGTGTCTGAGTGGGTCACATAATGTTTTTTCATCTACATGATTTTAATGGATATATGTTTTGTTTTTTTCATTAGATATCTTTTAGACAAAAAAGGAACGGAGCAACATTATTGGCATCCCACTGAAACATAAATATATAAATTACATTTTATACACTTTTTTTAAACGCAGACACATACATTCATGTGCATAACATCGTGAACAGTACACTTAGTGGAAAACAAGCACAGACAATCTTAGTTAAATGTATTTCCAGTTTTGGTGCTCAACAAATACACTGGGAAGATGATCACAAAATAGAACGGTGACTAAGTCTATCTCTGCATTAGCGCCTGAAGCCAATAATGCCTGTTAGCCAACACTGCTTTGTTTGGTTGAAATTGGACATAGCTACAGGAACAGGAGGGGAATGTTTGAACCGTATTTAAAGAAATGGAAAGGTCAGAAATCTCTCTCTCTTCTGTTGTTTTAAGGTTCTGCAGTTCATTCACATTTGAAGATATTTTTTTATTTGAGCGGAAACACTGTCTTCAAGACAAACTTTTTTGTTGTTCCAAACTAAGGAAACTTTTTCATCTCTTTGTAGATGTTTCACAAACAGAAGAATCCAGTAGTTCATTTTACATCTCCAATGTGATAATCCAACTAAAACAAAGGGTACGTAACGCAAACTACTGGGGTGGGGCAGTGACTTTGGCCAAGCGCGTGGCCGTGTTGTACTGGCACAGCCCTGCGTTTCCAAAGCGGTGCAGAAGGATTCGGCCGTCTGGCTCCCACTGTAATCCGTGGGGCACTGAACATTTAATCCTTTGGCACTCTGAAAACCCAGGAGCCGGTGCCAGGGTATTTTCTCTGCCCTGCTATAGTTAAAATAGATTTTGATGTTATTTGGGCTATTCTACTACAAAAATATGACCACAAAATGCTTTTTTTTTCTTTTTTCTTTTTTTTTTTTTTGGTTCAAGAAAACATAGCAGGCTTTCTCAGGTATATAAAACTGTTAATTTTTAGATAAAAATACAAACTTCACCTTTACAAAAACACATATTTCTGTTGAATACACATAAAGCATAACATTTTACCAAAAATAAAGAATTTTAGGTTTTGTTCAAATATTTGCAGCAAGGTAGTTCCCATGCCACCATGACATTGTACAATGCAGATACAAGAATTTGTACATTTCACACAGCTCCAACATGTGAAATAAAAGTATCCGTATACTGATAAGAATGACAATTGCTAACACAATATCACTAGTAGGCAACTGGCATAAGTCTTAAAGGAAAAAAAAAAAGAAGATTTTTGCATGGATATCCTATGATTTGTTTACGCACATCTCTCTTTTTTTCTCTTTTTTTCTTTTTATGTAATGCTTTAAATTACGGGGGAGGTTGGGGAACATAAACCAAGAAACGTCTAGAAAATTATGCATAGGTATACCATTTTTATTTTAATACATCTCATTAGTTTGCATCCCACTAGGAGAAATACCATAATGTTTTGTGTTCTGCTTATTGTTGTTATACCAGTCTTTTATATGTGTTATTGGCAAATGTAGTCCAAGAGATAATAAAAAGCTAGGCAAAGAGTAAAAAGAAAACTTAATAATCACTTTATGGTGTAAAAAAAAAAATCCACTTAAGGCTCCCCAGAAGGTTTTTTTGTATAGACTTTTAAAACACCACCAAGCAAGGATGTATTGTTCTATAGTGTTTGCGTGGCATTTGATCATTTCATACATTCCTGCTTTTTTGTGCCTGAAGTCCATCAGTGTCCATCCATCTTCATCAAGAACGCAGGCACATTTCTTGACATAAAGCACCGTTGACTGCTCTGACAGAAATCCACTATTCACTTAGATTTTTGTCATGTTTTTGAGTACTTTTGGTATCCTCCATTCATTCAACTGTCTGTTTTTCTTTTCTGTTTTTCTTTCTTTCATTTTTTTTTCTTTTTTGGACAGGGAAGCTTCCTATTGTTTCACAGAGTGCTACAATACTTGCTTTGATGTCACATTAAACAAATGTACATTGTCTCTTTGTTCTCATTAAGTGTTCTTTTGAGCCAGTTTTTTCACACAGGAGAACAAGTAAAGTATACAGTCAGTAAGCACCATACATAGTAGGTTCAGGAATGTAACAAACCATGTACATCCATGTCCCAGAGAGCAGTTTTTTTTCTAGCTTATTTTCACCTTACATCTGCAGGAGAGAAAAAAGATACAATAACTCTATGATTAGAATCAAAGGTCCTACCCTCTAAGTAGATGACTTAAAAAAAAACTGTTCTGCATGAAGAGTCACTAACCTGGGACAAGAAGTTCTAAATGCTGTTTTGATTGAGTTTACATGCTCACTTTTAAAGTTGAATTTTAGAAAATCTTTGCTTCTATCATACTACTCCCAATAAATACCTGTTAATCTGAAACAGGATATCAAGTTTAGCATTCTTTAGACACGATACATCAGTATAAACGAAAACTGCCACTGGGAGTTTATGTGCAAAAATAGGTGCTTGAAATTAAATTCACCATCATCCAGGCGTCAGGCACATACACTGCAAAATCCAAATCATTCCCGCTCCGAATACTAGAACCAATTGCAAATGCTGCAGTTTACATAATTTCAAGTCATTAAGAAATGGAAATTCCATATTCAATTTGGAATGTGTACTGCCATCATCGTACATTGCTAATATGTTGGCCAAAGGATTTCAGTCATTTTTACAGTGAGAGGGTGTTAAGTTTTTCACTACACTGAGAACCTCATGAATTTTGATGACTGACTGCCATCGTCCTACTGAGACTGAACAGACCCAAAAAAAAGCCCTTAATTTTCTGGTGTAAGTAACACAGGGCCCTGCAACACAAAACCATGGTATTTCTAAGCATCTTCCTGGTCAGGGAGGTGGATCATCAGATCATCTCAGGTGCATGTACAATCAGTCCCAGTTCATGCCAAAACATGGGTTTGATGGTCATGCATACCATCCTATTTGCTGTATGTACACTCAATGTTTTCTAGCCAAAGACTGGCAACACAAGAATTTGTAACCTGGCAATTCATTCATGCATTATTATGCGATGTTTTGACCTCAGAAATCAATAATTATGAAACAAAAGCAGAGGCAATGGAACTTGAGATTTCAGAAGCTGAAGTATTAGGACCCTCCAAAAAAAAAGAAATAAAAAAGGCAAGAAAAGGAAGTAGCTCGAGAATGTAAGATGCTGATGGTGATGTGGAGCTTAAAGGAAAAATACCAGCAGGTAGAATTATCAAAGCCAATCAAATCTAATCTCTTTGCAGCCTTGAGGTAGCAAGTGTCAAGATTTGGAACAGTGATTAAGTTGAAGTGATGATATTTGATTAAGTTTTCCAGTACTTGTGCTATTAGGGTGTTCAGCATATAGGTCCTACCTGAATATCAAATAGTTCCAGTAGGTTTTATGTTGGTTTTAACTTTTTTCGTTTCCGTTTTTTACCTGATTCCCTAGGCCTTCCTGTTAACATAAGGGCAGGGCTGGTAAAAAGCCCTAAAGTAATGCATTTCGTTGAAGACTGAAGTAATAAATACTCAAACCGTTTACATTTCAAAAAAAAATCTCATTATCCTTTGCATTAAAGTAATAACTTTATAACATCTCATTTGACATTCTGTTTACAAAGTAATCATACAAAAGTAAAGAAAAAATAAACAAAGGTGGCATTGCATACATCATTTCCAAGATCCATCTATAATTACTGTTACCATGCAGTATTCAACATTTGCTTTCAGCTCTGTAGTTACACTATTTTCAGCTCACCATCCACTCGCTGGTGCAAGTTTTGTTCCTATCAGTAATTAAATCATAGAAATCTATATTCTTTAATGACGATTCTACCCCGTTTTTCACACACGCCAGAAAGAAAAGCTTTCATCTTAAAATCTTAACTGCTTAGTCTTTGGCAATTAAAGACATTTTGGAAAACTGAAATGGATCTAATGAAATCTTTTTTCCAAATAGAAGACAGAAAAAATATCAAGCCATACACACATAAAAATAACCACTTTAAATGTGGTTTTGTCTACTCATAATTCAACCTAGTTTTGGCTAAAACACTCAGCTCACATTATAAATTGATGTCCAATAAAATCACAGCAGAAGCCTAACTTTGCTTTTATACAAATTCTAATTCTTCTGCTCTGTACATAGCAACTCAATTCGCGTAGACCAGATTTATGTCTCCATGCTGGATGGAGACATTAAATACAGAAAACCCTTCTTTACCCAGCCACCTACGAAACCCATCACCTTTGGGCAGCTTTTCTCCCTGTATTTACCTGCTCTTCACTGACTCTGATTCTGGGGCTGGGGCTGCCGTACCACCACATTCCCGGCACAGGTGAAAGCAAACTTCTGAGGCTGCCTTCAACCAAAGTCAGGAGAGAGGGCGGTGGCCTTTCTACTGGAGTGGTTTCCCAAATACCTGTCAAGCTCTGCATTGACTGCACCCCAGTAAAAGGATCTGAGATAACCATTTTAGGGGGGTTTATGAAAGTCAGATTGAAAGAAAGTAAATATTTTTCCCCATAAATCTTTCCCCATGATGTTGTCTTGATAAGGCAAACTTAGGTTTAGCATGACAACTGACAATAAATTCCTGACTATATATAAGTAAGTAAACAACAGGAATGGGCAATGTTGTTTCAAAACTCCTTACTCCTGAATATTCAATTTATTCCTAAGTAAGTGCTTTACATTCATTTCATTAATATTTTCCCCAAGGTCAAGTAAATCTCAGCCTTCGCCCTGTCTCCACAAAGTCTAAAGAGATTAGGCAACGGAGTTCACCAATAAGCTGCAACATGAAAACCTTTAACTTAGTTAAGCAAGACCTGAATACTATTGGGCATTGATGTTTATTTAAGAGCTAACCTAATGAGAACTGACATACTTTAAACTTCAACTCCAAACTCTTTACCCAGCACAAACTGTCCCTCATTTTTTATCTTCAATGCACAGAGAAGTAGTTGGGAGCTTCTCTACTTCCAACTTGTTTTACATTCTTTACTAATATAAAAATCAGGTCCATATGAAATAGGCATTAATGCAAAAATAAAAGGAAAACATACCAGTTTCTTCTTCTCTATAATCTGAATTAGTATTTGATGATGTACAGGTGCATTCCATATGCTCTTCTAATCTCACCAGAACTTCTTTTAATTTTGGCTTTTTTCTAACATATTCCACTTTTGCCACCTATAAAATACGATGAGGTATGTACTGAGACACATTAACATAGTTATAGTTCAGAACTGAAGACAGATAACTAGGTACCTCTATTTTTTAACGTAGCCAAACCCATATAAAATGTTAGCATACTTATAATCTTTTATCTTAATTGTGCATCGTGTAACTATTTATTGCAGACTATTTGTTTATTCAAGTTCAGCAGTTTGAAACAATTTTCTTTCCCCTCAAGAGATAAAACAATTTCCCATTCATCTTAGTTTGAAGTTTTAAGCAACTCAGTTTTCACATATATCACAATAAACTTCTATACAGATTCAAATCAGTGGTTGCTCTTTTAGCATGACCTTCTGTACATCTTGTCCACTGGTCTTAAGCTGAAGGCTAACAGTGAAGGCAATAGGTTGGTTTATAATCCATTTTATAATTTACAAATTGGTGACTCCAGAGCCCTCTGAACATAAAGTGCTCAACCCTACAGAACCAGGATCCGAATATCAGCTCAGAAAGCACCAACCTCAATCCTACTCACTTCTGGCAATGGCCTGGGACTTGTTTACAAGAGCTCCCATGCACTGCTTTTAGGTCCAAGGGAACTACCACTCACAAACCAGATCCAGCCTTTGGCTTTATTGTGGATAGCTGGCAGGTACACTATTTCTCTCCAGTCCATCCAACGGCACCTGCTCCACTTTGGGCCAAAACACTGGCATCCTTAAAAAAAAAAAAAAACATCTGGAGGGCAAGGTGAGGTTGGAGGAAGCTGGAGAAGCTCTGGCTACGTACAGGTCTCACATCTGAAGGAAACCAATGCAGAAGAGGAGGAGGTTGGGGGTGGGGGGATACTGAACAGGAGGACATCCTGACCAACTTGGTGTCGGTGGCCAGGAGGGGAGGAACGATGCCGAGAGCAGGAACACTGCCACGCTGGGGCGCTAAAATGGGTTGTGGGATGCTGGGCGCAGACTTGTGCTAAGCCTAACAGGCATGATGGTCATAGCTGTGCAAGGGAACATGGCCTGATGTGGGCAAAGAGAGCGCTAGACAGTGTGCAAGGGGTCCAATGTTTAGTTTACAACTGTGTTAAACGCTGCATGGATAGGTGATAATCATTCGCTTGGAATGGAAATCGCTGAAATGAAATCAGGGCTTCTCAGTCCTACTAATGATTTATCTACCATTTGACAAAAGAGGGCTGCAACGTGTCTGTCTCAGCAAACAAGAAGACTACATAGAACAGGTACGCATTATAAATAAGATAGATGAGGAAGCAGAAGGCTGTCTCTATAAAAGTTACATGGCAAAGCCATAAAGTCTGATCCAACCAAAAGCCAAAGTTCCTACCAAATACAGCATCCACAATTACACTAGATCCTCCTGGTAATGGTTTACTTGCGCGTTTGGTGGGGATTCACTATGAAAATCATTCCCTGGCCCTCCCAAAAGTGGAGCAACAGTGTCACAAAATGAAAGTGGTGGCTGGGAAAAAACCATCACATTCCCAGTTCCCAGAAACACTCTTTTGGCTCTGTGGACACAAACTACCAAGAACCTCCGAATGACAGGAACCAAAGGTAGGGCAAAATCCTGGCCTTATTGAAGTCAACGGGAGATCTGCCATTGCTTTCATGGAGCGAGGAGCTCAGATCCACATTCAGATCCACACTGCCTCTTCTGCCAACAGGATCTGGAGACAATTTTCATTTATCGAGCAAACAAAAGTTGCAGAGAGACAGATGCAATAATTAAAGTGTTCACATTAAAAGGTATCTTCCAAAACTGTCAGATCGCCATATAAACAGGTAAAGAACTGGCCGTGGCGTACAAGAATGCTTTTGCTGAAAGACTAACTGCAGGTCGAAGCAGTAGGTTTCAAAATCTCCTATCAGAATGCAACTCCATCAAGCCTTTGAACACAAAGATTTGAAAATGTATGGTATAACTGAGTCATCTGGCATCAAAGGATGACTAATCCCTAAAATTTACAAAAACAAACAGTAATTAAGACACCTCCATCATCAGAGACAAAGACCCAGCAATCACGAAACAGCTTTCAGACCTGCCATGCTTATTACAGCTGTTAGAATAAACCAGTCTTATTGAAAATTGCATGCAACAAAAATAAACTGTAATCAAGCTTTTTAAAGTCTGTCCCTGTTTTGCTTGGTTTTCCAAACCAAAAGATATATGCAGTTCCTGTGGCTATCTGGTATAAAACAACAGTTAAAAAAAACCAAAAAGATAATACTTCGAAGAATAGGATCATAATGAATTTATGCAGCAATGTAAAGCTGTTTTTTTGCTGTACTGTAGTTAAAATACAATCCGGCATACATTCCACTCCCTTACTTCATGCTACACAATTTAAAGGAATGTCGTTTTGTAAGATGTTGCAAATATTCAAACTGAAGCAGCACAAACCAGACAAATTGCTGTGCTGGTGTCATCTGGCAACACCTGCTGCCACACAGGATCTGTATTAATGCTAATCAAAAATGATAAAGGTTGCAGGTCCCATTTTCAGTGAGCATAAACAGGGATAGCTATGCTAACAGCATGGGGTTTGGCCTTGTGTTAGCATCTTTTTTCTTTGTTTTTCTTCTCCCTGGTGTTTATCTGGTACAGTTACTCTCAAGTGTATTACCAAATGCTTTGAGATGGTTAGTCCCCAACAACCAACATCAGCTTCTTTTACTTGTCTCTAATGCAACAAAACTAAAAACCATGACAACCTCAAATCCTCCAAAACCACAAAATATCACTGTATAAAAACTCCCTAAGAGAAAGACAGTGAAATAACCGACTAGCTTAGTTAAATGGTGTATAATCGGTAGCACCATACTTGCATCTCTGTATCCTCTAGGTACTACCCTGCGGATGGTGTGGTGGTGAAGTAAAAATGAAAATAACATCTGATAAAAATATGTGGCCTAATAGAAACCTCAAGGGAACACCTTTTCTAGAACTTCTGCAGGAGAGATGAAATCAGGGAGTGACAGCAGGAGAAACGCAAGACTGTAAGCAGAAGTGTCCAAAACGCCTCTAGCACAAAGCCAAAATTTATCATGGGCAGGAATTTGCAAGAGAAGCCTCACAACAGCAAAACTCACGTGGCCAAGAGCTAAATACAGCTGGGAAACGGGGCAGGCAGGCAGGATGGTGCGGTGCCTGCCATGGCACCAGCTGTGTGTGCCTGCCCTGCCAGGCGGGATGGAAACCGGCAGGGAGGCCTGGCAGCCACCCACCCTAAAATACCCAATAAAGACATTTACAGGGCACTCCTCTGGCAATTCCCTACCTCAGAAAGGCCTGGTGCATAGTTATTTTGGGGGGGGGGGGGTCAAGAGAACGTTCCCTGCAGGGCAGCGAGGCCCACAGGTGCACTTTCCTGTCAGCACACAGAGAGGGGCAGCCATGTCAGTGCCTGGGGTGGTGGGAAGCCCCCTCAAAGCGCCGGGCAGGGGGAAGCATGGCCATGTCAGTGCCGGGAGGGGCAGCGGAAAGCCCCCTCACAGCCCCGAAGTTGGGGGGTACAGCCGGGCCTGGCCCGGAGGCAGCAGGAGATCCCTCAGGCACCTGGCCCGCTGGGCAGCACAGTCCCCGCAGGCCGTGAGGCTGGGGCGGCCACGGAGCAACACTGGGAAGGCGCTAGGGGAGCACCATGGAGGCTCCAGGGCAGAAGCCACTGCCAAGGGCAGTTTGGCAGCACCTCAGCCAGGGCTCAGCTGGGGGAAGGGTATGGGGGCAGAACAGGAAGGTGCTGCAGCAAACACGCTACCCCTCCAGGCAGAAAATGGCTGACAGGGCATCCCTACGTCCTCTCTCTGCAAGGGGGAGCAGCCACCTTGCCCTCTGTCAGGCGATACGCGGTGACAGGGGTTCCTCACACTCTGAGGGCACCTCTCTGGTTTTTCATCTTGTCTTCACCTGCATCAGGGGCTTCCCTTGTTTCTCCCGTTCTTAAATCAACCCTTGATTTAAGGGTCAGCTGGACCTGCCTGCCGGTCCCACCAAGCGCTGGCAGCCATCTCCAGCCAAACCATGGCTAAAATCAAAGTGCTGTCTACCCTAATGACAGAACAGTCACTGAAGAAGAACGTTCTTAAACCTGCAAACATTACATACAGTCATTTTACCTACACACGCAATTTGTTCTGCAAGGCCTTTTTAACCCCTTCAGAGGCCGGGTGGCTCTGCTGAACAACTTGTTTTGAATTCCTGCATTTTTTCCCATCTCTCTTCAAAACCTCCAAACAACTCGCAGATGAGAGCTGAGGAGCTGCTCCTGCCTTCCTTCCTTTCCAGCTCCTTTTCTCCACATCCTTCCCTCATACTAATTTACTGTAAGAATATACTAGGTTAAGTTTGCCCAAATCACCTCAACATTGAGTATTCAGAAATGGCTAAAGCTGGCATGGCTATGGCTCAAGGCCAAGCAGAAGGCAAAGCTGAGATAGATGGAGTTATTTAGCCCTTGTTTCTTAGTTTGGAAATGAGCATTGCTGCAAACAACCGTAATACTCAGCTTGGCTATTCAAAATTAGCAATATAGGCAGGATTTGCTCTATAATATTAACTGGATTTTGCTGCGGTGACCGAAAACATAAACAACATCATGCTCAGCATTACAAGAAATCTCATGGGAAAACTCAGTTCAGAAACCCCCCAAATAAATTATGGACTGGTACTTGGTAAATACTTGATCTCGCTGTGCAGAAGCAACAGAATCTGCAGATGTTACTGAAATGCTTTTGCAGACAGAAGAAGAAATATATCCCTAAGAGACACCAGCACCCCTAACTCACCAACCCTTATCACCATTTCTCTATCAGGAGAGAAATGCAATTCTTTCCTTCCTATCAAAGAGCAACTCCCAACCAGACGCTTCATTCCAGTCCGATTTTCTCAGCGCTGTACAGGTCCAGTTTGCTGAATAGAGATTTCTTTAGGGCCAGAAGACTGTGCTCCTGTGGGCTCACTCTGTTACGGTGCAGGGGAAACCCAGCTTTTATTCACCTGCCCCATGAAGGGGAAATCTTAGAGGACCCATTTTGGGGAAGCTGTTCCACCAACACTCCTGGCTTGAAGCCTCCCCACAGCTCCAGTTCCACAAACCCGTTAACGGTACTTCACTGACCAAGGCGCGGTGAAGGCGAAGTAAGGACATCCCCGAAGCCTACAGCCTTCGAATCCTGTCCCCGAGAAAGAAATGGCCTCCGCTGCTCCTCCCGCACTGCCATGGCCGTCTCTTAACCTTGACTACAGTGGCCCTCAGTAAGACAAAGAAAACACCCTTTGCTTTCGCCTGTTGGATGATGCAAACCCACTTGCTGACCTTTCTGGGTGAACACTTTTCTAGTGTGAATGGGCCAGCTATGAGCTCACTACCTTGTCAATGAAGAGGAAGTGGGGAAAGCCTTTTCAATCTTTAATCAAAAGAGGGCTTTTATGCAGTCTGACATCAGGGGAAAACACAAGACGGCTTTCCAACCACACTGCAGGAACAGCTGAGAAGCCTCTCCAAAACCATCCCCCCTACCTTTCCAGCGACCCTCGCTCTGGGCCAGCTACTTAATGGCATGAGCAGACATTCAGCTCTGAACCTGGGACTGGCAAAAGGCTCATAAAACCATCAATTATATCAAAGCTACAAGAGGATCTGACTCTGGAGGGCATAAATATGGATTCTGTTCAGAGATTTCTGGTGTGACAGTGGGGTCAGCCTACAACCTTTACAATGAACATCCTGTTCCTGCTTGACCTCTTGTCCTTTTTTTCCCTTCTACTTAATGACTGTTTGGAGCAGTCTTGGAGCTTGGAAAAAAAAAAAAGTCCTCCAAAGCGGGCTGACGTATATTGATATTGCTGGTGGCAATATATTTACACAGCCACAAAAAGCAGCTGCTCAGCTAAGCCTACTTTTAGCTTGCGCCCTACTAAAATGAATGCAAATCTAGAAGCACTAAAACCGTATCAGCGGACTGTATGAGAAACGAAGATTTCTCTAACGTGGCGGTGGGCTGGGGAAGCAGCCCTGGCAATGACATCCTGCAAAGCTGCTGCCAGTTGTGGAGTTTGCAGCTTCCAGGGAAGCCTCAGTGTCCCCAGCAGTGGGGGACCCCACAGCCAAACCCCTCTCTCTACTGTCTTCCCCATCACGGCAAGGGTAGGAAATAAGCACAGGGTTGCAATTTGTACACAAGTACCCACAGCAGGTTCGCAACACACAGCTGAACTGTTTGCTGGGTGCCTCCAGCTGCTTTGTACCTGCTAGTTGCTACCCAAAATTAACTGGAAGCTGTATCAAACCCAAAGGCAACAGCACTAGATATTATAACCCTGAGGAACTTTGTTGTTTAGCTCCTACTCTGAGCGGCCTAGAACTGTAGTGCTTCAACTTCCCCAGTTTGTTCTCAGCCCTTGAATTACTGATCCCAATTTTTTCCTCATTTTTAATTGTTTCTGCAAAGTGTATCCCCCAAAAGAAGGGCAGCAAGCACGTGCAAAGTGTAATTACTTTTTGAAAGACTGAGGAGATCTGTTCAGATCTTTCTCCAGCTTACTTGGGTGTGAAAACATTTTTAAAATGTTCAGAAACAGAAAGGAAAAAGAAATCCTGCTCAGATGCGTGCCCATGTGTATGAAAAACAAGGAACTGGCTCAGATGCCGTGTTCTGTGTTTAGGACACACAGGACTATGTGGGTTAACAGCACCTTTCTCAATAATTAATCCACTGCAAGTACAGCGATCAGCGTGTTGTGCTGGGCGATTTTATGTTCAAGAATGTGTTGGGTTTTTTTAAATTCTGCTCTTAAAATACTCAGGGCCAGCAAGAACTCAGAGTTTTAACAACATAAATGCTAAGTGCAAGTCTAATCTCCTACATGCAGATGTAAATCAACATTACTTGTTTAAATACTGATAAAAATTAGAACACTGTGAAGCCAAATGAACATAAGAAATATTTCACGTAATATTTACTGGAAAATTGCAACAGGGATTTTGCCTAATGAGTAAATACAGCATGAAGCCGTTGAGTCTTCTGTCCCTGGGGTAAGATAATTTGAAACACATTTTTTCAGATCAAAAGTGTTATGTTGTCAAATATAAAAGCCCAATTTAGGCTGCATAATATTCAATTAAGAAAACAGCATTCCATACTGTGATTTATTTATTTTTTTTAAGTCCAATGCCCCTTGAGTCATTTTATCTTCTTAACTTTCAGATCTGTGCTGTGAGAGAGATCATGGGAAAGACACAATCATCGACTTTATTTTCATTACAAGAGAAGAAAAACCTAAAGGGAATCCTGTGAAAACCAAATCCAAGCCCAAGATTCTCCAATGATCGTGTAACTTGAAAAGGCCATCTGCTCGCTCGAAACGGGGAGGAGCGCTGTGCCTAACCCTGTGTTCTATCTGACCCGTCCATAGGAGGATGGGCAATAAAGACCCCGGTCACCCAGAGCAGCCACAAGAACACCTGGAGCTTTCAGACCTCAGAGGACCCTCCTGGGGCTCTGCAGCCACCACGCGCTCACCTTGACGCTTCTGTGATGTATCCGCGAGGGCTGGCACTTCACGCTGCTGGTGTTGCAACAGCCCGTGCAGCGCTTCACCTCCACGCAGGGCGGCCATATCAGGAAGTTGGCAGAGGTGGGATCGATCTGACTCCGAGGTATCTCGTATATAACCGTCCGTGTTTTGCAGACAGCCGGGATGGCTTCCTCTGCGAACACAAGAAATTCACACTTCCAGGTGAGCAGCTGCTCTCACCTCAGGGCACCCCAATACTTCACGACACCGAGGTACGAGCGGCCCCCTTCGCTGGCGCTGAGAAGACGTTCTCAGTTCCCATTGCTTGCTGACAGGTCGGTGCCGAGCACCGTTTGCCCACCACTGAGCTGTATGTGCCAGCCTAGGGAGAGGCTGGACTCATTCCCAAAAGCCCAGCCCTAAAATGAGGGTTTGCCGTGGCCTGGCTCCCAACACAGCTCAGAGCACGTACCATTAGATAAGACAATCCTGGCTCCTCAGAAGTGCCAGCAAGCCAGGAGCTCCTCCAGATTACATGATCCTTCAACACAGCCTCAAAGCCACTGCCTAACAGCAGCTGTTGTTTTACAATTTCAGGGCCATGGCTGCACACACAAGTATTATCACACAAACATGCAATACCTGGCAAACCCCACCACAGGAGCTGCACTGAGGACATTTATATCACACCCAAATTGGCTGAGCTGGGAAACAACCTGCACCAGCTCAAAACTTCTGAGTGCTGGGTTTCCACTTCCAAAACCTTAACATCCCCGCACCAGGGAGCGCGGCCCATCTGCCAACCCAAAGGGCAGCTGCCGTTTTTTTGAATGAAGTTATCAAAGCTTTGAACATGCTGGGTTTTATTTAATTTGTTATTTCTTGAATGAGGCAAAACTGTAAGAGTAGCATGACGGGAAAACCTTCAGCTAAGCCAGCATCCTGCTGGGCTCGGGTGAGGTGAGCTTGTGGAGGACAGCAGCTTCAGCCACACGAGGATCAAAAAGAGTAGCCCTGTACTGCTGCATGACGCTGCCATGAAAAATCCAAACCATGTATCCTTCTCAACCTACGGGCTGCCTAAGAAGTCAAGCTGGTAATTCAAAACAGTCCAGAAAATAACAGCAATTGCAAGGACAACTTTTTCTCCAAAGGGAGCTTGGATTTTTTTGCCTTACGGTGGAAGCAGTGATAGCTTTGGGTTAAATGTGCCAGGGAACTGAAATACTGCCTGCACTTCTTCAGTTACTTCTGAAGTACAAGAAGTTCAGGCCTGGCCTGTGCCTGTAACATGAAAATCTAGGCTTAGTTTTGAAAGAGATGCATTTCAGCCGGCTAAATAGAGCGAAAATTCTTCTTCTCAATCCCCAGTGCCATGAACTCAACAAAATTAACGGATCCAATACTGCAAGATAGCTGGCAACTCACACAAGTTATTGAGCATATCCAGTTCCCACTGACTTTTATGGGCGGCATTCAGCACCTTGCAGGGTGAGGTGCCAAGTGTAGCAGACTGTTTCAGAACCGCTGTTCTCTAGAGGCATTCAATGTGACGAGGGCGCTTGCCAACTCGCACTGCAAAGCCATGCCCACAGCACGCTGTGCTACCTACTGCGCGCCACCACAGCCCAACGTGCTCATACATTGACTCTCTATTACCTATAATAGATCAGATCATGAACGTTTTCCACGCTCAGGCGGAATGGTAAAACACTCGGATGTAATCAGATGAACAAGCATTGCATACAAATCCTATCCTAAAATTCATTAACATCTCTTTATATTTATATTTGGGCTTGGTTGGATCACCATCATTACTGTTTAATAAGAAAAAAAAACGCTGTAAACATGCCTGGTGCCCTACGCAGTGATGGAAATCAGTGTCCCAGCGTTTCTGTCAATGGCTTTTAATTTTTTGGATAAACTGTTTTTTTCTTTTTGAATAAAGAGTCAAGCTGTTTCCTTTTGTGGAGCTTCTGTACTGAAAACTCTACCAACTGTTGATGTTTTTTAAAGCACACTGCTGTAGTTGTTCCCCACACTATGAATTATACATTGAATATCACAGCATTTTCTAACCAAGGTCTAGCTTTCTAACATGCTGCAACAAGACAGTGAATGTAAAGAATTTGTGCTTGTCTGTCTCCTGTGGACATCCTCCAGAAGACTGCTTCTCAGGCAACGGCCCGTTTTGTGCAAAAAGAAAGGCAGAAGCTAGAAATGGCCTTTTTCCTTTGTGTGCGTCACATTTTTCCAGTGAAACGTCCTGCTTGGCTGACCAAAAGCACCCCCTCTGTTTTTAGTCCCCAAGTACAAATAGCTTGTTTCTTACCAATGCTTCTTTTTCTGCGAATGGGCACGGGACGATTCTCTTGTACATGTTTAGCAGAATGAACGCTATAAGATCTCAAGTTTGTCTCTGAAACATCCTCATATCCTAAAACAGGAAAGAAAATATTAAACCTCAGCTACGTTATTCGCGTGAACGTCACTGCAGCGCTGTTCCATACATATGCATCTGAGCTGCACATATGCACAAGACCAAATCCTGCTGCAATTAGTCTAATGTAACTCCTGTCAATGCGATTGCAAGGGCATAAGGCAGGGAAGACACAGGCATTAAATGTCATGCATAAGCACACACAATTTAATTCTAATGTCCGTTTTACTGAAAGCCCCCAGAAACAGCGCACACTGTGACACAAAACCGTACCTAAAGCAAAACAGTTGCATTTTTATGTGAAAGGCATAATAAAGCTTTTCTCACTGGAAAGGTGTCGAAATAAGAACAATAATATTTCACGTGAAATGTTTCTTACGAGAAGTTTTTTGAAGTTCTGGCAGGAGGCTATGGTAGAAAATAAGGTATTACACACCCAGCAGCAACAATGCTGCCTCTGTAAATTTTCTCCTGCTTGGTTTTCAGGGCAGTACTAGGACGGAATCAAAAGCAAAAAGTAACTAGCATGGGTTTCCTTTTAGCCTCTCTGTTGCAGAACAAATCCCCTGTGAAGTATCCTAACCTTTGGAGGGGCATCTGAAGCTACTGCAGACTCTGGGACCGCATCCAGGCTTGTCTTGTTCCCTAAATAAGCCTACCACATGGGTTAAAGGGCCATGAGAAAAAGCAAAGATGGAAAACTTGGCATTTCATTTATCATAAAAAACAACAAAATAACTGCTCCAGCTATTTGGTTTTGTTAAGTGAAGCAGTCCGGGTCGTGTCCCATGCAGTGGGGTTCCGAAAACGACAAGCATGATCTGCAAACAGGGGATGAGGAAGATGTAAGCAAACTGGGGACGGCACACAGATTCCAGTACACCCAAAGGAAGGTTTTTAGCACTCTGCTGCTTGGAGTGCCCCCTGCAACACCACGGGAGAGTTTCAAGGTTTCACTGTTGGCTCCAAAGAAAACTGTGAAGTACACTAAAAAATGTACAAGGTTATTACACAGAACCCTCCCTACATGCTACCAGCATCCCACACCCCTCTGTCTTCTGCACCGTCACGCTCCCTGCTTCCAGCTCCTTTTGCATCCACAGTTGACTGTGACTCTGGAACTTGTTTTGTTCTCAGCTTTATGAGTAATGCACATCCTAAGGGTCTGCTCTACAAACAAACCAACTCCTTTTCCGCTCCCTCCAAGAAATCCTGCCCTGAGGAGCACAGAGAAATCACCTGCAGCGCCTGGTAAGACATGAAGACAGTGGTACCTCCAGCACCTTACAAAGAGCTCTGTGCCTCTAGGTCTGCCTTCGCTCTTTGGCAAATGCTATCGGAAATAGCTAAGAGAAGATGAAATGGGAGGTCCAAGAGGTAGCACCAGCATCAGCCACTGGACCTGTCTATTTTCCTAACCAGCTGAACAGATCCTCATCTGAAATAAGTCAGTGCGAAATCTAGACTCACAATTTACCCAAGCTGGCTCCTGCCTTCCTATGTAGAGTGCTTTTTTCCCATTGGTTTCAATGAGAAATTTTGGAACCTGATTAGCTGGTAGTGGGCCTTATTTGCAGTCCTAGTCCTTTAATGTAACACAGCAATGACTAATAGATTTTATTTCTGCTTTTATTGTACCCCACGCTCCAGAAAACTCATCAGTGGGGTAAATCAATGGCTCACCTGAGACCCCACAGGAAGCTTGTGACTGAGCTGGGGCGCGGAACGAGGTCTCCTGCATCCCGTTCGGATGGCACCAGGCCAGCCACCTGATCTCAAATGGTGTTCTGCAAACAGGATCCCCAGGATCCCTCTGACCTTCCTCCAGCCCTCTTCCACTTCCTAATGTTCAGCCACCCAACACCTTCATACGGCCCTCCTTTATGGTGGCTCCGAGCCGTCACAACCTCTCCCTCGGTTTGAGGCAACCAAGTGATCCTCAAAAGAAGGCAGCATGAATTCTGCTCGGGGTAAGATCCAAGCTAGGCTCAGAGCAAGAAGCATCACTGTCCGCATGCAAACAGCGTTTAAAAAAGATTAAAGACTCTAATCCGAACTGCTTGGTGAGCACAGACATTGTGCTGAAAAGAGAAGCCGTCGATAACGCCAGCTCTACGGCAGGGCTGAGCCATGGGTCCTCATCCCGCGTTCAACGCGCTGGCATCGCTCCCTTCTAACACGACTGATTTCTTGCTGTCTTGTTTAAAGAAACTGGTAAGACTAAGGGAATGGCATGATCAGCTAACCAATATGTTAAGCCATGTGCTTATATATAACTGCTCAACTCAGCTGCAATTAGCCATATTCTATCATCATGTTTATAAAGCAAAATGACACGTCGAGGAGCATGTGTTGCTTATAAGATGATTTCTAAGGTGAAGAAGGCCTCTGGCTCATACTGTATGTCACTGTCTTGCTACATATCTTAGGCATGTATATCATTTCCTAAGTTCAAATCTCACTGTGGGGGTTAAAGAAGAGATGTACACAGCTAGCACAGCAGACTGCTCAGCAAGTTCCAGTCAAGCCTCAGTGCATTATGCAACACAAATTGTATTATTTCTATCCACACAGCATCAATGTTGGTTTTTTTTTTTTTCATAAACAGAATTATGGAGCGCATGGCTGGTGCCAGAAGACACTATAATGCTAAAGGCACTTGGTGTCCCCCTGGTCCTCACAGGCACTTGGAAGGAATTCCATTTCCCAGTGAAGTCAATGGGAAAATCACTGCACTTCAAGCAATCTTTAAGTCAACAGGAGTATGGCCTGAGCAGGACTGAAAAATCAGAAAGTTGCCTTTGAAACCCCCACTTGGCCCTGGATGTGTGGCCAGAAGACTTTCTTTCATTCCACTAACACAACGATGCTACGGTAATTACAAATAGCACTCCCTAGTTTGACCTTAAAAGAAGCCTGATACCCAATTTACAATCCGGCAAAAGGATTCCATAACAAACCACATCAGAATTTGCATCGATTTTTCCCCTCGATGTACTGACTTGGGAGGATGAAGTTGCACGATGAGGTGTTTCAGCCCTTAGCAAAGGAAATGGCAGTTTACGGGTGTTTAGCGCCTCACAAAATGAGGCTTAGAGCAGAAAGCCTAGAAACGGTGGTTCTTAGTTTAGAAATTGAACACGGCTTGTCACTAAGCGAAGATGGAGGATGCTGCACCGAGCCAGATTAATGCAGCTCTCTTTTAACGTTTTAATAATAAAAAAATGTTTTCATGGCAGACGATCAAGAAATTTCTCTGTAATCTTTTATGTACTGACAACATATCAATGATGGGTAGAAAAACTCTTGCAATTAGCCTTGGTCAATCCATTAGTGTAGCTGAAATTGTTCTTTTTTGTCAGACTGGCATTCTTCCACTGGGTCATAGAGTATAAATCACAGAGTCCCTGCAACGTTCTGCCAATATGTGATTACTCTTCTCCCCAAATAAGCATGTGGAAAGCATCCCAAGACTACTGTTATTTTATATTTTATCAGTTTTTACTTTCGCGTTGCCATCTCCTTCCCAAACAATTTTACATGAGGTACAAGCCCTCAGTCTTAACACAAACCCTTGTAGATGTCACTTTGATGTGCATCCAGAAAGTAGAGGTCCAGGACTTCTAGCGCCAACAGCAGCAGCTAAGGAAATTCTCATTATCTCCTTCTTTCAGGAATTCAATGTAAGGTACAAAAAACCGAAATGGTCTGTCTTACAAATGGGTCCTAGAACCAGAAAGCCCAAGGCAACGTCAATCTGTTTGTTTGATCTTCTTTCTGGCTGATGCAAAATATGCCCTTCTGACATCCAACTGCAGAGATAGATGTCATTAAGTTTTCAACTTTGATCTATTAAAGGAAATATTAGTAGCAGCCTGCAAGATCCTGTTTTGTTTAGGTTTTTTTTCCCCTTTACCTAGAAGTGATGGACCATCTGCAAAGGAGGAGTATTGCCTCTGTCTGTCTCCGGAAAAACCCAGGACACAGGGTCGCTGCCCACCTCTCGGCATGTTTAAGGGGTGCAAGGGAAGCCAACACGTTGCACTGTAACACCCCAAATCTCAGCGCTGCGCCAAAAGCCACAAAGTCAGCAGAAGATTTTCCAATCGATGGAGCTCCGCAGCAAACTTCCCACTTTTCCATGGAAGCACACTGTTAATTTAGAACGTTTCTCCACTTAACAAAAGCTGCTCTGCTAGCTCTTCATGGCAGGCCGTTAAATTCACATGGCCTAAGGTGACCCCGTGGCTGCTGCCCTCACACCGTGCCACCGAGCACGCTCGGCCCCGCGTCGCCCCACGCAGGGAGATGGCTGGGGGAAAATCTGTTCCCAGCGGGAGGCAAACATAATAGGTGATGAAATGAACTCTACCTCCCACGGGACAGATGGGAGAGGTGAGGCGCGAGGAGAAAAACCATGCTGCTGAGCCAAAGAGAACTTCACAGGCGGAATATAGGAAATGCCCCCGTTTGGGTGAGTTAGTCTGTTAGTAGTAAAACTGCACTCTGCACGCTACAGCTGCCGACTTCCCGGGCTCACGCACGCTTTCGGTTTGAAACAGGGTCAGACTCTGCTCTCCGTCACGCCCGTGAAGCTCCGTCGCTGACTACGGATCCCAATCACAGCAGATTAACAGAAGACCCTGTTTTATGAGAATGTTCATGGTGCCTCCACAGGGGTTTCTCTTCAAGTCGGACGGGCAGCACTGGGCTCTGACAAACTGGCCCGGATTTTCTTTTTTGAATACAATGATAAGCTCCATGTTGGGTAGTGTTTTTCTTTAAGTAATATGCCAGATGGTCTGGGGGTGTGGTTTCTAATTTTATGAAGGGGGTTATCAGTCATCTCTGCGTTACAATATAGAGACCAAATCTGTCAGAATAGAAGAAAAACCTGCCCACTCTGACTTACAAAACTTACTTTTCCAATTAAAAATATATGCTTTGCATTGCAGGAGAGAAAATGACTGTTCTTCCCTCACTTTCCACAGATTCTGCCTTGTTACTCAGGAATATCAGACATTTTCTGCATGCATGCCTGATCCTGCAAACTCTTCACCTACAAATCACTCTTAATTCTCGAGTCCACCCACCGAGTTTAAACGGGGCTACGCACATGCAGAAGGACTGGCAACACCATGCACTAAAACGAGGGAGAAAATAATCACTGGGGTGTTTTTATTCTGAGCCCCCCCTTTGAATCAGTATACGCTGTGAAACAGAAATCCATCTACTGTACAAGCCCTCGCTGAACTAGCCCTTCCCTAAAGGCAATTACAGCCCTAAGGAAACACGTTTCAGAAATATCATCTTACCACTGACAACTACAAAACATTTGATTTGCTAAGCCAAGCTAATACTAAATATAGTAAACAGGTCCGATCCTGTTTACTGAAGAAAACACGATAATTTCAATGTTCGATTAGTCACTCCGATAAACCCTTAGTAAGAATTACTCATGCCAGCAAAGGCTGCGGGACTGTGCCCAGAAAACGTAAATGCGGGCAGTAAGAACCGGCGGATCTCTGTGAAGATCCAACCCTGCCCCTGTGGCTCAGAAAAGGAGCACACGAGCAAGAACAGGGTGAAAGGCTGAATATTTTGTGTTTATTTTTTGAGTTCATGTCTTAAGCCATTACTGTTTCATGTTGAAATAGTAAAATATTTATGTGTGTCGTTTCTCTAACGGTTTCTAAACTGACAAATTGCACAAAAACAGCAAAATGAAACGGTAAACTTGTGGCTGACCTCTTCAATTTTTGGTCATGCATCCTCTGGTTAATATTTGCCACGAGGTAAGTAATTATTTTCTGAAATAAATTTCTCTCCTCTGCTATGTCTACCAATTTATTCAGCTCCCGCCGCTGCTCCACTTGTCCGCTTGATTCTCTTGCAACGGAGCCATGTGAACTTTTGCTCTCCTTGTAAGTGGTATTTAAAAATGAAGCATGTACTTGTTACACTGGGGTATTTGAAAAAAAAAAATAGTAATGTATTCTGGTAGCTACAGCACACTGACTCAAACGCAGAAGAAACAGGCAGCATTTTAAAATGCCAGCGCTCAGATTCTGCAAGAGCAGCCCAGCCTTCCACCGAGTTCACTGGGAAGGAGATTTGAGCGGCCGCGCACTTGTCTGGTCCAAAAGAGCCTTCAGTGGGGAAATATGTATTGCATCCCCCCTCCCTGTTGTGAAAGCTTCTTTAATTGCAGCGATGAGCAACAACGACGAACCACTGCTCTCCAAAAATATTAAGCCGGTGCCAACAGATCTGCTAATTAGTAATTAGCCTCTATGGTAAAGTGTTGTGCAAGAGAGAAATATTCCCATTTTCAGCGTAATGGGAAGCCGTTTGCTCCCTAATCACAGGAAAATTGAAAGCTATGTCTGTGAAATATGTTCCTAGTGCTTTCCTGCTCATTAATACAGCGCTATACAAAAAGCAGCGAGTTAAACTCTAGAAGGATCCTGCAACGCTGAATGAAGGTGATTGAACCTGGCACAGACTTTACAAAAATACACAGCATATGGTTTAAAAGGAGATGGCCCAGTACCAACGCAAGCAAGAACTCATTCATTTTTCTCCATGTTTGCTCTTCAGAAAGATGCAGGTTCCCCCTGGGCACATCAAAGGTGCCGGGTTTATTCTCTCTCAACTAAGGGAAGAAATCGCCAGGAACAAAGTGCATCAAGTGAAACCAAACGATAAGAAACCCAGCGATACAGTGCTTCTAGATCTGATTTACTGCTGCAACGATCTGTTTGAACTGCACGTTCTCACTACACCCATTTGCATGCCTAATGATGCAGAAAATAACCCTGCACTATTTTCCTTTGGAAAAAAAAAAAAAAGTGTATTTTAAAGGGTAAGCTTCATATGCAGGTTCCTGTTTAAAATCAGCACGGACGGTTTATTTTCCTTTTAATAAAGCCCAGCGCTCGAAGAGACATTACTTCATTCATAAATATTGTTTCAAATATTTTAAATACCTCTAGGACAGTAGTTTAAAGATAACAGAGCGATGCAAGACCAACAACAAACCTCACGGAAATTCTTCTCCGCTGAGAGACCCAGAGCTCTGAAAACCCCAAGAGCCACCAGGTCTCTCTCCACCCTGAACGCCCCCCCCCTGCACACACACACACGAAGTTTTAATTCCCGATCGGCCCCTTGCCCGCTGCCCCCCCTGGAAACGAAGCTCCCCACGCCGGGGCTGCGCGGGGCCGCCCGCCGGAGCGCCCAGACGGGTGCGGGTCGCCGGGCCGCGGCCGCCCGCGGTGCCTCCCCCCCGGGGCGGCGGCGGCCGCCGGCGCGGAAGGAAGGAGGACGGGACTAATTTACCTACGGAGTCAATCTCCAGGAGGCGCTGCAAGTCGCGGATGCTGTGGATCTCGCTGTGCGCCAGCCGCTCGATCAGCTCCTGCGGGATCTCGGCCTCCTTCAAAGACACACACACAACACACCGCGGGTCACCGCGCAGCCCCGCGCAGCGCCCCTGCGCCGCCGGGGATCCGGCGCTTCGGGGGTTTGTGGAGGGTGCGGGGTGTTTGCTGGACGCGTTTGGACGAAGCGGGGGGAAAAAAACGCACACACACACACACACCCCCCGCTCCGCCTGCGCGCCCGCGGGAGCTGCGCGCCGCTCGCCCAACCGCGCCGGGGCTCGCCCGGGCGGGCACCTCCCCACGGCCCCGGCCCGGCGGAGCCGGTGCCCAGCAGCGGCCGGCAGAGCTGCTCCCCCAGCCCCGCTCGACGGGGAAGCCCACTCCGGGCAGCCGGCTGAAGTTTGCCCAAGCGGGCGCGGAGCCACCGCGGGCGCGGAGCACCCCCGGGCCGGGCCCGGGGACTGCGTCCCCACGGGGCCACCGCCACCCTGCCACGGGTCCCTGCAGCGGGCCACGCAGACCCGCTCCCGGGAAAAGTTCCGAGCCGCCGTGCAGCGCCGAGCACCGCGCTCGCCCCGACCGGGGCCACCTGTAGCCACCCCGAGACGCGGCTCCGTGCCCCCCTCCGCCCCCGAGCAGCGGTGTGCGGGCGGGCTGGACCCGGCCCTCGCCGCTCCGAGACGGGGGATCGTCAAAAAGCGAGGAGGGGCGGGTTTTTTGGGGGGCAGGAGGGGGGTATTCACCCAAGTTCTGCCCGCGGCACTAACGGTGCCCGCGGTGCGCAGCGCCGTGCGCCGCGGGGGCGGCCGCTGCCCGGGGCTCCGCGCACCGCAAACAGCCGCAGCACGTTTGCGCCCGCGGGGCGTCAATATATATATATAATCCGTGTGTATATATATATATAAATTTTTAAGGGCGGGCGGGCAGCCGCCGCGGAGCGGAATGCACGGTCATTCCCCCTCGCCTCCGGCACCCACGGAACGGCAACTTGCCCCCAGCCCGGCCGCGGGCGAGGGCTCCCGGCGCGGCGATGCCCGCGGAGCCCATGTGGGCAGCCCGGCCCCCCACTCACCACCCCGACCCTCCCTCGGGGCAGCGGGAAGGCAGGAAGCCGCTCTCACCTACCTCGGAGCCGGTGAAGGACAGGTAGCCAAACCCTATCAGCAGGACGCAAGCCCAGGTCCTCATCGCGGTCTGGTGCACTTGGGGGGCGGCGGGGAGGCGATGGAGCGGAGCTGCAGGCCGGCTCCTGCCGCGCAGAAATTCAGGACCATCCCTCGGGGGCACGGCGGCGGGGTGGCGCGGGGCTCCGCCGCATCCAGGGCGGGCCGGGGCTGCCTCGGGGCGGCGGGGCCGGCTCCGCGCTCGGTAGGATCCCCCCGGCTGCGGGAGCGCGGCCGCGCTGCGCTCCGCTCCCCCGCTCCTCTTGGCTCCCGGGACTAGACCAGCCGGTACTTCTGCATATTTGCTTAGATCAGACCAAAGTGAAACCCAAGGAGTCGATCCGGAGCGCAGCCGAAACGCCCATCACCTGTCTGGGCGGCTGGCCCCCCTCGGGCGGGCGGCGCTGGGGCCCGGGGCCCGCCTCCCCCCGCCGCCGCGGCCTCCCGCTCCGCGCCGGCTCCGCGAGTGCGCCGGCCGCTCCCCCCCGGCACCCCGCGCTCCCGCCACGCTCTCCCCCTGCCTCAAAAACGGGAGGGGGGGGGGGAATTAAAAATAAAAATTAAAAAAAAAATCTTTATTGGTACGGATCGAAATGTTTCTCTTGCTGAGAACGGTCCCGCTTCCCTCCCCGGCTGGGGTGAGGTTAAAAATAATAATAATAATAATAATTAATTAGGAATAATAGCAGTGGTGAGGAATCGGAGCGATATTGCAAGATCTCGCGGGCTGCCTTGGTGCAGCTCCTTCTCCACTTTGCACGGGAGAAAAAGAGGAGGAGGAAGGAATAAAAAAAAAAATAATAAAAAAATATATAGATAGATATGCAAGACGGTTTAAATCCCAAGGGGATCGGAGACGAACTGCAACTCCTGGCGGAGGGCGGCTCCGGGCGGCTGGGGAGCGGCGGCCGGTCTGAGCGCGGCCCCGGCGCGGAGCGGCATATACCGCTGCCGCCCCGCCATGCGCCTCCCCCGGCCCTCCCCCGCCGCCAGCCCGCCGCGGGGGCGCCGCCAGCGCGGGGCCGCGGGGGGCTCTGCCCGCCCCGGGGGGCGGGAGGCAGCGGGGCAGCCCCCCGCACCCTCTGCGGCAGCGGGGCGGGAGCGCTGCGCCACGGCCGGCATCCACCTTGTGCCCCCGCCTTTATACGGGGCGGGGGAGATCGCCATGGCCACGGGCGGGGGGGGGCTGGGTGGGGTTTTTATCCTTGGTGTTATTTTTAATTTTTGACTGGGGGGGGGCTCGCGTTTTGCAGAAGGGGTTGCGTTGTGGGGGGCTTTTTTAACGCCGCTTCTTCGCCGCTGTGGCAGCGCGGCCGTCACTGCAAAGGATACACACACACACACCCCCCGTTAAGAAATACAAAATCACACACACACGCCCAAAAAAAGCAAAATAAACAGAGAGCGGGCGGGGGCGGCGGTGCGGGCCCTGCGGCACCCGGCTGCGGCATGCGCGGGTGCGGGGCTCCCCTCCGCGGCCGCGGAGCCGCCGCGCCCCGGGGCTCCGCCGCAGCCGGTCCCGGCCCGCCCCCCCCCAGCCCGAGCGGCCGGAGCCGGGCGGCGGCCGGCGGCTTCTCCGCCCTCCCCGGGAGAAAATGCCCCCTTCTCGCCGGCGCGGATTGGCACAAGGTGCCCGCTGCACCCTGACATCTCCCTGAACTCATTGTGATTTAAATAACAGCCCTTTCTCGTCCAAACAAAGCATCCTAATAGCAGATGCAAAGAATTCGGCTCATCTGAAAATCCAATAGCATTTAAGTGGATTAACTGCAATAACACAAGTGAGGAGTGATACTATCCTTCATGGAAGACAATAGACTGTAAATGCACAGCCAGGGAGACTTATCCTTTCATCTCTGAATTTCCTTCAGCATTTCAAAAGCGAATGCTTTCTAGAAGCCCTGGAGGGGTTTGCACGCTACTGGCTTGGACATGCTTCTAGGAAACAACCTGTGCTTTAATGGGCACTTTGCAATTGCATAGAAGTTCCCACCAAAACAGAAGTGGCCTTTCAAGTACGTTTAATTCTCTCTCATGATGTCATGTAGGCTTCCAGGGTGGTCTGCAGGACCACAAGGAGGTGGGGGGGGGGGGGAGGTGGGGATTGAAAAGGGAGAAAAGGAAAAGAGATGTAAAAGATTTGGAAGCACTTTAAAAAGGAGAATGCTTTTTTTTTTTTAAAGACAGAAAATGCTGAGCCAGTGTGGAGCCATTCTCAAATGCCTCCTGATAGACACGAAACGATGCGAGTGCCCCATCCAGGCAGCTGGGCCAGCGGCAGGCAGAGCTGGCAGTTGCCATCGCTCGCTTACCCGGCGGTTGGCATCACAGAAGTAAAAAGTGATGACTTCAGTCCGGAAAAAAAAAAAAAAAGTCTCATCTGCACTTATCATTTGCTGGGGTTAAAGAAACAATTCTGATGGTCTCTGTTGTCATAGTAATAAAAAAAAATAATCACCAAACAGTGAAATAGATTCTGACAGTACCGGCTCGCCGAGCTCACTCCTCTCCTTCCTCCCTTCGCTGGCCAAGGGATCAGAAGGGCTGGGTATTTGTAGCTCTCGAGTGGTATTCCGCTCTGAACGCCAACGTAGAGATAACTCCTACTTTATCTATTAGTAAAAAGAAAATCTATGCAGTTTTGATTTTTTCTTGCATTTCCCTCATTTTATGAGAAACGTCCTGCATCAGCATCTTTTTTAAATCTGTCATTGTGGAGCTCAGATAAGCATCTTTCCTCTGGGTCGAGTTACACTTGGAGTAGCTTTTAACATCGGGCTGTTTATATGGATCATTGCAAATATTTGATAATAATGCGAAATATGTAAGATCCCAGAAGAGACCAAAGACCAGGCAATGTAAATAAAATTCACACAGATTCTGCAAACAACTTTATACTTGGGTCGTCTGTCTGCTTCCGAAACGCATTTTCTCCTTGTCTATTGTTTGATCTAAAAATGCGTTTGTGCCATGTAAGCCCTTGCAAGCGTGCAAAGATACGTCTGTGTGAAAAACATCACACGAGCACGTCTTTACTGCAGCCTGGCACCTTCCTCCAGCCTCCGAGGCTACGAAACGTGTGTGCACCGAACACGGGGGATCATCTTTTATGTAATACCTCCAAGCCACACACGCGGAAAGAGCGACAGGGTGGTATTTATAGGTTTTAAAAGAAAAATCAGGAAAAAGAGCAGAGCACCAGAAAATTAGGGTTTGCACTTTTTTATTTATCTGAGAGCAGCGAGCAAGATATTGCTTGTCGAATTTAAAGCACGTACTGTCAGAAGTCCCTCAAAAGTCAGGAATTCTGATAGAATTATGCCATGACGGAGTGCTGAGAGGGAGGCTCCCCGGGGTCTGCGCGACGCTTGGCCTGGGGGGACGGATGCAGAAGCTCCTTGACACAACAAGATGAAACTCCTTCAGTGGTGGCAAAGCTTCCTGCAGGCAGGGATGCCCGATGCCAGGGGTGCCCCAAAAGGGGGTGCCAGCACCCGCCGCGGAGTCCACCTCAATCCCTGCTGGATGGGGTGGGGGGAGCGCGGGCCGAGCCGTGTAGCAGGACCAGCTCGTGTTCGGGAGAAGGTGCGGGGCTGCGGGGCTGGGGAGGGGGCTGACCCCACAGGGGGCACCGGGCTGGTTGTACCTACAACCCGCGGCAGCGCTTTCGGAGGTCGGGCTGAAACGTGGAGGCTTGCTTGGCCCTCCGGACAAGCCTTAAAGCTGCAAGAGGAATGGTTCCATTGCAGTCACATTCCTGCCGAAGGAGTCCTGGGAAACCTGTCTGAGTCTTTTTCAGACTTGATTTTAGCAGGGATTTTGCCTCACTGACAATCACGTTGAAACTAACAGAACAGAATGAGTTTGGGTAAAAGGGTTTTTTCGGAAGGGTGGCGCCTGCTTTTACCGCAGTGGGTGTTTGGGGCTGGCCAGGGTGGTTCGGTTTGTTCTGCGGGATCCATCCTGCCACCACAGCTGAGAAAGGACCAAGGGCCACGAGCGTCCTGGCTCCGGAAAGGGAGCTCTGGGTGCTGTGGACACGCGCCGGTCAGCGGCAGTGCCGCGCTGGATGTTACAAAGGATACAAGTTCAGAACATAAAATCCAGAAAGCCAGAGGGGAAGCTCACCCACTTCGGTTTCTCCCGGGTTTTGAACGCTTCTTTGCCCGTAGGTTCAGAGGGGCACATTTCTGGGGAGGAAGGTCCTCTCCCCCCACTGCTCACGGGGTGCTGCCGCAGGTGCGGGTGAAGAACAGGCGACAGATCCCACACGCAGAAAGCGCTGATGGCAGGCAAACCCTTCCCTCCCTGCCCTGAAACCTGGCCCACAAAGAGCAGCAAGGAAAGCTGCAAGAAGAACAAGCAAGACAGTGATTATTCCAGCTGGTACACCTACAAACATTTCCTTCTTTTCCAGTTCTTCCTTTTGGATCCTCGCACTGGCTCCGTCTTTCTGGCTGAGCTTTGTTTTCTTTGAAACCTTTGTTGGTGCAGCTTTCCAGATGCTTTCACGGTTGATAAGTTTCTTAACTAGTCATAAGATGCAAATCTGCTGCAAGCTTTCAGCTCAGCGGAGTGACCAGAAGGGGCTTGAAGAAGTTTTATGATGTCCCAGCCCCTGGACACAGAGGGTAGCCACGGCCCACACCGTCTACGCGGGGCAACACTTAAAGCCACAATTACTGTGACCAGTTCTGGGCTCCCCAGTTCCAGGAGGACAGGGAACTGCTGGGGAGAGTCCAGCGGAGGGGTAAGAAGATGCTCAGGGCCTGGAGCACCTCTCTGCTGAGGAAAGGCTGAGATCCCTGGGGCTGTTCAGCTGGAGAAGAGCAGGCTGAGAGGGATCTCGTCAATGCTCAGCAAGAGCTAACGGGCCGGTGGCAAGAGGATGGGGCCAGGCTCTTCTCAGTGGGGCCCGGGGACAGGACAAGAGGTAACGGGCACAAACTGGAACACGGGAAATTCCATCTCAACTTGAGAAAAAACTTCTTTACCCTGAGGGTGGCAGAGCCCTGGCACAGGCTGCCCAGAGAGGTGGGGGAGTCTCCGTCTCTGGAGACATTCCCAACCCGCCTGGAGGCGTTCCTGTGCCACCTGCTCTGGGTGACCCTGCTCTGGCAGGGGTTGGAGGAGATGATCTCCAGAGGGCCCTTCCAACCCCCGCCAGCCTGTGATTCTGTGATATTTCTGGAGATGCTTTGCCCACCTGTGAATGGGGCAGGGTCCCACTAGAGCTGATCCCCCCTCCCAAACTGCCCCTCTGCCTTCAGAGAGTCAGTCAGACCCGGCTCTCCCTGGAGAAACGGTTGGGTTTAGTAGCGAAGGCGGACGGTTAGCGACGCTCTCGCTGGCTCCCATCCCCCTGCCCGGCGGCTCGTACCCCCGGCAGCCCGGCCGAAAGCGGGGGCTGCCTGACCTTCCCTCCCCGCGGCGGGAGCCACTGCCCGGGGACACGCAGTTCACCTTCAGGGCTGGAGCAGGAACCGGCAGCCCTGCCAGCCTGGGTGGCGAGATACCATGTTTAGGCATCAAACCGGGGTGCCTGCATACCAGCACGGGCCGCTATTTTCGTGGGTATTGGAGGCTGCTCCCTGCTCTCTGCCCCGGGGGGACAACGGGGTCTGCTGCGGGGGAGACGCCGCCTGCTGCATCCAGCTATTAAAAACGGGCTGTGTTTTGTCAGTAATCCTTAGTTCATCCGGCTGGATAACCGCGAGAGCACCAGCCCGGCGTAAGGCACGCCGACACCCGCTGTAAGGGAGAGCAGCAGGCGCGGAGGGTCCGCCGGCGCCCAGCGTGGCGCACGTGTGTCCCCGCAGCCCTGCGGGCGGAAAGCTCTTCTCCTCCGACCCCAACCAAAGCCAGTCGCAGGGATTCCGTGGAGACCATCCAGGATGTGACTCGGCCATGCTAAGCACCATAAAGCGGTGATATTATTCTCCATTGTTTGTAGCTTGGAAGCCTGTAGAGGCCTAGCTTGGAGCAGGCCATTTTATTAAGCTCCATCCAAACACAGTGAGATAGTTGTTCTTCCGAAGGATTCGTATTCTCAAAGTGCAAGCCGCCCCGTTTGTGTTCTTGTATCCATGCAACCTTGTTGCTCTTACAACATTACACATTTGTCCTGTGAGATTCCTTCCCTTACAATAAAAACTCATGAGAATGATACACACATTTTCGGCTCTGCGCACACCAGAGACTGCGGGATCCAGCAGTACCCGGAGGACAAAGGAGATAGGAAGGCTGCGGTAGTGGAATTGCTCATTTATTTTGAACTGCAGATGTTTGTCATGGCTGTGAAGTTTCTTAATTTAATTTCTGACCCTTTTTGTCACAGAAACCCAGTTAACATAGGGAAAGGAGAAAAGCAACGAGAAGGATGATTAGTTTGCTTTTTTTTTCTTTTCTTTCTTTTTTTTTTTTAACAGAAAGTCCAGTGTAAATTTCCGTACATTTTTCTTTTAATTTTCTTGTGTCTGGGATTACAGCAGCCTGGTCCTCACATGGTCCCAGTGGCTGCACGTGGTTCAAAGGCCCATGCGTGAGGTCCCCGCGGTGTCTCTGCAGAGGGCTTGGTGGAGCCCACGCCGACCACGTCCCCCAGAGCTAATCCTCTCTGAGCCCTTCCACCCTTCCGAGGCACCCCGCTACGCACGGACACACTGACGCGGTGGCCAGACCAGAGCAGGCAGCCCACCTTCTGGCATCTGTTCCTCGGCAGAAATTCCCAGGGAATGCAGTGCTTTCCAGCCGCTTGTTCTCAATCCTTCGGGCTTATGCAATTTCTTACTAAAAGCTGATAAAGATCCTCTATGACCGCAGGCACGTCAGGAGTCAGAAATGCAGAGGACGCAGTGAAGCTCCGTAGAGAACCTGCCATGTGGCCGTGGCCGACTTGCAGAGAAGAAGCTGGGAGCGCCCATTTCCAAAGCCACTTTTTCTCAGCCACCCACCACCTGAGGACAAGTTTGACTCCTGCTACGTTCCAGGTCCAACAGACCTCCTAGAGGCACACAGCGGTCACATCATTTGGCTGTGTCACATGTAGACGTCTGAGCTCGGTCTGTCACCTGCCAGCCACCATCGTGTGCTCACCGGGAGAATGCTCCTGCCCCTGACACGCCGCAGCGCTACAAAGGGGACACGTGCCCACATTTACACCAAAAGTGAATTTCTTGGTTCTTGCAAAAAGCGCAGTGCAGAACCATCTTCTCCATCCTATTGAATGTAGCATTTGTTCACCTTTCAGCAGCGGTTTGTGATGCTGGGCCCGTCGGTCTGGATACAGAGCTCCTTCTTTCTTGGAAATCAGTGAGAAATACATTGTTAAGCCAGAGCCCAGGCAATGGCCCTTTAAGCATTGTCTGTTTAACTGTAGCACGATCTCTCCTGCACTCGAGTGCTTTCCATAAACAGCAAGTCATCCTGGAAGGGGAGGGAGAGGATGATAAATAATCCTGTTATTCATGCGACTGCGTTCTTTCATGAAACTGGGAAAAGGCAAAATAAAGTGGCGACTGCGAGACTGGTGCGAGGCAGTGGGTTGTGTTGCTGCCGTTATTTTGGGCTAGAAGAAGATCTGAAAAAAGGAAGGTGAGCAGAAAAGGTTTAAAATGCCAAGAAGAAAGCCAAAAGACAGGGCATAAAAGAACAGCTTTCTCTGCAGTCCGGCTTTGTGTCTCGGCTAACGGTGAGGGCTGGCCGTAGCCCTGGTTGCCCACTGCCCGCCCCCCTGGTGGTTACCTGTGCCCCAGCCTTTCTTCTCTTGCGGAGAGGTGGGAAGTGGGAAATGCCTGAGCTCCAGCTGAGCAAGGAGAGAGGCAAAAGTGGGCAACCACTGGGAAAGAAACCCCATGGAGCAGTGGGGAAGCAGAGAAGAAACCTGTTTGCTGAGGGTCCTGGCAAATGACCTCTGATTAGTTTTGCTGGGCCAGTCCCTGGTGTTCCCTCCATCGCGCTTTGCCCCTGTGCCGGAGGTTCCTCCCCGCTCCACGGCGGAGGTGTCAGTGCCCACGCTGCAGCTGCTCCAGTTCTCCGTCTGCCCTCCCCGTGCATCCCCCGTTCCTGAGCTGGGAGAGCTGGGGCCCAGGCATCCCTCCCGCTGGGCCGCCTCTGCTCCCTGCCGCAGGGAGCCCGCGCAGCCAGGGGTGGCACCTCATCCCACCGCCGCTGTGTGCCCTCCGCAGGCGGGTCAGAGCCTTCCGTCCCCGGAATGCTGCTGGAAGCAGCCAGGCCCTGTGCTACAGCCGAACTGCCCGGTACCAGCCCAGTCTTCAGTTTGTAAGAGCATCTTGTGTCGGGAGAGTGCGTCAGCCCCTCCAAGACTTCCGTGACGACACGCGTCCCTCCCGGTGGTGTGGCACTGGGGATTAGGACAAGGCCAGCCACACTGGCATAATCTTCCAGGCGTGTCTCCTCCCCATGTAACTTGGTGGCATCGGTGCAATCCCTTCAGGCTTATAAAAGCTTAAGCCATTGTAAACAAAGCGGCCTTGGAGCCTAGGTATTGTGGAGAGAGAATTCCTCTCCATGTCCTAGATATTTCAGATGGAAAAAAGAAAAAAGAAGAAGAACATTTAAGACGTCAGCTTCTCCGCTAGTGTAAATGGGACCGGCTCCATTCCGCCTCGGTCCGGCGGCTCTGTTACACCGTCACTGTGTGAAGCTCCCGTTAAGGCAAATGGGAATTACACATGGTGTGATGAGAAAGCAACGGATACCTTTGTAAATACTGCACAATCACATGAGCCACATGTATCTTTCCCGAGACACCCTGCCAAACCAGCAGGTGTTTTTTACATCAGGCCTTATATTAACACACTCCTACGTGTGTCTGGCTGCATCTGCTGCATTAACGATCCTTCGGTGCGTAATGGCTGGGTTAGTTTGTGAAGTTAAATACCATGGGCAACAGCCCAGCCACAACGCGTACAAACGTGAAACTGCTTCTGTTCGCACCACAGGGTTTATTACTCCTGTTCCTTCGCCGTGACTTTTTCTCGCTGTCCCCTCCTCGCTGCATTTTTCCCTTGTTCCTGCCCATCCTTTCCCCAGTTTGTGGTTTCCAGATCACCTCCATCTCTTTGTTTTCTCCATCTCTTGCCCTAGCTTTCCTCTCCCATTGTAGCGTCTGCGGGTGCCAGAGCAGACGAAAGCTGCAGCCAGCCATCCCCGTGGGCTCCCACGCACCCCGGCAGCGCCGGAGCCACGGGATGCTCCTCCGGCCGCTGCCTGTCTGGGGCCCGGGGACAGCACTACGGGCTGCCGGTTGGGAGCCCACCGTTTCACTCTGGATGCTCCTGGTGGCTGCTCTGGAGGCGAAAAAGGCTGGATCAGGTGCTGCTTGAGTGTCTGGTCCACTTCTTCTCTGAATGCAGACAACAAACATAACTGGTGGGTCTGTGTCCAAGTCCAAAGCCTCTGGGGAAAACACGTGCCCTCCACAACAGCCAGTATAAATCCTGCTTCGAGAGAAGCCAGTGGTGGCAGTCTTTGGGGATTAGTCTCCTATTGTAATTATCCATGACTTTAGAAATATTCTGTGGCCAGGCATGAAAGCCATTCAGGAACAAGGAAGTGCTGAATCCGAAGCCAGCTATCATAGACTTCTACCAAAAAACCCACCGCTCTTTGTAGGGCTAACATTGAAGTTAGGTAGAAATTGCCAGGGGCATCAAAGAGGTGTGCGTGTTCAACTCCCACTGAAACGGGAGTTGGGGGCATTACTTAATGAGAAGGATTTGAAAAGTGCTCTTCTATCCTCCTTTGTTTAAAATTAAGATGCCAAATTCAAACATCCACACCAGCATGGTGTCCCGTTTCCATTGCTCATGCTTTTAGTCTTGTAGTTGTTGTCATGGTCCTTCATGGAGGTCTCACCTTTGGTCCCAGGCGCTCTTGGCCTAAGGTTTAGCTTTTTGCAGTACTTCCACGGCGCCTGCACATACACAAAGCACAACAGCTGGTGGATCTCTTATTCATGGCTTAATCACTTCCCCCCGGAGGTGTGCGGTGAGATGTGTGGTCTTACTCAACCCTGGCTTTCTGAGGGATGGAGAGGCAGGGTCAAGCGCAGCCCAGCTTCAGCCCGGCGCTTAAGAGCATGACTAACCCGGAGCGTGGAGTGTTCTCTCGACGTCATGAGGATGGACCTGCTTCTTTTCCTGGCGTTAAGCAAGCGTTCAGTCTTTTGGCGTTTGCCTTACCACACCCTTCCCATCTCATCCTCATCTCACCATCACGCTGCTGGCTGCCCACTGGGTTTCCACACGTCTCCGCTGACTTGCCCCAGGCCGCCCGTCTGAGCTCATAACCACATCTTCTCTGGTGGTTCACCATGTGCCCCTGGTCCCACCCTCCGTAGGGGTTTGCTGTATCACTGCTACTTTCCCATCCGTCTGGAATTTCCCCTGAAGCCCCTGAGCCACCTACTCCCATGAATGTCATCAGAAACCTTTTGCTGGGAGGGGCTTTTTGTGTTGCGTCTTGTGTTTCTTTGCTTCATGGTTGCGTAATCCAAATTGGCTGTCGATTTCATTTGAAGCGCCATTACACCAGAACTGGGCCTCAGCATTCGCAGCACTTGAGAAAGATAAAACAGCGATAGGGAGCCAGATGGCTCAAGAGGCTGGGAATCAGCGATGGAGACTTTAACGTCTACATCACTGCTTCGAAATGCAGCTCGGATCCACAGTGAACTCCGTGGTCTCAGTCCAATTTCTAGTGTACGTATGGTCACGCCAGAAAAACTTCCCCCATAAAACACCACCTGCTTTGGCTGGGAGCCTGAAGAGGTGGGGGGGGGTCTCCTCAAACCAGGGCGAAACGTCACCTGCTGCACAAGGGGGACCTGGTCACAGCGGCTCTAGCAGGACGCGCGCGTGCTCGGTGGCAAGGGCAGTTCCAAGTGCAGCACTGCCCACCTGGCCGGCTTCCACGGGAAAGACATTTCCTTCTCTCCAAAATTACCTTTCGAGCTACTTCTAAAACAGCCTTGTTTTAAAAGATGAAGGTGGTAACTCTGCAGTCCCCGAGGTCTGACTTTGATCCCACGTGTACCTAATGAAAGACTCCTCGGAAGCGAGGGCCGCTTTGCCAAAGTATCGGTAGAAGGAGCAAGAAGCGGGTAAGAAATTTGTGTTGGGAGTGTCTCTAGGATAAAAACAGTGTGAGAACAAAACCTGGCCGTGCGCACGGGAGCCAAAAGCCATCCGAGACTAAGCTACAATTTCTTGCGGCGTAGTCTTCCTTCCTGGTGATGGTTATTTTCCAACCCAGCTGTGATCGAGTTAGGAAGGAGCAGGTGCCAGAGAAGAGCTGGCCATGAAATGGCACTAAGGTAATTACACACGGAGCAGGAGAAAAGCCATCCGGCCTTCCCGGCTCCATTTACTAAAGCCGTAACAGTCTGGTAGGGCATCAGGGCCCTCACTGGTGAAGTCTTCACTGTATGTGAAGGCAGGAGAGCAAACGACTGTTTTTCCTCGCAAGACTTCTTGGCTCCAGTGTTGTCCCTCCTCAGCCCGTGTTCACTCAGCTGCTCTCTGCCGGGTTCCCCTTGCCCCCGCTGGAAAACGGCCCAGAAACTCCCTCCCCAGCTCCAGGGCCAAGACTGAAACAGCCGAGTGGGGCTTGTTGTGGAGGTCCCTGCCCCGCTCGCCCCCCCGCGCGGGTCCCTCTCCTGCCTTCAGCCTTGCTCTGGCTGCGTACGCTCCCGGTGCCCCCGGTGCCCCGGCCAGCGCCCGCCCCCCCGTAGCTGGTCCCAGCTCGACAGCCCCGCGGCGGCTCTGGGCATCTGCTTTGTACCATCGGCGCTGGTTTGGTTTATATTCGCCTATCGGGCTGTGACCCTGAACTGGCTTCTCCCTTTAAATTCCTTCCACTTGGCTCTGCCCACACTGTCCACAAAGCCTCTCAAAGAAATGCAGCTCGAGAAAAAAAAAAAAAAAAAAAAAATCTAAGCAGAAGAAAAAAAAAAAAACAACCCCCTTCACAACAAAATGTCCTTCTCTCTGCCGGCAGCTCCGCTTGGGTGCGGTTTTCCCCACACTCCCCCGCAGCGGCGGCTCCCCCGGCTCGGCACGGCTCTCGGCACCGCAGGCGACAGGCTCACCCCACGGCCAGGCACGGAGCACCCGCAAGCTGTCCCCGTCCCCAGGGCTCGTCGGGGGGGCCGGGTGCCTGCGCAGGGTCACCACGCTGCTGCAGAAATGGGCTTTTCTCCAGCTCTCATCCCAAGACCCACATCGCCCCTTCAGCATCTGCCTCTTGCGCTGAGCTCAGGAGCGGGGTGGGGTGACCCACAAGTCTTGTCCATGGGGAAGAGCCTGAGAAAGCCCCTTCCAGTCTCAGTCGCGCCCATACACACATATATAAATATATATATGTATGTATGTGTGTGTATATATATAGGATCGGCCCTGTAGAGTGGCAGCTCCATGCGTGTGCTGGTGGGGGGACGGCTTTGCATTTGCCCTCGTGATTTCATGCCAAAAACATCTGCGAGTTCAGCGCGTCGCTCGATTCCCCTCGCTCTCGCCCTCCCTGGCGCGGTTACTCCCCGCGTCCCCCCGCGACGCCCCGCGCTCGTCCCCGCGGCCGGCAGCGAGCCCTCCTGCTGCCTCTCCTCTGCCGTCCCCGCGCCTTCACCATCCCCTTGTCCTGCCCCGAGTCCTGAAAGGTTTTCTTAAAGATTTTCAGCGGGATCAAAATAAATTATGCCATACGCGCTGCTGTTATCAAGCCTCCCCTTTCGCCTCCATTTTCAGCGGCTATTTTGGGATGATTAATAATTTACAGCGAGGCTTGGCACAGCAACGGTTAAAGGGACGAAGCTGATCTGACGCAGGAGCCTTCTGGACAGAAGCAGTTTTACAAAGTCTTATAAGTGCTATTTTCTCTTTAGGAAAGGAGGGGATTTTTTTTTTTTTTTTAAAGTGTTGTGAGAACAGGAATGTTTCCTTTTTAGCCAATTCCACATACTTTTTGTTATAGGAGAAGATGTGGTCTGAGGGTTTTAGCAGAGGCTAAAACAGGGGAGAACTGGATCTATTTTGGTGGTGTATCGAGTGAATAGGAAATAATCGAAAATGCTGCATAAAAAAATGAGTTTAGCAGCAGCTCCAGGCGAACCCTGTTCCGCAGACAGCCCCCCCGACCTGCACGGCACCCAACAGGCCGCGCCGCTGGGTGCAAACGTGCAGATTTGATCCATTTTCACCCTTTGGCCAAAATACATTCCTTTAATCCTGCCCTCCCGAGAACTGAGGTTTGGTGAGTAATTGTTTTTTCTGTTGGCAAAATGAAGCATTTTGGCTCCCAGAGGTTGTTGCAAGGCTGTTCTCAGGAGCGTGTTGGATGGTGGACAGACAGGTCTCGTCCGGGGCTCCGCCGAGATGCTCTCACACGTATGTGGCACCGTGCGCTGGCAGCCCAGAACCCCCCGCAGCCCGGGCTGCATCCCCACAGCGCGGGCAGCAGGGCCAGGGGGGGATCCTGCCCCTCTGCTCCGCTCGGGGGAGACCCCACCTGAGTAACAGGTCCAGAGGAGGCCCCGGAGATGCCGGGAGGGCTGGAGCCCCTCTGCTGTGGGGACAGGCTGAGAGAGCTGGGGGGGTTCAGCCTGGGGAAGAGAAGGCTCCGGGGAGACCTTCCAGCCCCTTCCAGTCCCTAAAGGGGCTCCAGGAAAGCTGGGGAGGGACTCTGGATCAGGGAGGGGAGCCATGGGACGAGGGGGATGGTTTTAAACTGGAAGAGGGGAGATTTAGATGGGATCTGAGGAAGAAATTCTTTGCTGTGAGGGGGGTGAGCCCCTGGCCCAGGTTGCCCAGAGAAGCTGTGGCTGCCCCATCCCTGGAGGGGTTCAAGGCCAGGTTGGATGGGGCTTGGAGCAACCTGGGCTGGTGGGAGGTGTCCCTGCCCAGGGCAGGGGGTGGCACTGGGTGGGCTTTAAGGTCCCTTCCCACCCAAACCATTCCATGATTCCATATCATCCATATCTATGATGCTGCTTGAGGGGCAGCGTGTAGCTGTGCCCGGGCTGAAGCCCACCGAGTATCCCTTGCTCCCCGGGGCGCCCGTGACTGCCACACGACAGCAGCCTCCTGCCTTGTGTGGGTTATTTCTCCTTCCCCACCTGCTGCTTGGGCTGAAACCAGAGCCTGGGTTCGCCCACCCCCATCCCAGCGCCGTGTCTCCATCGCAGCACCATGTCTCCATCCCAGCGCCGTGTCTCCATCCCAGCGCCGTGTCTCCATCCCAGCGCCGTGTCTCCATCCCAGCGCCGTGTCTCCATCCCAGCACCATGTCTCCATCCCAGCGCCGTGTCTCCATCGCAGCCTGCTCTGTGGAAAGGTGGTGGTGAGTTTTCGGGGCGCCACGTGACAGACACGTCCCCTGCCAAGGACACACACACCGGTCCGGGCGCTTCGGGTACACGTCCAGTTCTGCCCACAGCCTCACCCCCTAATGATGGCGGCGACGTGAAACGCATTAAAAACCAGAATCCAGGATTTTATTTTAAGGTTAATCTGCTAATGCCAAAGGATCCTGTTTGGCAGCAATGTAAGGAGAGCTCTCCTCAGTTTATATTTCTGCATTTCTTCCCTTTAACCATCTAATTGCGTAC
Source organism: Alca torda (assembly GCA_008658365.1). Taxonomy (NCBI): domain Eukaryota; kingdom Metazoa; phylum Chordata; class Aves; order Charadriiformes; family Alcidae; genus Alca; species Alca torda. The sequence goes on from CM018083.1 coordinate 1,727,816, forward strand.
GTCGCTGTGTGGAATCCAGACGCAGGTCATCCTCCCCCAGCCACGCCGCCCCCGGAGCGCCCCATGGAAACGTGTGCGCTGCCTGCGGGCGCCGGGGGGCGGCGAGTGCCCCGCTGGCCCAGAGACCCCCCGGAGGGGCTGCGGGGGGTCGCGGGAGCCCGGGGTCACAAGAGGAGCCGCTGTGGAGACATGCGGAGCTTCCATCAGCACTTCTGAGGAAAACGACCTTTCCCGTCTGCATCCCACTTGGCGCGTTGGTGCAGGGGACAGTCGGTAGCTGCTGGAAAGTGGAACATTTGGATTTGTCACAGAGGAGAATCTCACAATTGTCCCCGAAAACTTTCACACCAAATGGAAGTTTTCTGACAAACTTTTCAGCCGGAACGACCTTTTGCACTGCAGAACAAACTGCGATGAACATTTTTTTCTACCAGGTTTTTCTTCTGACATTATGAATCCTGACGGGAGATTAGCTTACGCGGCTCGTTATCGGGGTACGCAGCATCGGAGGGGAAGACCCGAAGAGCTCTGCGCGATCTTGAAAACAGCTTCCTGACGCCGATAAGAGATCTGAGATGCTGCCGGAGCCAAAAAGCAGGAGCCATGGGCTGAAGTCAGTGCTGGTGGAACTCCTCGCTAGGCGTGAAGTTGCCCCAAGGCTGAATTCGCCACAAGAGCGTCAAGCGGATTAACTTCTAAGTAACTCAGAGCGAATGAATTACGGGAATTAATTGGTAAGGTCAGCAACGAAATCCTGAGTCGGTTGCAGAGGAAAGAGGATGCATTTCTGAAGGGCTGCGAATGGCCCCTTTGCTAGGGTTATGGGGGTAAGGTGATGAGAGGGAGGTCAGATAATAACCTTTCAAACCACCAAGGCAAGACCCAATATGCTTCGCCACCACCCGCTCGCTTTGCGATGCGTGTGTGCCATGCTGGGAAAACAAGGCCCCGTCTGTCCCTGCTGAAGCAGAAGCAACAAAACCACACCGTTTGCTCGGGAAACGCCAAAGGAGGCGGGCGGCGGGGGGGAAAGATAATTGAAACATTCAGGCTGGCAGTAAATGGGGGATAAAGGCGATAAATCTTGAAAGCGCGCTGCGTTATCGCGGGCGGGAGCTGCCGGCGCTGCTCCTTGGCCGGCGTCTCGCAGCCCGGGGGGGCTGCCCAAGGCGCCCCTTATCTGCAGCACCGGGGTCCGGCCAAGGCCACCGGCCCGCGGTGGAAAAGGGGTGTCGAATGGGAAAAGATACGTGTCCCTCCTGCCGCCGCTCTTTTCCCTCCTAATCAGAGATGCTGCGCGTGGGGAGACGGCTGCAGGTGGAAGAGGGTTTATGAACCAACCCCACGGACAAAAGGCTGCAAAACAGCGGGCGGAGAGGGGTGGCTTCGCCGGGGAAGGACACACGGCCCGCGATGGAGCCGCTCCAAGGCCGTCTCGCATGGTCCTGGCGCTCCAGCATCACCCAGAGGGCTCGGGGGGCTGGAGGCTCCCGCTCCGGCACCAGCAGCCTCCTCCACCATTCCGAGGGCTTTCTTGGTGCCCGCACAGGCCACCGATCCCTGGTGACTCCGAATTTATTTTAACATGAATAAACTCGGAGTAAGCGGTCAAGGAACCCCCATAATTTGGCTGCAAATTTGATATAAAAGAAGACACAAACTTTCCTTCTGGTTTTAAGTGTTGTTGAAACACAAGCGACAGAGGGGGAAAAACCTGCGAACAAAAATAGTCTCCTGGAGTCTCCTGCGTATGACATGGCAACAAAGGCATGTGATGCTGCAGAGCTCTTGGCTCGTGGCCTCGCCCCGCTCTCACACAAGCCCTGGAGAAGTTACCAAAGTCCGAGGGGAGCCCGTGAGTTCCCATGAGGTTTATCCCTGCTTCCCACCGTTCCTGCCCCGGTGGCAGGAGCCAGCAGAGGTGTCCTGCGAGGCAGCTGGCTGGCAGCGACCACTCCATTCCTGCCCAGCACTGCACCCCGCGGCTCCGTTCACCCAGTTTCCCGTGCTCGGCGTCAGCTCTCCTGTTTGTGGTGCGAAGGTTTGGCCCTGGGTGATTTTCCAGCCGGCAGCGGCGAGGCCCAGCCTCAGCCAGCCAAAGGGGGTCCCCCGGCGGGACGCGGGCTCCGGGGAGCACATCAAAGCTGGAGGGCTCAATCCTTCTCCGAAGTGCAGCCCCCCTCGGAGATCTCTCAGAGACCACCCTCTGCCCCTTTGCTCGCTTTGATGTTCCTCAGATGGAGACAGAATTTCAAAATGCTTGACTACAGGGAAAAAAAAAAACGCAGAGGAGAAGGCTACTTCTCCCCCAGCTTCTTCCCCCATCTGCTCAAGGGCTTGATCCTGCAAGTGCTACCGAGGCCAAACCCTGCTCAGGGGGAGAGAGATGTTCGCCAAGTCAGCCCCGAGGTGGGCACTCGGCACCGAGCACTCGGCTCCTCTCTGTTCCGGGCTCGCCGAGCGGCACCCAGCGCCTCTCCGGGGGAGACCTGCTCCTTCTGTGGTGCCGGCACCGCTCCTTACCCGGAGCACGGCGGTTCGGGGTCTCCAGGCATCACCACAGGACCCCAGCTCGCTATGGAAGTGTTGATCTGGTAAGAATTCCCTCTCTCCTGCAAAACGCAGCCCTTTCTTTTCCTCTGCTGTGGTGATTTTTCTGCGACTGGAACCCGGCGCTGAGCAGCTCAGGCCGCCGGCACGAACGCAGCGCGGGCAGCCGCCGCCTCTACCTTCGGGTGGACGGTGTGTATCAGATGGCACCCGGATGGTTTCGGCGTGAATCACTCACTGCCTCTGCAACCAGCATCCCCATAACCCCAATCTATCAAAAAGAACATAAACCACCAGTTCTCGGATACCCATTTGCTAAGACTTTGGAAATCTCTTCTATTAAACAGATCGTCTCTTTATAGGAGTATGAAGCTGCCCTGATTACACAAAGGATGGAAAGGGACAATCTTCCATCTGGGAAGGCTGTTTAACTTTTTCTGGCTTCCTAAAAAGCCATTGTCTTGTAAACTGAGCATTCCTCCGCTCGCCGGATAGACACAACATTCCCCACGTCCAACCCAACGCCGCGCAAGGCCAGCTTGGCGCTCCGCGGAGGTGCCGTGGGATGCGAGGTGCGGGTGGGCTGGTGCCGGCCGCCCCCGGAACACCCCGCGGGGAGCACGATGTGCCGCCAGACACCGTCCTGCCCTGCCTCCTGCGCGCTCCCTCCGCAGCCGCCTCTGCCCCGTTGGGTTTTGGAAGGATGCTCTTTGCTCCGAGCACCTACTGGACATCGACCCCCTTCTCCCCCCGCTCGCCGGTGCCCCCCCACGCCGTCCCTGCCCACATTCGGCTCCAGGTGATGTGACGTGGCAAGAGATGTTAGTCTTCAGCCTTTTAGTCCCCTCCTCTGCCGAGCCCTGTGATACCGACAGCGATTCCCACCCCTCGCCTCCCCAGTAACATTTTAAATTCGGGAATCAAACGGAGGAGCTTTCCCACGGCCAGTCGCTGGGCTCGCAGGGATCTCACCGGGGCCACCGGCAGCCTCCGAGGCTTTGATCTGGTGGCTCCTGGGTTTCTCCGTATGGCTGGAGATACGGTGAGAACCCCGGATCTTCAGGAAGATGAACTGCTTCCTTACAAGGGCTGCCTCGCTCCTTGCCGGGGCAGCGAGCGGGGCCAGCGTCACCCACACGGGTGGCACCTCAGGACACCAAACCACATCCACCCAACACCCTTTGCTTGCAAACCACGGACACCGTGCGCAGTTCCTTCTGCAGCTGGAGAACCAGCTGTGAGCAGCGGCGAGGCGTCAGCCGCTAAATCAGATTTTACGGGGGAGATTTTTCTTCCAGGCGATGATAATCCCAGGCGTTTTGGTTCTGCACCGGTAGCTTTTATTCTTGGTTTCCTTCATCTGTGGGCGACAACGTACTCAGTTCCTGTCTGTGTACATGCTCCAGCACACGCTGTTGTGCGGCTGATGGGCCTTAAGTTCACGCTTTGTTGAAGGTATATTTCTTCCCAAAGGTTTCACATTACTAAAGGTAGCAAGTCACAAAATAAAACCATTGTTGCAAATATCATTTGAAGTTAATCTTCATATAATCCACAGTAAATATTTATAGGCAATACAAAAGTGGCTGGATTTGTTTACAGTTTGGAATTGTCAGAGAGAGGATTCCGTATAGATTAGTCGGCTAATCTGCTGTAATCTGCTTAAAAAGCAAGCGAAATGGGTTTTCTTTCCCTGAATCACGTTAGCCCCGCGTGCGCGGTGACTTCAGATCGGAGCACAAAAGGGCACTTCCCTCGTGGGCGCCCAGAGCATCGCTCGCGTTGCAGGAGAGCCATAAATTTCCTCTCCTGCCTCAAAGCCGGGGACAGCTGCGGCGCCTGGATTGGCGCTGAGCTGGGCGTCGGGCTCCTCTATCCCCTTTCCTCGCTCCGGCGTTTGAACTGCGTCGCCCGGGGACAGACCGGTCTTTGATGAGGCACCTGCGAGGTGTCTGCGCAGACGTCGTCCTTTCTGAATTTATTCTGTTTTATTTCGCTCCCTCCTAAGGAGGACCTACGTGAGGTGCCTCCACACTAGCATGCTCCTGACTTAATAAGGAAAGTGTCCTGCCAGCTTTCTGGAGGTTTCTAAACTTCCATAGAATCGTATAGAATCATAGAATGGGTAGAGCTGGAAGGGACCTTGAAGAGCACCTAGTTTTAGGAGGAATGGGAAATTAGCCCATATTCTTTGCTCACAACTCAACGTTGCTCACAAGGGAACTGCAGCTCGAGGTAGAAGAAGATTTTAGATACTCACCACATCTCACGGAAGGTCTGTGGCCGATCTGGGCTCCCACGGGACCTGCGTGTCCCCTCCGTGCAGGGGCTGCCAGGCTCAGGCTTGGACCTCCACTGGCCCAAGGCGCGAAGGGCAAAGCCCGGGCAGGAGGCTCGGGGTCCTCCACCCCACCAGGCCACGGGCTCGGCCGCGAGGTTCGCTTCACGCGTGGCTGAGACCACGTGAATGGTGGTGAAATCCTGTCCGGGGGCCGCTCACAACCATTCCGAGGTTGCAGAGGGATCCCTCCAGGTCCCTGCCCCTGGTGCCGGGACGCTCCCGCAGAGGCGGCCGCACTGGGACAAGGCTGCGGCGTGGCACAGGGCTGTGATTCCTCCGGGATCCAGGAGAGCCAGGCAGGGAGCAGCCCTGCGAGGGGAGAAACGGGCTGAAACCAGCCTCCCCAGGGCTATCAGGAGTCTTTATTTCCCGTTTACCCACCACACCTGGGAGCCACCAGGTGGCCATCAGCAGAGCCAGTGGCCAGGGCAGAGAGGGCTGCCCTCAACTCCTGCTCCTCACTGGTTTCGGTCCCCAGCTCCCGCGCAGCCGGCGTGGGGCGGGCTGGGCACCCCCCAGTGCCCTCCTGGGGCTTGAGGCCGAGAACCTCCCCGGGGAAATTTGGGCAAGGAAAAACCCACCTGGCCTTGTCCTGCAAACAGCAGGAGCCGCGGGACGGCGGGTCCCAGCCCGGGAAGGGATCCGGCCCGTCACCGGTGCTGCCCTCTGCCAAACGCATCGGCCTTCCCTGCCGGGGCAGTCGCTTTTCCTTTTTTCCCTGCCACACGTCCCCGGTGCCGGCAGAGCGCTTCAGCGCGGGTCCCTCTGAATAATGCATTCATCCGCAGTCCTCCCCCCACCCCGGCCGCAGCAAGGCCCTCATTAGCTGAACACGGTGGCTCAGCTCCAGCGCGCACAGCTGCCGTCACTGCTGCAATTCTTTCGCCTTGAGAAAAAGCATATACAATTTAATATGCTCCTGGCACAACAGCTTTTCTGTAGCAGAGGAGGCGGGTTTGTTTATGGCTATTTTGATAGGGCAGCTTTCATCCGGACACAGGTTCTGCCGCATCTCCCCGCTCGCACAAGGGCGCCTTTGTTGGGCCGGTTCTCGTGTTCCTCGGGAACCACCGGCCGTTTCGGTACCTTCTCCTGCCCCCTGCAAATACGAGTTTTAAAAAGCCCTCCTTGGCTCACCCTGTGTTTCTCCAAAAGCTAAATCCCGGGCGAAGAGCCAGAAATGCGAGGCAGGAGGAGAGGCCGTGATGCTTTCCCGGGGACGTGTCAAGGATCAGAACCATCCTGCCACCGCACGGGGGTCTGGCCCCCGGTACCATGTGCTGGACGCCCCTGAGCATCCGTGTCAGCGGGAGCGGAGCTCATGATGCTGTCGGTGGCCCTCAGCGGCGACCTACAGCCTCGCCGGGCTCGGGAGCAGCTCTATTGCTTTCCCAGACACCTTCGGCCTCGCCAAGAGCCGCGCGAGCTGTGCGCGGGGGCACGGCGCTCCCTCCCCGCTGCGGGGCCGCGGCCGGGGAGTCTCCACCTCCGCAGGAGCCGGCGCGAGGAGACGCAGGCTCTCCCCTGGCAGCGATTCCCACAGTCACCATCACACAGGTTAAACTGGGACCAGTGGCCGCGTCCCCACTGGGCGCGTCTGTGGCCCCCGGGCGAGGGTGAGACGCACCTCGGGGCTGGAAACTCCCCACCAAATAACCCAGAGCCTGCGAACGCGGCCGCTGCTTCTGCCTGGCAAACGGCTTGGGCTGCCCCTGAGATGAGAAGGAGAAATAACCTCTTGTATTTTTCAGCTGCTAAGGCCGTTCCCTCTCGCTGCCGTAGTGGAAATAAATGGTGGGAGGGTTTCGCCAGCACTAATTCATTGCCACGTCCGATGTGAAGTCGCTGGGACTTTGTGCTTGGCCCACAAATACAACCGAGCAAATGAAACCGGCTAGAAATACGAGTAATCATCCGATCATCGTAAACACATGGTAACGGAACAGAGTCACTCTGTGGCGCACATGAATTCCACACGTGGAGGAATGCAAAGCCGCTATTGTACCCCCACTTTGCAGATCCATTTCACTGTTTTCCCAGTTTATCTGGAAAATACATACTGCATGGTACTGTACGTCGTATTTCACTGCTATGCACCATGATGTCTTCTACTGGAACAATCGCCAGGCTTGTAGTCTAAGCGCGATACAAAAGTGCTTTCAAATAATAACAATACATTTTCTGTATAAAGAGGATAGGGAGTAGCCATTTCCCAGAAAGGCTTGATTTCCCTCGAGCCAGCGGCATGAACATCCCGAGCGCCAGCAACGGCCGGCGGTGGCGAGAAAATCCCTGCCCCGTCCCCGGTCTGTGCGTCCCGTCTCCGAGCGCCAGGAGCGGAGCAGCGTCTCCTCGCGTCTCCTGCGGGGAGCGGAGGCTGGCAGCGCCCGCCAAGGGTGAGGTGGACGTCCCCGGTGAGCCCTGGCAGCGCCAGGCTCCATTTGCCCCATCAGGGCCTGGGCGGGGGTAGGGGGGGGGGACGGGACATGACACTTTTTTTGGCAAATCAGCTCTTTTGGCTTCGAACCGGGGCCGTGAGTAGCGAGGAGCCGCGTTCCCGCAGCCCAGCTACCAGGGCTCACGCAGCCACGCAGCATCTGCCAATTCATTCAGCGCTGCTGGCCCGCGCGGCGGCACGGCACGCCGCTGTTCCGTGTTCGGAGACAGTTTATACTGGAATAGGAGCAGTCTTCTTGGGTAAAATTATTATTTTTTTCCTCCATGAGAGCTCACAACTTTTTTAACGAGAACCCTGCAGACCGAGGGCTGCCCGAGCAGCAGAGGCCGGGCCGCGCGCTGCAGCCAGCCGGGGCAGCGGCGGCTCTCGCTGCTGCTTTTGGTGAAAATGGAGATTATAACGGGGCTGGGGAGGGGCTGGAGCACTCGGAGGAGGATTTTCCCGCGCGCTTCTGAGCTGGGAGTCAGAGGATGCCCAAGGAGACGCTCCGGCTTTGCTTCCCTTTCCCAGGCAAAGCGCAGCCTCTTTTCTAAAAGCTGAACCCAGATTTTTAGACATCGGAAGAGTCTCTCGGGTATTGGAGCCCCATCAAGCACCAAAAAAAAAAACAAAACCCCATCCTCAGCCTTCACAAACATCCCAGATGGCTGCAGACGCCCGCTCCGCCGGCCGGGCAGCTCTTTCGGAGCACAGGCCGGTGGCGGTGCGAGCGCCGCAGCCCCGCGAAACCCCGACGAGCGGCACAGCCACCGAGAAACCCCAGGAGGAGGAGGAGGAGCGATGAAGCCAATGCATTCCCGTAACACGGCATTTTCAAGGCTACGCATACGCTCACATCCAAATATGTTCTCCTTCTCCAGAGGGAAGTGGGACCTACAGAAGCGACTCTGGCTTTGGGAACGCTCTGACGAGTTTCTGAGCAGTCGTGTGCATCCGAAGGCGGCGAAAACGAGCTCCAGTTTGGGCTGCCAAATCATTAGAAACAAATTAAAAAAACATGCCTGGGAGCGTAAGAGTAGACGACTCCTCTCTAAATGGTGAGCTGGTCTTTGGAGAACCAAGCGTGAGCTTTTAACCCGGTTAGTGCTCACTGGGCCGCCAGTGCGGCAGCACCTACTCTGTCCTCTGCTGCCGCCCACCCGGAGTGGATGGAGTCCCCGGGACACTCCTGCAGCCGCGGTGACCGCACGTTCCCGTGGCACTGCAGGGACCAGCGGGCAGCGGGATCTCTGCCTGGCTTTAAGGAGACCATCGTGGTTTTGCCTCTGCACAAGGCAATATTCTCTCCCTCGGCCGCTACACAGAGGCGTGCGCAGAGGACAGACACCGTCCCTCCATCAGTGGGGCAGCGGAAGGATCCAGGCACCACTGAAGACTTGGATCGGAATGGGATGCACACACCTCCTGCAACCTTCCCAACAGAAGAAACATCACCCTTCGCGCGGCGCCACCGCTTCTGAAGACCCCTTAGCACAGGAAAACCAAACCAGCAGCCAACAGCCAGACTGGTGTGCACTGGGATTCCCTGGTTCTCTGCAGCAGCTCTTGCTTCCCGCCGCCCCTGAGCGGGTAACGTGGTGCCGGACTGTGCTCGCTCAAGGATCAAGGACTCGTGGGGTCCAGGTGACTCCACAGCCTCAGGGCCCATCGCCACAAAGCAGCGGGAACGCTTCAGAGAGCTTACAGTCATCTGAGACACACACCAAAGCCTGGGCAGCCACCCGGGCCTCGTAAAAAACCTGGAGGTACAATTAGTTTCTATTAAAAAAAAAAAAAAAAGTCTTTTTCTTTTGTCTTGGGAGTCCTGAAACGGCTGCAACACAATTAAAACCAACCGAAAAAAGCATGACAATGAGGAGTGGTGAGATGCTCTTTTCTGGGGAGCGTGGGCTGGTAACGTCCTTCTGGAAGAACCTCAGAGAGAGTGGTCACTTCTGATTACTACATAATGTGAGTAATTCTCTGGAAAGACGCGTCCTTCCCGCCTGAATCATAGCGAAGGGGGGAAAAATAACACACTCCAAAAATGGAAAGCTGGACAGCCCTTGGATGCCGGGAGCCGCCCAAGGTTCCTGTGCGGGGGCCACCGCAGAGAAGCTGCATGGAGCGAGTCCATAGCCCTGCACCCTGCGCCGGGGCGCCGGCTCCACCGCCGCAGCCAGGCTTGGACCACAGCACACCTCCTTGTGTGGCCAGCCGGAGCCCAGCTGGGTCTGGCAGGTAACGTGGCACTAACAACACGCTCAACGCCTCTTCCTCGCCCAGAAGCCATCCTCTCCAGCCCTCCGACGCAGGCACTCACCCTCATGCATGAGGTACAGGTGGCTCCTTTGGAGGCTCGGCCTTCTCCCAGAAGTTTGTCCTCAATGTAGCTCTTGGCCGGCGCATCGCGTGAACACGAGCCATGGCAGCAGCACAGCGCATCTCCGGTGCCAAAAATGGCTTCAGCCCCAGGGCAGCTGCACTTCCAAAAGTCCAGGCGTGGCCAGAAGTTGAGAGGAAGGACCGGGACAGGTCCCCGCGTGGTCGGGGCCGTGGGCTTTGTCTATGGCACCGGGGCAAAAAGGAGCAGCGTCGGGATTGCAGAGGGAGCCTGTTGTTGCCCAGGTGCTGCCGCCGGTGGCACAGGCCTCAGCAGAGTCCCGCGGTTTTCCAGGCTCCGCGCAGGGTCCCTGCGGCCACGTTCCACGTGGGCTTAAACCCCGGCTCAACTGGCATCTACACAACAGCAGGGTCCGAGAGACACCTCGAACCCCTGCTTCCTTCTGTGGACACACAGGGTTCCATTTAAACAGAAGACATTCTTTCCCTCACGCTAATCCTGCAGAAAACCAGTTTGGTTTCCATTACTATGTATAGCACTGGGATTCTGGGTCTATTTTTTGTCCCTTTGCATCTGATTATTTTCAGTAGAGTTCAAACTTCTTACGATATGCAGATTTTAACTAGAACACGACTTCTATTCATGCAGACTCCCATTATTAATAAACCCACAACGGCCACACATAATGTAGAAGAATTTTATTCATACGGAAATCCTGTCCCATCCTCCACTGCAAATATTACAATTATCTTTAAAATGTCATTGAATGTCATTTTGTTCCACTTAAAGCATAGGAATCCCGGTGTTAAATGGTTACACTTCTCTTGAGATTGCCTAGAACAGAACCGTAATTCAAACGTATTTTCCATGAGCTGTAAAGGTTTAAAGCAAAGGATCTCTGGGGTGTGTGTGCTCGAGGGACTTCGAAACAGTGTGGCTCATACTTGGTGTTTAACGAGAAACGTTTATCTTGCACATTATGCGAAACACTCACAATTTTTTACCAATACAACAGAAATACAATAGGTAAAAGAACATACATGAGTGACTGGTAACCTTTAAAAATGATTTTTTTAAAAAAATTGCACAAGAGAATACAAACCGTGTGAAGCGAATGAGAAGTTTTGCAAACGCGTATACATTTATCCATATATATAACGGGGGTCTGCCTATATAAATGTACGTGATAAAAAATGCAAGGTTGAAAAATGTGAATGGTCATATTTAATAACACGCGCAAGAAGCGTGACATAATCATAATAAATAGTAGCAACGGATATACACTGACAGGACCACTGAAAATGGGCTGGAATAAACGAAGCGCCTTGGGGTGACGAGAGAAGCCCGGAGGAGAAGCAGCCGCCTCCGTAAGAACCAGCTCCCGGAACATCGGGCCCTGGTGGTGGGAGCCCACAGGAAAGTCCCACCGGCGCGAGGGGGCTCGTCCCCGAGGGAGCGGGGCCCCGGGAGCTTCGTGCAAGGTCCCGGTGCTTTTTGTGACACCGTACATGTCTGCTGGAGGAGAGGCGGCAGTTTGAAGCATGGATTGGCTTTCAGAAAATCCTACAAAAGCCTGAAATTTAGTCTTACACTAAAAGAAAGGCATTCGAATTGAATTAAGTGGACCTTATTAAAAACAAACCGCTGCTGTTGCCCCCGGTGTGCACCTGGCACCGTCTCTTCAGCATTCCATACAATGTTCAGAAGCGGCTGAGGACACTCTGCTGCAGATAAATATGTTTCAAAGCCCACTTAACTCAGCAGACAAGTCCCCATTGGACTTTAAGGGACCTAATGCGAACCCTCATTTAAAAAAAAAAAAGCTGAGGACAAATAACCGAGGTCCTCCAGGCTCCATCTGAACTCTCACGAGCCATCGTTCCTTCCCCCAGAAGAGCGGAGCGGGCTCTTGCCTCAGCGTGCCCTACACGGCAGACCTGAAAGGAGGAGTATGGCCCCTGCAGCCAAGCCACTAACAAAATGACCCAAAAGCTCTGCTTTCCCCTGGCTCGCTGGGATGATCAAACCCTTCCTCCAGCCTCCCCTCTTGAACTGCGCGACTGCACCGTGGGACCTCAGAAACCCCCAGGCCACAACCAGGGAAAAGTCTTCTAAAAGTGCCAGGCAGAGGGACATCGCTTGACCAGACAAGCTTGACCAAAGGTGAGTAAGACCAACTTCAAAGATAATAAGGGAAATACAAATTCATATGAATTTTAAATAGTTAAAAACACAGTTTTAAGCTATATGATCCAACAACAGGTAAAAATCTTGCCTGCCAGCCAGGAGCCTCGTCTTCCCCAAAGCTAGTCTGATCCAAACAGTTGTCTTCCTACTTACACGATACATGAGATTTGAACTGACATCCCGTACGTGACATAAACAGAAAAAATACACATAAAATGCACATCTTTTTTCTTCTTCATAAAGCTATGGAGCTGCACAGAGCAAATTTAAGTGCACAAGGTCACACAAAGGCAGCTTTCCAGGAGGAATCATTTAGACGGTGAGCGAAATGAAGCTGTTGTACCTCTGGATGTTTCTCTTGAGGATTTCGGAACAGGGGCCCAGCACGCGTTCGAAGCGGGGCCGATCCAGCTTCACGCACTTCAGGGGTCCGCGTGCCACCACGGTGGCGGCGCGGGGCCGGTTGAGCAGTAAGGCTATCTCACCTGGAAACGGGGACAAACAGGCTCTCGCACACCCTGCGCCCCCTCAGAGGGTGCGCGTCGCCCACCAGGCACCGCGGCGGCTGTGGGACATCTCCCTTTACGCACCTCCCGACAGACACTTTGCACAGTCGTGCTGACAGTACAGATGCGCTGCACGTGCATAATGCACGCCCGCAAAACGCCTTTCAAAACAAACGCTTTCAGGCTGTTTTGCTGGTTCCGGATCTGTCTCCCGTCAGCTACGCTGGCAGAAACCAAGGAACGGCTCCAGCTCCGCTCCCACCCCTCCGCGTCGCTGAAAGCCGCGGCTGACCTACGCACAACCCCTCGCTCGTCAAGGAGCAGAACGCTAATTAAGACAATAATTACTTGATACGGCTCCACGTGCCCGTCTTTCTGAGCCACACGTAAGTTGAATTTTCTTACCAAAATAATCTGATGGACCAAGTCTTCCAACCTCCACGTACTCCTCGTTGTCCGACCTGCGCTGCAGAACCGACGCTGTGCCCTGCGAAGAGGAGGGCGGAAAGTCAGTTGCCTTCGCTTAAACCTCTCATGCGTTAAAAAGCATCGAGTCCTGAGCATTTCCTTTCGCGTGTCACACTCCTTTAGTTCTGCTATGGGAGAGACGACAATTTCAGTCAATTCCTGACACAGGAATGAAAGGAATTAAAGGATAAAAAAAAAAATCTATCATTACGGCACACGATTTCTCTCTTGGGAATTGTTTGGGTGCAGAAAGATTCGGCTCACACAGAAGAGAAGAGCAACAGGACAGAACTCAGTAACTCCTACTTAACTCCTGCACACCGTGCTGTGCAAACGTGTGCTTTAATATAATTCAAAAATACGCTCTGGGCGGACACAGAACCTCACAAGAGACGCAGAAAAGATTTACATCAAAGGGAATGAAAAGGCGACTTGGCCAGTCGCAATCCCGGGACGTGAGTCTGTGAGACAGCGACCAGAGTTCCACCCTCACCTGGTCACCCCCTGCACCTATAGCCGAAATGGCTGGTAAAGGCAGTTTTTAACGCTTGTTGCAACAAAGGGTGATTTTTTGGGGGTGGCTTTGCCCGCCTGTGGCCTGTAGTGATGCGGACACCTGCGAGTCGGCCGCTGGAGAGATGGAATGTGTCTTGTCTCCACTGCCCGTAATAACTGCTGTGCGTGACACGTGCTAATACATGTCAAAACTCAGCTACAGACTAGTTAAAAACCTTCAAAGAGGTTTTCCATGCAGAAGTATTCTAACCTGGAGGAAATCTTAAATTATTGTGGCAAAGCTTTTGTAGAGGAACAGAGAAGGTATCTGCTTTTCTGGGGAAAAAAGTAACAGTGACATGAAATTATCTTCTGAGTCCAAACCAAAAGCATAGGGAAAGGCAAAACGTTAACGTACTTCGATTTTAACTGAAATTAAAAAGATTTTTAAAAGCAAGATTTTTAAACAGACTGGGGAGCCGTTTTTTGACAGTGCAGTTGCATCGGTGTTTTGATGGAAGTAGTAAGTGAGGGCTGATCCTGCCCCAGCTGGGACAGGGAAGGGGAGGAGACATGGTGATTCTTGGAAGAATTTGGAATACTGGAATATTGGAAAACATCACAGCCCTCACTCTGCAGTTGAACGCCCAAGTCTCGCGTGGCCATAATTTGCTTTCTCCTGAACAAGCACAACCAAGCTGCTGTAACACCGCTGTGTTGCATCACGGCCTATTTCACAACAGGGCTATTTCTAAGCCCACACACTTCACAGATCGCTGGGCCACTCTCTAGGTTAACTAACTCCTGCGCTGTATAAATGAAGAGGTAAATCTTATTTCTGCTGATGCCAGGAACCAGAAACAAAAATCAAATAACGTGCAAGTATCGTTTGATGCATGTTAAGCAGCTGACGGGCTTTATACAGACTAGGATGTATCTCAAATTCATCTGATTTAATGTATCAGCATTAAAAGCTATCATTTCTCATTTTGCCCATTAGCAGTAACATGTGCTTGGTATAAATCCCCGGATATCAGACTGTCAACACGTCACATTGGTCGCAACAATCCACCGTTGCACCCCGTCAGCTCCGTGCCATGTCGGTATGGCACAAATAGGGAAGAAACAGCCGGGCTGCAAATCCAGGTCCATTTGGGAACAACCACAAAGCTCTTCTCGGCTGCAGTTCCTTCACTCCCAATGTGCCCGGCAGCTGATGGCAGGAAATACAGAACCACGTGCTTGGCACAACGTGTATGAGCAAGGGCACCTGCACTGGGCGAGGGTGTTCGAAAATACGCCAAACGTACAGGAGAAGGTGGGGTTTGGTCTTTTGGGGGGTTTTTGGCAGGTTTTATCTGCCATTAAAACTCGCCATGCGCGTAACACTGTCCCCAGCCAGTGTAAGGCTATCCACAGAAGTAACTGGAAGAGCGGGATATAAGAAAGTGATTTGGTGCCTGTCAAGTTTCCAGCAAAAATTCCTTATCCTTGATATAACTAAATTGTTCCGCCAAAGCTGCTGTTTTCCAAGATCTTCCAGTAAATCTGCAAGGGCATGAAAATGCAAAGATACTGTAATGAGTTTTGTCATTCACACTTACTGCAAGTTTTCAGAGCAGACACACATCCATAAGCGGCATTCCCAGAAATGCCCCATACAGGGAATAACGCGTGTATCGGCCTCTCTCCTGCCAAGCTTCAGGTCAGGTGCAGCTCACTGAGCTGATGCTGTTCTTACTGCGACCGAGACGGGATCAGCTTCAGAACGGCTTCCAGCCCTGTCCTCCTCTCCGTCCCCATCTGGAGCCTGGCAAAAACCTAACCCCTTGACCCAGATAGCTGTCTGCAATCCATGGCTACAGCCGCTTTCCCAAAACTTTTATTACAGATGTTTTATTACAGAAAACAAAAAAAAATTCCCCCAAGTAATGCTATTGACCGCCCAGGTCAAAGGCAGGACGGACTCGATTCCCCACTGCCCACCTTGAGCACGTTGCCCTGAAGGTAATCACAATATCAAGCGATATTGCTTTCATCTCCCCAAGCGTCAGCTTTTATTGTGCCTAATATTTTTTTGACAGGGTCCGTATGATATAGGACTCCAACAAGTCAGCCTCCTGAAGCAATTTCTTCCACTGTTCCACTACAGTCGGCCTTTTTCATCCAAGAAACACCATGATATCTGTTGGAGGAGGACAGATGTGTCTGGCCTCCACAATAAACACTTGGCTTGGCAGGATAAAGCAATGCGTATTCCAGATACATATTTTTCCACTCTTGTTTTAACAGTCACATCGGCTTTTCCCGTTGCCCAGGGAGAACAGGTCTGTCACGGCGCAAAAGAAGTTTCCTGAGCCCCTGACGGCGAGCACCCAGATGTCAGATCTGATTATGCCGCTTGGCCTCTCGTTGCACAATTCACCAGCTCCACAAGTACATCCTGGAGCATTGTCCCGGTGACCTCCACGGGAAGACTGTCCACACCACGAAACAAAGAAGATGTATTTATAATTATCTGTCTATCTTCACTTTACGTATCTTATCTCTGGAAACAATGCTATTCTAACTACAGTAGAGGAAGAGTCCAATTGTACACAATCGGTGTAACCAGGGCAAAAATAATACAGAAATGAAATAATACAGAATAAAATAAAACAATACAGAAACAATCCTTTATTACCCACATACTTAACGAAGTTGTCATACCAAATGAATTTGGTGCTGACCCCTCCCCTTGCTCCCATCATGGGTTTCATGGCTGTATTTCATTTCACTTTTCTTGTCAAATCTTCCCAGCGCCGTTTTTGAGCTTTCTGTCCTTCTTGTCCTTTAGCAAACCCCACGTCTCATAAACGCTACGACTGAATAAACCTCCCGAGCCCTGTCCCGGGAGGTCCGGGCAGTATCCAGCAAGGATTCAAGGGGCTTATCACTCTCAGTCCCAGAAGCACTTGGTCTTGGTGGGAAAGATTTCCCCGTAAGTGGCACAAAGCTAGGCGAGATCGGTCTCTCTGAGATAAACTGCACGATCCTAGGTTTGCAGGATCAGGGTATTTAGTGCTGCTCAATTTAAAATACTGTCTTGTACACGGATAGCCATTCCGGCCTCCTGCACCACCGAGCAAAACCTACAGACACAGGCTCCAAGACTTTGAAGAAGTTTGACACCATTTAATAAATCAGCCCCTTGGGACTATCGTGGACTGGAAGCAGACAGGCATGTCTTGCTGCCAGCAGACACTGGGGAGTGAAATGATGTTCTTTGGTGGATCCAGGAATATTCCCTTTCAGTCACTGGGGAGTGCCTGTGTTCCCAGGAACCGACATCATTAACCTTCTCTCCTCTCCCCCAAGGAGACAGGGGCGTCTCATTGCAAAAACAACACGGGAAGCGGTTCCAAAAGCACCGTGCCACCACCGCCTCTGCCACGCTCGCCCCACGCTCTCTCCCTCTGCCACCACTCGTCACGGCACCAACAGCATTTATTCGCCTCTCTGGAATTCATCGGCAGTTTGTTTTGTAAGAATTTATGGCTTAGACATGGCACCATAATTTAAGATATTACAAATAAATTAAGTTTATAATCCATGAGCTCCCGTCCTCTCCAGAGTAATGAGATTTTGACAGATGTTCCACTTTGAAACCATGGGACCGTGGGGATGAGTGGGACATCCTACAGTGACCCCTCTGCACCAGCGCTGGGATTCCCAGCCCCATCCCGCCTGTACTTGTAAGCACCAATGCCTTCAGGAGCCCTATTTTTATATTTAAGCATGAATCCCACAGCCAGCAGTCGGCCCGAGTAGCCTGGCTACAAAAGGCAAGTGTTCACGATGCTAAAAACTGAAATGCTGGATTTTTTTCCGGGCAGTGACGTGCCCGTGCGACCCGAGGGTGGGACAGACTGGGCGGCCCAGTCCTTCACCGGGGGCAGGGGCGGGAAGGGAAACCCAGAACCGAATTCTAAAACAGAAGCACTGCTTTAAGAAGTTTTTGGTTTCAAAGCCAATCTTGTTGTTGTTTTGGCTTTTGCTGGTCTAACCTCCCATTTTAAAGGTATAGCAATCGGTAAAAAATACAGCGAGGCACCCTCTATAATAAAGGACGCACTTATCATTATTAAAATTGAAGAATATTTGTTCTGCCGTCAGCGTACGCAAAGTCAATGTCTATGTCCTCCTTATACACTACGAATACAAAATAAATTTCTGCTTTTTAAAGAAAAGGATTTTAATTTTCATCAGCAAGAAGTCGCTATTTCTATTTCCATTTTTGTCATGCTTTTTTACTTACTGCTTTTTCAAAGACAAGCACAGAAGGGAGTTTTTTCCCCATGCCCTCAAAATGTTACATTTTTATCCTAGTTTTGGGTGGTTTTCTAGCCTATTTTGTTTTCCCCTTCCCCTCTTCCCCTTTCCCCTTCCCCTTCACCGTCCGCTAGAGAAGAGCAGTGCCGTCTATGGAAGGAGAGGGAAAGGCCAGGCAGCCCCGGTGCGACCGCTGTCAGCTCCATCAGCTGCCGTTACGAACACACCTTTGCTCCCTCTCCCTCTGTGAATCCGCACACTCCAGAATCCACACGTTCGACAGGTAAGTTCCCCCTCACCCCACAGTCACACAAACCCTCATAAGGCGTCGCTATTAAATCTTCACTAAGTTACTACAGAGGAGGACGGCAGAGGCCGTGAGGCGGTACAAAGCACTGCCGCTCACACAGGGAAGCCGACGGGACCGGGCGTAAGGAACCCTACCGGTTCTAATGGAAGCTGTAGCACATCTGAAAGGAATTAAAAGACCTTTCGCCCAGTATGATTCTGGGAGTATTGCGTTTAATTGCAGGTAAGACAAGGTTTGTGGAAGTAATATCTTTTATTAGAGCACCCAGCATAGCTAGAAACGGCAGAAGAGCTTTGGGGCACACATACCTTTCTCCAAGTTGTCTATTTCTCCAGGTATATCTAATAAAATACACCATTTACCTACCTACAAACACTGTCTGAGCAATGTTCTTACACCATCACAGCTACCACCATAGTAAGTTACACCTTATTTGATCCTATCTGCTGGCTTACTGGTTCATGCATGCGATTAAATCATCCTCAGAGCATCTCCAAATCATTGCCTTCGATTAAGGAGAGTCAGAATCTACAGGTCCTGATGCCACGAAACTCCTGGGACCAGCGACTGCCTGGTGAGACCTGCTGAGATCTGTCAGCTAACGTTTCGCCCTCTGCTTTAAAAAAATGATCATTTCCATCAGTTCGGTTGTCTGATGTGAAACCTCAAGCAACTTTGGTCCAGTTTGGCAAACTTTACTTTCATGACGCTCGTTTACGATGCGGCTGCTCTAATGAGTGTCGAGGGGGTACGGGCCGCAAGGACAGACCTGCAGTGCCTGGGCAAGTGGTGGCCGGTGGCTTTGCTTCTCTCTAGCAAGTTCTTTTCTGCATCCGTTAGGGTTCCCTGCAGACTACAGTGAGAGACAATGCCCACGCTAACGACAGCTTTTGAATCGTAGAATCATTTAGGTTGGAAAAGACCTTTAAGATAATCAAGTCCCACTGTAAAAACAAATTTGTAAACAAATACACAACGTTTCACGCATTCAGCTTTTTAAATTTGCCTGGGACACTGGAAATCCTGAGTGCCACTGATTTCAGGTGATTTTCAGAAAGCCAGCACCTCGGGAGTATCTTTAGGACTAATAGTGCAATGTCAAATGAGCTCAAAAGGCAGCATTTGAGCGATACCGGGTGCAGCGTGGTACCCGCACAACCTCCTCGAGAGAGCAGCGCTGCAGAAAGTGCCCTTAGACTCCAACAACCGCGTGACAATGTCTATGATTATCATTACGTCGTCACCGTAACGTTAGAACCTGAATGCATCGCATTCTTATTGGCCACAATTCCCAACAGCACTAATGCACACAGCAGCCTAGCGAAGACGGGAAGCACGTCCATACCCAGCTGGCACGGATCCGACACGTCAGCTCTACAGCCGGGCTGGATATCCAACAACCTGCGGCACGGACCAGCTACATCCATCCCACCCGCACGGGACTGTGCTATCGATGGCTAAACTTCCCCACTTCTACCGAGGCACATTTGTGTTAGTTAAGAAATAGCATCCAGACCCGAGAGAGAGGAACAAAGCTGTCTGGAGCAGTCACCAAAATAGCCACAAACATAAAGGTACTTTAAAAAAATGACAATCAATCATAAACCCAGTGCAGCTGAAAGCAGCAGAAACAACTGAGCCAGAGGGCATTTCCTAGGGACACACGAGAGGCCAGGGTTACGGCCCAGACATGACTACACCCAGCCCGTCATTAATCACCAGGAAACGCCTTTGCCTTGATCGTTTAGTATTTAAGATCGTAGATGCTTGACACGGGAAGACCTTTTCAATCGTTTGTTCATCCTCCTATTGCAGTATCTCAGACAATCTTCCCCTTCAGTGTTTCTTTGACACAGTCGGCATTAAACCTGCGCTGTACCTCATGTGTTCCCCTCGAAGTAAAAGAAATGTTTGTGTTAGATGGAACAAAACAAGATTCAGGTGGAGAGAGACCAGTAAACATAGTGAAAAGCCAAAAGAAGCGGAATGCACTGCACCAACTGCCATTTGTTTCATGCATGGAGAGCGCTGCAATGCCTATGTGAAAAAAAAGTGGGGTTTACTCAAAGAAAAAAAAAAGGGATTTTTTTCATTACGCTTTTCCAGTTGCAAGGCTTTCCAGAAGCACAAGTTTTATAGTGTTTTGACTTCAAAATGTTGCCCTTGAGGCGCAGCGGCAGAGCTAACATCAGGCCAGACCATGCAGGTGTCCGACAGAGGCGCATCCATGTGTTGGGGGACTCAATTCTTCATCGACAGCCACCACCATCCCCCACCATCAGACGGGGGAACACCACGGTGGCCTCCGTGCTCCCCAGCCTCGCTGCCACAGTGGTCCCGTGCTTCTCTTCCATGCCACCAGTTGCCAAGTGGGACTGGGAAGCCTGGGAGCCGATGACGGAGGGATAAGGATCCCAGCTCCGAGCCTCGGGAGGAGCCCCAGCCCAGGGTGGGATCCTCCTTGGCCAGTTGTCCTGGCTCCATGCCCAGAGAGCTGGGAAGCGGTTGCACCACGGCCCGGCCTTTGGGGTCCCTCTGCATTTTCATCTTTACTCCGTCCTAGGATTTTAGTTGCCCCTTTTATCACACCTGTGGCAGGGGTGAGGAAAAGCAGATCCCCTCAGTAAAGGTGGGCTCCCATGGCGGGTTTTAATGAATCATCGTGGTGATACTTGGCCTCGACTAATCAGTAGCTTCTGTGGGAAAACAACTGAATTAATATTCATCCCGGTGCCAGATTTTAAAGACCGTCTGTGCCAAGCGCTGCGGATTATTGGCAACAAGGCACTGTTTTCCTCCCTCAGACATGTCAGCGTACAAAGCAATAAAAGTCACAAAGGAAAAAAAATGTTGCATTTCGGAGATTCTTTCTTTCTACAAAGCTAGCCATTATCTTGACTCTCTCTGAAGCCAGGAAACGTCCACTGAGTCAACATAAAAGTGACTCTATAATGGGTTATTCATCAACTGTTGATATTTGTGCCTGACCTGCCAGGGCTCATCTCCTGGAAGCAGACACGGGGAGGGCTCCCACCTACAGCAGGGCAGGGCCCGGCGGGACAGAAGACGAGGGAACAGCGCTGCACCTCCCTCACCCTGCCCGCAAAACCCTTCCCGGTGAAAATCGGTTCGAGCCGTTAATGTTGTTTTACGGCCCAATTACTCCTACCACCATCTGCTTCTTTGTGAAAACATTCTGTAGATGCTGAAGTAACCAGACCAAGCAAAAAGCCGAGAGAGACGTCGTCACCGCCCGCGAATGCTGTGACCGGGGCTGGGCGAGCAGCTGGGGCCAGCCCGGGCAGCCGCTTCCGAGCAAGAAATCAGACTTGGAGCAAACTGGGGGAAGGAGAGAAGGGAGTTTATCATGGAGATCAGGAAAATCCCTCCCTGGAAAGCTCTCTTTAAGTCCTTTCAGTTGGCGGATCTTGTGTATTCACAGGACCAAATTCTGACATTCAGAAGGAAAAAACTCATGTGTTCAAAGTTTCCTCTCCCTGAAGCACACCGCAGAGAGCTTCGCGTGCTCCGCAAGCTCCACGCTACACAGCTAATGAATGAGCCCTACGGGGGACGTTCTTTCAGCAAATCCGCAGTCACCCCAACGCTACCTTTGCAGGAGGGACAAAAGCCATCCCAGCAAGGGACAGCTTTAACGTGATGCAGAGGAAGGGATGAACTCCAGCAGGGATGAGGAAATTCTCCATTCCTCTTCCACCAGGTTGGGCACCACTATATTTCAGCCTTATTTACGTTGCAGTGTAATTGCTTAAAGAGAGAGACGCGCTCGGCAGGACGGAGCTCCTAGCTCCTGAGACAGCAGATGCCTTTAATTGCAGTTTAGATTTAACATGCCTCAGGCCATAAACTTCTTGGTCACGTTGACTAAGTGCTCTGAATCAGGGCTTGTGAGCTCGGTCTTCAATGCCAAAAGAGCTTGTAAGGATCCTGAGAAGCTCCTGAAAACCTGGAGGGGCAAACAGCCTGCGCTGCTCTCCGTACTCACACGGAGAGGGATGGCGCTACCTGGGAACCTCCGCCGCTTTTGCAGCCTTCCACGGCAGGAGGACACCACTGGACAGGACTCAAGAGAGAGGAGTCAAAGCATCAACCATTCCTTAAAGCAAGTATTAGCTAAATAAAAAGTCACAGGCTGTTTTGAATACAGAGAAAATACAGCATTCTGATTTTTATGAAGATTCAAAGGGAGCACGTATATATTAAGAACGAAACTGCCAATTACTAACTTTGGGTTTTACTTCTCTGCACACCAAACGATCTCCAAGTTTTCCATGTATCCTATAGTGGTAAGAGACCAGGGTGTGTCTGTATTTCCAGCATAAACTTCAATTTTATGGGTTTACAAATCAGATGTTTTAAATTACAGCTGAATGAGACTGAAGACTCCTACACAAGTTGTCAGAAGTGAACCGGGGAGACATTCATACGCATTTCTTTGCGCTGGGTATAGCATGAGCGGAAGAGAGGTTACGAGAACTGCTTTTAAGCCTTTGAGAATAGCACGGGTACGCTGCATCCTCCGGGTGGGTTTGCTTCAAGACCTAAGGTCACCAACGTCCCAGCGACACAGGGTACCACAGCAAGTCCTGCATGTACCTCCTGATGCCGGCACAAGCAATGTTCTCGTCGCAGTGTCCTGGAAGACCACGAGCATATCACCGCTCAGCTGCCATGTCAGCCCTTTGGGACTCCAACTGCATCATTCCTGGGACGGCTTTTCTGTTACAGCTAAGGATCAGCAGCTCTAGGGCTGTGTTCCAAGGGAAGACATATCCTTTGAACTACGTAGCCAAAGACACTGCAAATATTCCTTTAGCCAGTAAATTACCTTGGATTTTTATTCTTTGCCAACCTTCGATTTATGAAAGACTTTTATAGAAAAACAAGGGAATAAACACATATCAGTCAGCAATACAAAGCGTGAGTGACTTCACATAACCTGCAGTTAGAAAATAACACCCATCCTTTTTGGGTGGTAAAATTTAACATAAAGGCAAAGTATGGGCTGTTGATGCATTAGCCTGGGATTCTGGCCATAGGGCTAGCACTGCTTCTCTGCCTCAGACGTTCTGTGAGCCAAATCATGAAGGTCCAGACCTTCAAGGTGCCTAATTCCTGTTGAGAGTCTTCAGCAGGAATGAAGAACTATCTTAATTCTTGTGCCTGGGCTTCAGAGCACAACATGCAACGCGGAGGTGGCTTCACGCACCCCATCACACAGGCGTAGTGAGGAGAAACCCCGTGAAGGTCATGAGATGTTCACGTAAGACAGGTAAGTAGCTAAGATAAAATGAGCTGGGTAAAAGGCGTTACCTGTGCTACATACCACCGTCATTACGACTCTCAAGATTATTTGGGCACACTACATGGATGTGCCAATCCAGGTGAGAATTTTTTTCCATAACAAAATATTGTCTGTGTACATTGCTTTTATATTGGTAAAGACTTCTTTTAAAGAAAACTTCATTTTCATAATATAAAAGCTAGACGACCTTCATGGTGGTGGAGAAGGATGAGGCAACAGGACTTAATTCTGATTGTGGACGCAAGATTGAGTCATGACTGGGTTTGACAGTGTTTTTTTAACTGTACATTTTTAAACTATTATACATTATTCTCCAGTCTCTGGGTTCATAGCAACTCACCGAATTTACATACAGTTGTCCTGGTTTCTGCCACAAACGAGGAACAAAATCTGCAAAGTTCTAAAATAGACTAGAAATATTGGCTAATCTGAAATTTCACAAAATTGTGAAGAAAATGCTCCATCGTACATCACTTCGGAGGGTTCAGATTTTGCAGAATTTACCGCAGGTGACCGCACTGCGGTGGTTATTAGCGGGGCTGGAGAGAGAGTAGGAAGGAAGAGCCAAAAGCTGCGGTCACTGACAGGTCCTCCATGGCTGGTGGGAAGAAGAAGAGGAGCAGCCAGTTGTTTCCTATGGAACACTGTCCCTTTCCGACAGAGGAGAGATCAGGATACGCTCAAGGATACGATCACCTGTACAGGGATATTGTGTGTACGCGCAGCCTCATCCACTGCCCACGGAAGTCAAAGTCGAACTGAGCTTAACAAGAGCTGATGTTTTAGCCCCTTTGACTCAGCAAAAGACTTCACCACCATCCCTCGTTGGGATGCGACCCGATCACACACCGAACTCCCAGTCACACACCGACTCCCAGTCACACACCAAACTCCCAATCACACACCTAACTCCCAATCTTTGACCTCAGCTGGCCATTACAAACGCCATCCTGAGCCCAATGGAAACGCTACTGCTCCAACACGACTCGGCGATATCGAGAGAACTGAATGCCCCTTTCCTGTAACAGCTCTATGGGAAACAATCCCTCTGCAGTTAAAAATAAGAAAAGGACAGGGCCCTCAGTGCCTGCCGGCTCTGTTTATTCAGTATATTTTGTTTATTAGGTATATTAGGAGTCGCTGTAGACTGCCTTTGACAAACATTTTTGGTATCAACAAAATCCCGGTAACATTAAGCAGTTCAGATTGCAGCCTTTGAAACTCCTTTTCTAGACAACATTCATCTTCCTAATTAATAATTAATCACGCTGTGTTTTTAAAGAGATTATCAGGTGTGATAGCAGAGTGTGCCTAAGGCAGTGACTTCATTAACCATACGGAAGAAGTTTACTTTGTAGTTCTCCTGCCTGTCGCAGGGGTAGGTGCCAAAGGGGTCTCTCTTGGGTTAGAAAGTCAAAGAGCAACAATTTAGAGCAGGAAACAATCGGGCTATTATTTTTCTTCTTTTCTTTTCCTTCTTAAGGAGCTTTTAAATCATAAATCTTCAGATGCTTGTTGTGTAATTTAAGACCCAAGTCGACTTTTCCTACGAGCAGGCCCAATTCCGTGAGGAGCGGAGCGTCCTTCCGAGCCAGCCCGAGGACCTTCCTCCGCTGGTGCCCGTTACCATGGCAGGAGAGTTTACAAACACTCTTCCACCTAACGAGAGAGGCTCCACAGCATGCCAAGAGTGGCAGCGGGGCTGGAAACACTGATTTCACCTACAGGACAGTATCTCAAGTAGACTCTCAGCAAGAACTCACAGCAGATCCTGCCCAGACTGGAACCAGTTTGTGGCCCTGACTGGAAATGTCAACAGCAGCATGAAAGCCAGCGGCCCCCCGAGGATTACAAGGCTGTTTTCAATGTGATCAGCCAAGAACAGAGCTGGACAAATAACCATTACCAATGAATTTGATTCATTTCTGTCAATGAGGCAGCTCCGTGCGCTAATTCGGGAAGGATTTCTGCACTGTCGATGAAAACGTTTCTCTTATTTGCCAGTTTTGCTATTCCCACTGCCTGGTTTCAGCACTGACGGATACTTTCTGCCTTGTCCCATTAAGCTTTTGCTCACCTTTATGAAGTGTCATTAGGATTATTCCCACCGATGGGGAAACAGGGAGGGGAACGTTCTGCCCGCAGACTGGACTGATAACACAGGTGAGACTGAAAATCAGAGCCCCCGACTCTGCCTCCTCTCCAACCAGCAGGATAATAACAAAGAACACAAATCCCCAGCTTTTTTGAAGTGCTTTTCACAAAGGAGTTGCAGAGGAGGGTGCAACAACCCCCTGTAACCTAGCACTGATCTACAATTAAATGTACTAGTTTTTAAAGTTAAAAACAAAAACCTAATGCGAAACTACTTGATACAATGGGTCCGTTTCTCCTTGAATTTTCTCCTGCGAATTATCTTCTATTTTTAGGTCTTTTATTTTTAGGCTGCTGCATGCTATTGCCGGGCAACTCGACCAACTATTAATTGGAAATGTGTTGCTTCTCACGCAGTTTTATTTCTTTGCCTTTCTGCACCACTTAACCCGAGCTGTCCTGCGGGGAGGTGACAGGCTAGGGAGAGCACGTTGAAAGGACAGTGACAAGCTGTGCTCTCGGGGCGCAGCGTGGCACTGTTATAAACCTTTCGCGGTTTATAATTCCTCCTACACCTGCGCACGTTTGTGCCTGGGCACGCATTTTTCTTGAGCCATGTCAAACTTTACGGAGCACTAGGGCCACACGAGGTCCCGTCTGCAGCTGAGATGAAAAGACTCCCCGAGCAGCGTCGGCGGAGTCCTGTGACAATGTCCATGGGCCGTCTGCGGTGCTCAGTCGTGACAAGCAGATCCAAATGCTGTGACACGGCGGGGACAGGGGATGGAGAACCCAGCAGGGCGCTTCACGGACCCGGGTCCCGCAGCTGCCTTACGGACTTTCTTCAAGGTGCCGTGCCACCAGCCAACTTCGCAGCTGAACTTGGGAGAGCGGTACCCGATCAGAACCGCTATTTTTAATCCTATAGTCACTACCTTCCTCAGTAACCTAGACAACAGCAAAAACCTAATTTCTTTCCAGTTCCAGAGCACTACTACCCCAGTCTGAACCACTGTTCAAACTGAAGTCAGTGGCAAAGCACGAGTCGGGAATAAAATCAGCCCCCGTTCAACTGGCATTTCATTTAAAGGGACTTCACATTTGCTGGGATATTTAACTCTGCAAAGCTGACGTGCCTGTGCAAGCTACCACTTTAAAACACTAGCTAAAAATATTTGCGTTATCTGAAGTCGGAGGAATAAATCCTCCCCGCTGCTGGGTACACAGTGTGGCAGCGTACAATACAACTGCAAATTTATTTGTTAGAAACTGTACATCTGTTATGATTTACGCTTGCCAAAATATAATTCTTTATGGCAACAATTGTTTCATGGCGCTTAAAGTTTTTCACCTCCGTGCCAGGAATCTCATATGGGATAATTCCATGACCTTGGAATCCAGCAGATACATTCCACATCTGTCTGGTCTGGGAAAGCCCGAGTTTGTTGTGTGAAAACCGGAGTGGGAAAGTAAGACCTGGAAATATCTGAAAATACAGAAACTACAGGGCTGATTCTTTTTTCCTTTTTTTTTAATTACCACTTCCAAGCACAGTAAATCAATCTCACAGAAGCGGTTACTTTGCTTTTGTAAGCCGACATTCGCTTCTGGTCCTATCTTCAAATTAAGGAATATGGTATAAACATTAAAATAATTCTATCTCTGGAAAAAATCACAGCCCTCAAATATTAAAAGTAAATCCTGTTGAAGGCTGCTTGAGATTTCAATGGAAAAGCACCCAACCTGCTGTGAAGCCTACGGTGCCAGCGAGCATCTCACTGGTGCCTGTGAAGGCAGAGGATGGCAGAAAAACCGGAGCTGTCCTGGAATCTCAGGGTAGTACTTTCTTATTACACTTTTAAACAAAAACCGAACCGTATACAGC
This sequence comes from Alca torda, assembly GCA_008658365.1. NCBI lineage: Eukaryota > Metazoa > Chordata > Aves > Charadriiformes > Alcidae > Alca > Alca torda. The sequence continues at coordinate 1,755,070 of CM018083.1, forward strand.
TTTGTGAGCAGCCAACTTAAAAAGCCCTGGTTTGCTGTGTCTCTCCCCTGTCCACATTTTCTGTCATTCTAATAATTCGGCTGAGCTCCCGCTGCAGCCTTGCTCTCCACGGGGCACTGCAGCATTTCCACGCATACAGCCTGCACCCCAAATAACCTGCACCCCGCTACCGTGGTCAGAGTAGATGAGCTGAAAGGTCCCTTCCAACCTAGGCAAGTCCATGATTCTATGGTTCTGCCATCTGTGCAACACTGGAGACAAGAAGGTGGACAGAAAACCACCAAAAAAAAGGTTATACTAAGAGAAAAGGAGAATGTGCTCACTTGACAAAAGGGGGAGACTACGTATTCTTGTCCATCCTAACCAGGATGATATTCCCGGTTTAAAGCAGGAATTGCCGTTCTGATCATCACCGAAGCTGGAACTCTCCGTTTCAAAGGGTTTCATGGCTGCACGTCAGCCTGCAGATCCTGAAGGTGCCAATTCACTCGTAGGCTGGGTCTTCCTGCAGGACCAATATACTTAAAAGATGGCAGCCCAAAGGGATGTCACAGAGGAAGGCAGCAATGCAGGCTCATCAGAAATGAGCGATTAATTTATGAAGGTCATACAAAACTGTGCTAACAATTTAAAATCCATGTGTGAGTCCTGGGTGTCTTAGAGAAGCTGTTGTGACAGGAGTCACAAGGTCCCACTTGGAACCAGCATTTGCGATGCTGGTGCACCAAAGCTTTGTAAATCGGTAACTGGTTTGTCTAAGGCATGCCAGGAGCGACCGTGGTTTATAACAAATGAGTGCCTCGCCCCAGAATTGCACGGCAAAGCTTAGCTTTGTAGTGCCGGACACAGAGTACTCCACAGGAGGCTGCGTTCGGGTGAGATACGAAGTGCCTTCTGCATGTATAGCAGTCCAGCAAATCGGCTGCATTTTGGATGTTTTGGATTATAAGGCCACAAATATCAAAAAACATACGAAAGAAGCTAATGACTTTTCAACATATTGTGACAACAAAACAGCCAAAACTACTTTCAACCAGTTTGTAGAATAACGTGTTCCTGGTGGCTCGCATCAGCTCTCCTGCAGAAAAGTTTAACATCAAAAATGTAAACTCTTGTGAAATCAGGTTTAAAATACTAAGCTTAAAGTATGTGTGAGCGGCCGCAAATACTACTGCAGCGCAAGGAATAGTGGATCCTGGACGTTCACTCTTTAATGCAGAAAATTACAGGTAATTTCCAAAGTGTGAAACGACGTAAGATTTATAGTGGAAGGGCGAGGCGAGCAGATACTTCACGATTATGCAGTATGCAGTGTTAATGCTCTTCTACCCATTCGAGTCTTAACAGCTGTTCCACCAAGAGGGGGAAAATAAAGGCCCTTGGTAATTCTTAAGCAAGCTGCCAATTTTCCACATGGGATTTGATGGCTAAGAAAATGAGGTTTTCCTTGTCTCCTGCTGCTGCAAGGAACAACAGGACGCTTTGTAACACTACTAGGAATAAAATTTTTTCTTATATCCTAAGTATCTTGTCAATGAAAAAAAAATCCCTATCTAGTGTTAGTCTCTTTTATTCTGACACTCTTGTTCGGAAGGGGCACTGCTCCTCACATATTTAAAGTTCCTTAAGTGTCCAGCTGTGTGACACACAGGTGCTGTTATCTGCACTGACAATTTTGTGAGCATCAGAAGAGGAACTAGGTTTGTAAATCACGCGTGGATTTCAGCACCAGCATCCAACGCTCGAGAGGAAAGAAAGAATGACATTTTAAGTGTCAGATATTGACTATGAACCAAATTCTGGCTGCCTTGGACAGAGGCACCTATGCAAATAATCCCAGGTAAGGAGCAAGCAAAGGAAAAGCTGTTGGCCCCTAGGCCGTTTGCACCTGAGCGGGGCAGGGTCTCCCTCCTCCTAAATCCCAGCACGGCCCGGCAGCCTGACGGAGCCAGCGATGTACCCCGGGTACACACAGCCGGATCCCGGGGCACCACCAGCTTCCTCACACCCGTCTGACCCACCTTCTCCCCCGGCGAGGGACCCGGATCCCCTCCTGGCTGCTGGGCCACCACTGCCCTGCTGCTGGTCATGGAATGTCTGGCCTGGGATTTGCGTTCGAACTGCCACCAGCCAGCCAGGTGTTGTCATTCCCGGCCTATGGATTTGTGTATGGACACTCACAGCTGGTACTGAAAAGCTCCTACTTCAATACGTATACAATTATGTCCTAATGCCGACTTGTTACTCAGTCCGAGTCTCTCCAATACCCTTCTATAACTTGCTGCCTAGGTATTTGAGAGAGATACTGAGGATCCAAATATTTATGTCAGAAAGGCAGAAAAAACCCTGCCAGCATCTGTTTGCAGGAGTGAGCTGGTGAAGTGGAGTGTCCCAAAAAGATGTCAGCTTTTTCAGCTGCCTGACAGCTCTGTCCGCCTGCCCGAGAGTAAACAGGAAAATGGTTCATCCATTTGGACTGAGTTTAAGGCAAAACAAAGAACAAATTATCCATTTTCAGATCAGGTCTCCCGCTCCAGTTTACAGATGTTTGTTTGTGATTTTCCCTGGAAATCCCTGTGGGAACAACGATCAATGAGGCGTGCAGTTGGCCAGCCTGGGTGAGGTATCGGCAATTTGGAACAAGAAAAAATCTCCTGTAGAAAACAAACCTTCAAACAGTCAAGACACCAGACACACCTCAAAATTCCATTGCGTCTTCAATTTACTGGAAATTAGGGATCGTCCCACTTAAGACATTTCCATGGAACTGATGTCTGGATTCATTTGAATTTTGAGTAATTCGCCTGGTTTGAGTGGAGTTTATGCTAAAGAGATTAAACTGCTCCCAAATGCCTTTTAATATAAATCTTGATCTTTACCAGGAAATGACCGAGCGTATCAGGACGCCAATCTCACCTCGGTAATAATGAAGAAGTCGTCACCGGGCTCTCCCTGCACAACAATTTTTTCTCCATCTTCAAACTGGACAGGTTCCAGCGCATCAGCCACTGTCAGCCGCTCCCATTTGTCCAGGGACTCTGAAATATTGAAGATCATAAAGCTTTGTTATAAAAAGACTCTAACTTTGCCTGAAGATTCGTATCTAAAGTGACAGCTCTGCTATGCCTGGTTCTGTTATAAAAGAAACATTTCTTTCATCCAGGCGCTTTGCACGAACTCCAGTTGGGAAACATGAATGTATTTATTCATCGTGTCTCAGGCTTTAGTGATCACCCAGATAGTCATCTTAAAAGCTGGACAGGAAAAGTTGGCTCGGGTTCTTCCCGCCTGCGATCGGATCTGGGCTGCCCGGCGCTGGGACGGGAGCAGCCTCAGAGCTGTGTGGGGACACCAGCGCCACGGGAGCGCCCAAGTCCTCTCCTACCACGTCCCACACCAGGTGTCAGAGCAAATCCTGCTGTCTCTTCATCAGAGCTGCTCTCAGCCGCGTACCCATGGGCTGCTGGATAAGCAATGCTGAAGCATCACAGAATCAAGGAATCACAGGATGGTTTGGGTGGGAAGGGATCTTAAAGCCCACCCAGTGTCACCCCCTGCCCTGGGCAGGGACACCTCCCACCAGCCCAGGCTGCTCCAAGCCCCATCCAACCTGGCCTTGAACCCCTCCAGGGATGGGGCAGCCACAGCTTCTCTGGGCTCATGTTCTAGAGCTCTGCTGATTCTTACTTATGAATTATTGAACTATGGTAAGTCAAGACATGGCTCCTGACACCAGGATTAGATCTGGGTCGTTCTCTCAGACTCTGGTTTTCCCATTGTGTCCAAAATATTGCTCAGAAGTGCTGCGTGAACATGAAAGAGTTGGTCTTTAAAAGTTAAAAAGCCTTTTGGCTGAGCTCAGAAGCACACACTGAGTCTGGGAACAAAACCAGATGGACGTGCTCAAGGCACCAAAGGTAAGTTCTGAGTCGCCTGACACACGTACGTCTTTGTGGTTTTATGCCACTTTCTGTTGCTGTTTGGGAAATGATTATTTCTATTATTTTCCCCACCTATAATCACTAATGCACTTTCCTGGCGTGTTTGTGGCTTTTGCCGCAGAAGCATTAATATCAAAGACCAAGCCCATATTGTCAATGCAACATTCAAAAAGTGCTCTGTTTGACTAAAAATAAGCATAAAACTCTTTCATACAGACTAGAGTAGGCTTTTTCATTTTTTTTTTTTTTTAAAAAGAGAACTCAGTAATTAACAATGAAAAGAAAGAGTCTCTTGAAACTTCTTCCTCAGTTGGCTTTATGAAAAATTCAAAGCTAATTCTAGCTGTAGTCACGAAGTGTCTCTCTTTTGTCTAAGGGACACTACAAATACAATGGTTAATGGTTCTTGCAAGATACAGAAGATTGTATATGATAAAACTCCTAAAGTTTTAGTTGCAGAGGTAAAGTCAAGCATCGAATAAAGCAGACCTTATGCAATTTTTTTGCAATTTCTAAATTGTACGTATCAATTCATGGCTTTACATTTAGTTAAACTACAGGAGAACGATTTTAAACAATTAGTTTTTTCATATCTTGTTCAATACACTATAAGCAGTTACTGATAATCTAAAAAATCCTTAGATTTAAAAAAAAAGGTAATTGCTCATACAGTTATATGGCTAGGTACAGCCACTACCCAACCCTTGACAAAATATGTGTAAGAAGGCGGCAGCAGAGGTTCTTCCACCACAAAATCACCAAGTTCTGAGCACAGAAAGGCACAAAGTGAAGGTGGCTTCTCAGTGCCATGCTGAGATTTCTAAACTACCTTTCTCTTTCCCAGCCGTCATCTACTTCTTAGCCATGTCAAATAGATCCTTACACATCTCACCTAAATTCTCGATGCCCCTGAAATGACGCGTTATTTTGTCTGGTGCTTTTCCATACTTAAAAAAAGGTTCAAATCTCGGAAGTCCTACCTCCTTTTTTACTGAGATTGAAAAGCCATACTACAAACTAGGATATAATTATATTGCAAACCGCATGTTTAAGGAAGCGCATCTTTGACTGACCTTTCCACTCTCAAATTGTTTTGAGATGTCTCACTGTTGTAATTGCTCCTCATTAGTGCAGGTGCAGAGATCCTTTTTTCTTTAAATACTCATTGTAATTTGGTGTAATTTGTGCTCTTAATTTAGGAAGATTTAAATTAAGCATAAAATAAGGCATTTAAATGATGAAAACTTCATTAATAAGTGAGCAACATACTTGGCCTTACTTTAAGCACACAAACGTAATTGAAAATTTCACGCATAGCACCTCGCCAAAGTTCAAGTATATTTTCACTAAGACTCTCATATTTCAAGTAAATAAGCTCAAATGGCAGAGGAATACCATAAACAAGAAAAGAAAATCGTTTAAATAGAAAAAGTATTTAAATTATATAGCAAATTAATCCTGTACGGTTTTTTGTGGTTTTTTTTTTTTTTTTCAAAATAGCCCCAGCAGAAGCATGATGTTTCTCCTACAGCATCGACATTTCATTGCACTGTCTAACACTGTCCTCCTCATTAGAAGCTTTTGTTCTCCTAACGGTGATTGATGGGTCAGGCATTATGGGTTTGTTGTTCTTCCTAGTGAAGGCCATCAAGAACATGTCCAAATTTCGTGGCTATCACATTAATCAAAGGGAAACAAAATCCAAGGACAAGAAGCTAAACAGATGTTTTCAGAATGTGAGACGGGGGCTGTAAAATACACAGAAGGAGAAAAAAAAAAAAAGAGTCCGTTTTCATTTGTGAGGTTAGTTTGTTTAGTGCACATAAATACAGTATTCTCACAGGAAAAAGCTTCTCACCTGTCACCTGGAAGGATGCAACTAGACTTTATGACAAATTCACCTCTCTGCACTGCTTTCTCCTCTATCCATGTGATCTCTACTGCAAGAGCAGCTACCAAAAGGCTGGCCGTGCTTGCCTGCTCCTATATTTAAGGGAAGATTTGCCCTTCAAAAAAATGTTCACTGCACTTAAAAGAATGAGAAAAACAAGTCCTAAAAAGGGCCCTTTACACTTTCATTCCTTCGGAAATGATGCAACCGTGAGACCTCCTGTTTGCCTGCCGTCGCTTTCATCGTGCCGTCAAAAGACCAAAATTCATCCCGACAACACGCAGAACCGAGGGACGAACACGCGAGTCCGTAGGGCAACTGACCCAAAATGGAGACCTTGCTCAGGAATTCTTCATACATCTTCCGCTTCCTCAACGTGCTGCCCTGTTTTTAGAGGAGAGAGAGAAAAAGGAGGTAGAACGTTACACACAGTATTTTTGTGATTTCTTCCTACAGCTGCTCTTTGCTTTCCCTCCCCTTCCAAATCTCAGGCGCAGCCAGCATAAACAGCCCAAGGCGAATGTTTCCGCATAAAATGTCTGGGCAAGTTGTGTTCCTGATAAGCAAAGACAGAAGGAATCAAATTCAATCCTGGTGTAATTTCACTGACTTCACTGGTGTTACTGGACACCGCAGATGAATCGTACCCATTATTTACAGGCGCTCATTTTAAAGCCAGAACTTCATCAATTAACTGTTTAGCTAATTCAATATATATCTTGTTACCAAGGAGGCCCTGCTAGAAGGGAATTTACAATTACAGGGTAGGATAAAACTTAAAATGTCCCCCTCGTGGGTCCCATCCTTTTAGGTTAAGACCTCTTTCATTGAGAGCGTGTATCTGTAAGCCTGGTTTACGTTCTGTACAGTGCTGTGTGTACTCTTACTGCTGAGCAACCTGTTCATCTTATTATTTTAACAAGATTGGGGTGTTTTGGAGCAGACAACCCGTCAGTGCATGTGCAGCCACCAGCACAGTCATTCCCACTCCAGAGAGATTTTATTGTGTGAGAAATTACAGAGAAAACTTCTGCTTGCACAGTGTTTGATCACCACAGCCAGAAACCGTAAGCAGCCACTCCTTACGAGATTCAGGTACAAAATTCAGGTACAAAAAAGAGATTCAGGTACAAAAAAAAAAAAAATGGTGCAGTTTTAGCCATACAAAAACAATTAATTCATCCTTAACTCTTGCAGTGACACAAACAACTTGAGAAGAAAACCTTGCCGGGGACCAAAGGGGAACCCCAGGGTCTTCCTCGGTGCTGTGGGTTGATTCCGCACTGCCCTATGACAGCCCGCAGCGTTTCTGCCAGGGCACATTCCCGGTGGATGGCGGAGGCTGCCTGACCCCTGCTCGTCAAATCTACAAGGCAGGAGTAGGGCATAAAGATGATACACTCATCTTCGGGAGAACGGGGGGATAAAGATGGCATTTGCTTATAGGCTGGGCAGAAAAGACAGAAGCAGATGTCATGTCTGCCGTGGAAAAAGCCATTTATTCCTCCTTCTCCAAGTGGGCACTGGTAAGTGCTGGAAGCAGAGGCAGAAAGTGGGAATAGACAAAGGAAAGGGAGAAGAAACATTTTACTCTCCACAGTGAAAGCATTCCAAAGTGCTTTGAGTACAGAAATGGGCAAGGCTGGTGTATTCAAGTGCAAGGACAATGAAGAATTGAACATCGTCCCTCTTCTACACACATGGTGCAGGTGGGGATGGATCCAACGGCCACCAAAGCAACGGGAATGCTTCCACCAACACCAGCAGCACCACCACCACCACTTTGGCATCAGCAGAAGCTGCCACCTGCACCCCTCTCCGGGAGCACCCTGCTCCAGACCGGCCGCAGGACCATCAGGAGCTGCCGCTCTTCCCGGGTACTGCGGGATCAGCATCACGTCCCGAGGGCTCCCCCTCTGCGCCCCCGTCATAATTTCCGAGTCCGGTGATGACAGTTCTCCTCTCAGCGATAGCATCGCTAACCCTTGTCTGACCTCTCTGTCTGACAAACCTGGTGCTCAACCTCGGGGGCCCCCGGGAGCATTTGAAGTGCCAGAAAGAAAAAAAAAATAAGTCACTTCAAACGGAGGAGGCTCCGCAAACCAGGCCAGACCCCGACAGCTCGCTGCAAGACAAAGGACGGAACACTGGACACTGCGCAGTTGTCGCCTTCCTCCCTGCAATCGAGTGGAAACAAGAGCAGCAAAATTGACAGCTGTGGAAAACCAGATTGGTGGTTTAGTTTGATGGGCTGGGGCACCCAGGGACAGATGTGGAAAATGCTTTTTAAATGACTTGCGGACACAGATGAATTTTAAGAAGCAGTAATCAGCAGCCATAAGTGCCGCCTGACCACAGCTTCGAGTATTTAGAGAGGCAGACAAGACTCGGGAAGGTAAGAATTGAGGCATCCCGCCAGGCCCGGAGAGCAAGAGCCCACCACTTCCCACAAGAAAATGTCTTGGTTCTCAGCTAAACTAAGCCGGGGCAGCGGTACAGATTCACCATGAAGACAAGTGCAAAAGCAAAACTGAAGTGGAAAGAATTAATTAAATGTCCTGTTATCATTTTTTGTATTGTGGTAGTACCTAGAACCTCAGTGGGACTGCACTTAATGCACAGCTTCAGTGTCTTGACTATCCCACGTCTCAGAACGGTACCACAAAGGTCAGGGGGAACAAGAGCCTACGGAAGATCTAATCGTTGAGGTTTAGGAGTCCTGTTTCCCAGCACATGCACTGAAACCCATGGTGAACCAGCTGATGGCTCCCAGCTCAACCTCCAGGATGGCTCCATCCAACCTTCCATCTCTCCTGGGGGACACAAACAACCGCCCCCAGGGTGGCAGGAGCCACCCAAGAGCAGAGCTTCACCTAAGGGTGCCCAGGCAGGCGCAGAAGCTGTCTCTGCATTTCCAGAGCACAGAACACTGGATCCCAATTGGCACAATGGGACCCCAATTTCTCTTCCAGAAAGGAGAAGCCTGGCTCACCTTCAGGCATGTTGTCTTCACTTGAGTGTGCTTCCCTTCCCTGCACAAGCTTTCACAAGCAGAGTGAGGGGAAGGGATTTTGAGAGAACACTGCTCGAATATAAGCTAAAACCAACCCAGCAGCAGAAACCTTACAACAAACCAAGGCATGTGCTTATTTCCATTGGTATTAACCATCTTTCCTCCCCAGGAAACAGGGAGAGAACATGCCTACTTCCAGCCTTCCTTTATATTCCCCTCTCAGCCCCTCCCATACACATAATGTCACCTCTGACTCCTGATGTCCTTTTAATACTTCTTTTGCTTGGTCTAGTCGCTTTATCCAAATTGATGAGGCCATGGATATGAACACCTCCATAACCTCTTCTACCTTTCCAGGGGTTTCTGCAGGAGTGACGAGCGATGTGCTCCCTGCGACATGTGCTAAGGCTGGTCTTACGCAATATTTTCATGGATCTTCTAGAAGCAGCAACAAATCAGACAGTAACGATATTTGCAGACCAGGACATACTATGAAAGCTTGCCAGAACAGGAAAATAACAAGAAAGGACCTAGAAACATTAGAAATGGGAGCAGGAAATAATAGAATGAGCTTCTGTTTGGAAAATACAGCTAAGAAATGAAAAGAAAGAAAAAAACCCAAAGCACAGATGTTTGACGAACAGAGGAAGACTGGAAAGTTGCACAGTTGAAAGAGATTTACAGACAGTAGGTGAGACCTGGTTTGCAACATCACACTGCAAGAGGAACACAGCCAAGGCTATTTCGGTCTGTATACTCATAGACATCAGCCAGGAATGAAGTTTAAAGGCTCCATCTCCATGGCTCGGATGGGATGGCGCCTGGCATGCTACGCTCTGCCTGGGGACCTCCTCTCCAGAAAAATGCTCCCAAACCACACAGAGCCTGAAAAACTGCTACAACACCTGGGGAGAGCCGCTCTGGAAGGAGCAAAAGGAATTCAGCCTGTATAGGTCAGCTCAAGGCTGGGATCGCAGCTCATAGCTGGCACGCACTGTTGCAAGGGTTTTAAGTAGACAGTGATAATCATCTACAGATATATGACAGAAAGAGAAGGCAATTTAGTACGGCATAACTTGACATAACTCAAAGTAGTAGGAGAAAATTAAGAAAATCTAATTTAAGATGAATATCAAAAAAGTTTTCCCAACTTAGGAATTATTCTCTTGCAGAAAAGTTTCCCAAGGGAAGCAGCAGAAATCTTAGTGCTTGAGCCAGATAAAAACAATAGTAAATGTACATGAATAATTCTGCACTGGCAGGGTTCTTGATGGCGTATTTTAAAAAGTCTTTATTAATTCCGCTTTTGCTAACCTATTAATATCTTATTTCAATAGTCGCTGCTTCTCCCTCTCCCTCCTTTCCTTTGTTCACTTTCTCCCCGATCCTGAGCTGTCACGCACAAGCTCATCTTCTTAAAGACAGTGGTTCCCACTAACTACGAAGACTCGTTAATATTCTAAGCTGCAGTGCTCCTCCCTGAAACAGTCCCAGGGAGAAACGAGATCACTCGCATTTGCCAAATCCACCCAGAAAAGAGCTCAAAGCCAGTTTTAGGACCACTTGAAAACGTTGCAAGCCCTAGGCTTAGCTTAAGCGACACGTAGGCTAGGAGAAAGGAACGCCCCAGGGACTGTAACAGGTCTTGTTGGATAGGACCATTGTGTTTCTCTTCCAGCTGCCCCTTCTTCACTTTCCCTGTTTTCTTCCATTTTTTCTTCCCACTCCTCCAGTCCGGTCCCTGCCTTTCTTCCCCTCTGCTCGCCTCTTCGCTTGGTCCCCCCCAGCACTCTTCATGTCTTCTTCCTTGCTCCGTTTTCTTGGGTGCACAGATGGGCTGGCTGGAGTTGATCGGGTCCTTCTTAGAAACCCCCACCTTCAGGAAGAAGCCAAACAAATGGCTACCGAAAGGCAAAGCACGGCTCAAGTTTCAAATAAAAGAGTTATGCTGGCAGGAGGCGCTGGAATGGCCTCCTGGACTGCTCCAGCCCTCTTTAATCCCAGCATAAACCTGATATTGAACGATGTTTTGGGTGAACATTCTTACAGAAGCACGAAAGAAGGAGTCACCGTGCATACTGGCCGTGAAAAGAAAATAGCCCAGTGCTGCATTGCACAGATGTTGGATGGATTGCAGGCTTTGTGTTCGCTTTATGTCTTGGCCACCAGGCAACCTACATTTTACGGAAACACAAAGTCCTGCTGACTTATTTCGTCTGAGTGGAAGAAGGCACTTGTTAAAGAACTTTTTCTCAGGTTCAAAGCTGTGAAAAGGTAGAACAAAGCCAAAACAGCATAAATAAAATGAGGCATAACATTAGGAACTGACTAACCTTGATTTGTCATGACTTATATCCCAATATTGCAACTCACTTTCTGCAAGCAAAGTTTGCCAAATGGGCAAAGTATTGTATCCCACGTAACTCTGCTCTCAGAGCCAGGTATCTTGGACCATGGGAACTAGAGGATAGTTAAATTATCCCGAATCAAGCCTTCTTCAAGAAGAAATTACAAGAAATTAATACTTCAGATTTCCTCAGTCTGGGAACTGAATTGTCTGGGGGATCAATCTGATGTTGGGATACAGACATTTGCTTCTCTGGTATTTGTGGTATTTGCTATATTTAGAATACAAATATTGTACTACCCTGGGATGTTCCCCACTCCGTGATGCTCTTGAATCCCAACTGCAAAGACGAAAGCAGCAGCATTTCAGCAATTGAATTATATGAGAATCCTACAACAAAAAATTCCTTTGCATCTCTCCCAGAAGAATGTAAGTAAATAAACACAGAACATATACATAAATGTGGGCGTGTGTGTGCACACACAGAGAACGTATACATTAACAAATTCGTAACAGTGAAAAGTATCCAACTCAGCACAGGTAATTTTATGAAATAAAAGGAACCTAAAAAGGGGCAGATAATTTGTGAGTGTACTGAGGGGGGAACATGTTGAAGTGGGATTTTGTAATCCATCTCGTACAGTGAATTTCGTGGTATAATGCTCTGTCAAGGACTGCAGTGAAAGCCACCAATTTCACTGCGAATCCCAACAAAAACAACTATCCCAACATTTCCAGCCATCACAGCTGCTAAAACAAACTTGAATGTGACCTTCAAGCCATCGGGATACCTGAGCCGAGACAATGAAATATAAAGAAATATATCTGTTTTAGCAAACTTCTTTCGGGACAGGGTAAATAATAAATGGATGACAAGTGTAACTAAAAGCCAGCAGGGACTTTTTGCATCAGGCTTTGTCCATCCAGAAAAAGGAAAATCCGAACTCCCAAACCTCCTGAGATGCATTTTATTGGTACCATAAACCGGTCAGGATCAATGAGACACATAAGTGGGGAAAATGGCACTAAGCAGAAATAAAAACTAGGAATTACTAAATGCGAAGCAAAGAACCAAAACAGAGCCTGCGAGGAGAAATGAGGTAGGGAGTCAAGTGTCTCATGACAGGATAAAATCTTTTTGGCAAGTGTGGACCTGAAGGCATGATTTGCAAATAAATATTTACAACTCGAATAAAATTTCAACACTAGACTGAGAAAACATGAGGCTGGTCATGGCCAGGAAGGAATGCAGACAAAACAAAAAACTATCTCAGGTTATGGAAGGGCTTATCTGACTGCAGAAAAAAAAAAATACATCTTTGGGAGAAAAAGGTCATTGATCCCTTGGACAAAAGTATTTGCAAACAGAAAATAAGGGAAAAATGCTCCCTCCCATATTAAAAGATATATTTCAAAAAATATCCTAAGCATTACTACCTCTTACTTAAAGGCAGAAGCATTTCCACATTCAAAATATCCAACAGCTCTCTAAAAACATAAGGTTAGAGGCTAAATGGCAGGAAACCATGTTTCTGGGACTTGAAAGGCAGCTACTACCGCTTCTTGAAACTGCGTACAGCAAAACCCGTCGTGGAACGGGGGAGTTAGCTTCAAGTCGGAATTGCAGCCACCGAAACACGATGTAATTAATTCCTGGGCTTGAGGAAATGTGCAGAGAGCTCTGTAACCTGCCCCCACACGAACGCACAGAGACAGGTGTCTCATTTCACCTACAGCAAAGGAATTATCCACGCTGCACCGACAAATAAATGAAAAGACGAGAGAATTCGTGGAGTCTGGATGGGTAAATTGCACTCAGCATGGACAGCACTTAAAATTGGACATTTTCTATACCTGCAGCAAGTAATTCACCATCCTACCTGAAATACTTCTCATCTAAGTATCGGGAATACTACAATTACACTGTCTGGGCATCTAATGTAATGCAACAGACCACCAATTTTTAATGGCCCTAACTGTAAAAAAAACACAAGAAGAGAGAGAGGGAGAGAAAACACCTCTCATCAGCTGCAGAAACTGAGCTCGCTAGGCACGGCACAGCAGGCACTGCTTCAGAGAATATGTAAATTAATTTGAAAATCACTTAGCACTACACTAGAATCAAACAGAAGTATATCTGTAATATGCAAGTTGTATGCATGGCTAAAGCTAGCATTAAAAGCACAGTCTTTTCCACTTGAGACTTCAAACCCTTTCAGTAAAATCCTGTCTCCGCATCAAACATTCACCTTCTGCAGGCTGCTATCCGTTGGTAACGGACACACGAACAAACCCGAGAGCTCACGGGGCTGGGTGATGTTGGTACCACTATTTTCATCAGCGCTAAAACTGAAATTACCTCCAGGCTACGAGGCCTGTGAATCTGTCCCTTCAATTCTTTAGTAGCGAGGTTACAGGCAGCTGTAAAAGGCAATGCTTAAAAACCCAAGGAGTACGTGGCTTGTCCTGACATTTGTTTCCCTTCTACATTCCTTCTCTTGTATCCCTTGGATTCTTCCTTGCAGCATGCAGGTTCATCGCACCAGTTAACCCAGACACCCCTCTGCTGCATCCGTGTAGGACATGGGACAAGCGAGTTGGATTTGCCTCTTCAAGCTGTTAGGAAATTCTCCTGCTCCGCCTTTTAGAAATACCTTGCAGAAAGGTCTCAGTTACTACCGCCTGCTTCCCCGCACTGGGAAGCAGTCAAAATCTGTTCATCCTGCTTAGCCACAGGAGAGGAGACAGTACGTTTCTCATCATTATTCCTCTATTTTGTCTTGGAGTGATCAGGCTGTACATTTTGGGAAAGAGTATATTTCCATCAGATGTACTCTCCTGGATGTCAGTGTGATGTTCCTTTATGTCCATGAAACACAGAGTGAAAACCAGCAACGTTTCATACAGACATCCAACAGTCATCACACAGTATAAATAAAGACCACTCTTAGACTCTGTTGCTTAAGAACTAATCATTTAAGTGTAAAATCTACTCATTCTTTTGCTAATTTTTCCGTTATCCATGACATCCACTGGAAATATAGATGATCTCAAAATGCACACTCCTTTATTATGCTGAGAGCATAGTGTAATTTCCTTCAGATCAGAACGAAACAATGCAGCTTTTAGAAACAAGCCCTATTGAGAAAGAAGCTTTAAATAGAGTTATCTGTCTGTTAATTATCAAAAAGAAAGGAATATTTTATGGAGAAGGAAAAGATATGCACGTGGACACTGGAAACAAACTCATAAAAAAAAGCTATGACGTTGATAAAGCTAATCATCTGTCAAAGTCTCCATTAGAAACTCACCACTCCAGACACGACGGAAGCCCAGAAGCGAGCGGACAGCCCAGGTGCCCAGAAGGGCTTTGTTGCAGAGCCCGGGCAGTTTGGAAGGAGCAGGGGAATGAATCCTTGGCAGGGATACCCCACGTGCAGCTCCGTGCTGGATAACCAAGGTGGGGGGCACAGTCAAACCCAACCTGGTTTTTTTTACGGAGCCGGCTTTGCCTTGCATTGCCTGCCTGGAGAGTACAACTCAAGTTCAAAGACTTCACAGGCAAGAGGGAGTGCTGAAAGACGTTTTGAGACTGACGAGGAGGAGAGGATTTGCGTAGCTTCGGTGGGTAACGGAGGCCTCCTGAGGTTTTCATTCATGTATAAGTTATGAATAATGTTATTCAATTGCATTTCTGACTCAGCATCTTTCTGCTGCATCTTGTCCCCTCTTCCTTAAGCTCACTTAATTTACTCAATGTTACTGTCATGTCCTCTCTCTTTTATGTAGAAACACAGACCGCCCAGCCTTCTATCATCAGTGTACGCTGAACACCGAATAGAAGTGCTGGTACTACAAGAAAAAGTAAAATTACCTGCTCCATAAACAAGCCCTTCTCTGTAAACTCACCATTAAAATGCGTCTGTAGCTGTCTCTGTCGATGCCCCAGAGCTTGAGATCTGTTTTGGCCTTGAC
Source organism: Alca torda (assembly GCA_008658365.1). Classification (NCBI taxonomy): domain Eukaryota; kingdom Metazoa; phylum Chordata; class Aves; order Charadriiformes; family Alcidae; genus Alca; species Alca torda. The sequence continues at coordinate 1,770,237 of CM018083.1, forward strand.
GGTGGCGGCGCGGGGCGTTCCATAGATCAGTGCCAGTTCCCCGAAGCTGCCTCCTTCTCCGATGCTGGTGACCCACTCCCCGTTGACATAAACCTACCACAGCACAGGACAAAACAAGAAGTAAAACCAGTTCGGGGCCTTAGTTGCACTTTTCCTCCCACTGCCAGTCACCTAAAAAGCTATTAGCAATTTCCTTTCTAATCGCCAACGCTGGGGACAGAGAAGGAAAACAAGAGCCCAACAGTTCTGCAGCCCGTCCCCGAAGAGGGCAACAACCCGCTTTGTGGACAGAATTTCAAGTCGTCTTGCTCCAGTACAATGACTGGATTTACTCGCCGAGTTTTCAGCTCCTGTGGTTAACTGGCATCGTGTTTTCCCTCTTGTGCTCAAGGCTCAGACAGTCAACAAGCAGAACTGTCACGACTTTGGCTTTTTATTAACACTGTCAAACTTGAAAGGAAGGAGATTTGTTGATGTGTGTAATGAGGTTTGCTGAAAAGCACCATGGCCATGAAAATGAAAAACAGTCAAAACAGGGAAACATCTTTTGAAAAGGAACATTTTTTTCTTCCCTAAGTGTAATGCCTCCAACAACCATTTAAATACAACTATTGAGGTCTGTTTCTCCCTTAGAGAAGACTACTAAGTGCTTTGGATTTGAGAAGCTACGCGCAGAATGATCCTTTGCCTTTAGCATCGGCTCTACAGAAGCACTGTTTGACCCACATGGTATGTAGGTGACATGGTACGGATCAGTACCACTACCACGGTATTTTTCCTGGATGACACCTAATTTGAGAGGAATTCCCGTGCCCAAGTGCTGTGTAGAAGACCCTGCACTGGAGGCAGGGGGACCCAGGCAGGCGCTTTCCGCTGGGCTGCCATTCCCGGCTGTGCCGGGACAACACAGCTCCTGGGACGCAGCACCGTGTCCACGGACCGGTACGGACTGTGCATTCTGCAGCTCACGGGTAGCCCTGCTGCTGTCGACCTGCACAATAAACACTTTTCATTCTGTGAATGTGTCTGTTCAGAGGGAAGGAAGGGCCACGTGTGCATTTACCCGGTGCAGAACATATCCCAATCTGTTACAGACCAGTAACACCAGAAACCAACCAGAATGAATTTCATTTGTTTGGAAGCCCTGTGAAGAATAATAATATGAAGAAAATACGCAGGTATTCTCATCTTAAGCAGGAATCTATGGCAAAGGAAAAGACCATAACCTACTAGCAAATACTGAGTAACAGACCAGCAGTTTCTAAAAAATATATGAATTAGAGCTGTTCAAGCTGGGCATGAGACAAGACGGTGACCAAAATAAATGAACTGGGATCAAAATTCAACAAACTGTCAGTATTAACTTGAATTCTATCTTCATTTTATGATGAAAAGGCGTATTACAAACTACAGCGGGAATCAATCCCAATTTATCTGCTCAATATTCAACTACGATCTGACCCAGCTCCTGCTGAGGCCAGTGAAACGCCGGTTGGGCAGGAGATGGACGTGGCCACGGAGCGGTTCTGCTGGGGCAGAGACCTCCTGGCAGCAGCCGAAAAGGAGCAGCATCAGCATCGCTGCTGAGCTCCCGGCCACGCCGGGGCTCTGGGTGTCCCTGGAGCATCTCAGCATGAAGGGGATGAAATAAAGGGTAAAAATAATCCCAAAGAGGCAGGTGGTAGCCGACTGCCAAGAAAGAGCTCAAGCCACAAAAGCTACAGCTTCATTTCTCTGCCTCAACAGAATGAACATCACGTAGCAGAACATCACACCAGAGAATAACAACACCCCTCAAACTCTTATGCTCGCTGCAGAAAGAAAATCTGACAGAACATTGAAGCTACTTTTGAGTTTCCTCATGATGAAAAAAATGAAAGCCAAAAAAAACCAAGCTTTTAGAAAGCCAGGCAAACCCAAACACTTTCCTGGTGAAACAAGCAGGTAATACTGTGGCTCCTGGATCTTTTTTTTGTGGGACAAGCAGGAGAAATGGATGAATAAAATTAGGATTCTGAAAGCCTTGTGACATAATGAGGATGCACAAAAATTTTTAAACTCAATGAATCCACTGCAAAATTACTGAGATGCGGATTTGAATGCAGGAATCCCCCCTTTCTGTGGGAACCACTGGATGGACCCAGGGTTTGTTGCAGTAATTCAGTAAAAAGTCTTGGACGATGGGAAAAATCCAATAATTCCAGTGAGTTTTGGACCACGTCCTGAACGTCAACTGACATTGCATCCTTGACTCTTTTTCAGCACATCAAAAATACATGAGTTTTGTTGAAAAGCGCAGGCTTTGTTATTGCAGAAGGGTCTGAATTGCAAGTGGGAAATAAACTCATTCCAACACGTATTTTTTTAAGCAGTATGATGACAGTTCTTGATAAAGCATCACACATGATGAGACTGCAGCCCGGAGAGGGGAATTACTCTGGTAAAACTCAAGGCAGAGCAAGTGACGGATGGACATTTTCTGCTGCATGGTTGTTATAAAGAGAGGCTACTGCTAAACTGCCCTAAGACTTCTTTAATTTTGTTGTCTTACTTGACAAGACTCCCCAAGTCATGTTTGACATCTCGCCTGTGAAGAGTTCATGCAAAAGTCCATTCCTCCACCCTAAAGGTGTCAGGTTGACAGTGCTCTGAAGTGAAACCAGATCACTGATGTGACCATCTTTGGGCCCAGCATTCACTCCCCCAGTAAAAACACCATTTCCAATACCAACCTCCAAAAGAGAAAACAGCTCGAGAATAACTGTTGTCTTCTAGGAGGAAACCCATTGCACCTCCTTCTCTGCAAAGGGCTGAGTCAATCATCAGTTGTTGTCTCCATGATGAAGCTCAGATGCCTTGACGGCACATGACAAAGCCATTCTGCCCTTTAACAGAGAGTTCAGCTCCACCACAGATCCCTTTAAAATAGATTTTAAAAAAAAGAAGTAGAAAGGAAAGTAGCTCTGTTTGTAAGGTGTGGGAAGTAAAACTATTTTAGGCTGAGAACAGCTTATGAAAGCCAGTGTTATACGGCAGCAGCTCAGATGATCTCCCTCTTTATCCTAAAAAATGCTGGGCTGAGGTTTTGGCTCAGGCAGTTTTAGGCATTTGTGAACTCTCACCAAAGTGGCGAGTACATAAGTGAATCCTTCCTAATCATTACTTGACCTGCTGATCCCAGCTCCGTAATAGCTGGAACCTTCTTCTTTCACACCGCTGAAGAGGATGTAGAACTGGAGATGCCCAAAGATGACTGCGCCATCAGGACCACCCTCCTTCCACAGACCAAAAGTACTTTACATTTCTATTGTTTTCCAACACGTAGTATGAGCACTGCAACTTTTGAGGGGTTGAAAACCACCAAACCTGTTCATGTCATTTTTTTTTTTAGGAGGCAAATGGAAAAAATCCCCTGCGAGCACCAGCAGTTCCTCTCTTCATGGGCTGCGATGTACGTAGGTGCTCACTGCGAGAGAGAACGCCGTCAGTCATGCAATGCTCAAAGCAAGAGCACCTTGGCCTCACTCATTTCGCATTGCCTAGGGAAGCGGAAAGTAACCTCACCAGGAGCAGCAATAAAGAATTTTACTTTGAATATGGATATGAACATCTATGTCTGAGCTTCACTGGAGTGAATTTACCTTTACTTTAATTTTTTATTGCCGACTTCAAGTTAACTTTTAGCATTTTTCTTTGCTGCCACTTTGTGATCTATGTGGACAACCTAATTTGTTCCAGGCACTGCAACTTTTAGATCTTAAATCCCCTCCCTCAGATCTGTTTGTAATAATTTGTGCTTTGTGTCTTGTCAAGCCTTAATATTTGTTACCCAAAAATGAAGATGAGGTTTATTTATTCTTGGAAAAATAAGCAAGCCTTAGACATGAAGAGTATTTATATGCGGGTAGTTTTCTCAAAAAAAGCCAGTGCTTTATTTGTAGTATTGAGTTTGCTTTTCTTAAGTATAAATATACGAACTTGGAGACTGCCTTGAGAATCCTTAAAAATTCAAGCTGAAAACCTCCAAACCTTAAAATGTTCTGTTTCAAATTTCAAAAAGCATCCTTCTGAAATTGGAAAGATCATTAATGACGGAAGAATTCAAACCAAAAGCAATCTATGGAATCTAGCCATAAAATATGACTAGTTTTAAAATCCAACAGAATTCTCACATAAACCACCATGTAATTTTCATCTTTGTATATACAAATTAGACAGTTTGTATGTATGAATAAGAGCTTCAAGATGAGTTGACCTAAAATCAAAAGCTAATCTTATCTATTGTCCACTATATTCATGTATAGCTCAATACATGGATTTATACAGAAAATACAGAACCTATTTAGGAAAAAATACTGAAAAGTTTTGAGTTTCACCATACTATAGCTCAGCTGATGTTTTACAAGAAGAAAACCTGAGGATGACTGTCGAGAAAGTTGCTGTGACATTAAATAGAATAGGAAGTTGTTGAGTTTAAAAAAAGTACATCTGTTTTAAAAGGGTAGTCGACGGTGCTTTTTAAAGTAAAAAATGTGGGGTTATAAGATTAAAATAATAAACAGGAAGTCATTTTTATATTTAGAAATATGGATTAGAGATTTTTGCAAGACACATACTTTAGCAGGTACTTTCAACATCTTTACTGGAAACTATAATTTAAGCTCTGCCGGCTACCTTTTGGCACACGTTCAGACTTGTCTGAGCAGAAAAACTGCCGGTAGACGATTGACCTGGAAGACTCCAAACCTCATGCCACCCTCTACCCGGTATAAACTTCACCCACCTGCAGGGCCGGGTCGGGAGTTACCAATTCTCCCCAACCCCGATGCACTAGGGAGGAAGACCGTGACCGACAACGCTATAATGGCCTTTCCCACCCAACGCCAGCTGTGGGCAGAGTATTCCTGCTTCCTAGCGTACAGTATACGAGAGGAAAGCCCCAGCGCCTCCAAGACCTACCTTTTCTTGATTTCTATAAACCTTTCTTTTCCATATGAAGATTCGTGCCCTTCTCCCTCGGCCCACAGTCCCTGCAGAGCGTGGTGCCGACGGAAGGCTACTCAGTCTTCCTTGGCTGCCCATAGTAATACCCAGGAAATGTACAGATACTTTATTCTATGTTAACGAGGCTTGTTTGTACCCTAAGAAAGTGTAAGAGTTGAGGATAAAGTGTTATTATATTTAAAAGTATTTTATTGTAGCTCTAATTTGACTCAGATTATTTTTAAGGGAAGATACTGGAATGCTCTTACTTACTCTTTCGGGTGCCTATGTCAAAACTCCAACAGCAAATTACTTTTAAATGTTGCAGTTTTTCAAACTCAAAACACCACACACCAATTTTGTTATTCTGGCTTTGTTGGTGGTTTCTGTTTGGTTTTGGTTGCTTGGTTGATAGATTACTTTATTTTCCAGTTTTGCCATGACTTTCTTCCAGGAGATGGGAATTCTATGATGGCAATTGTAACCTCCTTTACGTGTATCTTTGCACGTGTACGGAAAACCTGGGTGCTTATCAGTCATTATGTTCTTGAAGTAAATTCCTCCTTGAATCCATCAGTCCTGGTTACGCCCACCACTCCTGTGCCCATCGGGGACACGCTGAAGGCGGACAGCCCGGCCAGGGGTTAAAAGCCGCCGTGCATATGCCAACACCAGCTCAACTAGGCAGAAAATGCCTTCAGGCTTTGAGTCTCGGGGTCAATTGTCTACTCTCCAAGTCGCTTTTTTTCTTGGAGAAGGGTGGAAGCATGCCAAAAAACGTATCTGGCAAGGCTTAAATGAACGGCAGCTCGCTTACGAGCGGTCTGGACTTTCTTCAGACAAGAAGGATTTTAACACCGCTGCCCAGAAAGTGGGAGAACTCTTCTGGGGAGCACCATGTAGGGTGGGAGGGCGCACACCCGTGGGAGTGGGAGCTGCTGCCTCACAGCGAGTGACTCTGCACGAACTGCCCCGGTACAGGCTTCGTCTGGGGGGGGGACAGGCTCGTCTCCCTGCAGCTCCCCAGCAAAGGCACTCACCCCAGGCAGCTACTAGGGTGTTGCTGCAACTTGCTCCTGGATGAGCAAAGGTTTCTTGTGCTTTCCACGGCAACTCGCAAAGGAATCCAGTGTGTGTTTTGGCTGAAGGTACAGGAAGGGCTTAGGAAGGAGCGAGCACCCAGCCGGGAGCCGGGGAGAGCAGGGGTGAGGAGCAGCAGGGCGAGGGAAGGGGATGCTGAAGAGGGAGTCGGTCACAGAAGAGTTTTGCAAGTCTGAGAGGGGTCAGGAGCTTTGGCTGCCCCCGGAAGCAGCTCAGTCCAAATGACATCTCTTAATACTTGTTCGGATGGAATTGTCCCACAGATCATGTCAGAAAACTGTCCCTACTTGAGCCTGAGAAGTGGCAGGATGATGTTATAGTGGATTGTCCATTTTGATCTGCCCTGGCAGAGAGAGGCTGATTCTGGCAACGAGGGGAGCCGGGATTGAAAATGTTTGTCAAAGTGAAGTTGCGATCTGCTCAAAGAAACCCAGTTATTTCATTTACTGCTTAGAAAATCTGCTGTTGCAAGTCTCACAGACAAGGCAGGAAGAATTTATAACCTCTATCATGCCTAAGTAACCGGAAGGCTGCAAACTACTCGGAATACACAGAAAACTCCTGCCTTCAACTCTAAGAGCGCAAAACAAAGCTGTGCACTACTGTGCTCTTCGGTTAGCAAAACAGGGAGTCCCACTGAATTGCTCACGTTCTTAAAGGCCCGGCAGTGCTCACGTAGCTTGTCAAATCAGGGATCTGGGATAAAATTTTCAAAAACACCTCAAAAAATAAAATACAGCTCAAGAGCCTATGTGTAACTGCATTTCAGGGGCACTGGGAGGCCACAGTTAGTCGCCGTGGTAGTTTTTCAGATTTTATCTCAAACCCTGTCTCAGAAATCTCAAAGGCCCTTGAAATGTTCTGAGAAATATAAGTTTATTCTGCATAAGACTTTATTGAACTGAAGAAATCGTCAATGCAAAATGATCTGGACACTTGCGCCTTCTTGGGCTATTTGTGGTCAAGATGAAACAATTTCAACTTTCCATAAAAAAAAAACAAGGAGAACCTCCGATGTACAAGGAACATGATGCAGTAAATGTGTTTCTGAGCAGATGCCAGCATATACCCGGGAAGGGAGGTAAGATGCCATCTTACCCGACAGAGAATACGGCAGCCGGTGCTCGAAGCAAGCCCTCCTCGGCATCTGCAGAGCCATGGCCACCTCGGCCATCAGTGGCAACCACCAGTTACACAAAATCCACAAAGCACTTTTTTATTTCCCAGCAGACACCCAGCCGGCTGGGCCCTGGGCATTTCTTTTCCCCATTTTGTCACTGCTTTGTAAGACCAATATGTGCATATGGAAGATTCTCTTTTTTGCAATTAATTGCAATGGTTTTGCAGACTCTTTTCTCATGACATTCGGTGCCCCACCATCCCTGAGCCAAACGCTGAAGGAAGCTTTCCTAAAGGTTTTGATGGAGGACAAATTATTTTTAAAGAGGATTAATCGATAACTTCAATATGAGCATTTGCGTATGTTTGTGGGTCTGATTCAAAGCCAGTGAAATCATTAAGCTCGGTATCGGGCCCCAACCAATTATTTTAAAGCTAAATTTTAGCACTGTTCTATAAATATTGCTCTTTTCTTTCGTGGCCCTGTGGATGTGGCACTGCTTGCTATTGAGAGGTTTGCCTGATAGGAACAGTGACTCAGACGGATTTCCTGAGGAGCCGCTTCCAGAGGCAGAGGCAGCATGTGAGGTTTCTCAATTCCCAACAATACCAATTAGATGGTCTCCTGACACAAACAGACTGCTAAAAAAACCCAACTTTCACTAAAATAACCGTATGCCTCCTGCCCGGATTTAAAATAAATCACTTTCTTCTTTAAATATGCCAAACAAAACTCATCTGGGCATCCGAAGAGCAACGTTGCTAATGAGCGAGCCTGTCCCATCTGACAACCGTGGGTACATCAGGTGTGTGCAGGAAACTCAGTCAAATGAGGAAATGGTAGCAAAACTGCAAAAGGACGAGTTTCATACGGGATCAAAATGATAAGAGGTGAATAGATTATGATTTCGGAGGCAGGTTCAGAAAGAAGCTTCTTTTCAAAGACTTGCTGATGAAACCACCACATACTCCTGTAAACATTTTGTGGTCTAACAGATCACTTTACACTTATAATAATCCTTGCTTTATTAATATGCTGCATTGTTCGTATATTTGGACCTAATTTTAAAAGCAAATTAAGGTATCTAAAATGAAACTCGCTGCCTCAGGCTGTACCTCAATTTGGGGGGGAAAAAAAAAAAACGCAACACATGAGCTAAGCTAACTGATTAAAGAAAATATTTTCCTTCTGGTTGCTGTGAGCCCCGGGGTGCATTCCAGCACGGTGGCCTGCCCTGCCAGAGACTGCGCACCTCCACCTGTGCTGAGGGTTGGGAAGATCATGTCATTCGCTCGGGTTTGATACCGTATTTCCCTGCTTGCAATGGACAAATAAGCTAGGAGGTAAAACATGCCAATCATAAAATTATGCACAAATGACTTCAGACAACAAAAGTGAAGTAATGAGACCAATCCCATGAAATCTATTCCTAGAAGAAAGGAGAGAGAACCCCAGCACATGGCTGGATCAAGCTGTGTGCCAGAGCACACGGTTTTATTATGTAGCTTCAAAATAAATATTATACTGTAAGAGTGTACTCACATCCACCTCGCCTTGGTCTATCACATAGAAGTTGTCTCCTTCATCACCTGGAAGCAAAATACAAAAGGTGATTGTTTCCTGAAGGTCTGATAAATGATTCAGTAACTTCCTCTCTCCGTATTTAATCCTGCACATATTTGCACAGGTTTGCACTCCAGATTACCTGCGCAGAGATTCATTTTTCTGACACGGCCTTGCCTATTTGCCTTCATAAATCAAAATATCGCTATGACTTCTTCCTATTAATGCCTTTCAATTGCATTAATTTATCTCTTTTAATTGAGTCAACACTTCATTCAGTGTGAGCACACAAGAGGCTTTAATACAGCCCGAGGGTACCGAAGTCCTCCCCAGCCCGCTGCAGGCACGCAGGGAAGCTGCCAAGTGCGATAAGGACGATACAGCACAATGAGGTGTTGAATATTCCCAACAACCATAAAAATATTTTCCATCTCTAATTACTCCCAGCCAGCCTGTGCCACCCTTACGCATTCGGAGCTGTGCTTTACTTCCCGACTATCTCCAGGTAAGGAATGAGCATTTTCATTTGAAGCGCTATTTATCTACATTTAACTGTAGCCCTTTGGAACCCTGGGGATCTGCCAGCGCGGTTTTGTAGGAGATCCCCGCACACGTAGTGAAAGACCTGCATCCGTGAACTTAGGATAGAGCTGCACACTTAGAAGCTTTTGGAGTATGGTTATTCTTCCTGTTAAGCAAAGAGGGAAGAATTCGCACCTCTCAGACACAGAGATGCAAATTGTACAATCTCAGCAAACATATGAGGGAAAAACCGAGGGGAAGAATTACCCTGTTGTATGACTGTTTCTCCAGCGATGTGTGTGACGGGGAACATGGCATCGAATATGTCACTGGAAAAGAAAAGAAACATTCGTTCATGAGTCGGAACTATTTCTTATCTAGCCAGCAGACCTACCTTCACTGTTTCATTTAGCTTTCATTAACAGATTTTGCAGAAAAAGAAGAGGAAAATGTTAGTTGTAACTGGAAAGTGAGCCCCTGCTTGGCAAGAACTCAACGCAACTAGTTTGGCACAAGCTGTGGTTTAAAACCAAGTGAGACCGTGATTCAGTGCTTGCTATTTTGAAAGAGCTCCTGAATTATATGCATATAGGCCACTTCTTATAGCACGGCACAAACCAGCCAGCTTGAGCGTTTTATTGTCTAAGCAGACAGATTTCAGCTTTTCAGCTGCGATCGGTATGTGTCAGGGCAGTAATTGCTAGATGCCGAAATGGGAGCTCTCCTCTTCCGAACATCTGGCCTCGCATTTACAAGTAAAACCTGTTCCACAATAGGGAGCACATTTGGAAAGGTAGATGGCTCCAACCGAATGCAGCATTAGAGCTGGCGAGAGACTGCGCTCGCTTGCAGAAGAGGCCAAACTCCGCGAATCCGAGCAAGTTCCTCCTGAGAAGGGAATCTGACCGATGCCGCAGAAACACGGACGCTGCAGGAGAGCCTTGTGCTCGTTAATCATTGCTGAATACACACCTTACCGTGCTCTCCAGCTTACTGTCACATATCCTTAAAAGGGCAGGCAGAGCGGCAAGGACGGGAACGCACCCGGCACCACCACTGTGGGCAACCTGCCCAAAGCCAGTCCTTTGTTTATTGAGGGAGCCGGCAGGCTCCGCGGAGCCAGGGCTTCCTTTCCCCACGGCAGATTTTGGGGGACTTATTTTCAGAAGCACGAACCGCACCAAGACGGGCGCTCCCCACCTCTCTTCCCCTTCCTATGCATCAGTCTCGAGGGCTAAAGGAAATAGCTCCCCGGCACAAACAAAAGGCAGCCAGGAGGAGTTGTTCACTAGTCTCTTCCCTGCTCTGCTCTAGGAATGGTCCACCCAGGGACCACCCATGGCAGAGATGGAACGCTGCACCCTGGAATGGAGCAAAGTCCTGCCAATCGAAATGGAGCGCAAACAGTGAAGAAACCTAAAATTTTCACCAAAATAGCCAGAAGACCAGCAAACAAACCCGTGCTACATTTCAGTGCCTTATATGGGAAATGCATATTGTAAAATCCCATTATTATCTTATTTCCTGTTCAACTGTTCCAGAATTTATTCAGGCTCAGTTCTAGGAAATGTTTCACTCCTAAGTTCAAATTGGTCATCTCTTTCCTCTTCAGCAGCCAGCACGTTTTGCTCGGTGTGGCACCTCTGCGTCAGCACCACTTGTAGGAGAACTGGGAGGTTTCAAACCCGGCACTTCCTGCTGCTCTGCCGTACCTGCATGGGATGCTCAGCCCGGGATCTACAGTAAAATGATATATTTCACCCCCGTTGTTTCGTCAGGGCCCACGGCAGACAAACACCTCCAGCATGGACAAAAAGCCTGCTCAGGGGCTCTGCGGAGAAATCTCTTTCTCACCTAATTCTGAGCACCAATGCAAAGACCTGTAATAAATTATTCTGAAAATTATATGGACTGTATTCTTAAATCCACCAAACTCATTTTTAATGATCTTCAATGGGTTCAGCGTTTCTCCAGCTCAAGGGACTTCTGTGTTGGCAGAAGGCATGGGTCTGGTGCCGGCTGCGGAGCTGGTCCCAGTGCCAGCCCCTGGTGTCCTCCGCCTGAAGAAATGGGAGCTGAGGTTCTGCTGGGATGGAGGAACTCCCGCTGCCAAACTGGAACAGCCCCTAGGGCACCTCATGTCGATGAGGCAGGTCAAGCTGTCCTTCAGTAGCTCTGGGACCTGGAAGTTCAGGGTGAGGAGGCCCGTTTGCCTCCCTGGGGCTTCCCCCGCCGAGCCCCCGGAGCAGCCCGGAGCCTGCAGGAGACGCACCGGAGGAACAGGCTCTCTGCCTAGCCGAGAAGAAAGTCTTCAAGGCAATACATCCGAAAACAGGCACAACGCTGTGAATATCAATAACCAAACCAAAACGCAACTGTTTGAACAAACTTGGAAACCTTTTTCTTTTTTTTTAGTAGAAATACAGAGGAAATACCTACCCACTGTTTCACCTTTTCATCTTTGTTTTAAGGCTGTATTTTATTTATAACTTAACAATTGACTGTACAAACAGTGCCCAATAAATTATGTATAGCACTGCACCCTTCTGCAAAATGTTCCACATTTCAATTCCGCAACACCTTTTAGTTTTATCAAAAAAACCTTCTTTAAAACTCACAGACTGTAACTTCCAGCTGAGGGCGTAATGAGCCCAAAGCCCATTAGCAGCAACAGCAGTTTTACACTAATATTCTGCTGTGTAGCAGTGTAGCGGAATATTAGTGTAAATATTCTAGTATCCCATATATGATGTGTTTCAGCAAAGTCTTAATCTTATTAGCCTAAGACTTGGATTTTTAAAGAGACCTTTGAAGGACATGTCATGAAACATTCGTCTAAAATACATATGAACACACAGACCCACGAGGGACCCGAAGTCATGGCGATGTTGATTTACATCTCCAAAGAGAAACAAGGGCATATCTTTGATAAATAAATGTAAGGCACCAATAATATCATGACTGTCACTGGAAACACTTCGTCATTGTTGTTAATTGATACGGTTAGGCCAAGATCTCTCGCAGCGATTAATGAGTCGGAGTGTTTCTGCTTTTGGATGCTCAATTTGCGATTCATTAAATCGACAGCTCTGGGATGGTGCGGATCAGCAGGCAGCCTCAAAGCTTCTCAACCTGCAAGTCTGGCAGCCAAAAACTGGGACATTCAGAGTACCACCGAAGCAAGCCACCCTTCTGGGCATTATCACCTCCTAAAGTACCAAATGCTTAAGGTCCCTGTATGAAATATGGCTTCTGATTTAATTCAGAAAAAGTGTAGAATATGTTTTGAAAATTTTTCCACTGTCTTTATTCGCAGTGTCTGAAATAAACACAAAAATGTCCCAAGGATCAACATGCCAAAATACTTTGAAAATTTGAAAAATTTGCTCCTGACCCAAGCCAAAATCTGAATCTACAATAAGCAGAGATATTTTCCACCTCCCCAGTAAATGCCCTATGCTCCACATGCAGTTTCAGCCACGTGTCCTGGGTCTTTCTGTAGAGAAAACAAGTAAATCTTTAAATACTGAGTGAGTTAAGAAGTGGCACTCGCTAAAGGCATAAATAATATGGCCAGGGCCAAAAATATGGCCTGTTGGTTTTTTCCTGCACCATGCACCTGGTTTTAAGCCATTCCAAATGACCCTCTGATCATTACAGTAAAAAAAAACCCTTCCAAATGCAGTGCCGCAACCATCTCACCATCCAGCAAAGACTGTCGCCACCTTCTACAGCTCTGCAGAAGTAGGTCGTTGTACTTCTTGGGTTTGAAGGTTTTGTTAAATAATTAGGGCCAGACACACACATACAGATTCCTAACAACCAAAACATTTTTTTCAAGCACAAGCAGCTTTTATTCCAGTGTAAACAAAAAGCCAGAAAATCAGTAGTTCAGCCTTCACCCAACGCTGAACTACCATGATTTCATCTTCCCCCTGAGCTGAGCTGGGGAACACAGCAGCCTCTGTCTTCTGCCATGCGCCCGCCAGGACTTTTACGATTCTGCTGCAAACGAGAACCGCTTGGAGGGCTTTCCTTATTTTGTTGAGACTGCATCGTTTGCCCCGTTTCCAGATGATTCAGGGGACGGAAGAAGACCCTAGAGCCCCAGCTCTGGTATCTCCGCTGTTGTTTCGTGAGTCTGTGCCCACGAGAGATGCGCTGCTCCCAGCACATCCCGGCAGCACCAGTTCTCGGAGCGCTCCTCCTCACCTTCTCCAGAGACAAAGATCTGGACAGACTTTGCAGTTTTTTCATCACTTCCCTGCCTGATTCTAGAGGATCTGGATCTCTATCTGATTACCCAGGGCACCTGGAGTCAAACCTTTGTTCCAATCAGAAGGTATCAAGGGCAATTTTCAGCTTGGAAGTGTTGGGACTGCCTGTACCCGAATACCCACTTTTGAATCCAAAGGGAGACACTTAGCAGGATATCACTAATGTTTCCCAGGGGGATTTCTGAACATTTAATTCTTTGTAACTTTTTGCTAGCATCATTCAAAAACAAATTACAAGAAAAGGTTGTGAGCAGCACAGAACACAGAGAGAGCCGTTAACTAGTCCAAGAGAGTGAAACCAAGAAATGCGTTTAGACACGAAATCTCTATCTATTCCATCAAAAAAATACCATCTGTCTTCTTAGGGAATATCAAAATTTAAAAGACTTTTTTTTAAAAAGGTCAAAGATATCGAAGGCTTGCAGCAAGTTTTAACACATGAAGTTTCTTCCACGAGTGTACAGAACTGCAAACCAGAGATGAGACCTGGAAGCTCCGGGGCTGGTCCCCGGCCATCCGCACGGACTCCTGGCCACCTCCCCAGCTCCAGCCAGGTCCCTTTTCACGCAAAGAAGGAAAACTCCACTCGAATCAATGAGACCGCAGCTGCTCAGACCAGCAAAGAGTCTGTCACAGTGGTTGCAAAACAAATATGACGAAACACTTTGCTGATTGAATTCAGTAGCATTTTGTTGACCGCATTTGCCAAGATGCAAACGACTGTGCAAGGAGGAAGCCAGTAGAGAGCCCAGGGCTCCTCTTTCTCACAAGAAAAAGGGAGTGATAAAAATAAATCATCTCCTCTGCTTTTACACCGAGGCTGCTTGGAGTCAATGTTGAATATGAGATAGACCAAAAAAAAAAAAATAATGTGCACTGTAGGTAATGTAGCACTGGGAATGGGCAACCGGGAAGAAGCTTGTTAAAACAAAGCGAGAGAAGGAGGATTCCAAGCACTTTCAGAACCAGACCATGGCAATGGCCAAAATAGGGAAACTATGTAAGACAATTTATCAGTTTCACAATCAGATTTCTTTCCAGCCCTTGCTGTGCTGAATGCATTGCAGGAAAGGAAAAAATGGAAGAGACAAAATGTATATGTGTTAGGCAAAAATGGAAAATCCTCGTTATACCTGCAGGTTATAATTTGTCAGAGTTCAATCGGAACAATTTCATTGTGCAGGCAGACTCAGAAAGCCTTCAACGTGTGCTCTACCCACAGTTTTTCTCCTTTTGCTATCTCTCGAGCAAAACAAAGCAAGGCCTGTATTGTTGAGATTGGCTTTAAAAGACACGTAGCTGCTCTGGCAGATTCAGCAGAAGACACGCGGGGTTTTCTCGCAGCGAGGCTGCCCGAGCAGGAGGGTTCCAGTGCCTTAAACCCTCCCTACTTATGTACCTTTCAAGTTTAGTAAACACAGCTGATAGCGACTCTGCCCTTTCTTTAGCTACAGCAATTATATCTGGGTACTATTTTAAGATTTCTGAACTTGGGGGGGTGGGGGTGTCTCTTCTGGTGCATGTCAAATATTTTCCTTTGATTCATTTCCTGAAAAGATAACAACTTTCTAGCAATTGTTCTAACGACCGCTTCTCCTGCTCTGTAAGGATGAAGAGCACAGAATTTAAACCGACTGGCTTCAATTAACACCTATGGAGTGAAGGAATAAATGCAGTATTTTACCACTGAATAAAAGGCGAGGGTCTGTGCTGCGTGTGAGCGTAAGGCTTCCATCCACACTGCTTGCTCCCAGGAGCGCTGCATGGCAGTGCTGATGTACAGTACGGAAACCACTGAGAAACAATTACTATTATTTACCCACTATTGAGAATAAAAGCAAGCGCGCAGGTAAAATAAAAGATTCCTTTCTAGAGGTATCTAAAACTAACAGCCCGGAGCTTACAGCTGCTATAATCAAATACGTGGTGTCGCAGGCGGGTACCTAAAGGGGGAGAGTCAGCACTGAAGCCTTAACGAAAACGTCACCCATCTACTTCTGTTGGTTTATTTTTCCTGTTAGGTCAGCAACAAATTAATGACAGCAGCATACAAAGCTATTAACAATTGAGATTATTTAATTACTTCAGTATAATGGCCAATTTTTAGGTATTATGACAATTAAGACATACATTAATTTTACTGTAATGACCGTGTAAGTCTTTGAAATCGGACATGAGAAGACATTCTGAATGGTAGGTTAAAATTGAAGTCCATGTCTAATTCCATAACATTTATTAGGTCACAAGCCCACATAAATAACAGGCACGTGAAACAGAAAGAAATAAAAAATTGTCGTCTTCTATTTCTGTGAAGTATTTCCATTTTTACTGTTTTATGAAGTCCTTTCATAGGTTCATGACTTATTACACCAAATGAACTGAATGAAACTTTATGAGCAGAGCCTCAATTCATTTTACAGACTCCGTACGTCTTCATGTCAATGGTTCACATCAGCTTCAACACGTTAACAGCAGCTTTCCAAGAGAAAGTGTGCCGAGACCTTCACCTGGAAAACCATCTGCCGTGGCCAACTGCAACAAGTGGGTGACGCTCTGAAAAGGTCCAAGCCTTGTGGCCCAAGAGTGACAGGGCCCAACCCCACAACCTCCCCAATGCTTCCGCCTTCGCCTCTTCCTCCTGCCCACCCCTCAGAAGCGTCATTTCATTAAAGTCATGCTGCCAAGGCCCTGGTTGTACCACGTCTGTCCAAGAGGCAGGGCTTGGTGGAAATGTAACTTAGGTCCATCCCTTACTATCACCTCTAGTGGACCTTTCACAAGGTTGAGGGGAAGACCCAGCTAGTCCCAGCTGCAGACCCATCAGCCTTTTTGCGTAAGAAAAGCATTACACAATGCTCACGCTAAGCCACATACCACGCTGGGCCTAACACACGGCACCCCTTCCAGCAGACCCAGCTGAGCACAGGGCAGCTCTCCAGAGCCTCCCGCTGCAGACCAGTTTCAGACATTTTCACAGTTTGTAGTTCAAGGACAAGTGCAGGCTGGGCTGTATCAACAAGAGCATAGCCAGCAGGTTGAAGAAGTTGATTATTTCCCTCTGCTCAGCCCTTGTAAGATAGTCTGGAGTGCCATGTCCAGTCTTGGGCTCCCCCACACGAGAAAGACGTTGACAAACTGGAGCCAGTCCACAGTGGCCACCAAAATGGTCCAAGGCCTGGGGCATACAGCAGGTGGAGAGAGGGTGGGAGATCTTGCGAAAAGAAGATGAGGGAGATCTCATTGCTGTCTACAAGTGATTAATGGGGGGGTGCAGAGAAGACAGAGGCAGACTCAGAGCTGCACAGCAGAGGGGTCTGAAGGCAACAGGCACAAATGGAAACAGAGGAAATTCCCACTTGACATAAAGAAAGAAGTTTCACTATGAGGGTGGTCAAACACTGCGAGAGGGGCCCGGGGAACGTTTCAAAACTCAACTGGGCAAGGCCCTTGGTGAGAGCAGCCAATTCCGGCCAGACCTGCTTTGAGCAGGGGGTCGGAGCAGGGATGTCTGGAAGCCCCTTCCAGCCGCCAGGAACCCAGGGCTTGGCACTGAGTGTCTCCCGGTGGGAGAGCTGAGGTGGTCCTGGGCCCAGCCACAGCCCCGGGGGCGGCGAAGGAGCATGAGTCAGGAGCCAGCTGGAGGAAATCCCACCCATCATCCATGGAAAATGTGCTCTCTGTGGAGCGACGCAGGATTATCTGCGTGCTTCTGCATGGGCAACTGCAAGGAGGCTGGATCCCAACTTCACCGCACCAATAGCTCTGCTCACCAACAAAGGCTGCGCCCAGCAGGAGGCTGGAGTAGAAATTAGGTAACATGGTTTCTTTTTCAGAAAAAAAATACAGTTTAAAAAACTGAATATTCTTGTGGAAAATGGCTGATGTCATTTCCCATTTTAAATGTTTTTTAAAGTTTCAAAACCCATCTAAATGTCCTACTGTGATATCTTCAGAGGATCAGCTTTTCACTACGAAATGATTTCAGAATTAAGCTTCTTACTAAAAGGTTAAAATCAAAATAAGACATTGTTGTTGAAAATGATATTTCAATGCAACTTAATCATGTTTGTTTGCTTGTTTTCTGGTTTTGAGCAGAGATCAAGATATTTTGATCTTGGAACTAAAATTCAAGATGGGGAAAAAATTTAAATGCCGAAAGAAAAACAAACAAGAAAAAAAAAAAACAACACAGAGAAACTTGGGTCAATAAAACACACTTCCTACTTTGTTAGGATGCACCAATGTGTGTATACACATGTTAGACTGCACAGGCTTCCTTCTGTTTTAGTAGGTACAGGAGAGTGATTAGGAACCCGGTCCTTAGCCAGCAGGTACCAGACTTGATGTAAAGACAGAGACATTGATGGAGGTTATATACTATACGGATACAGCAGTGCTGCAAGCTTCTACTTCAATAAAGCTCCAAATATATGATTATTAGATGCAGAGAAGGCATTATTTGCATGCTTGGGCACTGCAGGAGCGACTGGGGAAGCGGCTGGCACACTGCCGAGCGCGTACGTCAGGCAAAATGGGCCAAATTCAGCCCTGGCATCGCCAAAATGGGGTCGGTGTATTTGAGCTGCCTAAAGAGAAGGATGGCCCTTTAAGTCAAGAGATGAGTATATACGATTTACATTTTCCACACAATTAATTACTTGCCGTTTTCTCAAACATTCTGGAATAGCAATGGTGAATACCATGCTGAAAAAAATAAGTATTTGAGCTTAATAGCTGAAAAAAAATTGCTTCTTGTGGGACAGTAACACACCACCACAAGAATAATTATCATCCCCAAAACAAATCTCTGTTGTTGTTAATATGAAGCAAATTCCACCAGTGATAAAGGGTGACCATGACAAAGTTCCCATATTTGAACAATTTATTCCTTCTGGTACTTTCAAATCTCTTCACTCTTTAATTTCAAGCTCCCTCTTCTGGACTATCCCAATGAAGCCAGAGAGTCACCTCCTCGTCCTCGCTTTAGGAATGAGGTAACGCAGCTGAAGGAGCCCTGGGTACCCGGTCACGCTGCTACGGGTCACCAATCACCGTGGCCCAATTTCATCGGTACTACAGCTGAAGTTCTTTGAAAATATAATAGTATATGCTGAGATTTAAAGAGCTCCCAGATGTTAGCGGTTATAGATGCACTATTATGTGACCTCTTGGAGCAGATGATGGAGGAGACATAGGGACATAGGGACATAGGGACACACATCCTTAGGGATATCCCTATATAGAGATATAGGACATTATTTTAAATACCGAATTATAATAAATTGTATTTCACCTGTACATAAGTACATACAAACAAAACCATACTACGTACATTACCTTACTCTTCACATTATGCAGTGACATACCTTCCCCACACCAGCAATAGTATTTTTTGGGTTGCCTTTGAGATTAAGATGGAGGACATCCTTTCATGAAAATGAAATTATATATATTTATGTTTTCTTGCATCCCTGTGGTTAGCAAACTGCTGACAGAGAAAGTTTTATTCTGCTAATTCACCCAATTTCCTATTCAGAGCATGTCTACAAACAAGCTGTTGCGACTGTGGAACTTGGACATGAACACAATATTAATCTATTTTCATTATTTTCTTTTCTTTTATTTTTTTTTTTGCACCCAGTGCAAGAATCATTTCTAACCATTTTCTATAAATATGGGAAAATTAAATTGTATTTGATAATTATGATTGTTCCTTCGAATCATACACTTACTGCTCCTACGCACTATTTTCATGACTACAGCTTCTGCACCTAGAAGAAAGGCTCGAGTGCCACAAGACAGCACCTGTGCCTGGCAACTGTATCAGCACAAAAATAGATAAGAATTATCAGGTATGAGGTTAAAATCTTTTCTCTTCCATGCCTGGTGGCCCTCGCTATTAACACAAAAATCAGGATACTGCAAGAGCGCTGAAGATACTGAAGGATGCTAAAGAATGACACGATGCTCAATACAAATGCAGTTAGAGGGCTTCTGTCTCGTGTTCGTGTGAAACAGTTGTGCACATCAGGGAACTCCGAGGGTGACTGTGGTGAGACGTGTATCACTGTGTAGTGCCCCTGGGAAACTGGGAAGCGATGAGAGCGGAAAGCCAAGGCTCTGCGGAGCTAGAGCTCCCAAGCCAGCAGCGTGCCTGCTGCGAGGCAGAGGAGGGCAGAGGAGGGCAGAGGAAGGCAGAGGAGGGCAGAGGAAGGCAGAGGAAGGCAGAGGGAGGCAGAGGAGGGCAGAGGAAGACAGAGGAAGACAGAGGAAGGCAGAGGAAGGCAGAGGAGGGCAGAGGAGGGCAGAGGAGGGCAGAGGAGGGCAGAAGAGGGCAGAGGAAGGCAGAGGAGGGCAGAGGAGGCAGAGGAGGGCATAGGAGGGCAGAGGAGGGCAGAGGAGGGCAGAGGAAGGCAGAGGAAGGCAGAGGAGGGCAGAGGAAGGCAGAGGAGGGCAGAGGAAGACATGCTGCAACGCATCAAGCAGTGTTTGACACGCGTCTCCTCCGGCTGACAAGCACAGAACATACGGCCGCGAGCATCTCCCACATCGTGCTTAATTAATTTCCATCCCTGTTGTGTGCTCCCACACCTGGAGATATCAAACAGCTGCGTATAATAAAAACATTTTAACCTGTGTTAGTGGATAGGATTCAATTTAGTTTATAATTGGATCAGTAAATGAAATCGCTATAAACTAGCTGATAAAGGTTCCCTAGAATGAGTCAGGATTATTTTTTAGAAGCGTGTAAATCTAGTGTTAAAGAGCTGATGAATAAAATTCATAGCTGACACAAAACCACATGTCCACAAGCACTTGCTTTTCTATTTGCATATCTATTATAGCTTACAGACATGTGCAAACTCATACACCCACACGTTTTCCTTATGTTTTCCCTAAGTTTATCGTTACTCCCCTTCATCTCTGATTCACAGCATTTCTGAGATAGAATCTTTTACAATAAAACGAACTGGAGATAAAATTTCCCTAGACAATAAATACTTCTTTTGTGGGAGCTTCTTAGTGAACTATCTCAATTAAGCAGCTCCATTTTTTTACAGCTCCACTAGTTCAAAGGAGGAGAAAAAAGAGATCGACCAGATCATCTGATACACGCATTTTTTCTTAAGTGATCTGTGTTTGCAGGGGTCTGAAGGACAGGGAGCTGGTTTCAGTATGAAGAGCTCTTTACACCTATAGACGCAGAGAGACCTAAGGGGGCACTTTCTTCATACCTATATAAATAAACTCGGACGCAGTTACGTTACTTTGTGCCATCTTTCTTAGTAATTTCTTTCCAAGTCTTCCCCAACCACTAAAACGCCCATCAAAGACATCCTGGAGACGACCAGCAGGATTCCTGGCAGCATCACCCGCTTCTCCCAACCCCACAGCACCGGTTCCCTACCAGTTTGCTCTGGTTCACGAGACCTGCCTTGCAAACACGGCACTGATCTCTCTCTCCCGCATTTTGCTGCAAATGTTTAAAAAATCAAGAGTGCTCAATGTTAAATTCTGCAATGTAACGCACACGGGGCTACTTTTGTCTTTCCCCGGTGATGGCAAATCTGGAAATCCCAGCTATGCCGGGCTGCCGTGAGCCCTGCCGGGCTGGGAGCGGGCAGGCAGGGCTGTGTACGCCGTCCCGCGTATCTGCCCCGCATTTTTGAAATGCCTGCTTGAAAGGGAACATGAAGAATTCCTCGGGCAGGCTGGTGGATCACCATTAACGCAGGCGTTTGTGGTCTCTCTCGGTCCAAACCTTCAAACACCTTTCGCCTGGCTCTGTTAACTCCGTGTCTGCCTTCATGCCGGTATCATTTTTAAGCAATTTCTCAGCACGAAGAATTGTATTTTATGGCATTAAATAAACCAGGACAAACTCAGCCCCGAAACAAATTGCAAAAAAACTCACAGGAGTACATTATCACACGACTCATGTTGCTTCCTCCCAACTAAATAACCCTCCCGCTTCACAGATTTCTGTTTAATTTGGCCTCTGGCATGACAGAAAGGAATTTTTTGCCCATTTACACAACTCTATGAATCAAACGCTGACAACAGTAAGCTGCTCTTCAGTCTGACTTAGAGGCATGCACCGAAACCCAGCCAAGTGCTGTGCTGGCTCTAGCAGGTCTCAGGCACAAACCAGCTCCGATATGGCCTGTAGCGCACAAATCCCTCTGCAAAAAAACCTCCTTCACGGCTCCTTCTCCGGAAGGGCCGATGTATCAGCAGGTAGAACTGCTCCCCGTGCCCGACCCTGCCTGGGGACGCTGCTGCCACCTGCTCCAACACGGGCACCTTCAAATGCTCCATCTGTAAGCTGAGAACTCATTTAGGACAGGTTTAAAAAATAGTTAAAAAAATACAAGATTTTTCTGCTTAAGAAACATCTCTCCACCGGTTTAAATACATTTTTAATGTAGGGCAAGCAGGCTTTATCTGCACTGATATGAAATTCCAAAATACAACAAAGAACTGAAGCAGAAATTTCTATACTAAAGCCCACTTAAAAATAAATCCAATTAAGGGGAATAAATAGGACAAGAGAACAACTAATTCCTTGTCTTTGCTTCTCTTCAAGGAATATTCATACAAATCCCCGCTCTGACATTTATGCCGTTTCATGTGACAGGGATCAGAATTCTCCCTAACACAACGTTTTTAAACCATTTATGCCGACAGCACCTTTATAACGAATAATAGAAAACTCTCCCTGTTCACAGTACATTTTCTGCAGGCTCACCCAGGGTTTAACCCCGCCAGCTTTTATCCATGTGAGCAGTCAGCACTCACACTTGAAATAAAAGGGGTAATTTAATGAAAAGGGGGTGGTAGAATCGGGGATTTGGAGTGAGAACGTCCTGGGATGAAGAACATCTCTCTTATCTGTGCTGGTGAAGCGGCTTGTAATCGTGAGTATGATACACGGGCTTCGCAATGCAATAGCAATAACAAGGCAAAAATTGAGCTCAGTGTCTGAATTAAGTAAGTGTCCTGGATCCCGTGAAAATCTTGCCTCCAGGCAGCTTTATTTTAAAGAGAGGGTTTCACAACTTGCGGACCCATCTCATGCGCTTCTTTTCCCTGATCCTGCAGCCAGAGGAGGGGGAGGAAGGGCACAGGCATTTAAACCCCGCTTTGCAGCTCACGTTTTAGGGGAGGACATCAGGAGGGCCCCCACCCATGACTGAAGGGCTGGAGATAACACCTAGACGTGATGCTGGTGTCTGAGTACGGGGCGGGGACGGGACGCATCTGTGCCTGCTCGGGGCGGGGGGACAGCCTGGAGGGACTCACAAAGCCACCCTCCCGACTTCGGGACACCTCAGTCGGAATCTAGGCTGAGATGTTACCACACCGAATCAAATTCCATTTAAAAAGAGAGGTTTAATAAGAACACTGCAGAGAAACGTCATCTTGGTGAGGGTCAAAAGAGAGGGGAGGAGGATGGCAGCGGAAAGCGTTTCTTAAATAGAGGAGACAAAGCTGGCAGGAGATAAGAAGGTCAGACCAGGTGGTCTAAAGGTCCCTGCTAACCCTAAACTCGGTGACAGATGCAGAAAAGCAAACACTTCATCTCCCAAAGGTCTGCTCCTACAAAGGAAGTCTTGAAAAAAGACTAGGAAAGAGCCAAATACCACAGCAACGCTTACGCCTTGCTAGTAGGTAAATGCAGGATGAACCGCCCAACTACACGGGACGGGACGGGACAGGACCCTCGCCGCCGAACACCGACCTGCACTCCCCTTCCGCAGATCCTCCTCAAAACACCCACTGCATCCTTCCTGCAACACCTCAACACCACAGGTTATTAACAAAAAAATCTTAAACGAATAAACACATCTGAAAAATAAACTACCGATGTGCCACAGGACTTGTAGCACTGACTTTAAAAAATAGACTAATACATGCAAAGGTCAGTAAAATATTTATATTAATGATGGAGCTGAACACTAAGCAGATATTGACTTCTGTTAAGGTGAACCTCAAGATTTATTGGCCTAAGAGGTAAACATTGACTGAGATAAATCCAAGGTCAATATTTACTGCCAAGGACAATAAATCTTGGTGGCCTATGAAACATGAAATAAATAAATATATATGTATCGATACACTCATAGACACAAGCCTATCTACAGATATTTACAGAAATTGTTTGGAAGAATGATCCTCAACATCATTTTTTACAGCATGTTTTCTTAATTTCGCTAGAAAGAACCAATGAACAATTACGACCCAGCATTAGATACTGCAGATATCGGCACTGACGATATCTCAGGGTGACATTTCTGCTTCTCCAAGTGCCTCCCTTTGCTGGGGAGCTGGGGGAGAGGTTTTGGAGACACGAAGTTAGGACCCGACATGTAAATTAGTTGCCCTGTTTCCACCTTACCTTGAGAACGCAGGTGTGTAACATGAGAAGCAGAGTTATATACAGCAAAGGACTCTCAATAATTGTCAAGCTCTGGATTTAGCAGCCAGAAAGGTTTCTGACAGAGCACTTCTGAATTCAGCACACCTCCACCTAAGGTCAAGTCTCCTCCCAGGCAAGGCAAGCGCAGGAGGTGAACACGGGGATATTCTCTAAGTGTTTTAACAAGAGGCACTTTTACTGTAGTTGTGGTCAATGTTGTATGAGCTCAGAACAAAGACGTATCAATCAAACTGAGCAAAAAAAAATAATTAAGAGCATTGGATGACTTTCAGAGTTATAGGCTTTTTCCTTGAACTAGAAAAGCAAATAAATTTAACAGGAGTGCTGACAAAAGTAGACCTTCTTCCTCCAAACAGTATACAAGATCTAAGCCAAAAGGAAACAGATGACTTTGTGTGTTTGTAGGAAGTGATTAGAGAAGATAGAACTTAATTTATTAAGATGGGAGATGGTGATTCTTTTGTTGACTTTTCAGGTCAAGTGTTAAAACCTTCTGCAAATAAGGCAGTAGATACACTACCACTGAGCCTTAATGCTTCAGGAGACCGGGTGCTTTTTATGCTCCAGGTTTTTCTTGTTCTTTGAACAATTGTTTTGGAAAGCCAAGTGAGAGAAATCTGCAGTCCTTCCTTGTGCCTCCTGGTGGCCTCCCCTCTGCAAACTGCACCAGTTTGGGCACTTGGAGGCTGGTTTGGACCAACATGTACTTATGTCCCAACGCAGGACGCTGCCTAAAGCCAACAGGGACAGCTTCCACAGGACTTCTGATTTTTTTCGTACGCACCCAGTGGATGACAGAACAGGGAAAAGAAAATAAAAAAAGAAAATAAAAAGGAAGGAAAAAAAGGGGAAAAAGGGAAGAAATAAGAGAACAAAGTGCTCAAAAAACCCATTGCGTTCACCTCCCATTCTGACCAGCCTGCGGGAGGAACGCGGCGCTGCGCAGGCAGTGCCGGCCACTGGGTCTGCAGGAAGGAAGAGCAATTAGGAGCGCCGGGCAGGAAAATGCCTGTTAGCACTCTTACCTTTAACTCCATCTTTAATCTCCTCCTATGCCTCCAACTTGTCACCACAGGCATTAATCACCTTGCAGGCCTTAGAGCCGCCTCAGGCTCATTTATATTATTTGTTTTAATGGCCTCTCTTATGTCCTTGGTGTTCGGCGGTGTACAGCTCTGCCCTTGTTTCCTGCTGGAGTTTTGGTCTCTCAGAACGCCGTGGTTTATTTTTACGCAGGTTTCCTAAAGCTACAGCAGAGCCACAGGTTTCAGTGATCAGATCACAGTTGGTCTCTACAGAGAGTACTCCAAAAGAATCCGTGAAACATTATTGCTCCAAATATTTTAGAAGCCTCTGAAGTCTCATTAATATGAACACTTTGTATTTTGTTAAATTTTATTAATGTTCTTAATAATTGAAGGAATGGCAGAAGGGCTGAACTCTTAAGCAGGATTTATTTCTTAGCTTGCAAAGACGAAAGGAAAAGTGATTTTTCAACTATACGAAAATTGGAACATGGAAGGAAGATAATAAACTGACAAGCAAAAGATAAAATATCTTTGTACTTTGAGCAACCTGGTCTAGTGGGAGGTGGAGGTGTCCCTGTGCAGGGCAGGGGGTGGAACTGGATGGTCTTTAAGGTCCCTTCCAACCCAAACCGTTGTGTGGTTCTATGAGATCTCAGGCCAAGTGTTCTCTCCACAGACAGAACCACTGTATAAAACTTATAGCCAAATTACATGCCAAAAATCCACATTTAAGAGTTTTCAGATGAACTGATAATTTCAGGACAGTGCTGTTCAGAAAAATACAATGCCAAAACAGACTCAAATAATAAGCACCGCTTTGAAATGCCCAGCAAAGGCCTGCTGTCTCCTTCGAGCAGGAGCCGTGTCCAAAACAGGCAGATCTTGTTTCTCGCAGACTACTTACCCCCGTGAGGATGCTCGTAAAAGGGACGATCAGTGAATAGCGATAACAATTACAATATTCAGAACATTTACAATTAATGTCACTTTCACTTTGAAATAGCACCAAAAAATTTCCCTTAAAATCAAAGTTCTTTTGGCTACTGTCAAGAGCCCACTATGGATTCTTAATGCAATACAATATATATTTTATATAGTGAACTCATTTATATGGTGAAACATTTTATACGGTAATTATTTCACAGCATGCAGAATGATGAGGAAATAATGAGGAAAGTTTTCATGAGCTTTTAAGAGAAGTAGTGACCCAGTGACCTGCTGGGAGAAAAAATGGAGATGCATAAACCCCTTTCAGTTTGATTTTTTTAATTAGAAATAGAGATTTCTAAAAATACCATCTACTTCCCTAGCATTTTGAGGGGGAGACAGCCTAGTAGTTAGTTTTTCATGCAGCTGAAAACTAAATCTGTTAGACAGCCCACAGCCTGAAATTCTTATTCCGAAAGGTCTGTTTTTCCTGATGTGAAATCAGCGTGAATCTCTGACCTTTTATTAATCAACTCAAAAAAGACCGAACTAAAAGCCACTTTGCTCATCATCTTTGATGGCTGTAGATTGATGTCATCCCAAGGCAACCTGCGCAGCTTTAGGTTCTGCATTAGTCCAACCTCAGTAATGCAGGGCTTAAAAACAAATTTTGAAGGCAAGAATAATTAAAGTCAGAGAGGTAATTGGAAAATGAGACATGCTGCAATATCTGCCCTCTCCCACTATTTGGTAACTGATATTCTGGACAAAATAAATCAATCAGTTCTTCAAGGAAGCGTGCTCAGCGCTACGAGGTAAACTGCTGGTTAAAATGGGAAAGTTGGTTGGGAAGAAGACCCATAATGTGTTTAAGGCAATGATTTAAGGTAGATTGACAACAGTTGATATTGGAAGTGGAAGAACAAGCCCAGAGGTAGTTTTAGTAAGAATATTTCAAGGCCCAGTCTTAAGAAGCGGAGATGCCGTGTCCGGAGGT
This sequence comes from Alca torda, assembly GCA_008658365.1. Taxonomy (NCBI): domain Eukaryota; kingdom Metazoa; phylum Chordata; class Aves; order Charadriiformes; family Alcidae; genus Alca; species Alca torda. The sequence continues at coordinate 1,797,196 of CM018083.1, forward strand.
ATTGCACAGAGCATCACAGGGGAAAAATGGATGCTTTTGATGACTGAAGTAATAAAATTGGAATGAAATTCAGTAATCTAACATGAAAGGCCATGCATCTTGAAGTCATAGCAACAATTTCTACTTCAATCTGAATTTATTAAATCACTGGATAACTGTAAGCTACCCTTTTTACCCTTGGCTGGGGAAAAAAAAGCAAACCCACCCTATAACATTACAAACTGGGTTGCCATTGTAAAACTGCCATTGAAATCCCATTGTAAAAGCACTTCTGTAAATAACATCACTTCAATATTGTGCACAATTCTAATCAACCATGTGTAAAAGAAACAAAGAAACAAGACGCATTTGATCCAAAAAGATGTCAAAAAAGGTATTCTGGGGTGATAAGTGTAACAGAGAACCTATCTTTAATAAAACAAGAAAACAGTTGGAATCATTTATAGCAGAAAAATAAGTAAAGAGCAGATATCCTTTTTATTTATAAATACACAGAGACGAGAGGCAAGGGTATGGGGTGAACATCAGAGTTGAAAAAGTTATTTTAACTAATGGACAATGAGGGCATGAAAAATCAACACATATAAACATTTAGTCTGGAAATGAGATGTTCTCTTGCCATGGGAACAGTGGTGTTATGGAGCAGCTTTCCAACAACTGCAGCCCAATAAACTGAAGAAAACAAAAATATCTTCATTTAGGTTATCTGAGAGATCATATGACATGGTTTTCTACAGTATCAGATGGCTGAACTCGATGATTCACGGGAGCCCTTTCAGACCGGATTCCCAAGGACAAGCAAAAAGCTGTTTCCCAGCAGGGCAACGAAGAGTAAAACAAGTGCAGGCTCTCGGTCAGAGCCGGCACACTGATTTCTGACAGCCTGCTCTTGTAACCGAGACCAAAGAGCTGGAAACCTCATCAGATTTGTTCCTCTCAACTTTTTAAAAGATGAGAGGCAGTGCCAAACACTCAAAACAATAATGTCTTGCCTTTATAAACAACCTTTAGTATCACTGGATATAAACCAGAGCCTTGGACATCTGCTGAGCATGCCTATTGGATTGGCATCACTGCTCTCCTCTGGCTCGCACCGGAGGTGACGGGGTCAGGAATGAGACATCTTGTTCTTCAAAAACAATCTTCCATTTTGCCACTGGTAGCTTTCAGAATCCACCTCCTATGTAGCTGAAGCCTGTTAAGTTTTGCCTGCTTTAGGAGCTTTTTGAGCACCCTCTAGATTGCAATTCGAGCCGGAGAATCTGTCTTAAGTGCACGTGTTGTGCTGAGTTACTGACTACCAGGAGATGTGTGGAGCTCGGCTCTTGGCACAGCCATGGGTAATGCTGTGCGTCCTGGTACATACTGGGAACAGATTGTCTGAGAATACTGTAAGAATTTCATTATTACAGAGGTAGCTTGGGTCTGCCTTTCTCACTGTTCCACCAAACGTCCTTCTCTAGCTTTCAGTCTATCTGCTAATAAAGGTTATTTTTAAACTGCACGAGCCCTCGCCATATTTTCCACGTTCCACCAGAGGTGCAGATAGCCTTTATCCAAACGGACGGACAGGGAATGACAGTAACTAGGAAAGGTCAGTACCAGTGGGACAGCAAGATAAAAGATGTGAGCCCCAAACAATGCTGTCGTTCCCATATCTTCTGAATTCTCCCCCTATTCTTCCACCCTCGCCAGGAGACAACCCTACCTGGCACAGCCCAGCATCACGCTGGATGAGATGCAGAACAAACCGGCACCACAAAGCGTTTCCCCAGCTTCAACTAATGGGAGGATTGAACCAAAACAGAGTTGTGGGTGAATACAGCCACTGGGAAAGGCACTGGGTGATTCAGCCAGGTCAAGAGGGAAGGCAGCGCCTGGGTAGTGGAACAAGCAGCGTGAGATCATTAACACCCAGCGGACGGATTAAAAGAAAAGCAAAGGAGATCTCTGAGGTCTCCCTCTTCCCTCCTTTCCCCGCTCTGAAGACCGGACAGAAATACGGGCATGTGTAGGGGAGTGTGAGCTATTTTAACCAAAACATTTCATCCATCCCTAAATATGGTCACAAGATTTTAGATACTTGGCTTTCTCTTAAACAGTAAGATTCTGAATTATCTCCAACTGTGTAGGCTGTAAAAGAAAATGCATAAACCAGCAATCCTGCAAACTCCCTAGAAACATGCTCACTGCCAGTTTTTTCTCTGTAGCTGTTATATTAATCAGTGTCTTAAGAAATTAGAATGCCCCATCATTATATCTCTTTCAAACCTAATAAGCAATGCTTTGCAATTAGCTTCAACTCGCTCTCCTTAATGCCATTATCTATCATCTAGAGCCTTGAGATACACCAGAGGCAAATGCCAAAATTATGGCACCATGTATATGGGCTGCACTTTCCTTCCAAGGAGCAGCAAACAGCACTATTTCAGTGGCATCTTGGTTACTCTCTCAAGATTTCTAACCCAAATGGAAAAAATGTGAAAAGATCAGCTGTTCTCAAAAATATTGCCAGAAAAACACATTCAAGGGATTTTGCCTGAATCGGAACTCAAATCATTTTCCAGAATCTGGCCTTGAACCAAAACTCAAAGAGATCAGCCCAGATTTCAGGCTTCAGTTTAACACCTTATCAGATATTCATGGTCAAGTTCATCTTCCAAAGCAACTTCCACGCACGTGTGCGTAAGTGTGAGCGGACACACAGTGAGTGTGACACCGGGGTACTGGCAGTGGCTTTTATTTCTGTACTTGTAAATGTATATAGTCTCACAGAAACATCTCTCCTCATCTGCCACATGAAAG